>OY728157.1:41090121-42340121 GCA_963277665.1 Viscum album
GATGTTAGAGGGTTCTTATAAAGGATTAATAACCAATGTTTCTTTTCAATATTAGGAGGTATTTTTTCTATATTTTATTAGTGTATTTTACGTTGATTAGGATGAGTGTTCTTGATGGGTTGATGTGGACATGTTGGTGGATTTCCAATATTGTTTCTATGAGTAATCAATGAGAAATTGACAATTTTTTTCATGTTATAATGTCTATAATATAGGATTATATGAGTATATAAAATTTATGAATATTTTAATCATTTATTTAAGTTAATTATATTCACTTTTAACTTATTTCAATAAGTAATAAATTGAGAGAGGGACTCATTAAGTATGATCATGATCATTGATCAATCAAATAGATATTGGATGGATAATAATGAACTTTTAAAGAGGGGATAACTTTACTATTAGGTAGGTGGTTCTTAATTTTACCTCATGATATATAATTTATTATAATCTATGTGGTATAAGTTTCGGAATGAATGTGTGAATTACCCAAGGAATAATCCGAAGTGTGTACTCTTATATGAAGCAATGCTAATGAGTCCTATTATAATCAAAGTGAGTACATTTCGTGTTATATATTGATCATATATCCATTATTATATATGTTACAAAATAGAGATAAGTTTGTATATATTAATTTTATCATATGTGGGTAACCATATTTGGTTTATGACTCTAGTATCATAAGAATGTCTCCTGTTGTGTCATGATATGTTCACCAAGATAACTATTCTATGGTTGGATTAGGTGACTTATTTCATTGATGGCAAGTGGGAGTTGAGTTATCAAAAATAGATAACCAACGGTGGATTGATATTTGTTATATGAAAAGGCTTGAATGAATTTATGGAGTTCTAAACGAATTTGTATATAGGATGAATGAATTTTTCAACCATTACATACCACGTCATCCTAAAATTTGGGTATTAGATGATTTAATAGTGATTTAATTAGATAATTAAACCATTGAGTGGTGAAATTTAAAATGTACATGATAAAAATATATTAGACCTATGGTTGTATGTCATAAATGATGAGCATTTATTAATCAAGTGGTGGAGGTTCATAATGTTGGATATGATGGGTATACTCTATAAACATGAGAATGATAATTTATGATAGCACCTAAATGCTAAGATGATGGGTATGTTAGGATATAGATTATATAAGGTTTGAAGGGATATTGTAAAGACATTGGATTCAGGATGGAAGTTACCTACATTTATTGTGGTGATGATTATCCTTATGTTTTTAATGATATCATAAGTAATTGGACACATAGATTACAATGTATATCAAGTCTACAATTTGTGATTAGGTAGGATGAATGATGTGAAATTTCTTCCATTTAAATTGTTATGATTTTCAAGATTCAATTTTTTTCTTGTCTAATATCTGACTAATTTGGGGATAGATGGATGTAGTGATAATCCCCCTCATCACATTGTATTTATGTGTGTAAAAACTCACATTATTATAGATTTAACCCTTAAATTTTACTTTATGCATTAAAATTATTTTTCATAGAGTTGTCATGATATTTTGGGTTTCTCAAGACCCAAAAATTAAAATACTAAAAATATTAAATCATTTTTCATAAATATTTCAAGGATAAATGTTTTCCATGTAGTTTGGATCATCTGATCAAAATTTTGAGACCTCAGTTATTTTAATTGTGGTGTCCACCCTATGCATGAAATAAGTTTGATGAATATTTCATGTTCTTTGGAAGTTATTAAATTCATTGTGCATAAAATAAAAAAATATGTTTTTTAATTTTTCAAATTATAACCTAGATCCTCCTCCTTAAATATACATTTTGGGAAAACTAGTATTGTTAGCCGCATAACCCCAAGAAAATTGGTAGGTGGAATGGGCATCACTATTTGCAATTGGGAAATAAGAATCATGGATCACCAATAAATAATTAAAGTGATTCATGGGGAGAATGATTAATGCAATGTATTATACAATAGAAACACTACTAGATGTGCTCTTCACTAATGCTCAATCTATTCTTGAGGTACGACACTTTTTTGGATTATTATATTATTTTACATGATTGTTGATAATTAATTAATTATCTACATAATATCTTTTTCACTCTTATCATAACTGATGAATTTAATTATTATTATTTAACATAATTATATTTTCTTTTTTTGGTCCAATGTTTTTAAAAATTTTGATTCCAAGGATTTTGATCACTATTTGTTTTTTAGAAGTTAGTGATAACATCACCATGTTCTTGTGACACCCCATATTCATATCATTCATTATAATTATCCCATGGGTTCATCGATTCAATATTTTTTGATCAGATAAATCATTAATGACCACTCATAATATTAAAAAATGTACTTACAACAAAGGTTTACAATGTTTTTGAATGGATCAAGGTGGAGTAGTGTATCACATATGTGGTTTCTATGTATCAAAACCCCATTCTGTTTATGAGACGTGGCATATACTATGTGTTGGTGATTATAATATATATTTCTGATCTCTAGAGGCTAGAAATCAATGATAGAAGGAGTTGAACATCGATTTTTATAGTTTATTCCATTTAATGGGAAGACTTGTATTATACACTGAAGTGCTCGTGATATGTGAAAATGAAATGATGTCTTCTGTGAAATCATGAAATATATGGCATGTAGTTTTTAATAACACATGGCTTGCATTGAAGATATAATAGAGTATGTGTTTTTTTCCAAGGATAAATATCACATACACCGTGTTAGGGCCCACATGATATGTGACACTACCCAGTGGGATGATTTATTCCGATAGAGAACATGGTTGGAAAACAAGATGATTAAACACATCAGGTAACTTTATGGACATGTCATGTGGATGAACATTCCTAGTCATTAATTGTCTAGGAAATAACATTACCGTTTTCCATGGGGAGTTCCACATTCTTTGTTCACTGATGTATGGAATATATAATTTTACTCATAATGATACATTTTAATATCTTCCCATTTGGTACTTAATTTAGCTTCCACAAGTAGCCCATTCAAGTAGATTTATTCATTGGATTTATCAATTTTTTTTTCTATCAGATATAAAATGTGAGGATTTTCCTATGGCGATATTTCTCATGTGATTCAAATTAGTTATCAAATATCAGGTTTCATCATTGGAGATATACCAAGGTCCATACTCACTTAACTAACCAAGGATTTGGTATTCGATGCATTTTCGTAGGTAGAGTTGGTACTAAACCATACGTTATAGGGTGTAGGTCTTATATCTATAGATTGGAACGTCTTCATCATAGAGCTTTGGTGGGGAGTAGGTTGACTATTGGAGTTAATGAACCCATCTCAATGGAGTACATTAACGGGGAGTATACCCCTCCACTCATATTTTGGATTTGTTTAAAATGGTTCTTTTCATTATATTTTAATCATTTAGAGATAAAATATGACTCTCCATTCTTATTTGGGTATAGAGATTGACTTTCCTCTCCCTTTTAAAAATATATTTCAGTATAAAAAAATATATGGTTGGGTTTATATTTACTCTTTACGTATGGGTTGATATAATTGTTTTATTCTATTGGTTCCCTTTTTCCTTTTCAATTTTCTTATCGATTGTGTATATACACATCTGATCATTGGATTTTATGACAAGTTTCATGGATTATACAGGTGGCTGGTAGTTTGGTTGTCCCATTGGTGGACCTGTTATTGGTGGATTTTATATGTAATTGAAGGAAATGATTATGTTTAGTAGTTTTTATTTGATATTGTGAGTAAGGATATATCTACAATATAACCATTTTTTGTGGATTGAGACTTCCTAAATATTTTTAGAGCACAAATTTCTTTAAATATAATTGATTGTTATATGGATTAACATTGATGTTATTTTTAGATGATATTAAATATAATTTTTACTGTCTAGAGGTTTTAGTTTAATTATCTATCCAAGATATTAAATTTAGGTACATGTGTTTTTGTGTATAGGTACATTATCATATTCCCCCCCATTTCAATGATGTCTCCACTCAAAACTAGTCTTCATCCCCAGGACTATTGAATATGGACTAGGTTTTTCATGCACAATATACTATATGCATGAGGGTGTCCTTGTAGGTTAGGTAATAACATATTGGTATCAATATTTATATATCTATGTTTCATTTTTTGGAGTATGAAATGAAATGGAGATTGATTTTGGAACTTATTCTAATGATATTGATGTTTCATTAGTTCTCCTCTTCAGAAATGGAACCTGATAATGGTATTATGTCTCAATAATCTATTCCATATGACTCTATATATCTACGTGTTTACTCAACATGTTAAGACACTAGTTACATGGAAACCAATTTTATATGAATCATATATAATTAATTATATTTACTTACATATCCCTAATTATATATATGCCCAAATATTCTCACCTAACTAATGTACATCTTTTGAATTTTAAAGAATCCTCCATAATTAAAATGAGTTATAATATTGGGAAATTTTTATCATGTATACTAGTAGAGTTATGATACCTTAGTGAAGGGATAGAATTACAATGGTTTCCCCAATCAGAGCATGGAGCAGTGCTCCTACCCAATGAGTAGTGCATTGTTCCACCTCTTGAAATTTAGGTGGAATATCTCTAGAAAGTTGAGCATATGAAATATTGTTAGGTTAAAAAGATTTTGTGTGGATGATTAGATCATTTTGTATGTTGCAATGATATGGAACACTATTATTTTTCTATGATATGGACCCCCATGTATATCTGGATAGGATTGAGTATGTGGTCGTATGTTTCCATGTTGTGTAGATCCAGACTGATCTGGTTGTTAAAACCACAACCAACATTATTATTTGGGTAGTATAGATGTGGTTGGGTATTATCAAACAGATCCAGGTTTAATTGACACTATATTGGATAAATATTATAATCATATTATAATTAATGAAAATGACTGTAATTTTTTTCTCCCTGTTTTTCTGTGGATTGTTGAGTTTTTAATCATATTAGGAAGGGGGACCCTTCCACCACCAGTATGTCCTCTCTTATAACACATTTAAAATCCATGCAGTTCAGTCAGTGCCACCCAAATTTCATTATATCAAGATGTTTTGGATGAGTTGATTTGTTTAATTTTTTTGTGGATGTTTTAGATAAGATAATATGTTATAGTGAAATATTCATATCTAAAAAAGGAATACATTGGCATGGAATGTTGTAGGAAATGAAATTTAATGACATTGGGGTTTTATGGAGTGATCTAAGGTATGATTTGTTTCATCATTATTCAGATAATTTTTTAAAATACACTTGTTTTTTCCACTCCTTCCTTGCGACATTACTTATTCATTTATTGGGGAGACTATATGAACCTTTTAGGCAAACCCTTTCAAGGAATGACCCCTAATGAGGTTGTTTTTTATCACACTTCTCTTTATGTAGCATAACTTGAATCTAGAGTGTGGAGGTGTATGTGGGATATCTCAATAGTCGAAATGAGGTTCTATGATATTTCTTTTGTATGGACTATTTATCTCTAATTGACACCAATATTTGATATTAATTGTGTGGTTTGAAGTGTTTCTAAATGTGATGGATGATTTTTCCCCTTTATTGGTGAGAGAGAATTTTATGTAGAGCATGTGGGGATCATATGAAGTACGATACAACTATTTTTTCACTATATGGATATTATATCCCTTGCAGTAGTAGATTATATAAGAATTAGTTTACTTCAACTAGTGTAGGATTGAGAGGAAGTGTTTCCATTAGATGTTTTAGGTTTACACAACCATTGGAGGATTAAATTCATCATTGAAATTCACCAAGATACAACATAAATTTTCTTTATCATAACTGACGAACCCTAGTGAGCTATATGAGATTAAGGTGCAACCATAAGCCTTCAGTAGAAGTTTTTTATCAGACCTAGTTTATCTCCATGGACATTTATATTGATTTTCTTGACAAAGTGAGATGAAAAATTGTGATTAAGAATTGTTAATGATCACTGAAACCTGGAAAATTTTAAAATTGGTACCCA
The DNA here is from genome assembly GCA_963277665.1 of Viscum album. Lineage (NCBI taxonomy): Eukaryota > Viridiplantae > Streptophyta > Magnoliopsida > Santalales > Viscaceae > Viscum > Viscum album. The sequence goes on from OY728157.1 coordinate 41,096,159, forward strand.
TTAACAAGGATCAATGAACTCTTTGAAAAAATCAATGGATTGATATGGTTATCAATGTTTGATATTAGGTTGGGATACAATCACTTTAGGTTTTCATTAGATTATATTTATAAAATCTAATTCCTATGTCTCTATTGAAAATATGAGTTCGTAGTGATGCCATTTATATGGGAAGAATAGACCACAATGTTCATATTTCTTATTACAATAATCATATATGCATTCATGATAAAGTTGAAGGTTAAATTTGTTGATGGAATTCCCATCACATTGGTCTCTGATGTGGATAATAGATGGAATTTGAGGATGATCTTATAATTACATTGGGGGAACTAATAATATTTTATGATCTATAAGTGTTAGTTTTGGATTTTAGTGGATCACATCATGTGGCACGTAATATCTGAGAATTTTAACGTTCTAGACTTTAAAATATTTATATAGTTCATTTTTAGGATCCATCCATTATTTTATAGGAGGAGTATTTTTTAATCTTTTAGGCAGTTTACTATTATAGGTTAATTGATGATTTTTCTTGGTTTTTGGAACCATTCATAGAATTAATGTGAAATGGGTATAAATTATCTTGGGAAGAGTAATGATAAATGTCCTTTGAGGATCTGAGTAAGTTGTTTATCGTTTAACTTTTGTTTAGTCTACCTAAGGAGGATGTTGAGCATATGGTGTTTTTAGGCCTTTTGTGATGGTCTCATATGCATGTTGGTGAAGAGGAAGGTCCTTATTTATTATGGGATGAGGTATTTGAAAACCTATTATTAGGAGTATATTATTCAATTCATTGAGTTATAATTGATTACCATTACCTTGAATATGTAGATGCATTATATTTTGGGTTCATTTTATTTTTTTACTCAGAACTCCATATTCATTAGAACATATTTACCAAAAGAGATCTCAACATGTGATTGATGAATTTTTTGAAGTTCCTACATGACTATGTGTTCAAAATATTCAACACAAAAATATGGAAAATGTAGTGCAAAATACCCTTATAATGAAAACCCATTTGTTATTTGCTGAAAATTTAACATCTTAGTTGGCCTTATTGAATCTAACCAGGGTGGAGGAGAAGGGTGAGTCATGCCATAAGTCAATGGTGGGTGAAACCCCTATTATGTTTTTGTGTGAGAGAGGATCAGTTGGGTGTTATCCACTCTGAGGTTTTTTATAACATGGAATTCTTACGAGTTACTATTTCTAGATTTTTTGATGGTAGAGAGAATGTGCTCTTCATCTAGTGAAGGATGATAGTTGGTGATTAATTTCATGATGTCGTGTTGATGTAATTTCAAAACTCGAAATTTTTAATACCCTCGAGAGTGGGTTATAATTAATTATAATTTAAGATTAAATTTATTTGGGATAATATATGGTGAATAATTTTCAAGGACGATTCATGATGTCTCAGATGCTAGAAGGTAAATGTCAAACACCAGGATTCATCATCTTTGGAACAACCTCTTCTGATATTGAAATATAATCCGGATATAATTTGAATAGATTTTATGATTGGTATTCCATGGAAAACCAAAGTCCCTAACAATATATAGGTGATTGATAAATGAATTTAAATGTCAACATAGTTCTTTACCATTTTCAAGCAGGTTTTCATTAGGATTTTGAGATGTTTTTACAAATGATAAATAGTTTTGAAGTATGTGGTTCCAATGAGGGTTGACATTAACCGTATTTATATGTTAATTTCACAATTATTTATAGTTTTTCAGGAGGAATTCAAGAATAAATTAGAGATTAATATAATGTTCCAACACAGATAAATGACCAATTTAAGAGAACCATCATGGTATTGGATGACAAGATTTGATATATTTTGCATGTTTTCAATAAGTTCTAGAGGTATATATTTCCATTAGTGGGTTACAATAAAATAATGACAACCAATAAAATATAGGAATTTTTAATTTCAAGGAATTATATAGGAGTACTTGCATTCCACCCTTGTGTTAAATTGATATTAGAGAGACATCTTTTGTTGAGCCCAAACTGTGTAGAATAATTTGGTGAAGAATCATGTGATCCTTGTCTGTTTTATGAAAACAAAAAGTCAATAGAAATTTTGTGAAAACTGAACAATTATGAATTTGGAGTTAGAGAAGAGTGAACATATATTCCTTAATGTCTCTAAGAATTAGGATATATGAGGTTTTTTTGGGGAAACACGCTATCCTCTAGTATTATTGGGCTATTCGATATTAAATATAGGCTTGTTGAGGAAGAACACCATAGAAAAATAACTCCATTTGACCTGCATGTTTACTAAATAAATCACACTATTTGGATTGAAGTTCATTCTTGATTATTATGTTTATCGAAAATCACCCAATTAAAATAATAGACTCTCAGAAATAGTTTCACCCATGGTAAATAGACCTGACCAATCCATGAAATAGGATGACCACACCAATATCAAAAAATATAATTGAATAATCTAAAACATCAATATTAACACAAAAATGAATAAACATAAACCATATTAAATGAAACACATCATATAATTAACATTTCCTAACTATAGAAAAACATGACATCTCATGTAGAAAGCTCCAATCTAAAAAAATGGGATTAAAAACAAAAAGTCTTTTACATACATCCCATACAACAATCCACTAATATGAGTCCACAAAATCCAATCTAGGAATGGATGTGTATCCTAAACAAATGGTGAATGATTTTATTCAATAAAATAAAATACCATTCATAGTTTCTTTCCCTTTACTTGTGTATATCAAAACAAAGACTACATATACCAAAAGGAATAAGTAGGGTCTATGAAAAAAATATTAGTAGGATGCCATCATGAATCATTTTAAGGCTTTCAAACCCTAAAAAACTAATAAAATACCATTAAAATCTAGTTTAACAATTAACCACATTCTATGTGATATGATTTAAAACAAAAAATTGAAATGGGGTTTTCATTCAAAACATCAATTTTTATAAAATAATACTTACTAAAATGTATCAAACCTGAAAAATTCATACATAAAAACGTCCTCAAAATACCCCAAAATACATAACATGGTTAGGTCTAAACAAAATTATCATATAAAAAAATAATGTTATATGGGCATAACACAAAATATAACATCAAATAATGAACTAATAAAATTCATAAAATCATAATTATCAACCTAGCATGGGTAATGTAAACCAAGGGGTATAACAATAACAATATAATGTGATTAAGGATAAAATCTGGATTTCTAGTTAGCTAATTAAATTTGAATCCTTCAGCGTTATCCATGGTCCCTTCTACAAGACCTCTAATGGCCTCCTAGAAAGTCAGGTGGAAGCTATCATGATCATCCCAACATAATAACATTAAATCCCAAAGACACTAATTGGGTGCTCTCCCATTTATCCCAATAATAGTTCTTATAGTCCCAAGGAAGGCCAATGGATGGTCTCTCAGTCTTCATACCGAAGGATCTCATGGTCCCTTGTAAAACCCTCTCTCACAATTATGTTATCCTCAATGTTCTAATCAATTCCAATAACAATTAAATCACAAGTAATATACATGAATATACACTTAAAGCCATCTTCACAAAAAAATATGACAATTTTTATAAAGTACCATCTTTAAGGTAAATTAATTTCTAAAACCACTATTGAAAAACATTTATAACAAAAAACCATTTATTAAAAAAATTTATCAAACACTTAGAGTGCACAAATCCTCCCCTATTTGGACAAATCAAATTAAACAGAAATATTTTTATACTATAACATGAAACTTAAAATCATATAATAAACATGAATGATAAATCAATAAAATGGATATTTTATAAACATAAACGAAATGGAATTAATTATATAAATGCAATATGGGGAAATCATTTAAATAGATATACATACACTGAAAACGATTCCCAATCCAAAAAAATTAATGAATCCCTCAAAACAATTGATGGAATGGGACTCACACACCTATTATATTAGATAAAAAATCAATTCCCCCATTAATTTGTCTAGGTTCAACCAACAAACCATCTAGTGATTCAATGCTTCAATATAAATAGATAATAAAGGATGAGGAAGGGGGGATGAATAAATATAAAATTATAGGCTTTACATTCATCCAGAGAACCATTAATAGAAGGTGATTCCATAAAAATAATAGGGTGTAAGATTTCATTTAATGTAGGAGGGGATTCACATGAATCAGTGAATAAAAGAGGGATAAAGGTATAAAAATTAATGAGATTTTTTTTGTTAAAAACCCATATATTTATTTTACTATAAAAACTATATAGTTCAACCACAATGTTTTGAAAACCATGTTCCATCCATACTAGTACTAATATCTCCCAAAAAATAGGATACATAGTTTCTCACTTGAATTGAAAGGCCAAAAAACTGTCCTCCAATTGTGAACATTCACATTGTCCCAATCCCATCAACTTTCACATTGTGAGCATCCTGGTATGGAAAACCCGGATCCAACCATGTGGATTACTCTATCTTCCCAAAAATTAAATTTGTATCCTCGACCACCGTAAAATCATTAACATTAAAAAAGTTAAATGAAAACAACAAAATAAATAAACCAGTGAATTGATGGGTATCATAAAAACTCCATCATTCCACATTCTATCATCAAAAAATCCATAAGAATCATTAATAGAAAATATTTGGGGCCAATATTACATAACTAAATATTTATGCTCCCATATAATTTATCTATCGCCCCCCACAACCAAATTCTATTAACCATCTTGATATACATACCATGAAGTAATATAATCAGATAATCAAGGATATGTAAATTATACTCCCCAATGGATGAATCCTTTTTAAAATCTATTTCATACCACTCTAACACATGATATTGGTTTGAACAATATTTCCTCAACTAGGTGACATGAATCAAAATCAAGGATCTAAATTAGACATATTAGAAACTCAATCACATAATCTACATATCCAATACATTTAACAACACAAAAAAAACCCGACATAATGCAGTTCTATGATCCTTTTTTCCAAAGTGACGAGGTAATATTCAAAAAGGTACATTATGAAATACTTTATCATGGACATGAAAAATCTAATGGGTGATAATGTTGATCATTGTAGACACTCATGAAACTATTAAATATTTCTATCATTTTATGAATCAACTATATTATCTCAGTCATCTCCCGGACGTGACTCAATCCCAACATGGAATGCTCACCCTCCCCCTTCAAATACAAAAGGAACTAACATTTATTTTCATATATTGAATTAAATATGGAAATCATGAACTATTCTTGATAAATTTTATTTTATGAAAACTTTAAAAATAATAGATTCCTTTCCAAATAATGTCCCAAATCAAGCACAAAATCTCACAACATATCCTCAAGTGTTTTGATAATATTATTAGACCAACCATCCTTCTGAAGATGCTACCTGGTGATCAACCTCAGTTAAATTCCCATGTTCTCAGAGTTTCCCTTAAAAAACTATATTTTAGAGAATTAATAATGATCTAAAAAATATAAATATGGACCCTCTGAAGATACATATAATATCTCAATCATATAGGAGTCTAAATTAGTCCACCTTCATTTCCACTATAGTTGAAATGATGTATATATATTTAATTAAAATATTAAAAATCACATATATTGAATCCATCCCACATGGAATATAAGGAAAAAAAATCCATTTATACCCAATCCTACTTCTACAATAATATGGGAAGTTATTGTAACAACACATCTAGCCTCTTATTTTCAACATTTATTCTCTTCCATATCAATCATATTGAAAAAAAAATCATTCATTACACATCTCTAGTCAGGCCACCAATACAAATCCCTACTATTATAAAACATCATGGTGTCACCCGAATTCATGACCCTACTTGGTATAGATTCTATTATACATAGGCCACCACATAGTTATCCAACATATACATTGATACATAACCCACTCTAGAGGATTCTCTATACATTCCATAATCCTTCACTTTCACTTAATGAATAAAAACTATAGAGGATGTCAAATAAAACTATAACTGCTCAAAATAACACCAACAAAAGTCATCCAATTCAAACATCAATTATTTTCTAGTAAAATATTTTTATAGAGAAGGTAATATTTTGATTTCTAGAGAAAAAAACTCTAATAAAAATCCATTACCAAGATTCTTATAAATAAGAACACATTCTTGAGCTGGCCTCTTAACATAATATTTTGAACCTTAATGGTATCCACTAAAACAAATTTATATTAAATTACTTGTCCTAAGAACATCACTTTCTGGATCTAAAACAAACCTATATAAAACATATAATACGGATCTTTCTCCCCCAAAAACAATAAAAAAAACCTCATTATAGTTATCATGATTCACCAATTTCATAGAATACAACATTATGTATTCAATAAACATGAATGTGAAATAATAAAAAAATGATGGATTATCTAGATCATTAATTCCATCAATACCATTATAGAATTGGTACACCAAATAGAAATAACCAAATACTCCAATGAAAATATGTGTTCAAAAAAGGTTTCATTTAGAATATCCACTTCCTCTACCCTCAACTGGTGGTCCCATGATATCATGTTGATTATTGAAAACAAACAAGATCCTTTAAAGTGATGAAAGAGATAATAAATTATTTGAAACTTATATTAATTATTTATGGTCACCAAATTAATCATATGATATTTAATGAAAATTTTGTGGTTTCCTTCCACCTTATTTATGTATATAACTATTGATTCTCTTGGATACATGATAATATAGAGAAATTCCCACCCACGTGATCCTCTAACAGAACTTTCCATTATTTCATCACATTTGGATATATTAGATTAGATGGAATGGATATTGAGATCATCATGGCGAGAAGATTAATGGTAAATACAACCTCTCACTTGGGAGAAATCCACAAAAAAATATTCTGGAATAATGTCTAGGTACATTCCCTTGACCATTTCATGCATACATACATGACTCTATACTAATGAATCAATAAATAACATAGAAAAATAGAACATGATTGGAAAAATTTTAGAATCATGATTTCCTTCCCTTCTCAGTCATTGATTCCACTCAATTAGAACGAAATTATTCCTCCAATAAAGAGTAAGAAACAAGACCATATGGAAATAACATTAATTCAATTCAATTAAGATGGTCAATCAATCGTTTCTGAATATAACATCAAAAAATTACATGTTTGAAATGAGGAACTAAAAAATAATTCCACATCTAGAACCAAAATATATCATTATTCTCCATTGATACCTTTACCCTTTTTGTACACAGTGTTGTGATAATGTTCATATCCAACGGAATGAACTCTACCTACATACCATTAGATTAAATCGATTATTGTTAGATAATGTAATAGAATTATCCAAAAAAATAAAACCAATATGGGATTGAATATATTGAACAATTAATTTCAAAAATACATTTTAAATATTATTAGAAAATTATTAATTACATAACATTTCTATATATGCAATATTATTAAAGTTATACTATCTTTGGAAACATTGATATATAAATAACTCGTTTATAGGTGTCTCCCATTTTGTTCTCCATAACATTTTGCATTCATAAAAATATCATACAATATATCTTGCTTCATAACATGGTAATGTGAATGATAATAAAGGGTATTTTCAGATGGCCATTTTTGGTAAATAAGTGAGATATCGATGATCACTTATACCTAATATGACTATAATTCTATAAGAACATGAGAATCAAATTTTATAACTACACATTGTGTATTAATGACCATAATTATGGTTTATAACATAAGTAATGATATTTAATAAGATATTAATCATAAAAGAATAAATGAAATTGAGAAATAGGAGCATAAAATTGGCATAAAACATGGAATTATTTCGTATAGATATTAAAATAACTTCAATATTAGTTCAGGATTAATACCAATGCTATTATTGTGGAAAGGGTTCACTCCCCAAACAATTATATTCGACAAGGATCACTCCCAAGACTATCATAGTAGACATAATAACTTAATGAACTAGTTTCAATCCTAATTCCAAAACTATTTTTCTTAGGATACATCAATCATTATCAAAGGAATTTTGAGGGATATATAATTAGTGGACCACCTATCCTCACTTAAAATGTTACCATCGCTCATGGATATATGGTAACCACAATCAATGGTTATTAATTCACCACCATACTTGGTTATAATGTAAACATAGTCCTTGGTTATTATGTATCTAGAATAACATAATGGAAATCTTGCATATTTGCTCCACAATATTATTAAATATTCATCATATCATCGCATCATTACTCTTGAAATGAAAATGGTATTCGTATTAATTTTATCCATTCATAAAATAATTACCAATGGAATTTACAAGGGTTTCATAAACATCCCATCAACACAAATATTAAATATTCTGATAATGTGTCAAAAATGTATCAATGTATCATTTCAAAAAAAAATTAATTATTATAAAAATTGTTCATATCAAATATGAAAATTAAAATAAAAAGAGATAGAAAATGTTTTTTCAGAAACATTTCCATTCCATTTGGATATTCACTTTTAAAATATAAATATTTAAGAAATATTATTGATTTAATTTTCCATTAGAGGAATATTTTTTCATTGTAAACGAATATTTAGAGCATTCATCAATCTCCTTGGGAAAAAATTATATTAAACACATTTAACATAAAAGATTGTCCTTTAGTAGTTTTCTAAAAAGTTCAAACGCACCTCATTCAAAAAATGACATGAAAATTTCATTAATAAAATTTTTTTATATAGTGAAAATTTTGTAAAATTGACCATATAAGACCATATTATAATAAAATAACCCTCTGTAAATTATTTTTTGAAAACATGGATGAGGGAAAAACAATTTCGACCAAAGAGATAAATAAATTTAGTTTTCTATAAAAAATATTTGGTTCCTTGAGTGATTAAGGTGAGTAAAATGAGTATAAAAAATTTCATTTATATATATAACATTTTGAAAAGCAAATTCATGTTTTTTAAGATAGATATATCATAGTATGTTATCATCTAAGTCATTATGATTACCGATCAAAATAAATAATAGGATTATGGTAGAATACTGTTACTACCCTGGTAAATTTTGAAATGTGATCCACATACAAGAAAAAACCATATATGGATAAGTAAATTAAAATAAATTTAACACTTTTCATATTAAAAAATAGTCATTGGATGTATATAAACCACTTAAAAGAAAAAATGTTGAATAGGACATGTGTCACAATAAAATAATAGTGAGATAGAAAACCCTTCCTAAAGGTATGAATTCCTCCATTAATGTTAGAACCTATTTTATAATAAATATATATTTATTATGCATATATTAAAGCCCATAATCATATATATCATAGAAAAAATGATTTAATTTTATCCTTTTATGACCCATTTATTAACTATTTGTTAATAAAATCTCTATTCTATTTGATCACAACATCATTTTTCATTGACGTTATGGATGGGTACTATTGGTCCTCGTAAAATGATAAATGTTAAAAAATATACATAATTTTTATCAAAAAATAAATATAATATAAATTTATTAAATATTAATTTATAAATACCTATAATTGATAGAGAAAAAAATTTTAAATGGACAATTAATGGAGATTGTATGTCCTACATAAGGATTAATGATGTTTGTATTTTTCATCATCTATTAAACAATAATTTTAAATAATAATAATAATTTATAGAATTTTTATTATATAATATAATATAATATATATATATATATATATATGTTAAATCCATATTTATTACCATACAAGTAAAATATAAATTAGAATATTATCATTTATTTGTGGATGCGGTAGGAAATACATACACACAATCAACATTATACTTTTCCAAACAATATTAGGGTAATAATTTAGATATGATATTTTCATTATAGAAGAATAATGTTTCCAAAAATATCATATATAAAAATATAACAGAACATAATAACAGTCTTTGAACGATTTCTAAGGGAAATGAATGTTATCACTCTGTTGAGTTGGTATGTTGTACGTACGCATGAGATATACTTTCAATTTATATTAGAGGGAAAGATATTGAATAGATATGGTTTATTGACCATATTAAAATATCATTATATAGAGTACAATGAATGTATTAGTCCATAAATAATATTATATATTTAGTATTGGTATAAGATGCATTAAATAGAAAGTGGTTGGTAAATGAGATTACCATTTCATTGAATACACTTCCTTAGGTATACTATAATAGGCTATAGGGATACTCTTTTGGGAATTTTCACACCTCTATAATGTGTCTATGTGAGTTTATTAGAAAAAATGGTGGATTTTGGTTGAGATACAATGCTCAATGTGGTGTGAAAAAGGAAAAGGATGGGTGCCCTTTTAAAATTGAGGTGATGGGTATAGTTGGAATTTCATAAAAGATTAAAATTTATTGTATTCATTATCAACATAAAATTTTCGATGTGGTCCAAAATAGGATGTGGATGATGTAACGAACCAAACACTCATTAATGATAATTCATATTTATCTTATTAAATGTCATATTATGGTTATTTAAAATTTGAACTTCATTGGTTTTATGTTTCTAGATTTTAAAATATAGTTATGAATTAGGAACATTGCTAATATAGCAGTTGAAAATTGATAACATGATTAGTATATATAGAGGGCTTTAACAAATCAAATTTACTCATAAAAAGGAATTTATGGCCTCATCCAATAGACTATCCCCATTAGAAGACCATTTTAATTGATTTGAAATGAGGTGGCGTCATTGGGCTATGTTCCTGACCAAGCCCAAGCATATCTAGAACATGTTAAGCTTGATCGGAACCGACTATGGGAGAATTTGATGTTAATAGTTATTACCACCCTGAGCGACGTTATCTGAGCCGCCCCAAGAGTCGGTCACCATCACACACCTTAACCTTCTATCATATTCGGGTTTTATAATGGGTTATGTAACAATACACTAGCACTATTACAATGTACCTTATTTTTTTATAAATAATTTTAATTCATTTTATTATTGTTAATTTGTAAATATTTTTTAAATCACAAATAATATTTTTAGTTCATATTAAACTAACAAATATATTTTAATGAATTAATGGATTTTTGAATTAAATATAATTTTATTAAAATAGTATTATTAAATTATTTTTTATTAAATATAAATGATCATTTAATATTATGAATGCAATTGTAATTTTTATTAAGGTTTTGAAAACTGTTATTGTCAAAACCCATGAATTATCTATAACATCAGTTTTTATTTTAAATTAAAAATTTCACATATTTATAAAAAAATATAGATAAATTGAATATTATTTTTGGAATCAATATGTCGAAATTATCCAACGGCGAATTTTTCATAATTTCTTGAGACTATCAAATTTTTCGGTAATAATTAAATACTGCTTAAATATAAAATGTGATTTATGACAACATAATGACTCAATAGTGAAGTAATAGAATACTATAAAAATTATTTTGGGCCAATATATGTTTTACAATTAAAATAATGTTAGTTTATATTTCTTTTGATCTATTTTACAATGCTTTTCTGGACCCTCAAAGACTTATAAAACATTTTGTCTCATTAAATTGTTTCCCTTGAGAGTGTGACTCACCTCTAAATGAGAAAATCTATTATTTTAAGAATTTAGGCCATTTTACTTATAAAATATTGTTTTCCACTCCCCTTGGGAAAAAACCATGGACTGGTCTGTGGTACTGATTAGTTTAATGGTAGGTGTCCCAAACCATAATAACAAAGAATTCCCTCTCCTTTCCTATATAAACCCACCAATGATCCCACGTCCCCTTCACTCAATGCCTATGGAATTTGAATCACACCTGGCCTCATCTCTCTAGTATCCTTCCAAGGTGCCTAGATCTCCCAAGATGACTCTCTCAAGCCTCTCCCATGACTTTGGGATCACACATCCAAGTAAGGGATTTCACTCTTTCTCATTTTTGTCTAATTTTCATTAAGATGTTAGGCCCTTTTGTTTTCAATTAAAAATGTTGGGGTAGGATTTTTAACCTCCCACATACTATCTACATTATGTTTGGATGCTATAATATGTTTTTAACTCTTATTAAAGCCTCCCATGTACACCTATTACTGTGCCAAAATTCTGTGAGGGATTTCTCTCTCCTCTTTTACATCCAAATAATACTTTTGTATTATGAATCTAAATTTCATTATGTTTTTTGGAAATGTATCCATAAGAACCCATGATTGTATATTTCATGTAGATATATCGAGACACCATTTTCTATCTCATCAACTATTTTCATGAATCATTTTCTCACATTGTAATACTGCCAAAATTGAACCACGTTTTTCTATTCCAAAATCATTGTGTAGTGAATACCATACCTATATCTCTATCAACTATATTAATCATTATGAAAATATACATATTTAAGGGTACATTAATTTATTTATTCCATTTTACATAATAATGTAATATCTTATTATGTTGATTGATCCCATGTTATATTATCCATCTGGCACTTTTATGCATGAAATGAAATGTTTAAGAAGGGTCTTCCTTGATAGTTCTCCAATGCATTGGGTAAAGTATTGTGTCATGATACGTCATGTAAAATTGTTATTGACTAATTCTAATTCAATTTCAACGAGGTTTTACTCGTGCTTCATGTGTAATGAGGTTTTACTCATGCACCATGTGCAATGATCCTTGGCTCATTCGAATTCCATGTTAAGTGTTGTTTCCACATTTACATGTTATTGTTATCATGATTTATCATGCCTTTATGTTCAGGTTTTTATATTGATCCATTGATATTCTTAGTTTATTACATGTATTGTACACATCATTTTATTACATGTTTATTACCTTACATTCCATTATAGCTCACCCTTTTCTTTTTCATGTCCCCAGGTTATCCCATGAAATGCTAAGTACGAGGGAATGTAGTAGTCATGTAAAGGAAGTATTCATTAAATATGTTGGGTGTTTTATGTTCTAAGATGTTATGTAATGATCCTAATCCCCAATGTCACTAGACCTCTTGATCTTATTTTTCGTATCATTTAAATATTTTATGTAATCAATCAGTTTTACGTGTGTAATAAAAAGCAGAGTTGTTATAGTTGGTATCAGATTATTGGTGTAGTTATTTTTAAGATTAGGATTAGAAAACACTAGTGAAGACTTAGAGAGAAGAATAAGTATAATAAAAACACCGGTTCATAATGGTGATTATTTAGTAAGTGGTTTATCAAGAAAATACATCCCTATCTAGATAAAAGTGGGTAGAGGTGGCTCTGGAACATATGTATCCTTTGGGTAAAACCCGAAAACACCTCTTTGAGCTAGACTCGAATGGGAACTAGTGCATGAAAATGGGCCTTGCTTCACTCTTGGATGTGAAACTCTGGGGGGATATGATTTAGTAAATTCATAAGCTTAGTATAAACTCTTATTAAGGGAATAAAAAACTACCCTCTGAATATATGATAGAAATTAGACCACAGATAGCATTGATTGAAGTATTTGTATACATAAGATAATGGAAAAACCGTTATTTATAAGTTATCAATTTTTCCCTTGGATTACCCATTATGTGTTACCCCTAACGTTCCTTTTATTCTAGCCAATGGCTGCTAATAGGAGGAATCAGGATAAAAACTGATTGAATATCAATGTAATGACCGTTCAAATGGGAAGCCCAATCAGATGGGAGCGGGAATCACGAACATTTTCACAGTTCCCTATCAATTTACTCAATATATGAATAGAAAAATGGGTTAAGAAGAACGTTCAACCCCCCATAATAAAGAACAAGTTGCTATTATGAGCTTCATGAGACACCTGTCTCTTACTTTTAATGGATCGTCTGATCCCTCAATCATTGAACAATGGATTAACTCCATCGAAAAGATCTTCTCCCTCCCTCAATGTTCAAACAATAGAAGGTTCTTTTTGTTTCATATCGTATGGATGGTAAATCTGATCAATGGTGGACGTTGATAAAAAATACTTAGACTGAGTAATAGAAAGATGTGTTGGAATAGAAGGATTTCTGGAAGATTTTTTTTTATAAATATATTCCACGCACCGGCCTACATAAGATGAAAAGGTACTTCCCTTCCCTCAAGAAATAGGATGATGAATCTATCAGAACATTAGAGAAAAACATCACAACGATTTCATGATACACCTCCATATTTTTCATTACCTCATAATGCAAGTTTTACCACTTCTTTGGTGGAATGAAACCTAGCCTACAGAAAGTGCTAGCGATCCGTGACATAGACAGTTATGAGGAAATTTCCTGATGTGACCTGAAGGATGAAATAGTTATCGGAGAATCTCAGGGTTATATTGGGGATAATATGCATATGGTGGAAATCAATGTTGGCGGTCCGATGGATAAATCCAACGGTGCTAAGAAAATCTAGCACCCCATGTGCCAATGGTTCATAAAAAATTACCCTGTAAATTGCCTGAAGGGGACGAAGGAATGTTTTAGTAGTGGAAGAGAAGGGCACCTAGCTGTTAACTACCGATAAGAAAAACTTGTGGCTACAATTTAGGATAGGAACACTCCATTAGAAGATCAATGTGTGGTTCATTGTTACAACTGCTAAGAACTAGGGTATCATGCAAATCAGTTCCCTAAGACAAGGAATTGAGGAGGCAACCAACAACCTCCAAGGAACCTAGTGAGAGATTTGTCCATCTCTACTATCGAAGTGATCCCCAAAAACAAAGTGGTAATAGGTACTCTAGTTAATCATTCAAGAATAGAGAACGTACATTTTGATTTAGGTTCTACTCATTCTTTTATATCCCAAATGTTCAGTAGAAAAATCCCAGCACCACCACAAATCATTGAACTAAAGAATTCGGTGAGTACGAAAAATGGGGAAATCATTGCATCCCATGAATATAACTCATCCCCATTCATAATCTGTGGATTTAATTTCTCAAAGAGCCTCATTATACTCCCTCCATATGAATTCCATGAAATTCATGGCATGGATTAGAATTACTTATATAGAGCCATCATAAATTGATGAGAGAGGGAAATCACACTCCATATGGAGAGTCGACCCCTGATTCTATACCAGTACATGGAGGAATATGAATCTTCATTAGCACCATCATATCAGACATGGATATTACTTCCCTAGGAGCATGAATATTGGGCTTAGATGATTGAGTCAAGGAGGAAACCATCCTTGAAGACATTCCTCTTGTGAGTGAATTTCTTGAAGTGTTTCCTAAGGAAATGAATTGTCCTCCTCCTAGATGGGATGTCCAATTCTCAGTTGATCATATAACTATAGATTTTACAATAGCCAAGAATTCATATAGAAAGGCTTAAGTGGAGCTTGAGCAGCTGAAGAACCCACTATATGAGAATCAGGATAAAGGGTTTATACACCCTAATGCTAAACCATGGGGTGCACCAGTCCTCTTCATTGAGAAGAATGATGGTTAAATGCACCTTTTCATCGATTATTGTGAGCTTAACAAAATCCCGATAAAGAATAGGTATCCTCTCCTACGAATTGTGACTAGTTTGATTAGTTTTGTGGAGCACAATACTTCTCTATGGTGGATTTGTAGTTAGGATATCATCAATAAAGGTTGAGGAAGGAAGATATCCCCATGAATGCTTTTCATACAAGATACCTAATTTATGAATTCATTATAAAGAATTTTGGACTCACTAATGCAAAAAAATCTTCCTGGACTTGATGAATTGAGTGTTTAGGGATTACCTTGAAAAATTTTTGGTAGTCTTTATAGATGAAATTATGTTATACTCTAAATATATGGAGGATCATGATGAGCATCTATGAACTATACTAGAGACCTTATAGAAGGAGAATCTCAGTGAAGAGTAAAACAAGTGTGAGTTATGGTTGAAGGAAACCTCATTCTTGGGCCATATCATAACAAGCAATAGGATATTTGTGGATCCCTCCAAAATTGATGCAACTGATGGATGGCCAAGGCCAACAACAGTAATGGATATCTGTATATTTTTAGGGTCATCAGGATATTATCAACGATTTTTGTGAAATTTCTCACAATTTTCCATCCCTCTTACCAAGCTAACTCGAAGGGGAGAAAATATTTCATGGATTGATGAATGCGAATAATGCTTCAAGGAGTTAAAAAAGAGTCTTATCACTGTTCCCATTCTCACTTTACCCACAAGTGGAGAACTTTTTATGCTATTCAGGGATGCTTTGAAAAAGGGCATGGGCTATGTGTTGATGCCAAATGACATATTCATTTCTTATTCTTAAATGAAATTTAAATTTCTTGAGGATTATTATATAACACATGAATTAGAGTTCGCTGTGGAGATCTTCACTTAAAAAATTCGGTGGAATTATCTCTTTGGGGAAAGTGTGAAATATATACGGACCACAAAAGCCTCATGTATATATTCACACAGAAAGAGTTGAACATGCACCACCGAATATAGTTAGAGCTAATAATAGACTATGTGTTCTCAATCCATTACCACCATGGGAAAACAAAAAATGTGACAGATACTCTACATAAAAAGGACCGAAAAATTCTATCATTGATGAGAATTGAGAAGGATCCAATCTTATTATATTTGATGAAGATGGACAAGGGAATCATAAAGAAGGGAACATCATCAATTATTACACAAATTACTTCTTAACAGTCTCTTTTGGAATGGTTAATGGATGCTCACATGGATGATGTGGGAATTCATAAGAGAGATGAAGCTATCAGAAAATTCAAATCCGCGAGGACTAATGATAATGAAGAAGGAATTGTGTGATTTGGGAAAATTCTATGTGTTCCATCACGTCCAGATCTGAAAAAGGATCTTTTGGATAATGCACATAGATCAGATTTCTCTATACAAACAGGAAACACTAAGATGTATCAAGATATCTAATAGCATTATTGGTGGGATAATATAAAGAAGGAGATCACTGAGAATACATCAAAGTGCCTGTTGTGTCAAAAAGTGAAGGAAGAGAGGTAGCATTCTATGGGGATGATGAAACCATTGCCCATACCAGCATGTAAATGGGATAACATCACCATGGACTTTCTCACCGGACATCCGAATACATCTAGTAGAAACAATGAAATCTTGGTTGTTGTGGATTGTCATAAGATGTATGTATACTTCATTTCAATTCGGGAGGTTTCTCATTGTATCATCTTGAAAAAATATATATCAAAAAAGTGGTAAGGATTCATGGAGTACCACTATCAATTGTATATGATCTAGATCCAAGATTAACCTAAATGTTTTGGAAGAGTCTTCATATTGTTCTAGATACTGATCTGAACATCAGTACATATCATTATCCTCAAAATGATGGTCAGTCGGAGCGGACTATCCAAACACTTGAGTACATGTTGAGAGTGTGTTCAATGGACTTCATAGGAGGGTTGGGCCAACATCTTCCACTAGTTGAATTCTCCTACAATAATAGTTTCCACTCGAGCAGCTGAATGTCACCATAGGAAGCCCTTTATGGGATGAGGTGTAGAACGTAGGCATGTTGGGATGAATTTGGTGAGCATAAGAAATTAGGACCATAAATGGTCGAAGAAATGGTGGAAAATGTGAAAACAAATCATCAGCATATCAAGGAAGCCAACAGTCGACAGAAGAGTAATGTAGATAACCTTCTATTAGACCTTGATTTTAAAGTTGGATACTTGTTATTTCTATGCATATCTCTTTGTAAGATGGTAGTGAGGTTTGGAAATAATGGGATGTTAAGTCCAAGGTACATTGGCCCCTTCGAGACTCTTGATTGAGTTGGGGCAGTGGCTTATCAACTAGCACTTGCACCTACCATGGCTAAAGTACCTGATGTCTTACATGTTCCCTCCTAAGGATGTACATACCATAACCTTCACATTTAATCCCTTTAGATGTAGTACATCTAGAGGATGACCATTCAAATGAGGAGAAACTAGTGAAGATCAAAGATTGTACTGAAAAAGTTATATCAAATAAGGAAATTCCCATAGTCAAGGTGTTCTGGATAAACCACATGTTTGAAGAAGCGATATGGGAATCTAATGATGTAATGAATCAAAGTCACCCACATCTATTTTATTGTGGTAATATTAAATTTCTAGGGTGAATTTTCTTAAGCGGGAACAATTTTAAAGACCCAAACTTTAATTAATGAAAATTCTTCTTGATCTAATTAAATCTGTTATTATAGTTATATAAAATGTGAACATCATTGGCTTTATGTTTCTATATTTTAAAATAATGTTATGAATTGAGACCATTTCAAATATAGCCATTGAACAGTGATGACATGATTAGTTTAAATATAGGGCTTTAGCAAATCCAATTTACTCAGAAAAAGGAAGCGATGGCCTCATCCTGTAGACTTGTCGCATAAGAAGCCCATTTGTCGGAGCTCGGAACGGAGGTGGCTTCATTAGGAATATCTCTCGACCAATCCAAAGCCCAGATTTTATAGGTTAATCTTGAGCAGAACCGACTATGGGTGAAGTGGAAGTTAATAGACATTACGACCCAAGTGATTTTATCTGAGCCACCCCAAGAGTATGTCAATGTTGCACACCTTTCCCATCGGTCATATGCAGGTGTTATAAGGGGTTATGTAACAAGACCCCAGAACTATGAAAATTTATATTATTTTTATTGATAATATTCATTCGTTTAATTATAGTTACATTGAAAATACTTTTTAAAGAACAAATAGTATTTTTAGTTCATATTCAACTAAGGAATCTATTTTTATGAATTAATGAATTTTTTAATTAAATAATATTTTAATAAAATGTTAATATTAAATTAATTTTTATTAAATATATATGATCATATAATTTTATGAATGTAATTTAAATTTTTATTAAGTTTTAAAAACTATTTTTTTTTTCAAAATCCATGAATTTTCTATAAATGTCAGTTTTTTTAAAGAAAAAAATCACATATTTATAAAAATATTTAGATAAAATGAATATTAATTTTGAAATCAGGATGTCCAAATTATCCAATGGTGAATTTTTCGTAATTTGAAGAGACGGTCAAAATTTTGGGTAAAAATTAAATACCCTTTAGATGTTTGTTGTGTTTATGACATCATAATGACCCAATAGCGAGGAAATAAAATACTTTTTAACATTATTTTTGGCCAATATATGTTTTATCACTAAAATAATGTTATTTAATATTTGTTTGATTTATTTTACAAATCATTTGTGGACCCTTTAAGACATAAAATACATTCTGTCTTTTAATATTGTTTTCCTTGAGAGTGTGACTTGTCTCTACATAAACAACCCTATTACATTAAAAACATAGGAAATTTGACATATAAAATATTGTTTTCCACTCCCCTTTTGAGAAAAACTGGGGCTGGTTTGTGGTATTGATTAGTTTAATGTGAGGTTTCCCAAACCTAAATAATAATGAATCCCCTCTCCTTATAAATATAAACCCACCCAAGCAGCCACTTCCTCTTCACTCAATGCCTTTGTATTTCGACCAAAAACTGCCCTCATCTCTCTAGAATCCTCCGAATGATACCCATGATCCCATTAATTCCCTCTCAATCATATCCCAAGCCTTTGGTATCACACTTCCAAGTAAGAGATTTCTTCCTTTATAATATTTGTCTATTTTTTTTAAGTAGTTATGCACTTCTATTTTCAATTAAAAAGGTTGGGGTATGATTTCACACCTACAACATACTATACTATTTATGTTTTGATTAAGGGATACCCCTTTATCTCCCATTAAATCCTCAAATGTACATCTGTTAACCTGCAGGAATTTCGTGAGGGATTTGCCTCTCCTGATTTACATCCAAGTACTTCTTTGGTATTTTGCATCTAAAATCCATTACGTGTTTTGGGACATGTTTCCATAGGACCCACATATTTTACATTTCATGTACATATGATGAGACACCCATTTCAATATCATAAACTATTTTCATGAATTCTTATTTCAAGTCGTTATGCTTCCAAAATTGCACCGCGTTTTTCGAAGCCAAGATCATTGTATAGTGAATATCATACCCATGTCTCTATCAAGGGTATTCACCTTTATGCACATATACCTATTTAATGGTATTTAAATGTATTTATTCCACCTAACTTAATCATGGAATATCATATTATGTTGATTGATTCTATGTTATATGATCCATGTGGAACACTTAAGTATGAAATGAAATGTTTAAGAAATGTGTGCCCTAATAGCGCTCCAATGCATTGGATAAGTATAGTATCATGATATTTCATTTGAAATGGGTGTTGACTCATGATAATTCATGTGATACATGGTTTTACTCTTGATTCATGTGAAATGATGGTTTACTGATGCTCTATGTGTAATGAGCCTTGGCTCATGCTAATTCCAAGTTAAGTGTTGTTTCCACATTTCCATGTTATGATTACAATCATTTATCTAGCCTTTATGTTAATGTTTATCTATAGATACATTTATATCCATATTGTCTAACATGTATTATATTCCTCATTTTATTCCTTGTTTATTCCATTACTCGGTTTTATAGCTAACCCTTTTCTTATGCATGTCCATAGGTTATCCCATGCAATGCTATGTACGAGGGAATGTAGTAGTCATTTATTGGTAATTTTCAAGATAGAAGTTTTGTGTTTTATATTCTAAGATGTTATGTAATTTTCTTAAGCCCCAAATACACTAGACCTCTCGATCATATAGGTTTTAGAAAGTGAATATTTTATGTAATAATCATGTTTGAGAGTGAAATAAAAAGAAGGGTTGTTATAGATGAAATTTAAGACCATATGATATCCTTCTGGTCCTTTTATAACATTTTTATTATTTTTATGTAATTTAAAAATAAAAATTTATCATAAAATATCATTATTTCAATTTTATGCACTATTAATTTAATTTTACTTTGATATCATAAATAAAAATTTTTCATTCAAAATTAATTGTTGAGAATAACCCTAATAGTAAATATTCATCTAATTTTTTTCACACATTAAATTCGGAATATTTTATTAATTATAATTAATTTAAAATGATTTATTATTTTTTTCTAATAATTTCTTAAATAATAATTTAGTTATTCATAATAATTTATCGTAATTACATAATTTATAAAAATTTTAAATAATTTTATATCATCTTAAAATGTAATAATTCTAAAAATATAAAAAAAAAATTCATTCATAATAGGATTTTCCCTTTATTAGGATACATAATATATATTTAAAAATTAGAGAGTTAAATTTTTTATATTTCATTATTTTAATCTCATATATGTCATTTTTCATGTATAAATGTCCATTGAATAATAAAATATAAATCCTATAATGTTATGGATAAAATTTTAATCATCCAATAGTAACTATGATGTATGATTTTGACATTATCACATTGTTTTAACCTAGGATAATACAATTTTCCCTTTACTATTGTGATACATTTTTCTAATGTTATTATTCTTATTAACTTTCATATGTCCCTATTTAGGAAATATGGACCTCATGATTCAAAATATGGAATAAATATTATCAAATTAAATATCTATAAGTGATATTTTTTAGCAATAATATATGTTTTCAAAACAATATGATAACTGCTTTTTGTGAAAGATAATCGTTCAAGCATAAAATTTAATTTATTCTAAAATCATGAATAGTAACATATGAGATGATTTTTATAAAATTTGATTACATTTATACTATATATAATTTATTAAAATAACTCTTAAATACTAATTAATTTTATTTATTAATATATAACAATTGCGGGTAAAAAACATTTTTTTCAACAAAAATGAATTTATATTCAAATTGTTGTTATTTTTAATTTTAATTAATGGATGACCTATGAATTCTTTCTATACATGTTTAAAAGAAACATTTTTATAATTCATTTATTCATATTTATACCATCAAATACAATGATTAGGAAATAACTATCACTTTTAATGATAATATTATAATAGTATCTCAAGGTTTGTTTAAATATGGTGTTTCTTGTAATAAAATCAATCAAAAAGAATAAAATTAATTTAAAATAAAATTAACCAAATATTGGGATATATATTTAAAACTGATATTAAACATTTTCATCCCTTCAAACTCATCAATATGATAAATAATATTGAAGATATCATTTATTCATTACATCCTCATATTCCAACACAACTTCATCGACTAATGGTTTTTCCAAAAAACATTTAACAAGTGAGTGGTATTATTTCATATAATATTATATGTATGATATATAATTCATAATATTTTCTCTTAATAAAAATTAAAATGCTCTATTGGAATACACTATGATTGCAGTGCATGTCAAGGTTGAGGTATGAACAACCTTGTGTGGGACACATGAAACAGAACGAGAACTTTAGAGAGATTCGTTGGAAGAAAAAATCAACGTGGTACAATATATATATGATAAATAATTTAAAATGGATTAATATATCAATGGTTGAACATTTCATACATCCCAAACCCGATAACCTTCTTCCAAGGACATATATATAGGGATAACATTTCATTTACATCACACTCTAGACTTCGTCAATGATTATCGACATAACTTTTTGGTTGAATTTGTGTGGAACTAATGTTATATTTATTATACCTATCCTTTTATACAATTTCGTATTATATATTAGGATTCAATAGAATTATCAATCAAATATCATCCCATCACAATGGTTTTTTCACACTTTACTATTTAGGGGGATTCATAAGGATCCATCCAAATGATAATGTGAAATCTATTTTTATAAGAAAACCTAACTAATTAAAGGTGTTGATACAAAAAAATTAAATACATTTAAAAATATTTCATCATAACATATAGGGTATGAACATTTCACTTAGGCTATCCTTCTTTAAGATGATGATATTTTTTGCTGAAACTAAACATGATATCCACAACCTTTTGAATGCATCACTAAATATATGAGGTAATACAAAATTCAAAGTCTGATATAGATTAATATGGTACTCCATTCATGAATACAACTTTCATAATGTATATCTTTAAAATATTGTGATGATATAAATCTTTAATATTAGAAATGAAAAATAATAAATTTTTAATTCGATCGACTGCACTCTCAATGGAATCATGATCATTATATGTTTTCGAGAGTATGAAGAAAATGTCATTGTTTTTTTAATTCAATTTACATTATGTAATGGGTAAAGATTATGAAGTCCCCTTGTAATAAATTCTCTTGTCATTTAAATGTTATCATACAAATCACTAAGGTACATACATAACAATATCTATCTTCATTCTGTTCTACCAAAAATACAAATTCAGATCACTATACATATTTTTTATTCAATGATTAATAGATAATGATAAACTTTGAGAATTATCTAAATGTCCCTTATTCAATTTTTGTATTAACTAGCCATATACATGGTTCATAAACATTATCATCCAATAACATTTAATGTTATACATAGGAACATTTATCTCCGTCATTTTCATTTCCACATCTTCTTTCTGTACCTCATTAATCATCACATTGATGAATGGTTGAACACTCATTTCATAAAAATAAGATCCCCCATTCATTTAAAATTTTTGTATCCATTCATTGAAAATATAGAAATATTGGATTTTTCGTTATCCTTATATATGAAAACCTCATATGATCCTTTTGAACTTGTGTGTCAACCGCCTTGTTTTCTTTCCAATGGATGTAATATACTGAGTAGTATTAATATTTAATCTTCTATAAATATATTCACTGGAACATATTTGACACATTATTTGTGAAAATATGTTTGAAATTGTTTTCATGTGTATATACACTATCCCTTTCTCCATAATTAAAAAGCCTATATATCCTTATAGGAAAAATTAGCACCTCTAACTCCATATCATTAGTTGTTTAATTTTTCCCGTAAAAAATCAATTAGAGTATCAAAAAATCTATCATTATATCATTTCTAAAGAGAACATGTCCCGTTGTCTTTTTAAATGCATCAATATATATTAAACACCCTTTTTACTAGAAAGCAGTTTGAGGATAATTGTACTGACTAGCCATCTCTCCTCCTTCTTGAAGTAATCCTCATATCTATCAATACAACGAAACATATCTCCTATACATGTTAACATTGATATTTTATTATATTTTAATGAGAAATTATGAAAAATGTGTTGATAATATGGATCCATACCATATAATCTACTAATCTCAATAATACAGGTTGTTCTCGAACAACACTCAATGACTTGTTTTTATGATGTATCAGGTGATATACAATCAGTTGAGATTATATGTCCATTGAATGAAGCATTATGAGTATAAAATTAACAAATCGTAAATATTTCATAAATATTATCCTACCACGAGTTTTTCATCTCAATCCTCAATTCATCATCAATCTATTCCAATATCATTGAATATATATGTATTTCATCAATAGTGAATAATGAAAACTGATGGATGTAATCTATAAAGACTATATTCATTAAATCATTGAAAATGGAAAGGTAATTATTAATTTTAAATGACATCTAAACAAATACATAGTGTTTGTACTGTGTATGGAATTATGACTTATCCATATCGTTATTCATGAACATAAATTTAAGATACCCATAATGGAGGTCAATATAATAAAAGGGTCTAGCTCCCTATTTTTGATAAAAAATTTCATAAATATTTGGATGAATATAACTTCCCTTGTTTGTGATATTTTTATTCCCTTAAAAATTATTGTAGAGTTTCATTGACCAATAATTGATATTAATCGAAAGAAAAGGAAAACCTCAAGGCGATTTACATAAGTACATGAATTACTTGTTAAGAATAACATGGAGTTTATTCATTAATTCATAAAACCCAATCATATACATTAAATATTGATTAATTGAAATTTGTATTAAAAAATGTATCAGTTATATTAATAACTAAACATTAGGATTTAGAGGATGATTATAAAATTCATCCAGTATATCAAGAATAAACTCCTAAAGGATATATATATCTTGGATTTTTATTTTCTTAAAATCAATTAAATAATAAATTACATATATAAATAGGAATATTGAATCATAAAAAGTTTCTTATTTCCATCATATGTTCATTTTAATAATCATAATGAAATATAATCATGGGTTAATTTGGAAATATGAAAATGACTTTCCATTTTCATCCACTGATATGAGATCCGTATAATGAAGGCCAATCCATTCCTAGAATATTATAAACATCATATAAAGAAAGGGTCACAATATTTTAAGGAATAATATTCCCGTACACATCAATCAAGATATTTAAATATATACATGAGTTACGACCATCATATAGTTACGTGTTATCAATTTTAATGATAAATATAATTTCTTAGCAATTAATTCATTTCCATTTTCAAATTACACAGTTATAATGTAGTTGGTTAAGGTATAATCAAATAAGAAATTATATTTTCTAGAGTGGAAGAAAAGTGTTCCATTCACCGCATTATTATTGTAAGGCACATTAGAAGTTTTGATCATATGAGATTTAAATTTATCTTTGGTCTTAGGTGGTTGATGATGCTAATAATCATAGAATATTGGATTCATGAACTCATTGTTAATATTACAATAATAATTTAATTTGAATCATTAGATGATGGATGGATAATTAGTTAGTAACTTCCTTTAATCTACTGTATCAACTAATATTTCCCCCACTATTAGAAATTCACTGGCTCTATTACCATCCTTTAAATATTTAAATTGATTCCCAATTCCTCTCTTGAAATACAGATAATTTTTATTCCCACATTTTATGCATGTAATAGAATTTAATTTTTTCCCACCATGTGATTTATTAATGTTCTCATGGGGCCAGATCTCCTGTTTCTAATAAAAACCATGGGAATGTTTTGAATCGCTGATTTTAAATTCTATTTTTGGTGAACATTGATTGATTTTTTTAATATATTGAAGTCTCACATATATTATATATTTCAAATATATGGTTTTATACCACCAAATAATTGACCAATTTTGATTTCATGGTTATTAATTAAAATATAAAAATATCTTATTAGGCTTGTAATATTAGCTTTATAGGTACCAGTGGATTCATCATCCTTCTTCTCGACATCCATAAATTCATTCTATATCATTGTATACATAATAATATGGATTTACATAATCCAATATATTCTCTTAAAACCATCCAAATATATGGATTCAATTTCTTCCTCTTGATTTATATTCTTAATAATGTTCCACTATTGATGTGCTTCACCTTCCACATAATAAATTTTGACGTGGAATTTGTCAGGGATTATGAAATGGAGAATAGAAAATTATTTCTCAATTGTCTGGATTCCTCACTCATCCCCAATTGGATCATAATAGATACTAAAATAATGATGATTATGACTAATAAGAAATTCCATAGTATATTGTTCCTTTATTTGGACATTATTATGGTCATCAATGTTTAGGGATTCAAAATTTTATCAAAGCATTGAAGAAATTTATGTATTCCATATCACATGGAATTTTATTATATATGAATGAAATCATTGCATTTTTTCATCACATTCTTTGATAATAATATGTCTTCTGGTTTAGCCCCTCCCAAAAAACCAAAGGAAATGTTTGAAAAATAATTATCATTGTGTAAACTCAAACAATAATGAATAATGCTTTTTAAAATTTATAAATCCTTTAACCATTTTATCAATTTTTTAATCCATTGGATTTACCTATTTTATCTATGTTCATTACATGAACATTATGATTTTACCCGGAAATTGGACATTTTGCTAGGATTATCATTAATTATTTCTCGTCAGACTTTCTAATGTTCTACTAAATTGTTTTCTTATAGAAACTATATTGATCCATAAATTTCTTATATAGATATTACATAATATTAGATTAATATTCTTTAATTAAAGTTATATTCCACTCTAGGATTCAATGGGTCATGTATTATTTTAATCATTGATGCATAAACAACCTATTCATATGTGTCTCCAATTAAGCTGTTTACAACTTTCATTCTACTCAAATATATCAAACATAACACCTTTCTTCATAACCTATTGAAAGGAATCAGAGAAAAGGATGAGATCATATTCTTATTATGTTTAAAAAAATGGTATATCATTGATCACATAAATATAACATTGGCATAATGGGTTGGTAACATTATAATCACATTCGTAAACCACACCCACCATATCAAAGAATATAATATCGGTTTATGGAATAAATCATGGTAGTTCGTAAGATAGGTATCATAAAGGAATCATATAACATGGTACATAATATATTAACATTGTCCTACGACATTTAATATTGTGATACCCCTTAAAATATAAAATCATTTCCAAATTAATCATGGATTATTTATAAATATATCATAATGGAATTTCTTGACTCCCCAAACCATCATATTAATCAGAGTTCACTCCAATCCCCATTATACTAAAAATAATACCTTACTAAAATGTTATTAGACCTCTTTCAAGTCATATTTATCTAAGGAGATATCAATAATAACCTCATGAATTGGAGTGATATATAATTAAAGGTCAACCCTTCCGTTATAAGGTTATCATCATCCTTGGTTTTAATGTAACCACCGTCCTTGGTTATAATACTTCTACCCTCCTAGGTTATAATAGATCTTCCATCTATTAGTATTACATAACCACCATCACATAATAAAAACCATAAATATGTGTTTCATAAAATTATAAAACATTCCCCATAACATCACATCATAAACCATGAAAGTAAAACATGATTCATAAATTGTTAATCCATTCATAAAAACATTATCCATAGAATGTAAATGGGTTTAATTAAAATTTAATAAAAATTAAAAATATCAATTTAGAGAAATATTTATAGTGGTATACATAGATCATATAACTAGGACCTCATAATTAACATCATAAGAGTTTATAATATATGAAAATTCATTTAAAAGATCCCTGAAATATATTGTGAGACAAATACAAATAAAAATATGGAAATCAGTATTAAAATATATATATGTGCAAAATATTTTCATTTTTTCATCATATGATACTTGGATCCTTCTAATGGAGGCCTCATAATATATTTAAATCAATATGGTAGAAAATTCCTTTCATTTAACATATTTTTAAAAATAATAATTTATAAGTTTTTTAAAAATTCAAAAGGAACCTCATTAAGAAAATAACAACAAGATTCTATATAAACCCATATTAAAGACCGTAAATCATGGTTATAATGGAATTGGAAATCATATTATAATACCAAAAACCTTTAATAAAATAGTTTTATTAGAGTTTTATATGAATTAAAAAATAATTCAACGGAAGAGGAAAAAATCATGTATTTTTTAGAAATATTTTTTTGACCACATCAGTTCTTAAGGTTTGGAAAATGAATATAAACAATTTATTTTCCAAAAAATTACATATTATATGATAAATAATTATTTCATTTATATGTATATTTAGAAATAATCATTTATAATGTAATCATAACAAATCATGATAAATAATAATATTATGACATGAAACCTTAGTTTTTTAGTAACATCTGAATTTTATGACACATAAAAGATATTATCCTATATAGATATTTAAATACCCATATAATTCATAATAATTATCAAAAAAATAAAATCAAGGTGTATATATTAACCATATAGAAGAACAATTTTTTAATATGACATTTATCTCACATAAAAAAAAGTGAGAATGAAATACCTTAACTTATGTTCGACATCATTCATACATGTTATGAATTTATATATAATAAATATCAACATATTATATATATATATTAGATAGAAATAATAAAATATATAATTCCTTATATTGGTTACTTATAACATTTAATGAAACATTCATTTATAATTCAATACTAAAATCACTATTCAAGGTGATAACTTCTCCATTTTTCATAACTATTTTTGTTTGGTAGTTTCAGTCATTATACATTAATCCTGTTTCCATTATCAAAATAATCTTAATCATGAAATAAATTTCATATATAAAAAATATATATATTTATATATATATATATATTCATAAAATTATAAAACATACAAATGAATGGAACTATTCATAAAGATGATGTGATGTATGTGCGCAAGAAACCTATTTAAATTTTTCATCAAATGGAATAAAAGTAAAATAATATATAAACATTACATAGTTATTTTTAAGTCATATATATTAATTAAATAAATCATTATTACCTTCAATGTAAAATGGAAATGAAAATAATTCATAATTCTTTGTGGAGGTGGTAGGCCACGCATAAGCACAAAAGACATTATCATTTTCCAATGGTTTGGAAGCTAAGAATGTAGATATTATATTATCATCAAATAATGGTAATAATGATTAATTCTAATTTTTCAAACCCTAACTAAAAAATAATGATTAATTTAAATATTATTTTATCGATACATAATGGGTGTAAAAAATTAGTTTCAATATAAAAATATTCCAAATATTTCTGAATGATTAATTTAATCTATTATTAATTTATGACTAATGAAATAATTTTATATATGTGTGATATGTAATTTCTCATTATTCAGTTAGTACTAATCACAACCAAAAATACAATGTCTATGAAAAAAACTATCAATTTACAAAATAAAATTTTAATAGTATCTCGGTGTTCAATTAATTGTCATATTTCATTTAACACTAACTATTGAATATAATGAAATTCATTTGAAAGAAAATTATAAAATATGTGGGATTTTTGTGGAATAAATTATAAAAAAAAATTCCACTCATGGTTTTCTTCCCATAATCTGATTCCTCTGGAATAACCTCTATCACATGTAGATGTAAAGACTCCAGACCAACCCCATCCTTCTTCACCTATTGAGAATCCCAATCCGTTGAGGATGAAGTCATCAACCCTTGATGGTATCATACATATCTGATAACACATTATGGATATGAGTCTTAAATTAATGAACCATGGTTAATGTTTATTGAAGTGATGATAAAAGACTTGATGAACACACATCTCGTATGACCTCATATTATTGGGGTAGTTTGACCTTGTGTGATCACCCTTCCCACACTGATAGAAAACAATCATATTATACCTTATATAATCCACTAGATCTATACCTGGGGAATTTTGATCACTATTTCCACATCCCCGATAGGGATATTCCCATATAAACTATGACATGTAGAAGAACATTTGCTACAACCCAATTAAGGAAAAACAATGATAAATTTTTTCTCAATGATTTGGCATCCTTCATATATTCATTGTCAACCGTTGATGATTAGTTCTATAAATACATTGTAATAATCATTAACATGATCTCTAATGTTAATCCCATCATATAACACTAATCTTTGAGTTTGTTGTTTGTGAGGATATCTAAATAATATTCAACCTACTGAGTATACCAAATGGCATAGTCCATCAATGAATAGTCTATTTGTTTCAACATTTTTAATTTATGTTACTTAAAAACCCTCATGTTATACTTTTAATATTCAATTAAACAATTCTTTAAATGTGGTCCACATGTGAAACTTATGCTACTTTGACAACACTATCATTCCAACTACTTTCTACCCGGTCCATCTAGTACATAAGTGTAAAATCATAAAATATAGGTATCATGGGTCATCAAGAAATAAAATATCCATTAAATATGACCCAACAACTCAGAAAAATAATTGGTTTCATAGTTTCTATTGAAAACGAGGGTATTTTATATTGTAAACACATGGTATAGTATTCCATCTGGGTATTATTCTGACAGCCCACATAGTCCTTCTATTACACCAACTGAAAAACTAAATTAAATTAATATTTACTAGTATGAGGTTTTATTTTATGGGTATTCTATATAGTACCATCTCTAAGCCTATATAAAATTATTTTGAGAAGCATTTCTTATAAGACACAAAACAAAATCTTGATAAACAAATTCAATTTCGAAGGCCATATATCAATCCAAAAATAATTATCAACATATATATCAATAAGAATAATAAACATCAAAAGAAACACATATATAAAATTAAGAAACATCAACAATTTCAATAATTTATCACTATGAATGTTCAGGTAAAATCGTTATAAAAATTATGTGCTAACCATGAATATTTCCAAAAGATAAAAATAAATTCCACATTGGAAACACATGGTTATTAATAAATATTTCACTTAACTATACTCCCACTAATTAAGTCCCTATTTCACCCCAGAAAAAAAAAATCATTTCGATCTCACCCCAAGACACAATAAAAATATGTATATAAATTCAATTTTTTTGAAAACAACTCATTTCTAGTATTGACATGTAACCTCAATCATGTTCCACCCATGGAATCTTGAGGTTCAACCTGAATATATGTTGGATAAGAACTCTCTTGTAACTACCGCTTGAGTGACGTTGATCTTAGTCCCAGTTCACCCTTGAATCCCATTTAAAAACATGATCTGATATAATTTTGTAATGAACTGACCTGGTTCAAACTCACCCAGTTCAAAATGCATTATCAACTGAGATGGCATATTATCCGGTTCAAAACACATTCTAGATCACAACATGACAAAGAAAAGCACAAGGCACAACCAATAGCCTCTTGGGTACTATTTCACCCATGGTAAAAAAGCATTACCCACCCATTAAAAGAAATGACCACTTCAATATCATCAGATTAAATATAATAAAACACAAAATGTAGTGTAATGGAACAAGGACTAAATATATAACATAATATGAATCATTCATCATATACATAAAAATTCATAACATGAAATAAATTAGTAATCCCTAGTCAAAATCTCAAAACTCAAAAAAAGGATTCATACAAATAAATCTCTATCTATATATCAAAAAGCACAGGGATAGAAACAAATTTCACACAACATAATCCATATGAAATTATTCCTCCTCTAAAAAAATATATGATGTTTTCCAAAAATATCCACCAATATACAACACTTCATAGACTTTAAATGTGTTCTTAAAAAAATGCCATATACCCAAAGTAAAATGATGGTTAAGGGGAAAAACGTTATGTAGGATAATAAAAATAATCTATTTATGTATTTTAAACAATGAAATACCAATTATTGTTTTCAAAAAATCAACACTAAACTAATATAAGGACATTATGAATTAAATCAATACATTAAAATATTTTTTTTCTTTAAAATTGTATTTTTTATAATAGATATATTACTAAAATAGTTCAAATATAAAATAATTATATACATCACAACATGTTAAAAAGAAATAAACTCATAAAATGGGTATTCATAATCATTATAATCACATAACCGAATAAGTTAAATGGAAAAAACATGAGAGATCACATCAAATTGCGTACTAATAATATTTAATAAATAATTAAGACCAATCTCAAATGAGTAATGCACACCAATGGATGTAAACAGAAGGATAAAATGATTGTGAGAATAATAAAAGTTTTATTATTTTGATAAATAATGTGGAATATTTCATGGTCTTCCACGTCCCTAACTCCAAGTTCTCTCATGCTCCCCTAGAGAAACATGTGTAACATCTCACAATATTCCAACATATAGCTCTCAAAGTCCCTTATATAATCAATGAAATACCATTCATTTTTCATTCAAATTATTTCAAGATATATTTGGAATCATATGTATTTTCTCTTCTTCCTCCTAAAAAATGCTATCATTGTCCCTTGGAAAACCTACACCCACACCAAAAGTATACCCATGCGATACTAAATTCCAATCATAGCAACATCAGAGGTTTCATACATGGTAATCCACTTCAAAATTCATTTTCATAAAAAAATTCTCCATTTTAATAATGAAAATTCATTTATGAAAAACCATTTTAAAAGAAGTTTGTAATCCATTTTAAACTATTGAACAACTTTGATCAATTTTATCAAACACATGGAGTCTATAGAGTGATCATAATTAGTTAAAATCACATTAAACTCCAAAATTCCCAAACCAATCCATGAAACATTCAATAATGTTATAAATATCAACATTAAATTTTTCAAATTGAATTTTTAAAAAAAAAACCTAACAAAATTTATAATTGATTGGTAATATATAACAAACACACTTAAATAGATACTCATACATGCGAATCAATTTCCAAATTGTCACCTATAATGAAAACCACCCAAAATGGTAAGGGAATGGTTTCCCATATGCAATAAAAAATAAAAAAACCAAAAATCTCATTATGTATCTTAGGACTGACCAAACCCCCATATAGGCTTTCCCTGCATTTATGGAAAAATAAAATAAAGCATACGAAAGTTGAAGAATGAAGAAAAATTCAATGAATATGCTTAACTCATGATAAAACAGCTTGATTCCATGGATATACAACAAAAAGAATAGGGTAGATGATTCCAAGACACAGAAGACGGGTTACACATGAATGTGTGAAGAATAGAGGGAAAAACGAGTTAAAAATCAATAGGGGAATTTTTTAAAAATAAATACATTTTATGTGTTTCACAAACAAAATTTATTTTCCACACGGTTTCAAAAACCATGTTTCAATCGTGTAGGCCCTATTTCTTCCCCAAAACATGTTTGCAGTGTTTATCCTAGAATTTTTATGGTCCCAAAAATTAGGCTCCATTCGTTAAAAAGTTCATAGTAAAAATCCACCCACACATCACATGATTAGATATTCTTCTGATTTCCATTATTCTGAAATGAAATAATGGCTTGATATGAATGATTTAAGAATACTAATTATTAGTTTTCTGGAATATAATCATTTTCCCAATGTTATTTTATTTATAATTTATGATTTTGTTCCACACACTAGACTTTCTAATCAATTCTATTTAAATTTAAAATTGACTATGTAGTATTTTAATAACATAGTATGGGTGGACCAAAGTCCACACAACGAACCATGGGTTGATGTATACCTGACATAAACCAATCATTTGGGTGTTTTTATTATATCTTGGACTTTACGACTTAGTGTTTGAATAATAATTTACCATTGTGGTTTTTTGGAATTTATATTATTAAATGAAATGGTGAAATTGATTTGAATGAATTATATGTGTTGTGGATGACCCACATATCTTATTATCATTAATTATATTAGTCTAGGTTCAGAATCTGTAAATAATGTGTTTAAATTGAGATGAATGAATAGATTAATAGTTTTTATTCACTCTTTGGACAAGATTTACATGAAAAATGCAATTATTTACCCCTTTTTACTTGTAATTATAATGATAAATAGAGAAAAATGGAATGAATGGTTAGTTGCGTGGGATAAGATCCCCATGGTCATTTATATTTTATATAATTGTAAAATATAATGTATATTAGAATTTTTATAGGGAAATATATAAAAATTTCTCTTCTCGTTATTTTAAAATTGGATAAAATAATGAAATTAGTCATGATGAAATGTATTACAACATTAATTAATTCTTATGAGTTCATCATTACGCAACATATTAGTTTAGGGATCATAGGGAAAGTGCAATTATCATATACATTAATATTTCCAATGTAATTTGGTTAAGGATGGTAGAAATTACATTTTACATCCCCTCATTCTAATCATTTGGAAAAAGTGTTTCACATAATTTTTGTGTTGTTGGACATGACACATCACACCTAATATTAAGATCTTGGATATGAAATTTCAAATTTTTTATTTTTTATTTTCAGGGATGGTGATTCATATCCATTTTCTTAGGCATGTTCTTGTACCCATAATTATACAATGAGAATCCCTTATTGTCATTATCATTATATATATTCTTTTGTTTTATGCCATCAATCATAACTACTTCATGTATATGTATACATATATATATGATTACATAAAATCATATATATACATGATGGAATGTTCAAAGATATTCTTTATTTTTCAAAAATAGTTATAGTATTCCAGGTTTTCCTATGGAACATGGGCCCAAAAAGATTACATTTATTTATTCACTATTTATTTTTTATATATGAAAACTACATCATTTTATATTAATGGGCTAGATTTAATTTGAAACCATTGGTACTGGCCTACTGATTTTATCTCATACCTTTGTTGGGATTAGTTTAGTTCCTAGATATATATCTGGGTTGTATGTTAGAATATAGACATTTCTATGTTTTATAATCATTCATTTTGACTATGATTGGACATGGGAGCATGGGAGTAGTGATTGTGAACTTACTCGAGCTATCTTCTATATTTCGATTTATTCATTAATTTAATCCCTTTTTAGTCTAACATTGTTCATTTCCCTATCTACTATAGATCAATTTCAGTTGCATTGGATCACCTTCATGCATGTTTATCAATACATTTATAATTGATTGTCGGTTGTAATTATTATCATTCACTTACCCATATCCAATTTTCATTTATTTTTTCGTTATTTTGTATATCATTGTGCTACTATGATAATGAGGGATTAATAAACCCCACCATAAAAAAATTATACACTTGTATCTAGTCTGTAGCCTCAAGTGTATGTAGAGGCATAGTAGATGTAACATGGATAACATGTTCAGATAACTGTTTTAACAGATCATAGGTCAGGATGTTATAAAGTTTTATCAAAGGTGTTTCTTTCCCCATTTATTATTATTTTTTCATTTATAAATGATATTATTAATGTATCCATTCATTTAAAATAGATCATTCCTAGGTCCAACAAACCCACTCATGAGGGAATGATCATGATTCTATGGATGAGGTTGTTGTTCATGTTTCATTATATTATATTAGATTATTATTTCACATTGATTGATTGATGAGTTTTCACTATATTTTTATAAATAAGATATGTGGAATTATTCTCATCCCCTGATATATAATGGGTTTATTTTCAATGCATAATTTTACCCAATTGTTTATTTAAATTTCATTCATGTGCCTTGTTATTTTATTTTAGTGACTATATATTTTTATACCATGTAATCTGAGCCTTTATCTATATATTTTAGTATGTGATAACAATTTTATTAGAAAAATGAGGTAAATAATTGGTTATTAAAGTGTCTTCATAATCCTAAGTTGTTTCTTTTGTATAGAGTGATCGTGTTACCATACATAACCAATTATCATATGTTTATTTCATGGAACTATGGTAACCTATACCAAAACTTAGTTTATTTAAGTTACATGTATTAAAATTTTGAATTATGAATAATTTACTTATTTATAATTTAAATGATTATCGATATAACTATATCATTATATATGAACTATTTGATTCTACTAATCTATTGTAGTGGTCTGGAATTTGTTATATAAATTCCCATTTGTAACATATATGTAATTTATCATTATAAAATAATAATGTTATTTTATATGACTTCATCATTGTATAAATAAAAGAGTTCGTAAATTTTGATTCAAGGGGTAATTTAAATTTCTGGTAAATTGGATTGATTTACTAAATTTAATGTATTACATATGTATGTCATTTAAATAGTGATCCAATTGGATGATATAATTTATAGTTCCTTTATTACATGTGTAATAGAACCCATATAACTAAATCCTCAATTCCCTAATAAGACACATGTAGGTCAGCTATGGCATGAATTTTCTATTAGTTAAACAAGATAAGGGTATAATTGAACATTAATGAATCATCTTTTATTCGGTTACACTTAAATGATCCTAGGATGGAATGAAGGGGTCCTCATAGGTCTCATTTATCATTATCTACTTTGGTACTTAACTCATTGGTGGTAGATTATGTTAAATACTTTATGTTTATTTAATGTTCCAGTAGTCACATATATGGGTTATATATAAATGTATGGTGGTATCTTACTGAACGAATCCCTTGTAAATGATTAAAGACCTATTAGTCATCTCTTTTTTCATATTATTTTGTGGTGTTAGTTAATTAAAATTTTAGTTAGAACCTAATGTTGGTTTTCCTATATAGTTTGGAATTGAGTTTTTCGATAACTAATATTGGATCTGAGAACATTGGGATAAATTAATTAGATAAATAATGATCTGAAGGATTTATGTTAGTTTTCATGTCATGATATATTGTGTAAGACAAAAAAGGTTCCACATAATGTTACCATTATAAATGGTTCAATATTATAATAGCTTATAATTTTTAATGTTTACAGAATATGTGAAATAATTTAATAAATTTAATAAAACCTTAATGATTAATTCTTATGTTTAATCCTTGAGTAATGTGAGCTTAGATTTTATCATAAACGGATAACATGGTTATGACTGTGGATGTTTCTCATATGTCTTAGTATAAATTTTATACTAAGTATGATTAGAGGATATTCACCTATACATTGTAACCTTTTCGCCTGAATTAGTTATAGGGAAGATGATTTTTTCCATTGTAAGGAGATATCTTAGTTGAGGTTGTTCCTTATAGGTATGTTAGCATGGATAAATGATTGTGTAGAGTTCTAGAATGAGGCGGAATTCGGGAACCATTTCATTCTATAAGGACTCTTAATTTCTAAACTGAATCCCAATCATGTTCAGTGTTCATGTGATGAGTGGTACACCATTGGGGATGTGTGAATCATGTAATTCTATGAATCAGTGTGATAAACGTGCCTTACTAAAGAACGAACACTTAGTGCATCATGTGACAATTTATAATCTTTGGTGATGGATGACTTGTGAGGTCATCATACGAATTAAAGGGAATAATGGATGATGTGAATCTATGATTAAATCATTCATGTAGGAAATAAATTAATTGGATTCATAGTTCTGATAGTCCAATTGATAATATTAATGTATTGTACACATCCCAATTTAAATATTCAGGTATTACTCATTAATCCACATTATAATAATTGACTTATAAGATGTGGCCTCAAATTTTATGATTTTAGTGAAATTTTTTTTGATGTGACCCACTATGTTAGGTATATGGGTCATTTTCCATATAAAAATGACCTAGATGTGTAGATAAAATGAGTAATCCCTGTAATGGAAAATGAAATTGGATAAATTACTAAGTCCTATAAGAATACTAATCTATGATGGTTATTGATCATAAGAATAATCATTCTTATTTTTATGGAGATATTTTCCCTATATTTTCAATTTGGAACCTCGTATAAGTGTTTTGAAAACACCTCTATACTTCATTTATTAGTGTGTTGAGTGTGATCCATGGGATAAGTTCCCAATAGAGAAAATTGATGACAACAGGAAATCCTAATGCATGGAGCATTGACTCAAACATATATAATCATGTCCTTATATGAGGAGGGAATGTGAATATAAAGGAATAAATCGAAATAGTCAGAATGGATTCCCAAATCTATTGAGCTTGTAGTTTCAAGATATCATGTCTCTAATGTGGTGATGTGTTTAGAAACTCATATTTTAATTTAAGCAGGGATTGGACACCAGATTCAGGCTCTAGATGAATAAAATATATAGATATTTAATGATTCAATAATGTGTCTCTGTTCAAAATGTTGACTTTTAATGCGTTTGTGGGTTGGGCACCAAACCATTGGATGATATTGAGAGTTGGGATTAGAATTTGAATCATATTTTGTAATAATATCATCTCTATTGAACATACGGAGTCCTGATTAGGGATATATATACCGGGCCAAATTTTAAACTATATGCATCATAAGTATATCAATCTGTTTTAATTCAACTAACAAAATGGTAATTAAATCTCAATGGAGGGATGTGTCCACTAAATGTACATCATGTTCAACATTCCAAGAATGTTTTGGTGAATGGCCCTTAACACCATGTCTTGAGGTGTATGGTAATTTTTTTATGGTTCTGTGGGGTTATTAAAACATAGTTTAACGTTGTAAAAAAATCATCTCGAGACATGTTTCCAAGGGTTACATATAGGAAAATATAATCTATTTTGATTGAGTGTGGATTTTGAGAGCTATACAAGATTATAAATGGTCATTCTTGTTAATAACATAGTGTACTCCTTGTTAAAAAATGATCAAGTCCCCAGACATGATATAATCATAAGTATTATGGGAAAAAATTCTTTATAAATTTATCTAATCATGTTAAAATTCACAATTATTTGAATTAAACATATTCTAGTTACACTGGAAGAGCACTCTGAGAAATGGTATATGGCGTAAGTGTTCACCAAAGTCTATGAGAAGAAGACCCTCATTTGAGAAGGGTTGTTGTGTCTTGAGTCTAATAATAAATATATTATTTTGAAACCTTAATGATATTTTATTATGGAAACATGGAAGGATTGACCTGGAGACAACATCAGATGTCAGTTACAAACATATATGAGCATGCTCAAAAGGACCTCAGTCGACTATGCAATGAAGGAGTTTGAATTAATATTTTTCAATGTTTTGGTAGCTATTGTTGATATTGTTTTGAATATTTTACCAAGGGTGGTTTATATTTCAGTTTTTTGTTCATTGAATGTGGTCGGTGTGGAACTTCATTAAATACATTTTTAGTGAAGATGAGTTTAGTGTATGATTTGACCTGGGCTTTTAAAGGACAAGAAAACATGTAAAATTAATGTGTGTTTGATTGGGATACCACCATTTTGATCTCATAGATTAAAAATATTAAATTTATCTTATTTTAATATGTTTTGTTAAAAGTTAATTTGTTCAATAAGAAACATTAGGATTCAAAATAAATGTTTCAAAAATAAATTCTAACAGTCGAAGTATTGTTCCAAAAAAATGATCATGTAGAGATAGATCCTATTATGGGGAACTCCATAGGCTAGTTGGTGAAATATATGATGAAAATATAATTTATCAATTTATAAGGCTATGATAGTCACCTTATTAATATTTAGTTTTGAAAATAATAATTTCATAATTTATTTTCATTTTTAGTTTTCTGTGTTACAAGTGAAACTGGTAGGTGCATTGGGAATATAAAATTAAATACATCAATTTCAATGAAACTTTAATGACCCAAGTACATTGGGTGATGTTTTTTTAATTCCCCAAATCTTCTCAAGGATGATTTTTTTATGACGGGGGTAATTTAATATCTTATATTTTGGACTACATATAATTTCAAATTGAAATTTAATTTTGATTGGGGAATGAGAAAAATTTTATATTGATTTTGATATTGTCATTTCAAGGGTTTCATCAAATTAAATTATAGTTTTTGGTTGAGATTTATGGTCTTATATGTGTCAGAAGAGTTCGGATGGGATCAAGGAGAATTTGGATCTAAAACCCATATTTTTTAGGAAAGGTATTTGGAGGTTCATGGTTAGAGCAATTTAGTGCTTAATATGGACCTGAACTATGTGACCCTATAAAAATGACATATAGTTTTTTTAAATAATGTATGAAATGATAAATAACTATGGTAAGGGTATACAATAAATTAAAAGGTGAACTACATATATTTTAGATTGTTTTCCTAACTGTGTTTCAAACCTTGTGCCATGTGGGTTTTAGACAGTGCCAATCACTCAAATTACATTGGTTTTTTGGACCATGATCGTATCTAGAATGGGGTGTGGCTCCTTGAGAGATTTACTGGCATGGATGTTGAATGGTTATTAGACAAATTTAGTTTAGTTTCATGTCTCTTAAAATGTTGAAAACTTAAACATTTACCCTCTAAATTTAAAATAAGTTTCCCCTCTTTTTTGCACTCATTTTCAGCCAAGAGCCACCGCTATGTTCCTTCCCAATACCCTATCCCTTGGAGTGATTCTACACTATTAATTGTGTGATTTGATAACTATTGGATTCTTTAAAATCATATAAGTACGTCTTAAAATCCTCTTGCTTCTTTTATCTATTTTCTTCAACATGATGGTTCTTATTACCATATGACCACACGTAACATATTTGTAGGGCTTTTGGGGATCTCCTAATTTGTATCATATAAACATCAAATTTAATCCAAATAATTTTTGATTAATGCATCTAAAATAATCAGGTATGTGGTATATATTACATATTACAAATGATGTGTTGTTTATAAAGTGATTCATTGTGCCGAACTCTAGACACACTAAGTGTTTCCCTATAAACATGAAATTAACTAATTAGTTGTTTAATTACCATTTCTTAATTTTCCACATTCCACTAAATGAATAATGTTATAATTTTTACCTTGACAAGAACCACACCTTTAGTTCTGTTTCTTATATTACACGACCCTTTTGATTTGGCCTTGGAATTTAAATCACCGTTTGAGGTGTATTACCATATGCCATTTTGAATGAAATTTTTTAATGAATTATATTTAATTTTAATTGTTGTGGATAATGTTTTTACCTTATAATTATTAATTATAT
Organism: Viscum album; assembly: GCA_963277665.1. Lineage (NCBI taxonomy): Eukaryota > Viridiplantae > Streptophyta > Magnoliopsida > Santalales > Viscaceae > Viscum > Viscum album. Next base: position 41,137,509 of record OY728157.1, read on the forward strand.
TTGTCTAGGAACATCATCTCTAAATCCAATGGACAACTAGGAAGAAATTATTTATTTAATGGAAAGGATTCTCCCCTTAGTCACAATAAACATGTAAAATTTAATGCATGACCCCTTCAATATGTCATTAGGTTGATAAAAAGACTAAAATTGAGTGAATGGATATTTGGGTAGGATAAACACCCAGTATTCCCTGGTATTTTATATGCTTGACTGATATAATGGATACTAGAATTGAAATATGTAATTTAATTTACATGGTTGCTACATTTATTTTTTCACAAGAGTAATTAATGAAAAGAATCATGATGAATTTTTTTAGAGTGATTTAATTATTATGGCCTATGTTATTTATTAAATGGGATGTACCATTGAATTAAAATAAATTTTTGAGTGAATATTTGAAAACGAAGTTGTAATACATTGGATGGGTTCATATGGAAAAATAATTAAATTACACCTTACAATATTCCAGGTTCCTCATTACGAAATTCTTTAGTTAAAAGTTCATAGGGAAAAAGGGATTATATTATAGATGATTATTACTAATATGAATTGGTTAGGGTTTTGGATAGGATATTTCACACCACCTTAATTTAATATGTTGTAAATGGTGTTTCACATCATTTTAGGTTATTGTATATGATGTTTCACATCCATGATTTGGTTATTGGACAATATGTATCACATCATCTCATGTGATTATCCAAAATGAGGATCTATATTCCCTATAAAATCCATGCTCTTGAACACCTATATATATAATGAGATAAAATAAATTTTTTTATTATTAGATTCATTATATGTCTATGTGTTAATTATTATTACACATCAGGTCATCGTTGGTGAATGTATATCTCAACATATGTATATTTGTGTGTGTGTGGGTTTAAATATATAAATATATATATATAAATGATGTAATGTTCATAGATATTCAATATTATGATGAATATATAATTATTGTCTAGGTCTCCGAATGTACCATAAGCCATACATGATTACTTTTTTTTATTCACAATATATTTTTTGTACCTATACACTTATTCATTTTATATTCAGATTGGATTTCAATATACATGATGGTTGGTGGACCAATGTGTTTGTCTGAAACATTTTTGAGGTTATTATATTGTACTTGAATAGATCTCTTGGATTCAAGTAAGAATTAAGACTATTCAATGTACTATTTTAACACATTTTGGTTAGAATATGTCTTGGGATATTTAGAGGTGTGGCTACGAATGTGCTCATCCTCCCTTCAGAAGTTAGAGTCCTTTATTTATTTATTATTTTTATTTTTAAAGGATAATTAATTTTAATTATATATTTTACCTTTATTTCCTTTCAACTGTATCATGTTCATAAATTTTTATTCATTAATTTATTATTTATTATTGGTTGTTATTATTTTCCTTCCATTCCTATCATTCATCTTTTTCTTTGGTTTCTTTATTTTATATATCATAAAGATAATATGGTCATGGGGGTATAGTATCCACATTATACAACCATTTGACCCCCATTGCATGAAACAATCTTAGGGAATATTGGTAGGCATGATAGATTCTATGTGGCCAACAAGCTCAAGGAACTATTTTAGTTACTCTGAAGTCAATACATTACCAATGATGTTTTTATAGGTATAAAAATCACATTTAGTGATGAGAAGTGAGTTGAACCATGTTTGGGTGAATATATTCCAAATTAATAGTCACTAGATTTTATTAATAGATGGTAAAATCTATTACTGTTAAATTTCTATAGTTTATTTAATTAAATGGTGTGTTTAATAGTAAATTATGTAGAGCCAACATGAAACAAGGATGTTACCATTTATGGTGTAAATTCCCAACATACATATCGCTTAATATTTTATAACACACACTATGCATTGGGTATCTCACAATGGTTATGGATTCATCCCATGTTAAATATAAAATTCCATGTTTTGGGGACCGAATTTTGTTTGACACTACCTTTGTGGTCAACCCATCTGTGGGGAGAATAGGTTTAGGACCCTAGGTGATCAAATACACTATTTCAATGAAGTAACATTCATTGTGGATGAATATCTCCAACAAATACATGTACATGGAGAAAAATTCCTAGTTCTTTCATTAGTTGAACACCTTATACCCCCAATTCACATGTCATTTACATTTTCTCAGAACATTATACCACAAAAATCACTTCCATGGAGACACAGTTTTGAGCTCTCTTGTAGCACTTTTTGAGTAGATTTAAAGGTAGGATGAAATGGATATCTTTTCATGAAATTAGGGACATTATGTGAGGTGATTTTATTAGAAAAAGAAAACAATTATTTCTTGGTAGTTTCTAGTTATTGGGTTGATTATTAGAGTGAATTTAGTGTCGTTACTCCCCAAATGCACTATGGTTTGAGTTCCCCATAATCTATTCATAGGAAGAGTTGATACTCCCCCATACAAAGGCGGTATTTCTATCTATTGATATAGTAATACTCTTATATCATAGTTATTTGGTAAGGAGGGGTTCATCCATGGGAGTTCGTGATCCCTTGGCTATGGAGATCAGTAACGAAGAGCCAAAATTAATAATCCTAAATATTACATAAATAAATATTACATAATTTTAGAGTAATATTTAGTAATTTTCATGACATTAAATTACTGAGGACAACATAGGATTCGTGAATTTTTAAACATGGATAAAATATAATTTTTGAATAAAATATCTATATCATTGCAGATAAATATTTTCTCAACTACTACCCTTCATTGAAAAATGATGATGAAAAACCCATTCTTTATAACCTAGTGAGGGGAAATATTAGAAAGGGTGAGATTAGATTCTCACAATGTATAAACATATGATATATCAATCAATGACCTTAATTTAGAATAATGTAATTAAAATGGTATGATAACATTACCAAGATGTACAATAATTATACACAATCTATCAAAGATTGTTAATGACATGACTTGGTGTGTGGTTTTTTCAATCAAATAAAAAAGAATAATAGTTACAAATCATTTGTAATCCAAAATGTATTATGATAAAATAATATTAGGAATAAGGAACATACTTCTGTTATATACAAAACCATATAAAATAAATACCTTTTTCATGGATGACAGCAAAGACTATTATTGAGAATTAGCTTCACTTCTCGTTCCATTATTTTTGTAGTCCTGGTTAACTACTTATACTATATTGTTAGTATAATTCCCTTATTAAACACGATTCTATACACCTTAAATACAATATTATATCATTAGATATCCATATATATCCAAATCACTAGATGGATATATAATTCTAGTCCCACCCAGCATATACTGAAAATCATACATATCTGTTTCACAAGATCAAAAATCAATCACCATATCATTATATCATAAACTCTGGAAAGGATACATGTTTCATCAATATTTCATCATCATAAACAAAATTATTAAGGTCATATAAAATGTATGGTGATATTTGATTACATACCCAATAAATCTAAAAAAACATAAATTAATATCTTTATAGATGAGAATATCTAAAAATTATAACTAGAACATTTGTTAATGAAAATACCCTTTTCATTTTGAAATAAATTATAGGAAATATAACAAAATTTAAAAAAATTAAGAAATATATTTCCTTTGAAAAGATAAAAAAAATTATAATGGATCATTCAAATAAAATATTTTACATTATGGCGAAGAAGGTTGTTCATGTGGTGTATGTCAAAAAAAATGTCAACATTTTTAGTAAATAATGAAAAGTTCCATGTTTGTTAAATAATAATATTATTAAATAATAAAAAATTTAAATAAATTTTGTAATAGATGGATAATAATTTCAATAATATTTGGAGAATACTAATAATATGTTTGATAATATTTTACAAATAACAAGGATATGGAATAAAATTAACTTCTTATTGAAGATAGATATAAAAATGGTTTTAAATAAAAACATGTTTTTTTGATATCATGTAATTAATCATTGATAAATGGATGGGAAATATATAACATATTGAAATTAAAATCGGATAATAGAAATATATATGATTTTATAGGGACATATCAAATAAATTTATCATAATAAATTTATGCATAATCAATCCTGGTAAAAATGAGATTGTGACATTAAACACTTACCTCAAGTATATCCTGCATCATAATCTCCCTAACCACCTACATAAATATTTATATATATTATTATTAAATATTATATCCATAATAATACCTATAAAATAATAAATTTTTAACTGATAACATCATTAAACACATTCACAAATAATATATCATTATCATCATCCTTTTATGTGTTATCTGTTTTATTTTTCATGATTGTCCTTATTCAGTAGTTATGATTATCGAACACTTATAATGGGTTTTTAGTATAAACAAATGTATCAATGATATAATAATATAATATATTAATTATCTAAATTATTATAGTAATTAAAAAAAATTGTTGATGAGAAATTAATTATATTTATATGTATAGATGGTAGTCCTTACATATGGACATGTGATGTTTCCATGTTTCAAAGTATTGAATGTAATAAATGTAAATTGTAATTAAACTTCAATAATAAATTATTATACCATAAATATCATATATTTATATATAACTAAAATATAACATAATAAACAATAGTTAATGATGCGGATGGATAATGAATCATATCTTTATGGGGAGGCGGCAGTCCACACGTATGCATGGGTGACAATTTCATTACCAATTTCATGAAGAAAATATTGTACATTGTTTTTAAATTATCATTAAAATGGTAATTTTATTTATTATAAATTATTTTAATTATGATTTATATGTATTAAAAAATTTTATATAATGTATAGGAATAAAAAAAAGGAATGATCTCACCAAGGATTTATTCCTCTTCTTTGATATATCACTTTTTGATTATGCATTATACCCTAAAATTTTAATTTCAAGAAAAGACCAATAGATATAGGATAATGTTAAGGATTATAAGAAGGTATTTATTAGGTATTTGGTAGTATATATATCTCAAATGTTGTGAATTAAGTATGATGATAAGTTCCCTTTTATATATGTGGGAAGAGGTGAAAATGAAATTTCACTAAAAAAATTCAATGATAAATACTCACATAAATGAGATAGTGGATCCAAATGGATATGTTTTAAAATTTAATTTTATATATGTCTTAATATCATTAATAATAATATTTATATAGGATTTGGTGGAAATAATGCACAAATTTCTTATTCTAACACCCCAATAAAACAAATATTTTTTAAAAGTAGAAAATTGTTTACTGTTTATACTATTCACTATGGAAAAGAATTATGTTAAGCATATTAGATTTTATTTATCATTATTATACAAAATATTTAATCCATATTACTATTATAAATTTATATATGTGGTAGAACTTAATTTCAATTAATTTCTTAACCCTTAATAAAACTAATATTTTTAAAATTAAATATTCAAGGATAAAGCATAATTTAATTACATTACATTACATAAAAACCATATACTGAATATTATAATAAATTATTTAATATATATCCTTGAAATATCACTAAAATAATTAATATATATATATTAATATAATTTATTAAGATAAAAACACATTTTTCACATAAAAGAAGTTTTCAGAAAAATGTGTATTTATGCAAAAATATAAATTAAATATATAATGTAACAGTTAATTGTAGATAAATGTGTATTTATAAAATTGTATTTTTCACAATTCACAGAAAAAATAAAAACTTTTCAAAATATAATAAAAATATATAAGCTAATATTGACATACTAAATTTGAAAATGAAATTCACTTCCACAAAAAAGTATAAAAATATCTTCAAATATAAATTTTTTTAAAAACATCAGCATTTTAAGAGAAATTCATTATTAAAAACAATCTTTTTAATGAAAAAATAATATTACTAAAAATTGAATATTTGTTTATTATTATTTTATCAATAAATATGATTTATTTAAATCATATATAAATACTCTATTCATAATTAAGTTCTTATTATCAAATCCCACCAATATAATTTATAATTTATAATAGTATACTATATCATGGATTATATAGACATGGGGTTGTGTGTAAGGAAATGTGTTGAATACATAGATTATATTTCCAGGAAATTATGTATACAAAAATGGGGTAATAAATTCTATCCCCAAGACCATAAATTGAATTCCACCAAAACAATTATGCCACTATTATGAAAAAAATAAGGATATGAATAATTTTTTTCATCCTCAATTTCCCAAATAGATTTCTCACATTTTTTCTTCCTCTAGATAACATTAAACAAGCACATAACCTTGTTTTGTAATAATATATCTTTATGATCAAAGATTCCAATAAAATTATCTTGAATTGAAAGAATGTACTCAAATAGTAATATCACTGAGTTTAGTACATGTGATGGATCTTGTATATAAATCCATAATAGAGATAAATGGAACATATTATTAACATTAAAGAGGTTTGGTGGGCCTGAAAAACATTAAGAAACCATCTAAATATGAACAAGAATATTAAAAGGAATAATAGAAGTAATTCATAAATTTCACTTATCTATGAATCATTTAACAATATTTAATGGATAATTTCATTTAAATACCATATAAAAAACATTGATTTATTGATATAACAACTAATTATTAGTCTATCTCTTCTATTAATATTGATCTTCCTTGATGTTTTTTACTGACTCTAACTTTTTATACCATTTCACCTTCTAGAGAATTCCCCCAATATATTTATTTCTCCAAATTAATCCCTCAATGTCGTAATTCTAAAAATTGTTATCTATTGGTTTCCTAGAGAGCCATCAAAATACTTGAGTGAAAGCTATTTTTATATGAAAAGTCAACTAGATGATATTTTTGACCCCATCAACCTTTGAAATATTGAGAATAAAATATCAACATGTCATCCATGGTTTTAAAGGCCCCCTTAGACTGATCATATCTCTAATGAGGAATAGAAGTACTAAAACACAACTCTGTACCTTGAGCATGATGATTACATTTATAAAATATTAAGGTAAACCTTGGATCTGAATAAGACAAAATTCAAAGTTGTACTTCATATAAACATATGACTTTATTAATATATATCATGGGTAGTTTATCAATAGTGTAATTTTCTATTATAGAAATATAGTGGGATGACTTCGTAAGGTGATTGAATGAAACACAAATAACATTATATACATTAGATGTTTTGGAATGTCTAATTATAATATTTTTCGTTTTTTTCGATATTCTATTTTTTATGAGTAATTATTAGAACAACACTACAAACTGTGATATTTTATCTTAAAAATTTCTTTTTCTACCTCTTCAAACATCACATGGAAATATTTTTCGACAATAAAATGAGAATGAATATATTTCTACCCTTCCATCAACTTTTCAATGACTATGATTTCTAAATTAGTAAACATAGTGTCATTGTTTATACTTATCATAGATACACTGACAATATCCTTTAGTGTCAAGGAATTAGAGACTTTTTTATCCTCCTCATTGTGCAAATGTTTTGAGATTTCATTATCCTTAATCAACTCATAAAACTTCTCTAGTGCATATTAAACTCCATCTTGATTGATATATAATATATATGTTTATATTAATTATATATGTCACACATTTATCTATAATTATAATTCAACCATAATTTTAAAGTATTGGTTACCACTATTAATTATAAATAATGAGTTGTGTAATTTTTCTCATGAAACATCAATTATAATTAGTTATAAGCTATCAGCATTTCATTCCATCAAAGAAAACATCACGTAAAATTCTCCTCTATATCATAACAAATAAAAAACCATGATCCACTATAGGGTATTTTTAAGAAGGTTAACTGGATAATCTAATTTCTAGATCCATGAAATTTTCAAAACATTTTGCTATCCCAATGAACTTAACTCCCTTTCGAGTCATCTTGCTGATTGGATTTGATATAGATGAGAAGTTACTTAAAAATCCCAGTTAATAATAATCCTATCTATGAATAATAGGGATCTTATTCAAACAGTTTGGACTAGGGTGACTTTAAAATATGTTTTCATTGATTGATCTATTGATTTCCCCTTACCTGAGATTATGTGACCAAATAATTATACCTTTTATAGCCAAAATTCACACTGGGTAATTTTATAAAACAAGTTCTCCTAACTTAGGTACCTCTTTATAGTCATCAAGTGATTTTCATTCTCATTATTACTCTTTTAATATAAAATAATATCTTCTATAAATACTAAAATAATAAAATCAAAGTAATTCTGATGACACAATTCATTTATTCCATGATGATATTGAAGAAATTAGTAATACTAATTAGAATCCATATAAATTCATAGTAGATATACCATGAATAGGGTTTTGTCTTTAATTTTTATTTAATTTTGACCCCCAACTGATTGTCTCCAGATCAATGTTCAATATTGGAAAAATATTAGCCTCCTCATAACTTATAAAAAAATCATCAATATGGGGAATATGATAGATATTCTTGAGCATGAGTTTTATTCCTTATAACAATTGAATACTCACATTAATACATCTTTATTATTAACAATAGAAACACCATCACCCCATGGTGATGCACGTGGACAAATAATTCCCAAACTATGGTTCTCCTAGAGTGGCTTGTTTAATTTCTAAAATTCAATATGGGAAATTCAATATATAGTTTATAAAATATGTGTATCAGTGGGTATGAGTTTAATTGAAAATTTAACATAAATATTTGAAGGAAGACGCAGATATTATTTTTTAATTTCATCAATAAAATCTCTTATAATAGTAACATCTTGTATATTGGGTTTATAACAAAAATTTTCAGATAAACATGGCCTCAAATCGGATCACAATCCATACAGTGAATGTAATTTCCATTGGATGTTCATATCTTTATCTATGTTGATATACCATTATAGGTTGGTTTTAAAATTAAAATTGTTCTTCGATATTCATGAAGTTTATAATATATCTATATATAGTGATCTATCGAGGATGAAAATTTTATTAAATTACACTAATGGAATAATAGAAATATTTTTATTGGGCATATATATACAATACTGAACATGAAATCCATAACATTAAATTATAGAATTATTTTTTCCACATTAGTTGTGTTCAAATGAATATTCTGTATATTTTCTATTAACTATTTATTGTATTAGGGAATTATCCTAGATATTTTCGTGTTCCCCACACTTATGAAAAATATTTATTTTCAAATTGAAATCAACAATTAATTTAAATTTCATGTAGGAAAATTTTTTCCAATTCATTTGAAACATTTTCCAGGGTTCTTCTAGCGGAATTCTTGAATTGAAAAAAATTAAAATTTCATTCTTCGATGATTATTTCCAACTAAATATTCCAAAAAGTTCTTTTTCATTTTATTTGGTGTGATTGAAAACACATTGATGTTTATATTCTTAATAACATATCTTGATATCAGATTAAGAATAAACCCAAGGTTTCCCTATATATCTCTAGTCCAATTAGTTTTATCAGGAGGAATATTATTTGATGGCCTATCAATTTCATCATGAACATGGCCCCATTGTGTTCATGAAATTTCGAAAAACTAAATTTTTTTATTTTTATAAAACATAGTTAAAATGTTAAATCAAAAAATCATAAAAATAATTTACATTTTATCTAAATCATGACACATTATTTTTAATATATGGCTACTTTGGGTTATCCTAGGTAATCCTTTGTTATCACCTATTTGAATCCCTCATTATGGTTTAAAATTAAAATGTGATGTAAATGAAGAATATATCCCAAGAATGTCTAACTAGGTGTGAAGCTAAGCCTAATTTTCAGACACTACATCAAATTGATTTCATACCAAATACACCAACGTCGGGTTATTCCCCCATTGTTAAAATATTCTACAGCCTATATACACTAACAAATGTCTAGACAATGACTTATTCTCTAAGAAATTCAGACTAAAATATTTTCCATAAATTAAGATTTTATCCTATACATAAGTTTATACTAATGGATTATACTATTGTTTTCTCATCCTAGTTTCAAATGGTAACAAAAACATAGTATAATACAAACTGTAGAGACCGAAACATTAATTACCTAAATATTACCTCATTTTTTATGAATAATCAATAAAATTGACATTATTACACACATCGGGGACCCTATAGTTTTAATGTGTTTGGAAAATTCTATAAACAAAAAAATTATTTAAAATATCAACCTCATATATCATTATTTTTGTCATAACAAAACCCATTATTATATATAACATACTTAAAAAAAGTCTTCATATATAAGGAAAGGGAAACATGAGAATGGATGAGATGAGATTTTCAATAAGGGTAAACATGAGATATTAAAATCAATGATTATAAGTGAGAATAATATAATTATAAGAGTATGAAATAATAACCACGATGTATCTTAATCATACCAGTCATTCAATTATCCTTATTAATGAATCATTGTCTAAGGTTTTGTAAAACAAATAACATAATATATAAAAGCCTGGAATCACAAATAATCAATCATATATAATGACAACATAAAATAGGATAAGTAATAAGTTTGTGACATAATAATCATCATATAAAATCATTTCATTGGTTAGGGATTATTTCTGAGAGTCTCATAGTGGATTCGGTACGCTCCACATTCCATCATTTTTTCCATGGTTCACTCCCAAAACTATCTTATTTGAAAATATCCCTAACTATATTTGGTTAAATCACCAATCCATTCCATATTGTCTAACTATATATCCACATTTATCCAATTTATTATAGGGCTATATAACTTAGTTCCCACCTATTAAATAATTAAAATCATACATATGTGTTCTATAAGATCAAAAAATATCTATCATTTTATCATATCATAACCCATATACATGATATATGTTCCATAAAAAATTATATTAATAATAATAAACCTTATATTGAATCAATATAGATGGTCAAATTGGATTATATCCCATTTATATCATATGAAACATTATAGTATTTGTTTATAGATTATTATTCATTTAAAATATCAATATGTCACTTCTTAAGAAAAATCACCCTTTCAATTTGAAATAAATATAATCTATAAAAAATTAAAAAACTATTAATGAAAAATTAAATGTTAAAAAAGTAAACATATAATTTATTTGTTAAAGAAAATATTATTCATTCTAGTGGGGATGGTCATTAATGTTTTGTATATTAAAAAAATTGGATTTACATTTTTTGTAAAAGGTAAAAAGCACCACATTTATAATATAATAAGATTATTATATTTAAAACAATTTCAATGAAATTCAATTAATGATATGATATAGTTCAAATAATAATTATATAATGGTAAAAATTTCATGAAAACACTTAACAAAACAAGGATAATGAGAGGAAATTATTTCAGGTCAAAGAGAGAAATTATATTTCAAGTCATTAAAAATGTACTTTTAGTCTCTCGATAACTAAAATACAGGAAAAAGAAAAGAACAAAATTTAAAATCCATAACTATATAAAGGGAAAAAAATTATTGAAACTTTTCTGAGATATATATAATGTAATTAATTATTAAAAATTTTAAAAAAAATAATCAACCTAAAAATGAGATTTGTAACATAAAACACTTATCTTAAGTTCTTATTTCATTGTAAGTACTATAAAATCATGTAAAATAAATTTTAAATTATTATAATTAAATAAAATATATATAATAATACATATAGTTTCTTTAATATTTGTCTTACAAAATCCTGTCACCCAGTCAATAATAATCATTCATTATAGTCATCTTTTCTTGTGTTAATGACATCATTTTCATTTTGTTTTGGTAATTCAGGTATAGAACTTGAACTTTTATAACTGTTAATTAATATCAAAAATATTGATAATGATATATATATATATATATATTATAATTATATTTACACAATTTTAATCATTAATATAAAGTGATGGTGAATAATGAATTACATCACTATGTTGAGACAACAGTCTGTGAGTACACACGAGTGATGTTTACATTTTTTTATGAATGGAAAAAAATAAATATAAATAAAATTTAAACATTAATAAAAATAGTATTATATAATTAATATTATATATATATATATATTATTTCATGGAATTGGGGGTGGGAAGTGGAATCATATTACTGCGTGGTGATAGTAGTCCACATGTACGCAAGCGTGATATCGTTATCTAAAATTCAATGGGCAAGAGATTGTATATGGTTGTTCGATCATCATGATAACATTTAGATATATTTATAATAAAATATTTATCATTTTTTTTGATAAAAAAATTCATTTAATATATATGAAAATTTAAAATAAATTTCAATAAATATTTACTCTAGTTTTTTAGAGTCCTTCTTCTACATAATCTAAAATACATTAAGGTTAGGTATTCAGTGAATAATTAAACATGTGGTATTAATTGAAAGATTCAATGAATTATTTTGATTTCGTTTTTTTATCTATAATGCTATAACGGTGTAGATATGGGAGTTGAATAGGTTCTATTGTATAACTAAGGGATATGACAAGCATTGAATTTCTTAAAACATATCAATTATTTAAGGTAAAATTCAAAGGAAGGTGTCTCTAAATGAAAAGGTATTTGAATTTATAACAATAAAATGTTGAAATATATTTATCTAAAAATATTTAGATATACTAAACAATAAATCATACCCTTATAACATTTTTTAACCACTTAAATCCCCATTTAATCCTTATCCATTATAATAAAATGAAACCATTTTTCTGTTTATTATGGAATGAAATTATGTGAAAGCTTATAGATTATATTAATTATGATTATATTCAATATTAAAAAAAATTATCTATATTCAATTTCGGTGGAACAAAAATTTATTTTTAAATTAGCACACAACCGAAACTATAAGAGGATTTAGGAAAATGTATATTTAAAAATATAAATTTGTTTAGTTACATTCCATTCCATGTAAATGACATAAAATGCATTTTAAATTATAATATTGAATATAGAATCTCTAAATTTAATTTTTAAAAACATAATCAATAAATATTAATTTAATTTTATAATACAATAATATATTTCCCAATTGAAAAATATTTTTAGGAAAATTTGTTTTTAAGAAAAAAAATTTACTTATATCGAAATCAAATATAATGATAACCCATATGTAACTTATTTGATCATTAATAATTATATTCTATTTATTTAATTTTAAATAAAATTCAACACATAAATGGAATTTCACTTTAATGGATAAGACTATTTTTACAAAAAAAACGGTAATAGATAGTAATCACTAAAAAGTAAATCATTTTAAAAAAGTGAAAAAAAATTACCATATGTCAATATTAATGTGCTAAATTCAAAAAATGATACAAATTTTCTAAAAGTATATTTTCAAATGGTGGTAATTAATTATAATTTACATTCTTTTAGTATTTATTAATAATCCATTTTTTTAAAAATATATTTTTAATGCATAAAATGTCATTCCTAAAAAATTAATATTTATTCAAAACAATTAATAAAAAAATAATTATTTGAAACCTTTCTATATATTTTTTATAAGTTGGTTACTACCATTAAATCCATACAATATTACATATAGGTGACAATATTCTATCATATGGCATTCATATAAAGTTGAGATCGCATGTAAGACGAGCTATCAATTACCACATGTTTTTTTAAATGAAATTAATATAAAATATTACGTTGTGTAGGGAACCTTCACTCATATTTTTTCATATTTCATGTGTTTCATTCATATATGATGGAGCCTTTAGTTATGAATTATGATTCATCATTCCTATATAGTAATGTATATTAATATTCCTCTTTCTTTATGACTCGGTTTCAATGTGAGTATATATGATGTTTGGTTTATATTCCAAAATTTTCCTATTAGTTAATTTAAATATATTATTTTATTTCACCCATTGTGGGTATTAGGTTATTTTAATGAATATTTAAAAAATAGTCTCTCGATTGTAATTTTACATCACGTCACATGTCTTATGAAGATGACAGGTGAACTGGTTATGACTTTGGTTGACCAGATATTAGTGGAGAATTGTTGTACATAGACGTTATGAACATATTTGGTTATCAGAAATTTGATGTTTGATATGGGATCTATCTTCTATATTTCCCTATTTAGTTTTTCTTCTTGTTTATACCACGTTTATCTTGGGTGGGGTGTATATTTTTCTCCTTATACATTTGAATTTCCATGTTACAATTTTATATTTTCTTAGAGGATTATTCATATAATGTTTACTCTCTAATGGTTTTGTTTTATTTTATCTCCTCGTGATTTTAGAGAAATTGGGGGGGGGGTTGGGTATGTGTATATATGTGTACATTTGGATATGGCCTTCAAATTTAGTTGTATACATACTTGGATCTTGTCACCAACACCATTCAACCTAGTTAAGGATAGGTGGTTTCACTAAAGATATACTATCAAACCATGAGTGTCTATGATGGTTTGTGATTGTGAAATTCAAGTTTTATGGTTTATTGATATTCTAACATAGGGTATAAATTCTGTGAATCTGTTTGGAGAGGTTCCATCTTAGTCCATAATTTGATTTCAGTCTGTGAATGACGAAAACTGAATATTTTAATCTGATGGATTGGTTTTTATAGATACAAACATAGATATTTTACACTTAAATTGTCCATGAAATATTCTAATTAGTTGATTTTTCTTATGAACAGTTTTGTATAAATTACAAGAGTGAGATTAGTTCTTGTGGATGTGTTCTGTGAGATTTCACCAAATATACTATTTATATAAATTGATTTGGGATATTTTTACAAGGATTTTTTTTGGGAGTGGGATGGGTTAGATTCCAACCAATACTTTGAATATTTTTACGGGGATGATGGGGACAAAAAAATTGTTATATTTTTGTTGTAAATGGGTTGGGATTGATTCTTAAAAGAATAATAATTCATGTTAATGGGTTATTTAAGATTCCCAATAAGAGAATGATTTAGGTGAATGGTTTCGGTGAGTTACCAACCTAAAGGGTTATAAATTATAGATTGGTTGTGAATCTCTTCAAACTGTGGACCAGAAATTGGAAATGATCATGATAGCATACTTGATGAAAAAAAATATAGGATGTTAAAAAAATATTGGAAACAACGTTCTTTATCCATTACTAGATGGAAATGGTGTAAGTTTATTATTGTGATGGTTTCCTGAGTACATAATGGTTCTATTGGTGTACGAAAGTTATTATTTGTGGATTTTATTTCATTTAATACATATATACATATATATATATATATATATATATATTAAATGTGAAACCATTTGTGGAAGACTACAATGTTTTATTATCACACCCTACATGTGAACCTTGTAAGAATTTTAGACCTTATGGGTACAATTCAATTAGGGGAATAATGATTTGTGGGGATTAGTAGGCTAAAAGAGAATAATTGGTTTATGGATACAATTATAAAAATTTTACAACATATATCTGTAGGGTATATTTGTTTATTTATTTTAAATTTTTTATCTACTATATAATATTATACAATTGGGTGATCATTTATTAATATAAAATTTTATGACCACAATGCTTTATATTTATTAAATTGTTGTTATATATTTATCATGGTATGTTTTCATCTATAATTTTATATTTTATGATATCTTTATATAGTTTGTTTATTGTTTTTATGTTTTTATTTATAATGATGATATTAATTGAGACACTTCTTCTGTTGTTTTGTGAGTTCCTAGGTCCTGAAAAACCCTACATTTATGTATTTTTAGGTCTCAGTTGTTAAAAGAAAGATTTTTTAGGTGGTCTAGAGGATAAGGGATAGTTATTTCCAACCCAAGGGTCACCAAATCATGTTGGTGGGTGTCACACTATATATTAGTTACTTTGGTTATTGTAGGATGGTTTTGGGGAAATCCAAGTAATTTCAGGATGCACCTTAAAGAGAGAAATGGCATGGTGTTCTATGTTGTTGGTCATGAAGATTATGGGGTTTCGTTATGTAATGACGGAATTAGGAAACACATATTTAATGAAATAGGCATGAGAGTGGTGTTTTGGGGACAACATATGTATCATTTGGAGCTAGATATATCCTTCTAATGGTTTTTTGGGATGTGAAATGAAAAATGGAAAAAATTACAACGCAAGAGTGAAGAGTAGTTGTAGGTGTGAGAGGATTAAACCCACTGTGGATCACATTGTGTCATAGGGTGTGGTAGTTGTTTAAATAGTGTTTAAAACAACTTTAAATTGATGAAAATGATTGAACAATATTCATTTATCCTTGCACTTAGGGAGAAAAAAACATATAGGCTTGTCAGAAATCTATGGTTATGTAAGACAATATTCCATAATTAATAGAGGGATTGGAATCCCTTATTTTGATCTCATTTATTCTCCTCTGATGATTAATAGAATCACGAGAAATTGGAACTCTGTAATAATCTATCATTATGGTTATCACCATTTAGAGTGTGGAGAATTTATTGTATATAATTCAGGGTGCCACCCTCTCTCCTTTATTCCATTCATTCTTCCCACATGTTCATATGATATTTATAAATAACCTATCAATTTGGATAGTGTTCTAAGTGTTGTTTTGTGAGGGATTTTTGGATAGGTTATAGTTAGTTTACATTTGATATTTTTAACTATTGATCTTTTTATTCTCTTATTATGTGCAATGTTCTCATTGAATATTCACTAATTTTGAGGGAATTATGTTCTCTATTAATTTTTATGTATATTTGATTTTAGCATGGAATTTTTTTATTTTTAGTTGAGTGATATGATTTAGCCTAATGAGTATAATTCAATAGAAATAATGATATTTATGGTAAATGGGGTGATATAATTTTTTATTTAGATTTTTATGAAATTTAATTAATGAATATTTTTTTGTGAGTAGTTTATTATTAAATTAATTTGGTGATGTCATATTCCTATTACTTGTTGGGATAAAGTTTTTGTAAAAATTGTCACAGGAAACTAACAAAGCCTTTAAAAATTATAATTGATCATGTTCTTTATAATGTTGAAGTTTTTTGTGTCTCTATTATCCGTGTGCTGGTGATTTTATCGGATGGTTTTCATGATGGTTGGAAATTTTTTTATTTTCATATTGAGTTTTTATTGTGGTTTTTGCGTAGATGTCTGATGAAAACATTTATAGTTGATGCCTACGAAGTTGTTGGTGTTGTGTGCTATGATTGATCATGTAATTGAACTCGGTTTAGATTAAATGAACAAGGGTATGACATAATTGAGTGATAGAATTTAAATATGATTATGATATGAAAATATTATTAATATTTTATAGAAATGAAATGTCACTAAATAAAAAAATATGGTAAATAAATGTGTTTGTGTTTATTAATTAATGTGGTAAACATATACTTAATAAAACTCAATGGGTTTGTGTGTTAGTACTTGGGAGTTGATGTATGGTTAGTATCATTGTAGTGATATTGAAAACCCACAGTGGTGATGTAGAAGTTATGGAAGTTTGGTGGTTTTACTTCCTTGAGACCATATGATGGGCTTTTGTGAAACCATTATACAATTTATTTTCCTTATTATTTTAGTATTCACACCACACAAATTGCTTATTTACACTGATTCCCAATGTTTTTTTTGGTTTTAGGTGGATTCCCTAAATATCTATGATTGTGAGGGTAGATGACTAGTTAACCCCACTTTCATGCTCTCTCTTATATGAAAGGTTGTTACACATGAGTTGTGATAGACTCCATATATAGTTCACATGTTGTGATGACTGATTAGAGGATGATGTGGTTCATAGTTGTGTCATACATGAGAGGAGGATAATATGAGTTTGATGTTATTCATGTTCTCAGTACCCTAAAATACATTTTCATTCAATGTGATTATATGATGATGATTATGTGGAGGTTGTGAAAGATAAGGCCTACCTATTAAAATGAGTTTTATTAATGTATAAGGTAAATATATATGGAATGGAAGATAGTATCAATATATATGACGTTTTTACATTAGAGTATAAAATTATTGGGAAAGCACTATAGGGTACCCTCTTTCAATATAATTATTTTTACATTACTCTAAATCGATACATTATTTGGTGAGTGGTCCTTGGTGATGATTGGAAGTAGTTGACATCATATGTTCTTATTGTGAATGCGTGTGGGATGGTTTGATACATCATTTTTTATATGATAGTGTTATTCTATGGATGATATTATATCTCTAGATCCTATTTTACTATTGAGGATATTGAATCAAATATTTGTGACTTTTTTATAACATTGGTGATAATCACTAAACTAGTACCTAATAGATGTGACACTTAGGGTAAAATATCACTCTTAATTATATTAGTAAAAGGAATACCCATGGAGGGAGTGGGTACAGATAGAGTAGTATCATAGAGAGGTTGGTCAATAGATATTGTGTAGTTTGGTGTAAGGAAGTTGTGAGGAATGTACGGGAAAAGAAGGGAAACAATGTCGATGGTCCAAGAATGTGATGTTATAAAGTTATAGAGTCTAGGGAATTGAATATTAGTGCCTCTATGTATTCCAATTAATGGACCTTAAGATTACCAAACATTTTAGTTATAGTAGTTATGATCATGGTGCAGTGACAAGGGAATGTAGCAATCATAATGTTGTTTTCACTTGTTATTAAAAGGGGTGACTTGAGGAATTTAAAATATATTCAATTTACTAACCATAATATTGTATACTTTTGGTATTATGAAATAATTATTTTATGATCATTTCTAGATCCATGTCATCATTCTGATGCAATAAACATAGTGGTTGTTCAATGGAATGATCTAGTTTCTCATTGAACATTCACCCCGACTGAGGATGATGAGAAATGGTAAAAAAGTTTTATGATTTCTATAAAAAAATATATAGGAATTAATTTGTTTCTATTCTCTAATATATTTATGTTACATTGTTTAAATAATATTGATATCACCATTGGTTTCCTTTAGGAACGATAAGAGTATTGTGATCCACTAGATGTTAGTTAGATGAGGGTTGTAGCACATTGGTTGTGGATGTTGTATCGTAAATAGTATAAATAGGTAGAAATTTTATCAAAAAAATTCTTGAAGTACATCTAAGTAGAATTCATCAGATTTATGATGAAGGTAGGAAATAGGTATTAGACATACTCTATTTATTAGGTGATATTGATTGTGAGATATCAAATAATAATTTTTAAGGTCATTTTTCAATTTACCCATATATTTTTCATTATATAATGTCTTTTTCATATTATCAGGAGAATGAAATTCAAAAAACAATTATATATTTTGACACTAGTTATAATCCTTCTGTATTTATAGATTCTAATTAAGGAATAGGTAATTGATTATATGAACTCATGAGGAAGGATATCATGTGATGTGAACCTATAAATATTCTCTTGAGCAGGGGTGTTAGTTGTATATCTTTGATTTCAGGATCATAAGGGCCATAGATCATCATACATTTGATAATATTATCAGTTACACTCAGGTATTCCTTGTTTGATAAAGGATCCAAGAACCCCTTTGTCTCTCCAGCAATAATTCATTCATTGGGGATTAATAGGGAGAGTATTATTCTTCCCCTAGTTTTTAATATTCTATTTTATAAGCTAAACTGACTTATTGGATATCTGTCGGGGTGTAAAATGATAATTGCGGAAAGATCATTCATGAAGGGATTTATTCATGAAATATATTAAACAATATGGTATCATCATAGAAATATATTATTTATATTATAATCATTCAGTTATTAATTATTTTTAAAGGATATTATAATACTATAATGTGGATAGTCATTGTTCAAATGTTGAAGGAGAAAGGCGGTATCTGATAGTTAGTAGGCATGTGGATCCCCATATTTCCTTCATTGAATAATTGTCAGTGTTGTGAGTGGGGAATGAGATGGTGGAGGATCCCAAAGTCATTAATTAATTTTGGATGTTTTTTCCAATAAGTCCATAAAACTACAACTAGATGTTACCATGGATTTGGTAGTGAAATTAATTCATGTATATAATGGATTACAATGGTTACTTAGTTGATTGAATATTATATTATCTGGGATTGGATGACTAAAATGGATGATTGGATGTTGAATTGTTTCATCAATAAATGTATGTCCAAATGGAGTGCTACAATTTTATTCTCCAAGAAAGAAATTTATGTTATGAGGATGTTTTTATAATAGTAAAGGTTGTCCCAGGGGATAAACAATAAACATTTCCCACTTATTTTTATTCATGATCTTTTTTACCAATTGAGTGGTGCGAGCTAGTTTTAAATGAATAATATGTTGTATGAATATAATTATTTCATTCTAAAGGATAAGGATATCAAGGAGACTACATTTCAGTGATGGTAGAGAAACATCACTTTTTTTAGTTATTTCATTTGGAGCCATGAATGAGGAAGATATATTCTTGGGACTTAGGGACAATTTATTTTTTGATATAATGGTATGTTTTTGGTTGTGTTCATCAATTTCATTCTTATATACTTGAGTTTTTGGAGGATCATGCTTGGATTCTAAGATTCATTTTATGAAATCTCCAACACCAACAACTATATAGGAAATTTATCAATTTTATATTCAATATTTGGATGATAATTTTATAAATTTGGTGTCTCAGTAAGGAGTAGTAGTGGATCCCTCATAGGATTAGGTGGTTGTTTCTTGGGCGGTACCCAAGAATGCGATGGAGGTTCAGAACATTATTTCCATATTGATTTATTAATAGTGATTTGATTCTAAATTTTTATACATTTAATCCCCATAAACATTTCATACTACTAAATGAATGACTTTAGTATAGAACCCTCAGTTTTTTGAAGCCATTAACTACCTAAAGCCATAGTTAGACAATATCCTTTTACTTCGGTGTCCTATGGAATGGTTGATGTCTGAGGTGTTCTATAAGTAATCCTATATGAAATTCAGATTCTTATTAGTTTATCATGTGGAAGTGACCTTGTATGGGTCTAGGTGGTTGTTTACACAAGAGCATATGTTAACCACCCAACATATTTAGTTAGTGGATGTGATGTTTTCAAAAAATTTATACTTACATTGTCTCATCATCATATAATTTACGGTCTTAATATATAATAATATCTTGAGGAATATGTTCTCTTAGTGAGATTTAAATATTTGTTAGTGGATTTGGATTGAGTTTCTCAATGAATATGATTTCTGGAAATTCTATACATCCAAAAATGGAAGAATTTTTTCTTCTTTTCTAAGAAGGAACTCATAAGGACATGTACCTCGAGAATTGGGTGATTCATGAAAATGGATAGAAGTGGTTGTCAAAAAGATTTTCAATGAAGAAAAATCAATGTTATAGTGTTCCTTTATAATATTAATTGGAATCGTAATTTATGTGGTATGTGGAGGAATCTAATTTTCAAGACTCATAGGTGGGGGTGGTTTGAGACGATGTTGGCCATTTTGATTCTCTAGAAGGGTGGTAGAAGGATAATTAGTAATGAATTTTTTTGGGGGGAGGATGTCAATTCTATTGGAATTTTGTGAAGGTTAATATAAATATATACTATCATCTCACACACTATAGTATATTATAGTATTCCAATGAATTATCATGGATTTATAAGATTTATTTGGTTTCAAGGAATAAATAATCTATTAAAAGAGTTCTACAAATATTTTTTTCTTTGATAGTAGTTGAATCCCATAAATCATGATATCATATGTTAATTGTGTCCATTGTACGTCCCAAAGTAAATGTGGGAAGATATTTTGATATATTTTTCATAAATCTACCCTAATATTTAAGGGGAACTGATCCTATTTGGGTTATTAAGGACTATCTAATGATGTCACCTCATTTTCTATCAGTCAGGTAGTGAAGTGTCTAGGATTCTTTGTTGTGGTAGTATATATATGAAGTTGTTTAGCTACATTATATGATGAGTACCATCAATTATTATCCATATCCATATTTTAACTTGTGATTTTGGAAGTTATTATATAAGACTTTTTCTCTTAGTTTATCATTAGATTTTTTTTCACCCTCAAATTGGAAGACAGAATGATCTATACAAATGAAAGAGTTTATGTTGTAGTCTTGATTTTAGGTTATCGGATGGTTTTGGGAGATGAAAATTTCCTTAGTTATTCTTTACTATAAAATATCTATCTCTCATCCACTTGAATCATAATATTTTAGGTTTTATATGGATTCACATTTCATTCCTCATTATTCAAGACCGGATTGGGGAGTAGATATTCCATAATCATAACGTGGTTCAGAGCATGATAGAGATAATCCAATTTGTTCAAATACATATGGAGGTGTCACTAGATATTCCAGTGTTATTGGTTGATCACATGAAGAGGAAATTGGATATTTTTATTATAGACTCTATTTTCATTAGGCTTTCCCCTCATCTGATATGGCAAGGCTTTGAATGGGGTGGAAGGTTTTCCCATGGTCAGTAGACCCTTTCAAGGTGTTGGATCACTTAGGTAAGGTTTAGTATTAGTTTTTATACCCACCATGGATTGGTAGGATCTAAGACATATTCCATGTATCTAATATTTTTTAGTATCTTCATGATGAATCTTATGTCATTGACATGGAAGTGTTGGATATCGATGATGATTCAATTTTTATGGTGTTTCCAATTGAGATATAGTATTTTAAAGAAAATGTGATCCACAATCATGTTATACCATTATTTCATCTATTATAGATTCATGAAATCTTATAAGATATTACCTGAGAATATGTGATGGAAATGGGAGATCAATATTCTATATTTTTTAGTATTTATTTTTTTATATGATGATGAAACACATAGTTTAATTCAATATTAGGATATTTTTTTCATGTTTTTTTTTTTATTTTTTTGTTGGTGTTTTCACATTACTTTTAATGATATATTTAACATGTATCTAATGGGTTGTTTTCTTAGTACTCTCACTTTCATCCCATTATTTATAGGGTTTTTTTCATTCTCAATGATGTAAATTATTTTAGAGTAATCTAATTTGATGAATCTGATTCATAAAAACCACCTAGATGTATTTTTTAATGGTAATTTTTATTCAAAAAATGATTTAATATGTTTTATATAGTCTTGGATATATTTTTTCATCCTAAGGGTAACTAATCTATAGTGGTGTTCATGGTTCTTTCATGTATGGTAATGAAGTTTTGGTGTTTTTGCAAGGTACTATATGTGGTGTAGTCTGATAAACCAATGTGATAGAAATGATATTTTTTTCATTGATGTTTAATATGTCACATGGGTAATATTTGTGTTTAAAATGTGATATTGGAAACACTAAATAAAGGATGGTGTTTAATGTATTGTGTTTTAGGGGACTTGTATGTATCATCAAGAGATGAAGCTCACTATGTTGTGGTCTTATGCACAATTAAAAGAAAATTACCTGGATTTTATTCTATGACTCATTGGATATCTATGGTAACCATTAAAAGAGAAATCAATCCTTATACCACTGTGTGGCCTAGGATATTTTTTTGATGTATACAGTTTTTAAATCCCAATAAAAATTTTCAAAAGTACCTTAGGATATTTGGGTCTCATTTAAACAACGGTGACAACAATGTATAAGGTCGTCTCTACACTATGGTAATACCATTCATTATTCTTATTTAAATATATGGCATGAAATCTCTTTTTTAAATAACTTATCTTCTCTTCTAATATTAGGTTAAAAATAACCCATTGGATACCATTTATCTTCACTCTTTAGTGTCCCATCATCTTGTATTGTGGAGAATCATGTTCCATAAACTAATTGTAACTTCTTCTCCCCCATTATAACTTTTTTTATTTTCTATTGATCATATGATCATTGTGGTGAACCCCATTATTTTCAGATTTTTTCCCAGATTGGATTATTGAGGGATCTCATTAGAATAGTTATTTCTAGTTTCCCTTTAATATTTGTGATGTATGATCCATTGATTCTCCCATTAGTGGTTAGGTTGTCTTTAATGTTCCAATAAAGGTAAGGGGTATGACTAATGTCGTTATTTTTTTATATGTGATATTATCATGTTTATATTTTATCTTTTTTTGAATGGTATGAGTTTAACTAATGATTATAATTACCGAAACATGACTTAATTGAAGGTAATGGTGGTCATATCACAAGTGCTTTCCTTGTTTTCAAGAAATTGATTTATATTTATATTTTTTGGTTATTTTCCACTATAAAATATTTTTACAAGTGTTATATCATTATTTTATGATAATATTGATATGTGGAAATCACCTCACATGAAAATGTTATGTCTCCTATATATGATATTTTTATTGGTTTTGTATAAATGAGGAATTTTTTCTTATCCATTTTTATTATGAAGTTGATATGATGTGATAATTTACATTATATATAGAATATTTGGTATGGATGGATATTGATTTTGGTTAGGGGACATGGTGATGATATTTGAGGGCAATTTTTTGGGGTTTATAAATGAGATGAGGATTTTTTTTGTGCATTGGATTGGTAGTTTCCTGGTAGCTATACAATACCGAAAAAGATAACTTTTGTAAATGAACATGGGCTAGATTAAATAATAAAGTTTAGTAAATAAATTAATGATATATTGTAAATGTACTAATGATTCTTAAATTTAATAGTAATGGAAAAAAATGAACATTGACAAAATATATAAATATTATAAATGAATATATATTGGGTAATTAATCTATATTGATAAATGGGAACTACGAAAATAACATATTATTATGTGCATGGTAAGTGGTACTGCATGGGTAGTTAGTATCATGGAATATATAGTGACATATTGTAGACAGGATGTAATAGTTAGAGTAATTGGGGGGGTTTTAGTTATGTGAACCCATAGATTAGACTTGTTCATAGCTATTAGAAATATTATTTAAACCATTAATTTGGTACAAACCACACAAAAATCGTGTTTTTAAAGAGACACTCAAATGTTGTGGGTTTTGGGAGACTTCAAAAATATTCCTGATTCATGAGGGTTGATGGATGATAAAAAAAATACCCCACACCTCGTTTAGTATATAATGTTATTTACATGATATAATGACTTATTGTTATATAGGACTTTAAATGATGATTGTATAGATGATAGGGTGGTTAATTGTGCATGTTATGAATGGTGAAAGGAGGGAACATATTTGATTTCATTCATGTTTAGGATACCACGTTGTCAATTTTATTTGGTATAAGAAATTGGATGATGAGGATATGATGGTTTTTTCATGAGATGAGAGAAAATGATTTCCCGTTATGTTGACGATTTTAATATAATTTAACTGGTGTATACAGATGGTATGGAAGTGCTAGAATGTTTTATATTGGACTATAAGAGTAGAAAATCATAGGTGTAATTATATGGGGAACTCTATTTTGATATGATTATTTTATTTTTTAATATTATGATGAGTTATTTGGTTAGTACATGTCAATGATGTCGGTAACTAGTTTTACCCATGGATTCTTGTTTATTTTACACGGTGGGTTGGATAATTTCCTATATTATTATTTACAATGGAGTTATTTAGTGGTTGATAACCTATCTCTAAATCCTACATTTTTATTTATCAGAATGCCTCTCATATATATTACATTTTTATACCCCCATATTAATCTCCAACCCAAGTCCTACTAGTGGAAGGACATAGGAGTAAATATCTCTCTAAATTAATTATCATCCAAGGATGGGTACCCTGGTAGGGAGGGTGGGGTGATTGATTTTGTCTTACACTCCGCTGGCTAGAATATTATGTATATTCTTGAAGTACACTAATCGTTTGTGAAACATAATCATTTTATATATGGATGAGTTATAACAATAGGGTATTACAATTTTCTATTAGAGAATATCAAATTTTTTCTATAGATTTTGTCTATGTAAATTGAGCTAGGATTTGTCAGAAAATGGGATAGAAGTTTTTTTCATTGGACATCGTAATTATGTTAGCATGTCTATGTTTTGAGAGAGTTTGGACTATAATTATTTCTTTTTTTTATATTTTAGTTTATTTAGATAAATAAAGATGTTTATGGTTATAATTGATTATTTTTTGTCTAGTATATATTTCCACATGGAGTTTTTATTTGAATCCTACATCTTATGACGGATTTAATGACATGTTCATACTTGGGTGTGATTGAAAAATTATTAATAATTAAAAATGGGAATCTCTATAAAAACTTGTTTCGTATTTTCCTGGATAGATTATTTGTGGCGATGTAGATAATAGATCCAACTATGATGGCTTTATAGATACAAAATTATAAATAGATAGCTTATCAAGATGCACTGGGATGTGAAGAAGATAAACCTACCGTGGGTTGTTTGAGAATGGGGATACTCGATATCTATGAGATCCCTAGGATATGGTTGTTGAAATATGTGTTTCATTGGATTATATGTGGTAAAATTATTTTATATTCATTGAAAATTTTGATTTACATGCGTAAATGGTTTTTATCATTATTGGGGAGTCTAGTGATAATGAGATATTACATATGATATTTGGGTGTTTAGTGTATCAACATAGTAGCAGTGCATTTTACTGTTCTCTTCTTGAGATTGGTAGTTATGTGTGGGGGTATCACATGACATAGTCATTTACATTAGAATGTGGATACCAAAATATAATAAATGAATGAGAAAATTATTTATTTGATTGGAATTACTCATAGGTGATGTTTCATCATGTATTGGAATAGATATATGATATTCCATTGGAACCTTTATGAATGAGTGAATAGGTAGTGCCTTATGAATGATTCATTAAAAATTCATAGGAAGAATGTTTAGATGATTTTCTAAGAGAGCCTTATACAAATGAGATATGAATCAAAAAGGATTTTGTCATGATATATAGTGGGGTATGACTATGGTGTGAAACTTATCAAGGATGTAGTTCGATAGTCAACTATGGTAGTTGTGAACTATTATGAGATTTTTTTTAATTACATTTCCATTCGAATAATAGTGTATTTCTATAATATGTGTGGTATGTGAATTGAACAACCAACTATAATTATAAAAATCATGATATAATATTTTGGTTATGTATAGTCGACCTAACATATCAAGCAAAACATGATGATTGAAAGACTTTAGAATGAAAATTTGAGTTAAATGAAAATAAACAAGAGAGTCACACGGCTCCTAAGGGAAGGTAGAAATGATAATTTCTAATGTATAGTGATTTCATATAACACATTCCTAATATGTGGATTCAATTCATATTATATGGATATTTGGTTCATGGAGAGTCATATGGGTAGTGGGAGCTCAACAGGTGCCAATGGGACTATTGTGGTGGCTATGAATACTTGTATTATATTAATAGTTGGACATAAGTTATAATTTTGTTATTATTATATAAAATTGATCACACATGGGGGATGATCTGGTATTTTATTACAATGATAATATTTTAGACACAATGATCTGATTAAATAAATGAATAATAGTGTATCCCTTATAAAGCTATATAATTCATGATTATTTATACATGAATATATAGGGAATGGAAATTAGAGTTTTCAGTCTTAACAAATTAACCATGGTCTACTTGGTAAATGATATGATTTTTTCATATCACTATTGTTTTATAACCAAAAGGATATAAAATTTATGGTTATTCCAAGATGTTAACTCACGCAGGTGATGAGATGTAACCTTGAAGAATATGAATGAGAGTGTGTTTACCTAAGCATTATATGAAACATTGATTATACCGATGGATTAGTGTGTGTATTTGTGAAATAAAATAGTGGAATGACAAAAAATATTAGACTCAATGTCATAATTCGTAATACTAGGTGGTTGATTGGATATTTTATGTATTGGTAATGTGAGATTCAGTTGGAAGGTAGAGGTTTCATGAACCATATGATATATAATATGAGGATATCTTTCAGGGTGTTGGAACATTGATGAATTTAATATATAGTGTAATGGTATTATTTGGTGAAATAAATATGAGATAAAGTCTCATGGGTTGGGGTTATTAAGACATTATTGAAAAGGATCATGAGTATCATTATTCAAATGATAAAAAATTCCAGAAGTCCATACTTGTTTATTAAGGACATGTGAAATTATATGGTATGATGAAAAACATAAATATACAAGTGGTGACACCATTTTTTGTTGGAATTTTTGATGATGTTAGAAATGATGTGTATAAAAACATAAAATAAATTAGGATTAAGGATTCTAATCAATTATTGGACCATTGAGACCTATATATGTCTAGTGAGGGCGAAATGAAAAGTTGAGGTATTCATCTATAAGGATTAGGTGATGTTTTTAAATATAGTAATTAAAAATGTAAGACAATAAGGAATAAAACTGTTTGGAAGATGGGATCTAGGAAATATCATAACATATGGGTGAGTCCAATGATCCGACTAATAGTTTTAGAATTTGTAAAGTGGGACAAAGCAAGAGAATGGTGTTGTGAATTTAAGATGAGGATGATGAGAGGGTGTTCACGTGTATCACTATGTAATTAGAGGAATAGAATAAACCAATTAAATTAATAGTTATAGTATGAAATCGGTGAGTGAAAATTTCATAATGTTCATCGTGAATGGGACATTGTTACGGATTTAGTGAGTCCATTCTACATTATATTACACATGACAGAGTGTAATTAGTTATTATTGATATATCATGGTACCAAATAGAATGTTTCATACTAGATCAAGTATAGTGAGTTATGAATTAATGAGAAGACATATTTTTAGGGACAACTGATGGTTATGATATATTTAAATATGTGACTTTTTTACGAATATATATTTTTTCAGTTTAGGTTTTTCAGTTGAATAAATAAAACTAGAAGAAAATTAAGAATGAAAATTGATATTGGAGTTAAATGATGATTACTATCTAATATAGAAACCAAAGGATACATATTGATATTGAGTATTGGTATGGTATATAGTCTATAATGAATTATGTTATCAATAGATATTTGAACTCGAGTATGATAAGAATCAAGGTTAATAGGATCTATGGTAAAATTGAATATCTAGATTCAAAAATATATTGTATTAGTATGTATTTAATAGATAGGTTTTTAAAAATATTTTTTTAGAAGAAATTTGGAAATTTGGGTGTGGAAATGAATAAGTTTGTTTTCCTTATTAGTGTATAAAACACCACTTAGTAATTGGTTTTTGTTTACCCGGTACATGGTTTATTTGTTATTGAGTTGAAATTATGCCAATTTCTACCGAGTACCAGGTAGTATAATACTATGTACTTGATGGAGTTTCCAAATGTTGGGGCATCATCGATAGGACTTTGAGTACCAAGTGAGGGTGTATCATAGGTCTTTTAGCCTAGATGACTAAAAATGACTAAAAAATGGGAGAGGAACCCCTTTATGATCATTTATTACATCCATGGATAACCATTATGTAGGGTTATTTTATTATTTTCCATTATTAACAATAGTTGTATCATACTCCCATATGTCTTATTTTTCTATCCCCTTCATATTCAATTGTTTTAGAGTTTCCTTAAAAGGGATTTACATTCAATTTCCCTAAATAATGTTGAAATCACATCATTATGATGAGTATTTAATGTGGGGATTCTATAGGGTACCATATGAGGATAAATGCACATGTATTTTAACTATTTCTTTAGAGTTTCCAAATTTCCCTAATTAAGTGATGGAATATTTTCCATTTCGATAAAATTTATCTATGGATTAATGTAGAAATTTCATTATTTTGATGCAAGAGTGACTACGAGTCATCTATGATCCTACCCTAATTATTTTTGAATGATTTTTGTAAGGATAAAACAACCAAATTGTACTGGTGGTTTATTTCTAACTCAATTAATGATTTATGTTAAAATATAATAGTTTATATATAAATTAATTAGCTATCATGAAGGGATCATGACTCATGGATGAGTATATTGATTGAAAATTATTATCGGTGAACTTGTATAGATGGTTAAAAATTGATTTATATAGGGATAAATCTATTATTACATAGTGGGTTCCTAACAATTCCTCGTTATACATAATATTTTATATTGTGTGAATTTTAGGAGGGGGTATTCATGTGAGAATGAGCCATTATAGAACCGTTAGTGGGTTCTATAATCTATGATAAGGATAGTGATTTATTTTTGACTCATTGTGAGTTATATATGTGTTATTATTTTATTAAAACCCATATTTGGATATTTTACATAAATTATATGTAATCAATAAATTCTATTTGGAACCTAAATAATGTTTACAGATTTATGACATGTATCTAGTGACATTTGGAGTTCATAGGTATTGTAATCTATTGTTATCCTAAAGCAATGATATAGAGGTGGATAATGTGATAGTTTTTTTAAAAACTTTGAGTGAATTATGTCATCCAAGATGGATTAATAAGGTAGATTAATATGGGTTATTGAGAACAACCCGATAGGCTTAAATATAATTTGAATGGATGATACACAAACACGGGATAATAAAACACACCACCAAGTATATATTTACCCTTGTATTAATATATTTGATCAAATATTATTGAGTAGTATGGATAATTAACTTTATGATAACAGAATTTTGCTATGGATATGAGATTTTTTACTAAAATAATGGTTGTATACTAGTGTATTGATAATTGGATGGTCGACATGTAGTGTGCCACTGTGTTAGTGACGATCAGTCTACCCTATGCCCCCAGGAAGGGTAATTAAGAGTTATGTTATATGGGAATATCTTATTCTTATTTTTGGTTATGAAATAAATGAGTAATGAAGAATTATAGATTAAGTTTTTGGAATTTATTCCCATGTTAATGTTTTTAATAATTCTTATGATGTTTTTATTGATATATTGATGGATTTTAAAAGAGGGAAATAAGTACATGTCAATCGTCTTACTTTATAACCAACATAGTGATGTATAATCAGTGATATAATTGATTGAGGAACATGATATAACACCGCATGCTTCCACGTTACGCTTCCCTTTGAATAATGCAATAGCATTCATTGTACACAACTTTGAGATTGTAACACACCGCAACCAATCCAACTAGAATTTATGAATAGTTAAAAACTATTATTGAAATTTTCAAATTTATGTTTTCAAAATGGACTTCATTTTTGGATTCAGAATATCGAATTTAGCTTATGGTTAATTTTTTGTATTTTTTTGAAAACAGTCAATTTTTTATGAATAGTGAAAAACACTAAGTTATAGTTTAAAACCGAAATTTAATTTAAATATTTTATTATTTTATTTAAATTAATTTCAGAATAAAATAGAGATACAATTCCTATATAATTTCATTGTAATTCATTGAGGTCAGTTTATAATTGTTTTATATACATAAAAATTTTATTTAACTTTTTATAGTCTTTTACCCACCACCTAGGAGCATTTGTAAATATACATAAAACTAAATTCTAACACTTTTGGGATTTGAATATCAAAAATTTGAGAGACATGGTTGATATCAGTTTGCAAAATGTGGTTCAATAAGATGAAAACAATTTTTGGTGAATAGTAACTTTATACTTTTATTTACTACTGTTAAAAGTAAAAAGAGTAATTAAGGAAAATGATATTATTATTACCCTAACAAATGTCCTAATTCTATTGGATAAGAACAATTCGACCAAAAAATTACATAGAAATAAAATATCAACTGATTTGGTCCACTTGGATTAGATTAGGACATTTATTATTATTTAATTCAAAGAAGAGTTAATAGTGTTAAATTCAAAGTATAATAACTAAACATTTTTTAATATAGAGTTAATCATAAGATATATTAAACTATGAATATTCATTATAAATCTAAAGAGATTTCCTAACAAATGTAATTTTAGTTATATTTTTTAGAATGTTAATAATTTAATTTATTTATGACACAATCATGATGCAGTAATTACCTAACTAATGAAATATTAACTTAATTGATATTATAGATATCCAAACAAATGTAATTTGAGAATGTTTATGATTTAAATTAATTTTATTGTTTAATATGTTATTTTAGTATTGGTTATATGAATTTTTTTTGAATTAATAATGATGTTATGAATTTAGAAAAAACCAAATACCAAATATCGTCAAAATTGACATTACAAAGTTTTTTAAACAAAAATTATACAATATTAATCGATATTACATTACTAAAAATATATGGTTCTTCCAAAAGACTTATATAATGATAGGTTTATAAGTAATGAACCACTGAGGGTTCTTTTTGAATTTCTATGTAATTTTATTAGCAATATAATATAAAAATACAAAGAGACAAGGTAAATGTCAGACTATTTAACTAAGAGTTAAATCAAAAAGGCAAAGTTAATATAGTGACACAAACATATCTAAAACCTATTGGTTGAGTGTCTTTCTACCCATTACCACCTTATGCTTTAAATAATTTATTTTGGAGCAATTAAAAACCTAAAATTATTTTATTATACAATAATAATTCTAGTTTTTCTTAAGCTTCCCATCACACCTCTAATAAAAAGGGACTTTCCCTTATATCTAATTCACACCATCAAAGCCATTTTTCTCGGACAACCCCTACCCAAATACCCTCTCAACTATCATGCCTTCATCTTAAAGGCCATAAATCAGTCATAAATCCATCCTAAGGAGCCCTTTTTATCAAATCAAAAGGAGGAACCTAAAGAAGAGGTAAATATTTCATCACCTCTTTCAAGTTTGTTTCTTCTTCCACTTCTTCATTCCATCTTTTTTTATTCTAGAATAATAACTAAAGAATCGCCTATATACTGTGATGTTATTATAATTATGGTACATCCATATTCATTATTCAATCCTTTATTTGAATGACATGTCACCATACATGTGTACATACGGCTTACCATCTCAACGTCGTGGTGTAATTATTATTCAATACATTATTATTTGGATGGGATTAATAATTATTTTTAATTAACTTAAATAATAAATATAACATGATAATGATTCTATATATATGATATACAATCCAATTATATGTTATTTTAATTTCAAAATAAAGATATTGACGCTCGAGCGTACATACAGATTACTATCTCCATGAACGCGATGAGATTCATTTCTCATTGTATTAATTCAAGACTAATATTCATTTTATGATTAATTTTTTTTAAAATAAATAATATCATTTTGAATATGAATAAGATACATCCTATCAATAATAAACATTACTTACATAACAAAGCATATAAAGGAAAACGAATCAGTTAACACCCTAAACGAAGATAATACTAAGATATTATTAACAAAGAAATGATTAAAGATCATATATTATATCATATTAATGTATATTAATCTTGTATACTCTAATAAAAATTATTTCACTATTATACATAAGGTTAACCTACCCTCGACCAAGGATAATTACAAGTTAAGGGTTAATTTCAAAATCTCTTTATTACCTTAGGTTTTTTGTATGTAAGTATCTACTGGGACCTCTTTATCATCCATATCCATGTTTCTTAAAAATGTATTTCAAATTTTTTTTCCTATTTACTAGACTATGGTTTAAATTCATTTATACCCTTGTTTTAATTTTTATAAAATGATTTGATATGAATCTTTCTATCATTTTCCAAAGAATGTACTTTTTTACATTTTTGAAAAATTTAAGGTAAAAATGTTTTTTAACTTATAAGGTGGGTGCAGCTATTCTCCGCTGTTATAAAATCCACGAAGATTCCCTAACATTATTACAAGAATATTTTCAAAATAAATGTTTTTTAATGATTTCAAAATAGAAATAGATATTTCTCAAAAAAAGGTTTTGATTTCATTTATGTCAATATCCTGTGATGTATTTTAAGATTATTTGAAGTTGATTTGTTATGATACAAAACTTATAAATTTTATTGAAGGATATATTATATTTTTGGCTATGGATGTGTTATTTTTACACCATTCATTGTTTATGGATAGTGTATTGACATTTCGTATGCTAGTTTTAATACGAATTTTTATGTTATGTTTAAACCTTTTTCTATGAGGAATGCATTGGACATAGTGTGTGGCAGGTGGAGCGTTCTATTGCTCCTAGATGAATCAGTAGGTCTCATGAGACAAACTAGTTTCTTGGCATAAGTCATTGAAAAAATATTATTTGTAGTATTGGCATAAGTCCTTGACTCTGTGGTTATGAAAGTTAGGCATTATGAATTCCCTCATTATGAAAGTGGCTATTGATATTGCATGTGACTATTCGGAAAGTAAAATATCCATGTGAGTTTGTAAATTGTATTTTTTTATTTATATCTTCCATATTATGATAATGTTTATGTTGAATGTTCTTTCATTTTAGTTTTATACATTACCTTAAATATTTATGCTTTTTTAGGAAAGTTTCCGCTATACTCTTATCCTTACTGAGCATTTGAGCTCACCCCTTTCTATGTAATATTTTTTCCAAGATCCGAAGATGTATATTATGACTGACCTGCATGGATAGTCTATGGGATCTCAGTGTTTTCCATGGATGAAATTATGTTGTAGTTTTCTATTTTATGATGTAATGTAATCCATATGAATGTATCTAGTACTTCCAAGTCTACTAAACTAATCGGTCTTTCGAGACATGGTCTTTTGTGATCATGAAAATGTTATGTAATAATGCACTGACTATGGGTAACTGCTATCAGGGTGTTATTGTTGGTATTAGATGAAGTTTAGTACAAACCTTGGAATCTATATTTAGAAAAACTTTGATTAGAGGACATTACCCTAAGATAGAATTTTAGGATTATTATAAAAGAACATCCTAGAATTTTGGTATTGTAGATATTATTTGAGTTTTACAATAAATAAATCCATGTCTAGAAATGATCAGGTAGAGGTGGATTTGGAACAGATGTACCTAGGGGTAAAAACTCAAAACACCACTTTGAGCTAGACTCAAACGGGAACTGGAGCAAGACAATGGGACTTGCTGCACTCTTGGTTACGAAACTCTTAGGGGATATGCTTAATATAATTATAATTTTATTTACAAACTAACATAAATCATTAATGAGTATATACTTACTCAACTAAAACATTTTTTAAAATTATGTATTATATCCATAAACTATTCAATTTATATTAAGTGTTTTACAAGTTTGTATTTATGTATTACGATTCATTAACTAATATACTTTTTTCCATTGTCTAGAAATTGTGACTAGTGGAAGGAATGGAAACTAAATAAATCCACACACATTATGTAGGTATTTTCCTCTAAACAAGATAATTATTGTGGAGCTAGTGATACAACTGGTGCTGATCAGCTTATCACTATACTGGGATAACCCACTCAGGTTATGAATAATAACCTTACCCATATGGAGAACCTTGATCTGCAGCATGGGGGATCAATGTTTGATCTCTTCATGAAGCCACAACCACCAACATTCAATGGGGGTACAATTCCACTACTACATGAGTAGTGGATAAATTCCTTGGAGAAAATATTCCACTCCTTAGGGAGTAGCAAAATGGAAAAATTTGTCGTTGCAGTTTATCGCCTTACTAGAAATGATGATCAATGGTGATCATTAATCCAAAAAAAACATAGGTAGATGAGGAAGTATCAAACATGGAATGGGGGGAGTTTGAATATATTTTCTTAGAAAAATACTTTCCTCATTACCATCGAGCGGATATGGAATGATTATTTCTGAGTCTAAGGAAAAAAGCGGATGTGAATGTCGCGAAGTATGAAGCAAACTTTATAAGGTAAGTGAGGCATGATGTAGATTATATATGTAACCCAATAAGTAACATTGATCGTTTATTTTATGGGTTAAATCCATTTCTCCATCTAGCATTAGTCTCACCGTACTTCTCTTCATACAAAGAGATTGTCTCATGTGCTATCAAGACATAAAAATAATTCTCCATGTCTTATGACGTTAAAGGAAACAAATAGAAGAATAGATCTTCTGAACATTCTGGAAATGGAAAAAAATCCATTATGCGGAAAATGTGGGAAGAAACACCCTAGTACCTTCTAGAAGGGAATGGGAGTCTGTTCCAAGGGTCTTGAAAAAGGCCACCAAGCTCGTGAATGTAAGGGGAAGAATGAGTCTATCGATGTGGAATTATAAAATATTAGAGAAAGAAATCATTATGCCAATGAATTTCTTAAGAGCCAAGGAAACATACCTAAAAACTCAAAGGGATCAAGGCCATGATTATTCTATCACTACTACTTAGGTTAAAGCTCCGAGAGACCTAGTGTCGTGTTATGAGATCAATGATTTTGAAATTAAAAAACATATTATTGAAACTTCCAACATTATAAAACTAATGTGTTTCACATATTAAACTATGGATCATATAAAAGATGTAATTGATGATCTAGAATATACATTTTTGGTTTATGAGATTAGTGTGGAACGATATCTAATGACATGTCATTAATCTAAAGAGATTTCATTCAAATCTAAATATATGTTTTAGATCAAATATGATAAAAAATAATAAGATTTTATGATGAATCTCCTTACTTCTTGATAATAAAATAAAATAGGTAAAATTTAAGATTGAAGTTAAACTACCAATCAGATGCTTCATGTGTGGAATATTTTTAAATATAATTAAAAATTACCATTGATGTAATGATATATAATATGGTGTTATTGATTTTTAAAACAAATTAAGAAACATTTCCACGTTGTATAGTTTTTCAAATTTTAAAATAAAATTAAATAAGTTTCAAAAAAAGATATTGTTATGTAGGATAATTGAAAATGATGAATTTTTTGTTAGATCGGGTGAAATAGAGTTTAAATTATATTTAATATATTCTATAATGGTAACTATGGAAAAGACCCAAACTGAAAATAAATATTATATTGAACCACAATTATTAGTAAATATAAAATTTTTATTTAAAGGTGTATTTGAAGAGATGGATATAAGGTAGAATAAAAATAAGAATATTTTATTATTTTTTTGAATCATTATTTTATCTTAATCAACATTAAGGAAAACATGTATAACTATAATTATTAGTGGACATAAAAATGATTGATAAATTAAATAAAATGATGGATCACATTTCAATATTATAATTTTTGAAAAATTTATGGTAATAAATGAATATAATACTATAAAAAAATAATGTCTACAAAAATCATGTCACTATAGGAATAAGTTTCCCCCATGAAAATGAAATTATAATTTTTTTCAGGTTATTAAAATTCTAAGATACAGATTCAATTGGAATATTTTCAGAAGAATATGATAATTAGATATCTCCATGGGGCATGATAAATTGTTATTTCATTAAATAGTCAATGATTTGATGTTATGGGTATGGTTAGACATAGATTTTATGTTAGGTCATATTGGACTATATTAGTAATGATGAATAAAAATATTATTGAAAAATCATAATAATCTACTATATTTCAACCTTCACTACCAACATAAATGTTATCATGGTGTAGTTTGAGAGTTAATTACCCTTTATGATGTTAAAATTATATATTTACATGTGCTTCCACAAGACCTATTTTAATGTGGAAATATATTAATTATTATATTTTTTATTTAGTCAATGGAACATTTAAAATAAACATATAGGGGTATTAATGAAAATATAATGGTAATCCATTATGACTATAACATTGGAATTAATTCTATATAATTAGATAATTTGAAGGTTTAATAATTTTCTAATTCACTGAAAGGGGAAGAGATACCATGTTATGAATCAACAGAGTAGAAATATTATTAATATGAAATGATGGAAACGTAAATAACCATCATGGATGAAATCTCCCTTTAATATTAAAATAAAAAAACACATACAATTTCGATTCTAGGATTCCGCCACACATGAAATAAATGAATCTTTACTAATGAGATTAAAAAATTATGTCGATGGAAAATTTTTATCAAATATCATATGTTGAAGATTTATAGTAATGGAAATATGAATCTACCTAGGGAAAAATTAAAAAATATTTCCATAATCTTTTTAGATGGAATTTCAAACTATCTAATTAGATTGTGTCAAATTTGTGACATGGGAATAAAATTATTATTTCATAACAATGTTTTTAGGATAAATTTAATGGATTGTTGAGTTATTTATACAATGAAATTTGAACAATTACTGTCATTATTAACTATAAAAATGGAGTTGCTAAAAAGAGGTACTATATGGTGAAAAATAAAAAAGAAAACAATAATTATTGAGAGTGGTATCACAAGATATTATTTAAATAAAGAAATAAATGTTTTGATAAACACTAAAAATATGGATTTATTCATTCATAGAGATAACATGACACCATAAATATGATTCATGGGTGGAAACTGACTCTAAATAATTTTATATTTTTTGGATGCAATTATTACGTCATTAACAGTGAAGGAACATAAAAACAATATGGTGATTAATTGGATAAAGGATTATTTATTATTTATTTAACCAATAATAAATCGTATAAGTACCTATATATGAGACTCAATGAGATTTGGGAGATTATTGACTATAATTTCATTGATGAAAAATTTAATAATAAAGTAGTATGATAAAATATAGAGGAAATATATTAAGATTATTATGGAAATGAATAAATTTAAATAAATATATAGTGTACATCCCATGAGGAAGACATAGATACCGAATAAAAAGTTGAAATTGTAGGGGTGGTTTAGTTAACATGTCAAATATAATAATGGATGGATAAATTTTCTGAGCATAATTTCATAGGTGAAATACTACTCTAACACAAACATGATGATTTTTGACTAGTATAACAATAATGTTTTATTAATGGGGAATCCAAAATCTTTTTAATTGGGAGATATTTATAAATCGTGGGATAAATCCAAGATTTAGGGACATTATGAAATATATTTTAATGTATCTTAGGATCTTCTAAGATGTTTAATGATAAAAATGTTATTGGAATGAAGTGGTAATTCAAAAAAGTATGATGATTATTGAAATTTCATACAAAATATGGAAATTATTTTATATAAAGGATATAATAATACTAAATAATTGATGTTTATGAGACATTTTCCCTAGTTGTGAGACACCAAAGTCACACTATATGATCTTGTGTTTAAAAATATTATTTATATACTAACATTGAAAATATCTTAATAGACCCAAAAATTACATTTTATAATTGAATTATAAATCAATTATTCACTTACATACCAAATACCTTTATAAATTATGGTTTTAGAGAGTAACAAAAAACAATTAAATAAAAAAATCCATATATATCCCAAACAATTGTAATTTTTCAACTAAACCCAGGATTCATTAATTTGAAATAACACTTAATCATCTCACAAAAATCCCTCCACCCATGATAGCCATATAGAAATGTGATACATAATAATCATCTTTATAAATAAAGGAAAATGAAAACCTAAGATGGGTGAGCGAATATTATTTGTACGGGGTATCATATAATTGATGCTATCATGGAATGAATTTGGTACACATAATATTACATAATCAAATAATTCAACATAAAATAACAAGAAATGTATCTATTTTAAAAAATAATCAAAATATAGAAATAAATATTGTCAATGAAAAATGGAATTAAATTCTTTAAAAGTTCATTAATGTTAAAATATTAAAAAGATAATATGTTTTCTCACCTATCAAAAGTATATAAAATATTATTCATGACAAAATGATAAAAATATTCCATTCATATGTGTACAAGTAAATTAAATAATGATATAAAATTTAATTAAATAAAATTATAAATAGATAGAAATATATTATTGAAATGATATAATGAATTTATACATTCTAGGAAATGATTTCTAATTGTGAATAATATATAATTATAATTCTACATAGATGAATACATTTTGTCTAATTTTAAACTAAAGACATATGAACTCCTATAATTATTTTTATAATCCAAAAAGGAAAGAGGTAATAAATTATTATACAATAATATGGTTGATGATACCAAACATATTTGGATGAATTTCCCAAATAAATATTATCAAATAATGCATGAAAATTAAGTGCAAATATCAATTTTTAAGATTTAGGTGATGGAAAGATAAAAACGAAAATAAATTTGAGAGATTTAATTAATGTAAAACTCCCTTGAATATTAATTATTTGAACTAAAAAAATTTAATAATATTTTATTTATAACATATAATTGAAATTGGTGTATAATAAGGATCATGTATCTCAAAATTAAAATTATGACTGTGAAACGATACCTCATGTCACGAAATTCTTGGTGGCTACATATTGACTCATGAATTCACAAATTAACATAATTAAATACATTTTCTATAAAATTTCCATGTCTATTTTATTTTTATAGTCCATTTATTATCACTTCTCCAATATTTATTGTTTTTTTCTCATCAGTCATGTATGCTTCTGTGTCTAATTTATTCAAAATGGTAATTGAACATTTACCATTGAAAAAGGAGTTATGATATTGATTCATAATATTCATTATTTTAGAGAATTAAGTTCTTCTTCATTTTTATATCAAAAATAATATACAATTAACTATGTCGTAAAAAAATAAATTCCAACAACGAAAATTTTCTTGGTATTCTATTTTATAGAGGTTAAATTTAGAATTACCATTTATTATTAAAATTATTAAAATTATGCCTAATTTATCAATATGTAATCTAAATTCAAATGATAAATATAATATGTATTCAACAAATCAACTATTGTAAATGCCTATATTAGGTGGTGATGATAAATAGAATATGTCACTCAGGGAAGCAGTAATCCCACTATAACATAATGACATTTAAATTTTATAATTAAAAGGTGCAATGAAGAAAATGGTTATCTCATAAATATAATAGTTTTTTTAATTCTAATGATTCTGATGTCATTATATTTTTATAGATTTAACATATTTCGATGACGTGGAAGTTGATAGAATCATGAAATGAATTGGTTAAAGATATTATATATACCTTTAATATCATCCTTTATAAAACACCTTAATCCTTCACTGATTGGTCATTTTTTGAGACTAGCACATATAATATTTTATAAATAGGGTTGCGGTGGAGAGTTTTTAGAGTTTATTTGATATATGAATCTGTATGTCTCATGTTATGTAAGGGTGGAGAGGTCTTTTTTAGGTGGAATTGTTGAATCTATTTAATATTATTTTTTTAATACAAAAAGAGTTGAATTATATAAAGAAATTGGATAAAACATTGATTATTATAGAGTAAAAGTAACTGTTTGGCTGACCAAGCCCTTATAAAAGATTTTTTGAGAGGAGTTAGTTAATAATCGTTCTTTGTGTGTCATATATTTTTTCAATTTACAAGTTCATTTTATGATGTTTGATGTAAATAATTTGAAAATAATATACTATAATTTAATTAGAGAACCCATGAAATATATTATGTTTATATATATTTTGCATTCCATAATTCCAATGTTAAAAGAAAACTATGAGTTCTCTACCTAGTTAATTTGAATATTCAGTATATGAAAAAGGTTTTATAATGTCAGATATTCTATGTAAAATTTATTAATTAATTAATATTATTCCATATCTATATTAATGGATTTCCATTAATTTTTTTTATATATGAGATGGCCACAAAGATAAGATAAAAGGTATTGGATAAAAACATGAAAGAGGCAACCTGGAGATGCATGGAAGATAAAGCTATCATTGGGGATGCATAATAGAATAATTTGACCAGAAAAGGATAGATCTATATATAGAGGTTTGATTAAATATGTGGATGATGAAATGGATGGTTTAATATAAAATATTTTCCACCCAGTTGGTAAAGAAATTTTGAATCATTTTCCACCTCATAAGAGAAGGTGGATTCAACATTGACAGTGTAAATTGGATTTTTCTTCTAAAGATAATGTATAATAATATTTTAAGAATTATTCACGCAATAGGTTTCATATATGAAGGATAATGGAAGGATAGAGTAAAAACATGGATGAAGATGATGTTTGAGAATATATTTGAAGTAGTCAGAGTAATATATACATATATTAATTAGAATACATGAATGAAATATAGAAATATGTTTTATAGGATTTATCATTTAGATGAACCAATGTACCCAAATTCTTGACTAATTATGAAAATATTAATGCTGTATGACATTCATGTATGTGAATTTGGATACATATTGTTTCATTATGGAAAAAATTCACATATAATGAATATGTATATGTGAAGATCTACCTAATAAAAAACTCATGGATGAAAATCAGTTTTTTCATGGGAAAATAACATTTTAAATTATATGTCATTAAATAATATATAATTTAACTAGTGTTAATAATTCTTATAATAGGTGTCCAAGATGGTGTGAACATGATATGCGATAAGTTCATGGATGTGACTGAGCCATGATGAGAGTTTATTAAAATGAATCAAGTAAAACATGTATCAAATGAAAATATATATCAATATAATTCTCATTGTGATGTAGGGTGTTTGATGGCCTTTATGGAATATTAAAGTAGGAATATTTAAAGATTAATAAATGATGTTCTCAAGCATTTTGTATTACTAAAAATAACGGTTATTAAAATTAGTGTATTAAAATTATAAATTGAATAATTGAATGATAATTGAGTAATAAATTATTTTATTATAGTACATTATACATATACATATTATAGGATGAAATAATTGTTTGAATGGGAGAGTATAAGAAGTGTGAAATATTTCAATAAGTGTTTAAAAATATCATTTAAGAGAGAACATTATGTTGTCATGAAAAATTATCCCTAACTCGATAATAATAATCTTTATATAGATTATAATAGTTGATGAAGTGAATAATAGAACCATTATAGGCCACATACACTGAATATGATGATGAAAATAAGATAATATTGAAATGGAGGGGAGAATATGCTATAGTGTAGTGAATATCTATTTTCATATAATTAAGAATAAAAAAAGATTTTATAAGAGACTAGGTTTGTGTAGTGATATTACCATTAAATAATATGAATAAAAATTATCATAGTTTTCCATGATGTTCCCAATAAGAGGAAATCATTGTACAATCCAATCATTAGAGAGTAAAGAGAGTATTTTAATTTTTGAAAGAAAATAATAAGATAAGAACAAGGTGATTTTTTCCATTGTTTGAGAAGTTGAGGAACAAAAATAAGACGAGGTAGCATAAATTTAATCATCACATGGTTCAGGAGGCATATATTTATGAGGAGAAAAAAGAACATTCAAGAGACTATATTGCAATTAATTTATGAAGGATATTCTATTCTCATTGTATTTTACTAGTTTTTTTTGTTGTTCATGTTGTTGAGGATTGTTTCATCTAAAAATCATGGGATACCCATTCTTATTGAAATATAAACCTTTCAAATCAAACTATGTTTCTATACTAGCATATTAATGAGAGGTAATATAATAGGATAATGATTATATAAACTAGTCC
This sequence comes from Viscum album, assembly GCA_963277665.1. Lineage (NCBI taxonomy): Eukaryota > Viridiplantae > Streptophyta > Magnoliopsida > Santalales > Viscaceae > Viscum > Viscum album. The sequence continues at coordinate 41,181,052 of OY728157.1, forward strand.
AAGCGGAAAATGGATAAAAACGTTAAATAGGAACAAATATAAAACATCACTAAATCACCTCACTTATTATTGAATATATCCCAATTTTTTTAGTTTTAGTGTATTTCGAGACATTACAATTTGATTTAAAAATTTCACCACACTATTTCATTTAATCTATTGTTATATTTTTAAATTTGAAACATATATGTTTGAAAATAAAATTACCCCTCTTCCTAATTCAGATATATTAATTCAAAATATTAAATTTATTAAACATGATTGAATGTCTAAATTGTATAAAATCTACCTTTACTATTAAATGCATAATGTGGCAAACAAATTTTGAAGAAAATTATATTTTAGGAATAAGTTGAATTTATTATTTTTCTTTTCCTTATGAACATAATTAAATGAGTGTTACTTTTAATATGTATACTATCAATAAATTCCAATACATTCATTACTAAAAATTGTTCAATTTAGATTAGTAATATAAATATACATATAATTTAGAAAAATAAATTTCTTTTAAAAATTTATCTTATAATATTCAGTTGATATTATTCCAAATTTTTTATTATTTCCAAAAAATTAATCATATTTTATCATACATAAAATATAAAATTTAATCTGTAATTAAATTGTGAGAAATTATAATAACATAGTCCATATATTAGATTAATAATTATATGTTTACATCAGTATAACTTAAACATAGGAAAACCCTAAACACATTATCAAAATATTCACAAGTAATATAATAAATGGTGGTTATTTCTATGGAGGATTAAACTATCATAGTTCATGAATTGATATTTTGGTGCTTTAATATATCTCATAAAATATTTTCATTCAGTCGTACTTTTTTTATAGTATTCATGGGCTCAATGTAAATAAAATCCATGTGACACTAATTCCTCTCTATTCTACAAAAATTGAACATCATATGGATGACTCCTATTGTTTGATTCCATTTATTCTCCTTTTATGTATATTTCATAATGAAATTAATTCTATTTATACCTTAAAATTAAACATCTATAGTATAATGATAATTTTTATCACATATGATTTTTTAATATTTTAGGGTTATTTAATTTAGTGTTATGTGTGATAAATGAGTTTGAACATGTTGTTTATTTATTAGATAAAACTAACATAAATATCAAGGTGTAACAATATACCGCTAATTAATAACAGTATTCATTGAAATTTTAATTTCTTGCATATATGATAGTCGATGTGGTATTTATTAATATATTCATGAGTCATGATATAAAAATGTAATCAAGTCCTTCATAATAGTTCACAAAGAGATTGTGTATAATTTAATAAATATTCCTTAAGAGTATCAAACAAGGTGGGAAGTAAGTCCCTTTTATCTTGAACCATGTTTAGATAAATTTGATATGTATCCATCCTTTCCAATTGTTATTACACATATGTACATATGAGTTAGTTCTTGAATAGTTATATTTGTATCCATACTAGGTTTTAGTTTCAATGAAACATAAAACACATTACATTACCATATGTTTAGTATATTATTCCACATTTATATTTATCTATAAAGTTCCAAATAATGTATTTGAGTCAGAGTTCTAAATTACTGACAATCAGAGATATATATTATTATGTATGAAAACAATTTATCATTAGTTTTGCTCCACAAATTCATCCTAACTCTTATACCAAATCAATATTAATTTCATACCAACCAATAATCACCTTAATCATTTATATTCCCAATAAGATATTAATATTTTCAGAAAATAACATTAATTTCCTTAACATCAAATTATACACCAAACATAAGGGATACATATACCATAATCATGCATTCTTCTAAAAACAAAATAAATTTCTCCATAAATATCATTATTCACCATAAAATCATATCACCTAAGACCTCAAAAGCGGTATTTACACCCATAATCATAGAATACAATTTGGACATATTAATCCATTAATATATCAATAACTCTTAAATTATCCTCAACTAATAATAGAAGAACCTCTAAATATATCTATACCATGCATTAATACCAACTGTAACACCTCATTCTCACACTCATAGATATAATTTAAATACATATTATTTACTCACTATATTTCAACTTAAATAATTTTTCCAAAACAACACCATTCGTAATTAAAATATAAAAAAATAGGGATTCAGTTATACACCCATGGACATTTATGTTTAGTGTTTTAGAAAGATAAGAATCAGCTTTGAATTATAAAACCGATTGCATTTCCAATGAATGTGATTTTTTCTTGAAAACCATTGATTCCATATTTTATAATACATCTTTAATATCTCACACAACATTTTACACATTTGATACACCTCTTAAAATATCATAAATAATACTCATCTTCATAAACTATGAAAGATGATAATAAAATAAGAGTGAGTTCAAATGCTCAGTGACGTACAGAGTAAAATAGAAGCTATAATTTAATAAAAAAGGTATGAGTGATATAAAATAATTTAAAAATTATAAAATAATTCCGTATAACTAATAACATCAGCCTATGATATATCCATGGATGATATAAGAATAAAAATAATCACATGGTTAATGGTAACTAAATTTATAAGGGTAAAATTTATAATTTATGAAATCATAAAAATTTCATCAAGGTATTGTGCAAGACATATTAAATAAAGGATTAGGGTTTCCCCAAAATGCCAAAGATAGCTTATCCCAAGAGAAATACAGATTCATAATGGTGATATATGATTATTATCCCCACATATCATGAGTCTATTAAAATTTATTCAACATATTAAGGAATCTGTAAATAATATAACACTAAATCATTATTCCTTAGTATAAATTAATCATGTGTACCAAAATAGAAAGAATATAGATTTTCAGTATTTCTATAGTCAATTAATGGAATAAATTTCTAATAAATAACCGTTAAAAATAAAAACATATAGAATAATGGGTATATAATTAATTAAATCTATAGAAACTGAATATATAAATAGGTTATGTTAAAAATAATATATCTATGAATTTAATGAATATAGACCGGATGGAGAAAATAATTTAAAGAGGGAGAAAGAGTAATCATAAAAATAACCCTTACAAACAAAGAGATTTTTTAAATATACATTTATAAGATCCTTTATAGAGTAATATTTGAAACTTATCCCTAAAAATTATTTATCATTTTAGAGTCTGAGGAGAAAATATAAGTGAAATTATACAAATTATTTTCATAATATTTTTTATAATAGTTGTAAATATTATATTATATGTCACATTCAACAGTTAATATCAATGTCTGAAAATAGGATAGTATAGTATTATTATAGGATGAATTTATTAGTTTAAAACAATATAATTAAATTTAAATCAATATAAGAAAATTGGTGGGCATGATAAAAATATACATAAATTGAATGAAATATCATTATTTATTCAATTAAAACATTACCAAATATTTTTAAAATTAAAAAACTCATATAAAAAATGTGAATAGGATATATCTTGAAAACACTTCAATTCCTGGAATAGATTCTTGATAATGAAGAACAAAAATAGAATCATCAAATGGAATTGATGTAGATAATTTCAAAAATAAAACAATTTTATCACACTTTTGTATATTAAGAAAAAAAATGAAACATGTGTAAAATAATAATAATATTATTTTTAAACACATGTTAATAATTATTATATTTAATAAAAATAAATAAGATGTATTTTAAATATATAATAAATGAATATAGAAAAAATATAGGTAATAGAGACAGGGATGAGAATGATTAAAACTATAAATATAGATAATGGTGAGTTTACATAATAATATATTTGGTTGAATTGTTATCCAAAATGTTGTCAAATATCAAGAGAAATAAATAAGACATCAAATGATTGTGGAAAAATAACATAATAAAATCATATGGTGTATTATATTGATGTTTGATGGATAAAATTCAATAAGAAATTTGGTAACATAATTAATTTAAATTTAGCAAAAGAAAAAAAATCCCTTTTACTTACGTAATAAATATGTAAATGGATAAGGAAAATATAGTTCTTATATTAAATTGGGACACCCAATATTAAAAATATTATATATAGTAAATGAATATCTATGTATATACACCTCACATAAGTAATTAGTTCCACATAAAATATCTTGATTAATTGAAATTTAGAAAATGTACAATTACATCATCCCTTGAATCACATAGTTCATGTGTCGATCCCCATGAATAGATAATCTATAGTGACTAAACACAAAATTAATATCATTGTTCATTTTTTTTAATTTTTAAATCCCAATTATCATTATAATCTATTTAATTTTGTTCACTCATCGATTAGATGGGGTTTTTCTATTAAATTCCCCTAAAATAATTCGATACGTTTGTCATGGATAAATGGTATCATCTTGTGAATTATATATAAGTTTTTTAATCATTACAGTATCACATAAATTAAGATGATGATAGGTTTTCAATAATATTTTCATTCTCTGATATGTTTCTTGATATAATCATTTTTGAAAGTTAAATATATAATAAAACTTTATTTGTAATACTATTAATTTAATTTATTGTTTATCAATAAAGAATCTAATAAATTACATAAATATATTTTTAATTTATTAAATAATAATTTATATGTATCTATTTTTTTGCTGAGAAACATAAAAATATGTCATTCATGGAGGATTAAATTCAACTAAAAAAAGAACCAATGTAAATTTTTAAGGAATGAGAGGATAAAATATAATTGTTATAACATAATACTAATTAAATTTAATAATTATAATTTTTTTCATGTCACATCATATTTAAGGCTATAATATATTTGGTGGAGTTGGAAAGGAGAAAAATTTTAAAGGACTCGATTAAAATAATTACCACTTCAATTGATACACTCTTTAGAACAATCTAAAATAATTTTTAGATTATTCATTTACTATGAATATAACCACTAAGAGGAATACAATATTTTTTTTGTTAGAGTGTTTATTTAAATATGGTGATTTAATTTTGAGGATAAGTGGGGTGTTAAAGGTGTCCTTTTATTTGTTAGATGGGTGTCATGTTTATATACGTATATAATTTTCGTAATAGAAAAGTAGATTCATTATTTGAATAATGTGGATAAAATGTTATAATTTGAGTGGAATTATTTTCCAAAATAACTCATCCAACCATTTAAATATGATAATTTACTATATTTTGAGACATTTCTAATTGATTTAATAACATAACATCACATTAACATTTTGTGTATTCACTAATTTTGACCCTGATAATTATTTTTGAGACTAAAAATGTAATTGACATTATAACCTAATATTAAAATTCTCGTGACATATATAAAATCTATCTAATATGATTAAATTTTTAAAATTGATCCAAAATTATTTTCTATATACTAAAACAAAAAATTATTAATTGTTTTCAGAAAAAAATATTTTTTAATCATAATCTAAATTTATTCTTAGTAATTTATAATTAATAAACAGTAAATTTGTGTTTACTTTTTTATTTATATATATTTTATATAATTTTTATTTAATTAATTTTTCAAATGTGACTTGTTTACAATATTAAAAAAATGTCATGATTTGTAGAATAGTAAAATCTTTAATAAAACATTTATAATCATAAATTTAAATTATTTATAAATTTTATAATTTATTACTTATTTCCTATAAATTAATCAACATATTTAATTAGAAAATAAATTTTATATTTTTTTCATAATTAAATTTTAGTAAATAAAAACATTTAATAAAAATATTACATTAACAATTATATGTTTATATTTTTCTAAATTCAATCTATAAACACACCCAATACCTTTTCATAAGATATAAGGGTAATATGAGATATGGGGGCCATCATTGGAGGTGATTCAGCTAGTATGGGTCTTTTATTTATTATCACGAGCTTGAAATTATATTATAGAAATTTCCTCTAATCATGTACTTATTTTATCTTATCATGGGTTTCATATAACGATAATCCTAATAACCCTAATTCATTTAAAAATTCACAAAATATTGACTCATAAAAAAGAACATACTTCATAGTTCCATTGGTTTTTATTTCTATAATATTTCACAGATAAATTACTTTTGTTTATACCTTCCTTTTCAAATACTTTATTATTATGGACATATTTAATAATTAATTTTTTTTAATATTTCATTGTTTTTAAGATCATAATTTTTTATGATATAAGTTTCTAAACATATTATTATTTAATGGATAGAAATTACTAAATTCTCTAATGTTACACTGGTTGTGATTCTTAAAATAGTCTAATCATTTAATGTATTGTAATATAATAGAGAGATAAATATTATGTAAAAGTATATAAAGATATTATTATTAAATAAATTATATTATGAAGATTTTTATATTGGAATAATATGTGGATTTTTATTTTTTCAGGATGAAATAATGATATTTTATAACAACCTAGGGTTATTTCATAGATATTACATTCTTATTTATGAATATCAACTATATTTAAAAAAACTCCTAAGGAACATTATCATTCAGTTTCTTTTGAAACATGAAAAAAAAATTACACTATAGGTAAAATTAAAATTCTTTTATTATGAACTTCAAACCTATCTACCTTATTTCACATATCATTCATAAAATATTTCTTCATAACATTGAGTTGTGAAATATAAGAACGAGTTTGTTCAAATTCTTTAAGAAGTTTCAACAAGGGAGATACATACTCATAACATTAACATTAGGTTTTTAGAACATGAATATATAATTTTAATACGATACCCTGCATATCAAAGATTAGTATCCGGAGTCATGGAATAAATATTGACAGTTCATAAGACATGAATTGTAAGGGAATCAAAGAACATGACCCATGTAAGTATAACATTGTCATAAGGCATAAAATTCTGGTATATATATAATCACAGAGATTCTTATATCAATAATTCCCACAAATACTATAAATATATGTTAGGCTTTGTCTATCTGCATGTATACCTTCTTCAAAAATTAGAAAACCACCCATGTAACCTATTTTACGTTCTTCCTCTAACCACTAGTGTCCCCTCCTTTTAAAGATTGTGTTATCCACATGTTTACCATCTAGGCTCATGAAACATTTATCAATCCTCAATTTATTGGTGAGAGATATGGATAAAAAAATAAAATAATGAAAATAATACACATGTGAGCCTAAATGTCTTACAAATCATTATTTCATAATCCATTAAATGAAATGGGTTTAAAAATTATTTTGTCTCATCATAACCAATTTTAATGGGGAAGGATTCATAAAAAATATCATCATAGCATAACGATTGGAAAAATATGAAGAGTTTCATATGAATTTTATCATGGCATAACCTATTAATAGAAATAGGATTAAATAATATTGGATCATCATAATCATAATATATTCAAGGAAATAATAATAATGGTTTCCATGATCATATCCCCATTAAATCATAAGTAACCTAAAATAATTCCACTTAGATGGATAAGTTTTTTGAAATGATTATCCTATATAATTTTTCTAGAAAAAAATATCTTTTAAATGAGAAAAAATTTAAAAAAATCATTTTTTTCTCTATAATCCAAATTTTTTTAAAAAATTATTGAAAACATCTAAAGTATTATTTAAAAATTCATTCTATAAATTTGATGAATAAAATATTATATCCACTTTAGAAATATATTTTTAAACATAAAACACTTATAAAATATTTTTTTTGAAAATAACATAGGATCATATAAATGATGCTTTAAATAATTTAATTTCAAGAATACAGAAATTATGATCATGTCTTACATTTTAAAATAAGGAGTATTTCAACATATTTAGTAAAATATATATGGTTATTGTTTATGAAAATGACATAGAGATTATATTTAAATATTTTCTCAAAAATAATAATATATCTAAAAATTTATGTAATATATATTTTTGAAAAAAATATTAAAAAAATTTTAGAGAATATTTTAGAAAATCATAGTTTTGGAAGAAAAAGGGATTTCGATCTAAGGGAGAAACTAAGATTATTTTTCTAAAAAAAAATTATTTTGAACTCATTAGAACTTATAGACTAAAAACAATGAGGGTAATCCATGTATTATTTTAAATAAACAAAGGTGAAAAAAATTTATAAGTATCTTGAGAGATGGTTCATAAAATTCAATCAACTAAAACATGAACAAAAACAATCTTGATAAATGATGAGATTGTGAAAAAAACACTTACCACATAAGAAACATTAAAAATTATTCCATATAATAGAATAAAACTAAATAAAACCTAAAATATCATAAGGATAAATAATTTCATGATATTAAATTTCAAATGGGCTGTATATACAGCTCTTAAAAAAATATAGTTGTATAAAATAATCGTATGTTTTGATAATTAGAAAACTGAGACAAGAATCCCTCATCGATTTGGTAACAATTGAAACCAAAATACCCCGAAAGATAAACCAAAAAAATGTATAAATATAACCCAATAGTTTTCAGAATAAGAATAATATTATACCTTAATGGGTAGTATATACACAATATAAAATAAATAGGTGGTGAATATGACAAATGTCTCATGAATGTAAAAAGTTACATGGAAATACCATAATATAAGTCTTGATTATGTCATAAACATTCAAAAAATTATATTATAAATATAATATAATTATAATTATATTATGGAATAATATTTATATATATCATATAATTTTTTTTCATATAACCTCAAATTACAATTTTTTTAAGAATTTCATGTTAATGTTATGTTTTGGTAATAGTGGTATTGTTTTTCGTATATGTTTTGAATTATTTGTTGAATTCTAATTATTTTGATTATGGTCCTATAAGATATAAAATTATAACCTTGATAAAAATTTCATATATATTTATTTTATATGTATATATATTAATCTACAATATATAGAGGTATAATATTAAATACATTGTTTATAGAGATGGTGAGCTATACTTACGCAATAACATCGTTTCCATTTTGTTATCATATTAAATCAAATAATATTAAATGATATATTATAATTCTAGAATCATTTTTATGTCATATATATAAAGTACCTTCATTAAAACCCCATATTACTATCAATGAAAATCGTTAACAAGTCAAACCACTTCACGAGATAGTATACCACCATTCACACATGTGATGTTATCGTATTCCAAAAAATGTAGAGTATAAAGGTATGTGTGATATATTAAATAAAAAAGTACACTAATTTAATTAACATAAACAATAAAAAATAAATACTTCATTATTTCCATATATTATTGGTGGTAATGGAAAAAAGGACAATGGTTCATGAGGTGGCAGTCTACTGTAAACATGAATGATGATTTCGTAACCAATTTGATGGAAGTGGGGATGGTTGTTTGGGGAAAAAGATATATAATGGATATATTTGTATTGAATAGATTAATATATTAAATATGATGAGTTATGTGAGTAAAATATGTAAACAAATTACCTTGTGAGAATGTGAGAGGAATCGAATTAAAAAAAGGGTGTTCGTAATGTTAACAAATAGAACCACCAACTTAACTCAGTCCATCAATGTGAGTCATTGAATATAATACATAAAATTGGTATTTTGATAGAATTTTATAATATTATAGAAAAATTATTGAGCCTACAATTAATGTTTTGATTTTAAGGATAAATTTATCAGTGTCTGCATTAAATACTAAATATGATGATGAATTAGTGTTATGTATTTCGTAAACATAATAATTCCCCAAACAAATATGATATGAAATCATATTAAATAAAGGTGTGTAATGGCCCAGACCTCTCCGGTCCATTAATTTGTGGAATTTTGGTGTTGGAGGTGTTCTGGGAGGTCATGGGGACTTATCCCCAACACTTCACCAATTTTCCAGTTCTGTGAACAGTGTTTCCAGTTTTATGAACAGTAACAGATCGGTCCCACCGATCAGTCTGACAGATCGGTCTCACGGATCAGTTACACCGATCGGTGTGACATATCGGTTTCACAGATCGGTCTGACAGATCGGTTTCACAGATCGGTCTTACAGATCCGTTTCACAGATCGGTGTGACAGATCGGTTTCAGAGATCAGTCTCACAGGTCGGTTTCACAGATCGTTGTGATAGATCTGTTTTACAGATCGGTGTGATAGATCGGTTTCGCAGATCGGTCAGACAGATCAGTTTCCCAGATCGGTGTGACAGATCGGTTTCACAGATCGGTGCGACAGATCGGTTTCACACATCGGTGTGACAGATTGGTTTCACAGATCGGTCTGACAGATCGGTTTCACAGATCGGTGTGACTGATCGGTTTCACAGATCGGTCTGACAGATCGGTTTCACAGATCGGTGTAACACAGATCAGTTTCACAGATCGGTCTGACAGATCGGTTTCAGAGATCGGTGTGACAGATCGGTTTCACAGATAGTTCTGACAGATCGGTTTCACAGATCGGTGTGACAGATCGGTTTCACAGATCGGTGTAACAGATCAGTTTCACTGATCGGTTTCACAGATCGGTTTCACAGATCCATTTCACTGATCAGTTTCACAGATCAGTTTCATGTACAGTAACAGTGGGTGAACAGTGTTTCCAGATTCCTAGCATTTTTCCCCCTTTTACATTTCCTTTGACGTAAAATACATTTAAAGCCTAATTTTTTTGGGCTCTTAAGGCCGTTTAAAATGCCAAATACTATATTAAATATTCCTAAGGCTTGGAATGTTTTACATGGTCAAACCGTGTGGGTTAATGCGATCCTTTTTTAATGGAGAATTAACCGGATCTTAAACTGTCACCCCATTTAATCTTCAAAAAGGGGCGAGATGTCATTCTCCCTTGTTATTTCCCTTTGTTCTCAACTAAGAGGCACTAGAACCTTTCAATTCTTTCCATAAGATTTGCACAATCAATCTTTACTCCTAGGATTGGTTCTAATCTGTTTTGGATGCAACTGAGCCCTGTCGATCAATCTTCGATATAAGGTATGTTGTATCATCATTCATTGGGGTTCATCTTCTCCTATCCTCCTTTCCATAATTATACCATGTAATTTCCAAGATTCTAATGGGTTTTCTTGGGGTTGGTTGGTACTGTCGTACCGCAGCATCCTCCGGTGGATGCAGTTGTCGCGAGGGGAGGATCGTGACCTGTTGTGTGGATAAAGAACATGAGGAACTGTTTGAGGTAAGGGATTAATGGCTTCTCTAATTGTATATGTGCAATCGTAGAATTAGCATGATTTATCCCTTTGGATCACAATGAAATTGACCTAATTAAATACTTGAACCGGATTAAAAGAATTGGTTGATCGCATGTTGTTGCTTTATACCATGATAACGGTTTGCCTCATGTTTTCCTAGATATAGTGATATCTATGTTTTCTTTGATTTGTTATTCGTTCATGAGAGAAATTGATAATGAACGTAAAGCCGGAATTAATTGTTAATTAATTGGCTAAAGATAAAGAGGCATGCAAATTAATCTGGTTATTGTTGTTGTTGTAGCTTTTCTAATTTGAGGATAATCAAATTATGGAAGTAAGCATGGTTATTTAATTGTGATAGCTTGCTGATTAGGTATCCGTGATTGGAACCTACGAATAAAAAATCTTCCAATTCAATATGGATTAAAGAACAGATTATGTGGGAATTTCTAAAAGGGTTCTGAGTTACCTTCTTGTTTGCTAAAGGGTCAAGAGCCCATGGTTGTGATTTTTGTTTTTCTGCTGCTTGTGCTGTGATGTGAGCCTGGATGGTTGTTGTGACATGTGGAGGCATGGAGGCCTTGTGTTTATGGCAGTAGATGACGTCTAGAGTGGCGAGATGCATCAGTTTATGCATGTGGGTGTCGGGGAGGACACCGAGGGTGATGGAATGGGATGGATGTGGTTGCTGGTTGCTTGCGGTTTTCTTGAATGTTAATCTGCTTTCCTTTTCCCCACTGCTCAAGGTAGCTGGTCTTGCTACCCTTCTTCCGAAGGAGGCGAAGATGCGAGGGGTATGCCACGTGCTTTCCGTGTATAGCCTCTCGAGGGAGAATGGGTATATACTCTTTCTATAGGCGGAAAAGACTCGACAGGTAGTATATTTATTCACCGTGTTGAGCCTCCTTTGTGTTTAGAAGCATAGGATGTTTTTCTAGAATGCTTGGGAATGTGGAAAAGTAATTCTGTAATGAATGTTTGATTAAATGGTGAAAATCCACGGGGATGGAGATGTTGGAATTTAAAGGTGATGTGAATCTTAAAAAGGAGTAGTTGTTTATGAATGTGATGCCAATTCAGTTTAATGTGGAATTGTTCATTCTTAATTAATGTTTAAAGAATTAATTAATGTACAGTGGAACTGATAAAATGAGAACGGAGTAATCTAATAAATCTCTTCAACTGTATGTGTGCTTATAGGATACCTAGTCTTAGATGTAGCAGCCAGGAGTCTCAGAGACGTTAGTTTCAGTTGTATCTAAGACTAGGTAATGCCCAGAGTGTGGATGTGAGTTACTTATATTATCTGTACTTTTTGTGTTTCTATATGCTACTCCACCCTGTCGGTAGGGGCAACTGACACCCCGGGGATTCTGAGCCCTGGGGGGTGTTTTCCCCAACATTCTGATGGGAGGTTGAATGGCTGACTACCCCCTTTAGCTCCGCTCTCTTCTCTTGGTAGATACTTGTGCCATGAGGCACATCGGTTAGTTACCCCATATATGTGTGTAGAGGGCTGTAATGGCTTGTGGTTATTCACACACATATATTCTGGATAGAGTATCCTACGGATTACTATAGGTGTAACGTGTATAGGCTATGATGGCTTGAGGATCCTTACTCGGCGTATGGGCTGTAATGGCTTGAGGTATTATACCCGACGTATGATACGCGTTATGCGAGCTGTGGTGGCTCCCGGAAATTACCTGGTTACTTTTGGTTGTGAGGACGGTGTGATGCTTCGCATAGGTGTCTGCGGTCAAGCCTTTGTGGTGCACGAGGTGCAGATTGTGGAGCTTAGCCCAGGTGTCTGTGGGCAAGCCTTTGGAGAGAGATGCACAGGACATTTGTCATTGGGGAAAAGCGGCAAACCAGTGGGGAAGTAGTAGCAGGGTACCCTTTATATTCTTTACTATATGCTATATTCTTGTATGTGTTACTTGGTGAGAGTAGCCATGGTGAGGTTGGTAACATAGTATACCTGTTTAGGTGACGAGTTAGTTTCACTTGTTGTTCACTGGGCTTTAGCATGCTTTCGTTACTTTTGCACGAGAGGATTGGGGAGGATCCTACTCAGTATACTGTTATACTCACCCTATGTATATATAAACAGTTTTTCAGGTCACTTGGAGCAGGTTGGAGATCAAGCTGGTTACTACTAGCTTGCGGTTGGAGGAGGAGCTGTTCAGGCTTGTGGTCGCTGTCGTTTTACTTTCTTTTGGGTACTTTTATTTTCCCCTTTCAGTTGTAGTACTTTTTCATGACATTTCATATATGTACTTGGTTTCCTATTATATCTCAGTTCTAAGTTGGAGTTATTGTAGTCTATTCTATCTCCCTCTTCTGCATGTGTTCTCTTAGAGGGTAATGCCTCCCATTTGTAGGTTTATTATACCCTCGGTGCTAGTCGCCAACCCGGGGACTAATGGAGGCGGGACTCGGGGGGTCATTATCTCCCTTTTCACATTGTCGGCCCAGGAGGGATACACTTTGTGGGGAGGGGGTCGTGACAGAGTGGTATCAGAGGTCTGGTTGAGGGATAGGATGGAGTTTGGAGTTAGGAACAGGTGAAGATGCATGGGATGGTAGGGAATGGTGTCATTCATGTTTAGCAAGTGGGGTAAACACTAGAGACCGGTAAAGACATAGGTGTTCAGGGCCCCCTATGATCTGTTCCACGGAACTTTAAGTTTACGATGGCTACTAAACAAAGTGATACTGGTTGCAGGGTAGAGTCCTAGGAAAGGATCATGCATCATTATTCTTTGCGCCAGTGTTTGAATGGGTAGACCTTGGGATAGGTAACCTAAAATTAATAAGACAAAACAATTTATTAATTAATGTGAATCTTCCATTTTCCAGGCTTAGGTGTTCTAACAGTTGTTATTTTACATGTATGGCTCCAGGTCGACGTCCTCATCAGGTTTGCGCAGAAGATGCCCAGCAGGCTGTTCCAGCAGATCACCGCCGAGTAGAGGATGACGAAGATGACACTTGGAGGAAGACACATCTAGAGTTTCAGCACCAGATTCTCCAGAAGTATGAGGGCTCCGTTTCAGATGTAGTCACAGAAGACTGGTTGGAGGAGATCGAGATAGGCTTCAGTTCGATTCGTGCTCGAAAAAAACTCTGGGTGTCCTTGGTTGTGACGATACTACATGGAGCAGAAAGGCAGTGGTGGTTCTTGTTCCTCAGTGATTGTGAGGAGTCAGCGATCTCAGGGGAGGAGTTTCAAGACAGGTTTAGAGTCGAGTTTCTTTCATCGACTGCGAAGGCATCCAGTCGCCAGGAGCATCTCACCCTTTGACAGGGGAGCTCCAGTGTTTGAGAGTTTGTAATCCGTTTCAGGAACCTTCTACGATATGCTTCAGACCTGTTACCAGATGATGACTTATTCGATCAACTGAAGGGTGCAAGTTGGTTCTCAAAGATCGACTTGCGGTCAGGATATAATCAGTTGCGTGTAAAGGATGACGATATCCTGAAGACTGCTTTCCGCTGTCATAATGGGCATTATGAGTTTGTTGTAATGCCATTCGGCGTGACGAATGCTCCAGCTGTTTTCATGGGGTTGATGAATGCGGTGTTCTATGAATTCCTGGACAAGTTTTTTGTGGTTTTCATCGATGACATCCTTGTGTACTCTACATCTGAAGTGGAGCATGCAGAGCATCTACGAGCCGTTTTGGTAGTTCTTCGCCAACATCAGTTGTTTGGGAAGTTGTCCAAGTGTGATTTCTGGGCTCGAGAAGTTCATTTCTTAGGGCATGTTGTGTCCCAACAGGGAGTAGCTGTGGATCCATCAAAGATAGAAGCATTAGTGTCATGGGCAGCCCCCAAGACCGTGTCAGAGGTGCGATGTTTCCTTGGTCTCGCAGGATATTATAGGAGGTTGGTAGCCAATTTCTCACGAGTTGGGACTCCTATGACAGCTTTTACCAAGAAGGATCAAGCGTTCATATGGACTGATCAGTGTCAGGCAGCTTTCGAATATCTAAAGGAGAAGTTGGTAAGTTCTCCTATTCTTTGTCTTCCAGCTGAGGGATTCCAGTTTGACGTCTTCTGCGATGCGTCACATCTAGGGCTAGGCTGTGTACTTATGAAACAAAGGTCAGTTGTTTCTTATGGGTCCCAAAAATAGCGTCCCCATGAACTCAACTATGCCACCCATGATCTTGAGTTGGCAGTCGTGGTGTTTGCGCTGAAGTTGTGGAGACATTACCTCATTGGCGAGCGCTTTGTGGTTTTCACCGATCATAAGAGTTTGAGGTATGTTTTCTCTCAGCGGGACTTGAACATGCGGCAGCATCAGTGGATGGAGTTCTTGCAGGAATACGACTTCAAAATATCCTATACTCCTTGGAAGGGAAATGTTGTTGCTGATGCACTGAGCTGAAAGTCACGCAGTGATGCTGTGCGTGAATCCGGTGACTCTTGGAGAGTAATGGAGGAACTGCCATCATTGCATCTTGATATGGAAGAGGATGGAGGTAGAGGTTGTCTTTTCCAGATGACAGTGCAGTCATCTCTGATGTAGATGGTGGAAGAGTCTCAGTTGGGTGATCCAGAGGAGGAAGTTTGGAGAGACAGAGTTGTTTGTGGAGAGTCCCTTGATGGTTGGTCGGAGGATGAACAACACCGAGTGTTGTATCGTGGCAGGCTTTTTGTTCCCTTGGAGATGCACGATATGGTTCTCCGAGAGTTCCATATCTCGCCCTTAGCAATACATCCTGGTCTGACAATGATGTACTGATCCTTGAGGAGTCAGTTTTGGTGGCCTGGGCTGAAGTGTGCAGTGGTAGATTTTGTGTCTCGATGTTTAGTCTGTCAGAGGGTGAAGGTCGAACACCGTGTTCCTGGTGGTCTTCTCCAGCCATTAAAGTTTCCTCAGTGGAAGTGGGAGGACATCTCAATGGACTTTGTTACAGGTTTACCTCGAGCTTCGGGAGGACATGATGCTATATGGGTAGTAGTGGATCGTTTAACTAAATCGGCCCACTTCATAGCAATCAAGGAGTCGAGCTCAATGGAGGTTTTATCGAGGCAGTATCTGGAGGAGGTGGTGAGGCTTCACGGAGTTCCTAAGATGATCATTTATAATTGAGATCCTCGTTTTACCTCTAGGGTGTGGAGAGGTCTCCAGCATGCTTTTGGTTCTCAATTATGCCTTAGCACTACTTTTCATCCTCAAACGGATGGTCAGACAGAGCGAACAATCTAGACTCTTGAAGACATGTTGCACTCTTCTGTTCATGATTTTGGAGGTTCATGAAAAAAAGCACATACCCTTGGTATAGTTCTCTTACAATAATAGTATTCACTCCACAATTGGTATGGCGCCATTTGAATCCCTGTATGTCCGGCCTTGCCGTTCTCCATTGTGCTGGACTGGGGTCGGAGAGTCAGCAATTCTCAGACCAGAACTAGTGCAGAATACAACAGAGATGGTTCAGGTGATTCCTGAGAGGATGAAGACAGCACATGATCGTCAGAAATCATATGTTGATCAAAGAAGGAGGCCCTTAGAGTTTAATGTTGGGGATCATGTGTTTCTGAAGGGGACTCCCCGTCGTGGGCAGCGAAGGTTTGGTCGTGGAAGTACGCTTTCTCCCCGGTTTGTTGGGCCTTTCGAGGTGTTAGCTCATGTTGGAGCTGTGGCATATCGAGTAGCACTTCCCCCTCAGATGAGTCGGATACATGATTTTTTCCATTTATCGCAGCTCCGTCGTTATCTTCATGATGAATCTCATGTTATTGATTGGGGAGAGATCTATATTGATGATGATGCAACCTTCGAGGAGCGACCTATGGAGATACAAGACCGCAAGGAGAAGGTGTTGTGTGGGCATTCTATCCCCTTAGTTCGTGTCTTGTGGCGACACGGTGGCATGGAGGAGTGTACCTGGGAACGTGAGTCACATATACGTGCTCAGTACCCAGAGTTGTTTAACGTTTAACTCTTTTTTTGTAATGATTTTTCCTTTATGGTTAGACCTTTCATGTTTTATTTATGTACTTTCCATGTGATGATATGATTTAATTATTTGGGTATGGATTGTTTGTTCCCTTTCTCTTGGATGTCGTAGTTTTGTTCGAGCTTTCGAACAAGTAATGGTGGTTTTTCCCCTGAGAGGTATCTTATGGGGTGGTTGTTCGGACCCCTCTTTTCTTTTGGGTTGGTTTTAAATTCTCATGGACGAGAATATTTTAAGAGGTATCTAATGTAATGGCCCATACCTCTCTGGTCCATTACTTTGTGGAATTTTGGTGTTGGAGGTGTTCTGGGAGGTCAAGTGGACTTATCCACAACACTTTGCCAATTTTCCAGTTCTGTTAACAGTGTTTCCAGTTTTATGAATAGTAACATATCTATCTCACAGATCAGTTTCACATATCAGTGTGACAGATCGGTTTCACAGATCGGTCTGACAGATCAGTTTCACAGATCGGTCTGACAGATCGGTTTCACAGATCGGTGTGACAGATCGGTTTCACAGATCGGTCTGACAGATCGGTTTCACAGATCGGTCTGACAGATCCGTTTCACAGATCGGTGTGACAGATCGGTTTCACAGATCATTCTGACAGATCAGTTTCACAGATCGGTGTGACAGACCGGTTTCACAAATCAGTGCGACAGATCGGTTTCACAGATCGGTGTGACAGATCGGTTTCACAGATCGGTCTGACAGATCGGTTTCACAGATTGGTGTGAGAGATCGGTTTCAGAGATCGGTCTGACATATCGGTTTCGCAGATCGGTGTGACAGATCGGTTTCACAGATCGTTCTGACAGATTGGTTTCACAGATCGGTGTGACAGATCAGTTTCACAGATCGGTCTGACAGATCGGTTTCACAGATCGGTGTGACAGATCCGTTTCACAGATCGGTGTGATAGATCGGTTTCAGAGATCGATTTCATAAATCGGTTTCACAGATCGGTTTGACAGATCGGTTTCACAGATCGGTTTCACAGATCGGTTTTACAGATCGGTTTCATGTACAGTAACAGTGGGTGAACAGTGTTTCTAGAATCCTACAGATTCGCCCCTTTTGACGTTTCCTTTGACGTAAAATACATTGAAAGCCTTATTTTTAAGGGCTCTTAAGGCCGTTTCAAATGCCAAATCCTATATTAATTATTCCTAAGGCTTGGAATGTTTTACATGGTCAAACCGCATGGGTTAATGTGATCCGTTTTTAATGGAGAATTAACCGGATCTTAAACCATCGCCCCATTCAATCTTCAAAAAGGGACGAGATATCATTCTCCCTTGTTATTTCCCTTTTTTCTCAACTAAGAGGCACTATAACCTTTCAATTCTTTCAGTAGGAGTTTCACAATCAATCTTTACTCCTAGGATTGGTTATGCTCTGTTTTGGATGCAACCGAGCCCTGTCGATCAATCTTCGATATAAGGTATGTTGTATAGTCGTTCTTTGGGGTTCATCTTCTCCTATCCTCCTTTCCATAATTATACCACATAATTTCCAAGATTCTAATGGGTTTTCTTGGGGTTGGTTGGTACTGTCGTACCGCAGCATCCTCTGGTGGATGCAGTTGTCGCGAGGGGAGGATCGTGACCTGTTGTGTGGATAAAGAACGTGAGGAACTGTTTCAGGTAGGGGATTCATGGCTTCTCTAATTGTATATGTGCAATTGTATAATTATCATGATTTATCCCTTTGGATCACAATGAAATTGACCTAATTAAATACTTGAACCGGATTAAAAGAATTGGTTGATCGCATGTTGTTGCTTTATACCGTGATAACGGTTTGCCTCATGTTTTACTATATATAGTGATATTTATGTTTTCTTTTATTTGTTATTCATTCATGATAGAAATTTATAATGAACGTAAATCCGGAATTAATTTTTAATTAATTGGCTAAAGATAAAGAGGCATGTAAATTAATCTGGTTATTGCCATTGTTGTAGCTGTTCTAATTTGATGATAAGCAAATTAGTGATGTAAGCATGGTTATTTAATTGTGATAGCTTGCTGATTAGGTATCCGTGATTGGAACCTACGAATAAAAAATCTTCCAATTAAATACGGATTAAAGAACATATTATGTGGGAATTTCTAAAAGGGTTCTGAGTTACCTTCTTATTTGATAAAGGGTCAAGAGCCCATGGTTGTGATTGTTGTTTTTCTGCTGCTTGTGCTGCGATGTGAGCCTGGATGGTTGTTGTGATATGTGGAGGCATGGAGGCCTTGTGGTTATGGCATCAGATGACGCCTAGAGTGGCGAGATGCATCATTTTATGCATGTGGATGTCGTGGAGGGCACTAGGGGTGATGGAATGGGATGGATGTGGTTGCTGGTTGCTTGCGGTTTTTTTTAATGTTAATCTGCTTTGCTTTTCTCCACTGCTCAAGGCAGCTGGTCTTTCTACCCTTCTTCTGAAGGAGGCGAAGACGCACGGGGTATGCCACGTGATTTCCGTGTTTAGCCTCTTGAGGAAGAATGGGTATATGCTCTTTCTATAGGCGGAAAAGACTCGACGGGTAGTATATCTATTCACCGTGTTGAGCCTCCTTTGTGTTTAGAAGCAAAGGATGTTTTTCTAGAATTCCTGGGAATGTGGAAAAGTAATTCTGTAATGAATGTTTGATTAAATGTTGAAAATCCACGGGGATAGAGATGCTGGAATTTAAAGGTCATGTGAATCTTAAAAAGGAGAAATTGTTTTTGAATGTGATGCCAATTCAGTTTAATGTGGAATTGTTCATTCTTAATTAATGTTTGAAGAATTAATTAATGTACGGTGGAAATGATAAAATGAGAACAGGGTAATCTAATAAATCTCTTCAAATGTTTGTGTGCTTATAGGATACCTAGTCTTAGAAGTAGCAGCCTGGAATCTGAGAGACGTTAGCTGGAGTTGTATCTAAGACTAGGTAATGCCCATAGTGTGGATGTGAGTTACTTATATATTCTGTAATTTTTGTGTTTCTATACGCTACTCCACCCTGTCGGTAAGGTCAACTGACACCCCGGGGATTCTGAGCCCTGGGGGGATGTTTTCCACCACATTCTGATGGGAGGTTGAATGGCTGACTACCCCCTTTGGCTCCGCTCTCTTCTCTTGGTAGATACTTGTGCCATGAGGCACAGTGGTTAGTTACCCCATATATGTGTGTAGAGGGCTGTAATGGCTTGTGGTTATTCACACACATATATTCTAGATATAGTATCCTACGGACTACTATAGTTGTGACGTGTATAGGCTATAATGGCTTGAGGATCCTTACTCGACGTATGGGCTGTAATGGCTTGAGGTATTATACCCGACGTATGATACATGTTATGCAAGCTGTGGTGGATCCCAGAAATTACCTTGTTACTTTTGGTTGTGAGGACGGTGTGGTGCTTCGCCCAGGTGTCTACGGGCAAACCTTTGTGGTGCAAGAGGTGTAGATTGTGGAGCATAGCCCAGGTGTCTGCGGGCAAGCCTTTGGAGAGAGATTCACATGACGTATGTCGTTTGGGAAAAGCGGCAAACCAGTGGGGAAGTAGTAGCGGGGTACCCTTGATATTCTTTAATATATGCTATATTCTTGTATGCGTTACTTGGTGAGAGTAGCCATAGTGAGGTTGGGAACATAGTATACCTATTTAGGTGATGAGTTTGTTTCACTTGTTGTTCACTGGTCTTTAGCATGCTTTCTTTACTTTTGCACGAGAGGCTTGGGGAGGATCCTACTGAGTATACTGTTATACTCACCCTATGTATATATAAACTGTTTTTAGGTCACTTGGAGCAGGTTGGAGATCAAGCTGGTTACTACTAGCTTGCGGTTGGAGGAGGAGTTGTTCTGGCTTGTGGTCGCTGTCGTTTTACTTTCTTCTGGGTACTTTTAGTTTCCCCTTTCAGTTGTAGTAAATTTGCATGACATTTCATATATGTAATTGGTTTCCTTTTATATCTCAGTTCTATGTTGTAGTTGATTGGAGTCTATTCTATCTCTCCCTTCTGCATGTGTTCTCTTATAGGGTAATGACTCCCATTTGTATGTTTATTATACCCTCGGTGCTAGTCGCCAACCTGGGGCCTACTGGAGGTGGGACTCGGGGGTCATTATCTCCCTTTTCACATTGCCAGCCAAGGAGTGGTACACTTTGTGGGGAGGGGGTCATGACAAGGTGAATAGTATGTAATTTGGAATTATATATGGCTCTAATAATATTGAAATTTTTTTGTAATTAAAAATAATATTGGGAGGATGGAAAGTCGTAAAACATTCCAATATAAATCTGAGGATGCATTTTTGTTTGATTTGTTCACATCAACATAAGTAATATGATATATTTGTAATACAAGATGTTTGAAATAAATGACCTGATTATATGATTGGTAGTAGATACATAATCTGATATATCATATATTTTTATGTTATAAATACTAATATTCATATAGATGTAAGAATGAGTTGTTATGATAATGACTTATCTATATAATGAATCTAAAAGAATAAATCCCCATGAAATACCAGTTAATCACACACATCATTCCACTAATCCATTATAATGGATTTTAAAAAATATTTATTTTATAAATTATTGGTATCATTAAAAAATCATATACCTTGTTCTATAGGATGTATAATTGAGTGGTTATGTTATTTAGATTTATGAATTAAATGGAAACAGAGAATAATCAACTAGATAATGATCAACCATATAGTCAATCATTTTCATCATGTTGAATTTTATTAAAATTGGTTCTAGAAAAAAAATTTCTTATTTACCAAGTGGGTAAAAATTCATTAAAAAATAATTTTCTTTGATCCATTGAAGTGAATGAGAGACCGATCCTTCATAAACATGCCAACATAGATTGAATTATCAGGGGATAAACATAATAAATAACAGGACCATTGATTTATTGAAAACTATGAAAATGATATGTTTTTATCAATTAAAATGAAACTATGTTTATGATAAAAGTCATAATATTTGGGAAGAATACTCTCGATTTTTTGTGAGGTGATCTTCAGTTGGTATAGATAATTTTTATAATAATAATTTCATTGTATACAAGTGGTCATCATAATGAGATGTCTTAAATTTTGGAATATATTTTCATCATAAATATAAAGTTTAATAGATATTCATTCAAAAAAATATTTGTATACCTGATAAATTATTAATTTTTTAAAATATTTTTTTATATTTGAGATATTCTATGAAGTATAAATTAGAGTAGAAGAAGTTTAAGATAATGACATAAATTAACAGGAAAGTCATGTTTTATTATTCTTATTTTATGGAAGTGTAATTAGTTTTATATCCTTTTCCAATCATGGGTTCCTATAAATGGAGAGCTTAATACATTTTTATCGTGTGATCATAATCTACTTTTGTGAGTTGAGATATGATGCCCCAATATTTCTCTCAGGAATGGATATTCCAACACAAATTGTTTTTCTTTCTGAAGCTAATGAAGTTCCATTAAATCAAGGATTAATCTGATCATCTTAGAAAATCCATTAGATGGTGTTTTATCAGAGTTATTCCATCAAAATGAGATAATCATAGAAACATTAATAAGATAAATCATCATCAGAACGAGTTTCATTGGATGAAGAACTGTTTTATTTTTAATTGAATTTCCACTAAATTAAGGAATAAGTAGTAAAATCATAATGGGAAAGAGTCCAATCCGATTAAGGCCAGAAGAACGTGGTTACCCGACTGAGGATGATTAAATTAACTTTTGTGGATGATGTTTTTCAGGTTGATATTCTGGTAGATTTTTAATTAATAATGAGTTCCAAAAATAATTTTTTGTGCTAATGATGATTTTACTGATGTAATGGTTGATTCAACTTACTTTTGGAAGAAGTGAAGAACATTCTCATGTGTATTAAAATAAGGAATGTGAATCTTATTAATGTAGATACAATCAAGTTTCTAAATAGGCTTGTTTTTTTATCCTAGAGTCTATAAATATCAATAAGAAAGAGTATTGAAAAAGGATATTTGGGGGTATTAATATATATAGAAGTAAATATTCTAATGTAATTGTATAATTTTTCACTTCTTGTGCATTTATATTTCTGAAAGAATATAGCTAAATAATAAGTATTTCATGGAAAATCCAATATATATTGGGGTAAATATATGTTTAGAACTATGTAAATATAAATTTATACCTTCTCTTTATATATTGTTTCATATCAACAAAAATGGTTAGGTGTTATATTTTACAGGGTTGTATCATTAACATGTTTCAGATATTCATGAATTTTACTAAAGAAGTTATGTAACATTATAATAAAATAAATAGGAACCACTGAATTACAACCACCCCTAGTGTTCATAATCATATTTGGGATGAAAAATTGGGATCAAAGGGTCTCTTATTTAATTATCCACTATTGATAATTATGAATTTACATTAATTGAACAATTTGGGTGTTCTTTTTTTGATGGAATGAAAAATCTTGTTTTGATGAATATGATTATAACCTATCTTTCTTTACAAGGACATGATGTTAGAGATTCATAAATAGTGGTATTTACTCCATTAAATGAAGACTCTATAATATTTCCAATAAGATAAGTATATTTTTAAAGGAAGAATCTGAAAATTTCAACACAATTGTTTTCCTCCTTTCAATGAAATACAATATGTTGAAATTGAATAGTAAAACTCTAAAATGATGGAATCATAAAGGGAAAATATATTATATAATAAAATAAAAGGAATAAAAATAAAGAGTATGGGTCTGTAAAAGATAATAGGAAGTCTAAAAAGAATAATTATATGCACGATGAAGAATGATTTCTGCATTAAAATAAGAAGAAAATTTATCTGATCATTAAAAATAAGGCTGATTCTTAATCATGTGATGGACATGATCAATAACTCAACATTATTGATCATGTTAGAAATGAAATTTATTCTTCATTTATTTAATATATTGGTTAAATGATTTATATGATTGATTGGATTGTTGAAACTAATACAGAAAATGAAATTGATTATAATACTCATCTCATGAAAACAAGAATGATGTTGATGAGAACTACAAAAATTTTAACATTTTATAATTATGATATGATTATTAATGTGGAGAAAAAGCATAATCAATTTAGAACATATAAAATTATGATTGTTGATCTTTAAATAAAACAAAAACAATATTAAGATATGTCAACCAAAAATTAGAATATGAATATAAAATAATCTAAATATATTAATGAATGTAAGACGAACAAGATGAAGATAGATGAATATGAAAATACTATAGATTTTTTGAATGTTAGTTTGAATTTGAATGTGGAGGATTTGTTTTTGAAATAATAAACGATTCATAAAAATCATAGTTAGATATGAAATATGGGAGAAAAGATTACAAATGTGGTAAATGTTAATGGTGAAACATCTAAGGGTGTGTAAAGAATGGTTTAAAAAAGTAGTTTTCATAGAAAAAATATATCACTATAAATGATATGAATTCATTAAGAATTTATACTCGATATAATACTAGTCCAAATTTTTTGAAGATATGAAAATTAAAATGTTATGAAAAAGTACACTATCTATCCGAAAATTCTTGATTCAAATGTCAGAATTGGGGTTGTGGTGTTTTCAGACACATAGATTATTCATGTTGGTATAACATGTCTGTACTAAAAAATATTTATGAATCAAGGGGGGTATAAAATGATAAAATAAGAACAAATTATTATAATATTCATGTGGAACTGAAAAATAGAACCCAAAATATGAAGAAAGAATATTATGTAGAAAAATATGATGAGATGAATAAAGAGGAGTATATAAAAATCACAAATGATGAGTCCGAAAAGAAATAATGATTAGTTATCTTATTTAACATGTTTTTATAGAGAAAATTTTAGAAAAATTTGAATTTCATAGGATCCAAAGTTGAAGAAAATGGTTTATGATGTTGAGAACAATATTGAATTTTTTTTCAAAGTATTTAAATTTGAAAATTAAGAAATGTTAAAAAAAATTTTAAAAGAATTTCATGTTACTAAAAGTTGTATGAATATATTACTATCCTTGAGGAAATAATTTACATATTTGTAGAAAAACAATGTTAAAAAATGTTACAAAATAAGAAAAAATAGTGACATCATCATCGAATGGAATATATATATGAAATGAAAGTTATTATGAAATCTTAGATTGTAGAACTGAATGAATTAGACCCTTAAAATAAAAAATCCATGTAGAATATAAAAAATTCAAGGATGATAGAAGAATCACAGTCCAATAACATTTTATGAAAAAAATTTGGTTCCTCCTTATTCCCAAAATACTAGTATTTATAAATACTTATTAGGAATTGAAGAAGTTGAAGTAAGGAAGGTGAAAACATAGTGTGTTACTATTCTTTCAAAAGAACATAATGTGGTTAAAAAATATGTTTTTTGGACACTCGTCTTTATAATATTTTTTTATATTTTCATTGAGATGGGTGAATGTTACTTTTATCCAAAACATATCCTATAACGAATTGATCCAGATTTGAAAATGATTAAAGAAGCTTGTTACATATGACATGATATTTGAGTTGTAGAAAACATCGATAAAATTTATTATACAAGGTTGTTTTCTACATAGGGTTTACCCATGTATAGTTTTAGTTTTATTAGTTATAGGATAATTGTTTAGAAAATCATGTGATACTTATGTTATCTTTGAGAAGATTTTCCTGATTTTGAGATAAAAAGTTACAACCTTTTGTTATGAGAAAATTTTTCATTAATGGAAGAAAAGTCTATATAGCACCTTTTAATTTGATTTTAAATAAGGGGGACATAAAAAAAATATGGGAAGATAACTAATAGTCGGAGAAATAAATTAATAGGTATAATATATTAAGGAGGAGTATATGTTTTCGGGAGAATTTATAGAGAATACATTCTTGGAGATGACAATATTAATAACTCAAAAAAACAAATGAGGGCATGGTTAGAACCAATATTTGTATTGGTTTCATTTTTTTAATAGATAAATATATAGAATATTTTAAAGAATATGAGTAATGTATGTAAACAAACATAGTCATATGGTGATGGAAATCTTAAAAAATGGTTGTTTTCAATGTGATCAATCAGAATGATACCTTAGACCTTATCCATTAGTGTGAATTATTGAAATCAATCAATTTTTATTGGGAATTTAATAGAGATTCATAAGAATCTAGAAATCATATTGAGTTTGGAATTAAAGTTTTATCATAATGAGAAGTCATATCAGATTCTTTATATGATTCCAAATCTGAATATTCATTGTTGTAATGTATTTATTGAATATCACAAGTCACCTGCATTTTTTTCCATGGATATTAGATAAAGAGGGATAATATGTGATCATCCAATCTATGTGATTCTAATAGGTTTAAGGATTGGTTAAAAGGATAATATATGTAGGATGTCTGGAATGTCATACAGAATTCTGATATAATCTTGATGATTCATTTTTGATTGATAAGTTCTCAATATAAAATCTAATCTGATATAATCATGATCTAAGATGTGAGAATGAAATTTTATGAAGTTATGATTGGAAGGATAATACAAAATCATATAAGGCATATTATTTTTATTTTATAAGAACAATTATTCTCTAAGAAATAATAATAATATTTTTTGATAACTACACATCGGTATATAATGAATATAAAATAATGAATCCACTAAATATATCAGTTCATCAAATAGAGTATTCCACTGATCCATTATAAAATGTTTTGTCACCGATTAAATTAATAAATTTTAAATTTATTTGATAAATCAGATATAAAATTATATAGGATGTATAATTAAGTGGTAATGTTTTTATATTGATGAATAAAATGAGAATAGATACTGTTTAACCATATAATGATCAATAATATTAAAAAATATTTTTATCATGTTGAATTATATTAAAATTGGGTCAAGAACAAAAGTTGTGTTTTTTCCACGTGGGTCAAGAGTTATTGATATTACATAAAATAAATACATCAGGGTGAAGTAGATACTAACCCAACAAACACATGATTACACTTATAGAGTAATCATACTATGAACTCAATAATAAGTGGGATCATAGTACTAAAGAAAATGAATAAAACGATATAATTATATAATTATAAATGGAAACAATATTTATGACAAAAGAAAATCCAAAATGTTTTTGCATAATGTTCTCATTTATTATAAAGTGTTTCCCAGTTCATACAGAGCAAATGTATGAGAATACATTGAGTTCTTAAAAGTGTTCATCAGAAGTAGAAGTCCTTATTTTTCCATATTTTTTCATCACAATGATGAATTGGACTTATGAATTGAACAAATGAATTGTTTGTAAACATTAATAATATTGAATATTTTGGATTATTCGAGATGAATCATGAATAATACATAAGTATTGATATAAGTTAAGGAAGTGAAATTTGTATACATAAATCAAGGTGAAATTTCGTATTTGTGAATTTCATTGGGCATGAAGTGGAATTAGTTTTCTCATATTATCAATTATGGGGATTATATAAAAGGATATAATAACATATTCATATATTGTAAACTTGAACTATTTACATGAAATGAGACTTGATACCCTATAATTTCTTTTGGACATGATACTAATGTAAAATTTTTGTTTCAGTATGAGGCTACAGAAGATCCATCATAGTGATGTTTAATCTGATCATCGAATAAATATCCATTGATTGATTATTCATCAGAGTGAGTTAACGATAGTGATATCATCAGATATAGTCCATAAGTGTGAGATCATCAAAGCGATATTCATCGAAGAAAATTCCATTAGATGGAGGTCCATAAGATAAAGAAGTTGGGATTTTTAGATGGAGTTTCTATGTAATTAATGATAAGGAAGCATAAGAAGAATAAGATAGAGGCCAATCATATTGATACCAACATACATAGGTTATCAGACTGAGGATGATCATAGTGTCTTTTGTAGAATATTTTTTTAGGATACCGAATAATGAAGCTGTCTTATAATCAATATGATAATCAAATAATTATTGTTGTTCTTGAGGACTGTATATAGGTAATGACTGAATTTGATTACGTTTTGAGTAAGTGAAAACATTCTAAAGTGGTTGAAAATAAATGTGAAGCTTGTAACTCTGGATACATACAAGTTTATTAAATTTCATTTCTTTTTCTATGGTGTATAACCATCCATTTTAATGTTGTTGTGAAAATGACATTTAGGGGGTGTAACCAGCTATAGTGGGAAATTTTCTACCATGATTATACAAAAATACAATTCATTTTCCATTTTATTCTGAAAATAATTATTGTAAGAATACATGTTAGTGGGACCATCCAACATTGAATTGATTTTGTTTTTATACCAAACCAATAATTTTTTTTCTTACTTCTATATGTATTTCTTAAATATGAAAAGTAAAGTAGAGAAGTTATATTTTAGTGGATCATATATTTCACATGATTCATAGTTTACGAAATGTTATTAGATGTGTTAATAAACATTCTTATAAATGAAAATTGAACCAATAATTCAGTACCCTTTTTAGTGGTCTCAATCCTATTTGTGAATAATAGGTTATAAGTAATGATCAGAACATAACAATATAATAGTAAATAGAAGGTACTATGGTTTTTATATTATAACATTATAATGATATGTTAATTAACTTGATGAATAAATAAAACAAAAAAACTCCTCGACTAATGTTACCTCTTCTTCATGTATCGTTCATAAGTTTGTATGAAAATCCATCCTAGGTAGGATTTATGGTCAATGTAAAGGATTTCAATTTATATAAGAGATGTTTGGAAGATATTTGGGTTGGACTTGCACTAACCAAATGGTTTTTAATTTGTTTAATTGATAGTAGGAGTGTTGTTTTATATGTGTGGTGGGTGGAAAACATTTATTATTTTGAAAGAAAGAATTCTGCTGTTTTTCCTATGTTATAGTGATCCAATAATGGAAAATTTTATATACGAGAAGGAAAAAATATGAAATATGGCCATCATATGTCTTATGGACATGTTTTCTATTATTTTTAACCATTATTATTTTTCTTTAACCCATATTATCACATTTACCTTATGTAATTCATATAATTTTTATATTTTTACCATTAATATTGGTCAAATTTTAATTTAACCAAATTATTTAATATAGATTATTTTCATTTCAAATATAGAATCAATTTGTATAAATTAATTACAAATAATATAATAAATTTAATTTCAAATTAATCCCACACATGTGAGAAGAATGCTTGTTTCTGAAGGAAAAATGTTCAAAAGTTTCCAATGTGTGTATATATAAATTTAAAATTATATAGATTACAATGACAGAAATTAAATTAAGGTATGTTTAATAGAAATAATATTTATTTTAAAAGAATTTAAAATATTATTTAACATTAAAATTATATTAAATTAAATGGATGTTTTGAATTAAAATTCACTATTTTTCACTATACATAAAAAAATAAATCATTTCCAAAATATACAAAATATCTCAGTAAGGAAATGTGGAAATTATGATTTATAAAATGACGTATATCATATATAATTAACTTAATAATATTGTGAGAAAAAAATGTTGGTAATGTTCATAATTTTTTTAGAAAATAGTATTTTCAAAACATATAGTGATTTTCCTAAAATATAAGTACATATTTTTTCAACATGATTCCTTTATATGAATGAATAGTAATTAATATTAAAAAAATATTTATTACAATTCATATGACTATGTCAAACAGATAGGCTATAATTTTTACATTTGAGAAACTATCTTTATATTATATCATAATATTATTAATACTCTATGTTGTGTTGTACACAAGATATCACATTGTTGTGTGTAGTGAACGATTTTAATAGTGTATGGTGTAATGAAATCTATTTGATAAATTAAATTTTCTGAAAAAAAATCTTAAAAACTATGGTTGTTGTATTCTACCACCTTAAAATAAATATAGACCTCAAATTTGTCACTACGATAAAAATAATTATGGATACTTCATCCACATCATATTCTCATGTTCCCACATTGTTACCTTAAATAGGTTGTTTCATCATAGGCCATTAACATTGTGAGTGGTCATGTTTTGCATAATATTAACTTAATAATACAAAATCTATAATAGTTTCTCCTTGTAAAAATTATTATTCAATAATTATATTACCAATGAATGTAGTACATCTAATGAGCTAGGTATATTCTTCTTTAGTTGAGATATATAGAAATAATCATGGACTTTATAGAGGTTTAGTGGATGTGATAAGTGATTAGATGTGGTCTTTATATGATCGACGTTTTCAAAGGGATAAATATATCTAGGGCTTAGTTTCCTATTATTAGTGAGTATAATAACATTATTTTATAAATAAATCAAAGAAACACCTGGAAACATTCTTCAAATTCCCAAAACACTAATGATTTTTAGCATTATGTTTCAGCCTACTATTGTGTTCCTCGATGTGTTATTGAATGTCTCTATTATTATTTTCCATATATTCAGATGTCTAACATAAGAATATAATTCATTCTCCAAATTAAATCTATTATGTTATATGTCTACATTTTATTCCATATATGAGTTCATACAGTTACATCTGAATGATTGAATGAAATGTATTTCTCTAGGGAAAATATACAAAAGGAAGGGGTTCATCCCCCAACAACATTGTAACATAAATAATAAGACCTCTACATATCCTCTAGGGTTTGAATAGTTACATTAGATTAACCATATCTTATCAGATTTTATGAAGTGATGAAACTCAACATCATATCATGTTATTACAAAAAAAATATTTAGCACATTTAGGTAAAAATTAGGTCGTGATTGTAAACAGTGGAATGTTGTACCCCATGAAAATTTACCAATTCTTTATTTTATATCTTATAAATCTAATCCAAATATAATTCTTATCTGATAGTGATGAAGTGTGATTACTTTTTAAGCTGATTTACTATAACCAATATAGTATTATTTTCTTTATAGTTTCTGGGTAGTCCAATAATATAATATATAGTGATTTTTTTCATTTCCATTATGGAATGGGTAATGGATGTAACATACACTTAGGCCTTTTTCATTTACCGATAACTATACTTTCATAAAAATAAATGTCTACAAACTCTGTGATATTTTTCATGATTCTATCCCACAAAAAATACTCCTTCAAATATCATTATATATTCATATTTATACAATGAATAAAAAATAAATTATAAAAATATTCCTTTAATAAATACATATTTAGATATAGTATAAGATGAATATAAATATTGTTCCAGAACCTCATATTTCTATAATGATAAAATTTATACTAAGGAACATTTCTATCATTCTTTTTCAACTCTCCATCTTCCTTTTATTCCTATTTAATCATCACCGATAAAGAATGTCAAACATTCAATTGAGCAAGGTAATATGAATCTTGGTTATTCATTATTTATATAATAATCCATTTAAAATTCCAAAATACTGGATCTTTTTATATCCTCGTCAAATATAAGACAGAATAATATTTTTGAAATAATGAATCATTCACCAAGTGGTGTTTGCTCAGTCGGTAGTGGATTAAGTAGTCATAACCATTAATCTGATATAACCAACTTCATTTGTAAATATTCAAATCATTAAATGTCAATACATACATTACAATTTTATTAGTGGTATATATATCACTTTTATACATAAATATAGTGTATGAATATCATTATTTAAAAAAAATACAATATCTAACACTATATTATGTGTATGGTAGGTTTCCTCATGAATAATCGGTTATCATGTAGCTTTAGATATAAATATTTCATTTTTCATAATAAAACATCTAATTCATATCATGAATTCATAACAATATATTTTAAACCCTTACACTCTACAACTTAATAATCATTGTTGTGATGACTAGCCATCTCTTTGGTTCCATGAAATTTACTTCACATACATCTATCCAGAGGAACATGCCTCTTTTTTGAGTTAACATAGTCAAAGGATACGTTTTTATTTCTAAATACTCAATTAACCATCATTACTTTATTGAAAAATCTAAAAATGTATTTGAATAACCATAGTGGGTCTGGGATAAAATAAAATAACATTTATCTTTGACGGATATACTAATATATACCCTCCTGAGATTATGTGACCTACAAATGAAACATTATTCCAAAAAAATATCACTTTTAAAAAATTTCATATAAATTACACTTACTTAGAGTCATTTGTAAAATTATCATGTTACCATAATTATAACACTCTCCCATTGAGTAAATAATAATATCATATATAAAACCCACCACAAAATAATCCCAGTAATCTCTAAATACAATATCTTTTAAATACATAAAGATGGGGGGAAAATTTTTAAGATAAAATTAAATCACAATATATTCATACTGTTCATAACTTCTATGGAATACAATCATGTGTATAACCTTCTTTCCACTAAATTGATGATATCCCAAATGGAGTTCAATATTTTAAATGTATTGAGAAACATACATATGATAAAATAAGTCATCAATATAGGGTAAATGATAATAGTTATTTATTATGATATTTTTCTTCTCTCGATAATCAATAAACACTTACACTGATATGACATTATTTGTTACAATGTAAAATACAAATTCACCCCAATGATACACACTATGCCAAATCAATCCCATGTAATGGTTTTCCTAATGTTTCCTATTCAATTCCTTCAATTCAATTAGGTTCATTATATGTGAAGTCTTTGAAATTTGTATGGATCAACATAAAAGGTCTGATGAGAAATCACTTTCTTATTATGGTGGAAAAATACAATAAAATTTTGAACATACATTGAAAAATTCCCATACAATAGGAATATAATCGATATCAAGTTTCTCCCCAACCATATGAGATAATGAACCCCTTCTAAATGGGTAATAAAGACCCATACAATGGATTTGTTCTTCATTATATTTTTGTAACTATAGTCACATTAAGATATGTCTATATGTTTGTTTATAATAAAAAACATTAATTATATTACTCAATAATACATGTTGGATTTACCGAGAGGAAGCCAATACATGCCCAATATAACATCAAATTCAACTATAAGATGAATGACCAGATTTGCAGGAATCATACTCCAACTAATGGAACTCGAAGATGAATCATATTCTTATATACCATCATCATACCTTTATAGGGTTTCACTCCTAATCTTACATCTTATCATTTGGGTGTTATATTGATACCCCATTTAAATTAATCTAAAAAGAATGAATTGGTAGATCCTTAGTCAAATAAGACATTAGCAGTTCTATAGTGTATGATAGGTGTGCCAGTCTAAACATTTGTATCATAACCCTAATCTAAAATATTGATCGCATGGGATTTTACATTTTCCCTCATCTCAAGAGTCTTCTAGTGTTGATCACCATCATTTAACCCTTGTATTTGGGAACCAATAATTATTATTCCCATACTCCATGAATTTTAAATATTTTTGTGTGGGTGGTTCATTCAATAAATCTTTCTCAATATTTCTATCATTAAAAAAATCATCCAATTACATCTGCATTCATCTTCTTCATGACCTTCACTTCCATAAATAAAATATTTCTTAGTACCATTAATATGATTTCCTCCAGGCTTTTCAGAGACATTGATCATAAAGGTAATAATATATTGTTATCTCAATGGTTCATAGATTTTAAAATGAATTCAATTTTTCAATTATTATTTAGAAACAGATATTGATATATAACTCCATCATCCATTTCCACAATGATAAAAAGAACGAACATAAATTTTCATAGCTACTAAAATATCTTATAGATAACACGCTTTAGTGACCCAGTTTAATCTACTAAACAATCTTTGAACCATCCATTCATGATATATTAAAATATAATATGTGTAACATAAAATCATTAAAAATTGATCCTATATGTACCATCAGATTCATCATCCTTTTGATTTACCTCAATAAAATACTTCTCAATATTTTTAAAAATAATACGATTAATTGACATATTGAAAATAGAGTTCTTGAACTCATCTAAATCAATTGTGTCAATTTCATCATGTGAGATCATATTTATGATATGATTTCACCATTGATCCACCAACAATTACGAATGATATACAATAAAAACTAATTATTCATTCATAAAACAATTTATAATTGATAATATACTTTCATGGGTTATTTTAAATAGTTAATTAGCTAGAATATCTTATGACTGACAAAATGAAGGTGGACGTTTCCTCATGAAGGACTTAACAAAATTTGGTTCCCTCTATTTTTTTTGATATCGAAGTAGGATTTTTAGTGTGGAAGCATTATGTGAGAATAATAATTATATTTTAATTCCATATCCCATAAAAGATGGATTCACAAGAAGAAAATTTTTTAATTTTCAATCAGACATATCAATAACACTATTCCATCATGTTCCATTTGTTGAATAAAAATAAAAAAATATTGTAAGATACAATAATCATTATGTAAAACAATATAATCATAGAAAATCACGTATGGTATGTCAAAATTATGACACCTTCTTTAATAAATGACACATTAGGTTTAACGAAGGTCAATAATGTCATCAACTATATATATCAATCATGATGGATCGTAAATATTCATTTAATTTCTAATGTATATCCCCAAAGATTATTTAAATAGTTGTGTAATAAGACCATTTTTCAAGAACAAATTAATGACCATGATGAGATAAATTTTTCCTTTTCAGAGTTATTACAAATAGGTACCTTGGTGCTAGATCCTTATTAACTTGTAGTATCATAAGTAGGAAGTAATTTCTCAGAGTCCACTCAGTCTATCAATAACCTAAATGCCATACCATATTCATTTCATTTGACTAATACATAAACTTATCATTAGACATTTCATTAGGGATATCAGTATGGTTTGTTTATCCTTATTTTCCAAGATTCTCTAAACATAGACTATGATACCCACAATAATAACATGGCTTATCATACATAGATATTAAATCATTTTTTTATAAATATTCATTACATTAAAAAAACACACACTTAAAGGGAATAATTGATTATTGTCATCGAAAGCACATAAATATAAGAAATATTCCCATAGTTATTATACATCATCACAAAATACAATCTTCAAAACTAGATCCCATTTATTAAATATTTTACATAATGCATATACCCCGAACCTAAGGAAAATAAACTCAAGAAACGGTGTGCTATAAAGCTTAGTAATGTTAAAAAAGGAGATATTTAATCATACCATGAATATAAGGGTATGAGAATATGGGAATTACATCTAAAAATCATACGAAGAATATTAAAGATCCTAATCACGAGACATGGAATTAATATTAGCAGTTCATAAGGAATGAATCATAATGTAATTAAAAAAGAAGATCCATGAGGGTATAAAATTTGAATAATAAATTAAATTTTTTCATAAACATAATCATCGAAAATCAAATGTCAAGTGTAACCTCTAATATATTCTTAAAAAGTAAGGCTTATAATATCCATATTTTTACATTCTTTGGTATTTTGGTAACGACCCATATCCACTTTTTTAGGCTTATCATAACCACCTATATACACAACATTTTTGGGATTGGTCTTTCCACCTATGTAACCTCTAATATCATGGAATATTTCATATTACCCAATGCATTATAGATATGTATACGTATCTCCCATCACGTAATGATAATCACACACATGTGTGCCCAAATATACTAAAACATTCATCATATCATAAACCATGAAATGAAATGGGCTTCATAAACATTTCATCTTATCATGAATTAAGGAAAAGGGGAAGGTTTCATTATCATTTCATCATTTCATCATAGTATCACCTTTGGAAAAAGAATTTTGTTTCATATGAACTTTTTCATTGTATAAACCATGAAAGAAAAATGGGTTTCCTAAAAAATAAAACATCATAAATGTAAACTATTCAGATAAATTATAAGAATTTTACCCTTGGATCATATCTCTTGTAAATTATAAGTAACAATACATTATTTCATCTTAGATGCAAAAGGATTTTGAAATGGAACTCACTTAGAACATTTTTTACTGAATATAAACATTCATTTAAAATTAATTTTTAAAACGTAAAAAATTTATGAATCAATTTCATTGAAATTAAAAATCAGAATTATAAATTAATATTTTAAAAAATATTAAACAATTTATTGAGGAAAAAACACTTCCAATTTTAAAAGGCCATTTAAAAATATAAATAATAATATCTAAAAAATAAATTTCATTTAAAATTAAATAGAATACATACCATTTAAGATTTTAAGAATGCAATGGTTATGATTGATGAAATTTTGTTCTTGTCAGACATGTTATAAAAAATACCACATTCAAATTTTGGGTAAACAATCAACACATTTTATTTAAATTGATATGAGAATTCATATTAAAGAATTTTATAGAAATTAAAACATGGGTAAACGTTTTATCAATAAATAACCCTAGATAAATTTTATCAGAATATTATTTTTTTAGAAATCATGGGTTTGGATGAAATTTTTTTTTGATTGTTGGGAGAAATAAAGTAAATTTATCTCAAAAAACATATTATGAACACTTCAAATCATAAGTATTTTAAAAGTAAGGGAATAAATCTATATCTATAAATAACTTCTGGATAAAACAAATTCATGACATTAATGGGAGAAGGATCATAACATTCTATCATCAGAAACATTTTTTTAAAAATATCGATAAATGATGATATTCAAAACTAACATTTTTACCACATTAGAAACAGTAAATCATAAACATCCTGAAGTAATATACATAAAAGAAACATATAATATCATGAGTATAATTATTATCTTGATACTATCTATCAATTTTTTCATATCTACATCTCTTATACGAATATTTCTTTAAATCATAATCATATGTCTCAAATAAGGAGAATTGAGAAAAACATCCCATGCTAATTTTTTAACGTTTGATCTAAAAAACCCATGAAAGTGATATCCTATAATTGATATGTAAACACAAATATTTTTCTGGATAAAAAAAATAATATAGTTTCATGGGAATTATATATACCACAGAAATTAAATATGTGGTGAATATGTATTTTGTCTCCTGGAAGTAAAAATTGAGATTATAATGTCATACCTTAAGTCTAGACTTCCATCATAAAAGCTCACAATAACTGTCTAATCAATATAAGTTTGTTATAAATAAATTGAGGATTAATATATATATATATATATAATACCATATATTATTTTCTTATGACCTTTTATTACCCATTTATTATCAATTCAATGTGAAAGTTGCATTATTGGTAGTAATTGCTTTGTTATTCATATAAATTTTTCGTTTTTGGTTAACATAAATTAAAAATTGTCCCATCATCCATATAATGTTAAAAATTACATAAATATATTATATATTCATTATATATATATATATATTTATAGTAATATATAAAATATAAATTTGGAAAATGAAATGCACTATAACACCCCGACCCCAAAATCTTAGAACGAGCACAATATTATAATACCTTTACATGATTACAATGAATAAAATCATGAATGACTGATTAGTTCCGTTTTCATAATGAAACATGATATCTAAATGCAACCCATTTTACTTTTTGAATGGACAGAAAATATGATACATAACAAAATCTAATAAACTGCATCCTTAAAAATTCAATAAATGATATCTTCTTCAAAACACGGGGATGAAAAAACAAATGAAAGGGGTAAGGTTAAATGCTCAGTAAGGGTTGGAAAATACATAAAAAAATTTAAAAACATATAAATTAGGAATGGTGAATAACTAAAACACATGCATATAAAAATAAACACGAACATATTATGGGGTGAATAAGAGGTCAATAAATAATTCCATAATATAACATAATCTTGGGTATTCTAAAAGTCAAATGACCAAATAAACTATCACTAAAATATTCATAATTGGGGAAATGCATATGTCATACATAATACAAAATACTTTCAGGGCCTCAGATAAGATGTCTAAAAATGATTAAGTCCCCATTCAATACCATATATAAAAATGGGAAAGACCTCACCCAAGTCCACATCTATTTGCCTCATGAGATCTACTGATGCATCGAGAGGCTATAGTGGGGTTCATCTATCACATACTCAGTCTAATACATTCCAAATATGAATTGGGTGAACATAATTATCATATTAATTCATATTTAATCAAACATATGAAATGTAAATGACATCTGTAATCATTTAATTGAAACACTAACCATTATGAATAAAATAATGAATGTTATCAAGATAGAACATCCATTGTCCAATATAATCTGAAAACCATAAAAAATATTATAGATGATATAATAATAGATAAAAATAAATTATGTAAAATATTTAATGAAGGATGATGACATAGAAAAAAATATTATTAAATGATACCGTTGAAAAATTCTTGAGGAAATAATCATTGAACATTCCAAACTGTCTAATACAACCTTGAGACACTAAAATAATAATACTGTAGAATATAATGATAATAAGGATACCATTAGTATGAATAATTAATGGATTTACTCACACAAAATGCATGTAATGAGTGGTGAACAAGAAATATACTTCATAAAAGATATATTTAGATGAGAAAAAATAACTTTTACTTTTGAAAGAAGACTTCTTATGGAAATTCATTTATATGTTCCACGAATTAATATTGTAAACATATATATCCATGAAAATAAAATGGAATTAAATTAATATTATATTTTAGTCACAAATAATTTTTTTCTGATGTGAAATCATATAAAAATAGTTCTTAAGAATGTTTTGAAATAATCATTTTTTTTGCATTTTAAGAAAAATATTATAGATAATTTTAATGTGGAAAGGAATGTTTGATTTCTAAAAACCATAAATGAGAATATATAATGTTTTTTTGATAATATTAGTGGTTTTATAAAAATAATTTTGGATTAAAATATATTCTTGGGTGCACCTGAATAGGGGTATTAATTCGAGAAGTTCTCTTGAATCGAGTTCGTTTATCAAGATCAAATATTGAAAGATCCCTGTAAAACAAGTAAATTCCATTAAAAAAAGAAGGATCCTGGATGGTAGGAATACATAGAACATTAATAATTAATTTATTATTATTACATAATAATACATAATAATTTAATTAAAGTGAGTAGAAAATAAGAGCAACCCATATGAAAATAGAGGTTCGGGTGGAATATACTTACACATTGTAACCAATTGAATTTTATGAACCAAAATAATAATCATAAAATTATACATTTAATATCAAGAAAATTATGATATTAATTATATGATACATCAATTGGAAGCATACATACACCATAAAGATGTAACAGAATTGAATACGGAATTTGTCATAAAAATGGTAGTGAGATGATGAAACCCCATACATTAAGCCCAATGATGTTTAGATCTTGAACTTAATGTCCTAGATAACCAAATTAAATGATTTAATTAATATTTCATGAATATATTCATTTTTTAAATAATTTATTATAACCAAATTAGGTCAATTCATTTCCTTTTTTACGGGATTAATAGGTCCAATTTTATAGTTTTTTATGCATTATCTTCCCCTGTTTTCATGATCTGTTTACTTGTATTCGTGAATGGAAGATCCATTGAAATGTGGTCACACATCCTGAATTGTTAATATATATTTTTAGTGAAATTACTATTACATAAATGATCTTATAATGAATTATTTATATACCATTAGGATGAATTGTATGATAAAAGATATTGATAAACGCTTTGATTAACATAGCGGTTTTGTGCATATTAAACATGTTTTGAATTGTTATTTACTATTAAGAAGTGGTGAGGATAAAAAACATAAAATAAGATGAAATACATATATTCTGATATGGTTCAAAAATAAAAATGGTTTCATGACATGAATTGAATATGGTCATAAAAATTGAGAACCTGTCATCCTTGAATGTGATAATTTAACACATCTCGGAAAGTGTTTTCATTTTTAGTATAAGAGGATTGGAAAATAGGTATGATGATGAAACATTAAATTACAATAATAAAATTTAATTTCATTTATTGTACTATAATTATAATTTAATTTTTATGAGGAATAATCTTAAATAACAGAACATAACTCAAAAAAAAGTTGAAAAATATGTCAAAACAATTGGCAGTTTAACGGTGTAGCACAATATCTCCTGAAATATTTTGATGAGTGAAAAATAGAATATCATAATTCATACATAATATGTAATTTAAGTGGTTATTTAGTTAAATATCCCATAATAAACCAACTTAAATTAAAATATAATTACATAATAAAAGTACATGAAAAATAGAGTGATTTGGAGATGTAAACTTCTACGACATAATGGATATGAAACTAGGATTTAGAAAACATTAAAAATTAAGGTTACATGGGTAACTCTCTCAAAAAAAGACTCATAAAATAGTAAAGGGATATAATAATGTTGAAATAATAATATGGTATGAAAACATGAAATACATACCAAATAAAAGAGAAGATTGATGTGAAAAGAGAAGTTGAAATTTTCTAACCATGCATATTTACTCCTATGACATGATGGATGTGACATTATGGGATTTAGGACACCAAGGAAGGAATAATAGAGAGATAAAGATAATACATCATTGATGATGATGGGGTTTGAATGAATTAAAATCAAGGAATGGGTGGCTATTTATAGTAAATGAGATGGTTTTTTTATTAATTTAAATGGACACGTCATTAGTTGTTTTTTAAAACCCATGGGATTTCCCATGGTATTTTCCAATGGAATTTGACAATTAGGACACCTCACATCAAATTTTACTATAATAAATTCTACTATAATTTTATATTAATTATTACATCATTATGATGTCATTTGAAATATCGAAAACTCATAACTGTATTTTTACTATTAATGAAAAATTCTAGTATTTTAGAAAAATCCCAAAAACTCACCCTAACCATTTATCTATGTGTATAATTAAAAAATGAACTCAATATTTATAAATAAAATTTTAATTATATTTAATTTAATTATTATAAAAATTTTGAATTTTTTATAAAAACTACATTAAAACTATATCTCATTTTATAACACCTTGAGTAATTAATCAAGGTCCAATAGAATTATCAAATAAACCAAAGAAAATAATATAACAATTTATGATTACCTTTAGTGAAAAATATATTTCCATTTAACACTCTTCAAATAATCATAAAATTTTAATTATATTATTTATGATATATAAAAATAGCAACACTTATACTACGATGGTTTTTTCACTTTTACCATGTATAAATTGTATTTATTAATTTATGGGTGAGGCATCTATTTTTTGGTTGATTTACTATTCATTTCCATTAATCAATATTCATTAGGGTATGCTACTATTCATAAGGGTAGATTACAATTCACCAAAAAATAATTTTGTCTTATCTTAATCTAAATATCATACAGAACGCAACTGTGTATGTCATTTATTCAAATTTCAAGTCACAGAGGTGGAAAAATAATGTTTACATGGCTAAGTTATAACATAGAGGTGTTTTTTAGAGTCTTAGGGTTTCATGAATTGTATATTAAATATATTATTAAATTCATGGGGTGTTACATTATCCCCTCCATAAAAAAATTTTGTAATAAAAATTTAAAATTGAACATCAAAAGTTAATTGTTGATCCTTGAAAATTACCTTGTGGGAAACCAATATAATAAAATCAGGTTAAACTATCCTATTAATTAGAGGAGTGAGAAATGAATCAGTTACTACAAAACCACTCATCTAGTTGGACAACTTGGCCATGGATGAATAATCAAACTATTATGTAGTGACCTTAAACTCTCAAACAACATACAATGATCAACTTAAACTACTTCATAATTGGTTTAAATTTTAAAAATATAATTATTCCACACATAATAATGAAGGTCTATAAATTACCAAGATGAACTTATCATTAACCCTTAATCATTAGGAAGAATGTCTAAAATTCACATTCCAAAGATGTGAATAACTTCATCATGTATCCTCCTAAAATATGGAAATTACATGAATTACATTAAAAATCATAATGGAAACCTGTATATATCTATTTTTATTAACTAAGATATATATTATTAGATATATTCCTTAAATCCAAAATTGTTGTAATATTCATTGGTGATATTATAGACCACTCCTCAAAAAGTCAATAATCAGTTCCATGGTAGCTAGTACATATCTAAATCAATAATTTCTTCATCATTATCTCATCATGAGATATATAATAACCTGTTTCATTCCATCAATCATGTGTTTTCTAAAATGATTAACACTCAACTGATTCACATTTCCTTTTTACTATTGACCACCCAACCTCATATCCTTAATGAAATATTACTCCAACAATGTCATTAAATAAATCATAATTCTTATAACAAAAATATCATAACATAGTCCGTGAATTCAACAACACAAATCCATTATTTATTCTACTTCAGCCATTGGAAAATAATAAACTCGACCATGATCCTTTTTATTTTCAAAGATATATTTCCATGATTCTTGGGACATTCATACCAATAGTCTCCCATTTCCTTGTAGTAGAGCATTGAATATAGGAAAATTATTTCCTTGTCTTACAATTATGATCATGGTGGAATTTTTCTCCACACATGAAGCAAACTTCTTTTCTTTTCAAGAATATCCCAAAGTGTTTCCTTCCATAATTATCACATTAAGGAAAATACATCTTCCCCTTCTTCCATTTATCCATGTTTTTCTCTTCCATCCAATTCATCTTATTCTTCCAATGAAAGACATAGTACACTGAGAAGTATTTATATACATTGTTAACACATGATATTATATCCTCATATGATGACGATACATGAGAGACAATATTCTATGGAAATAATGGATTAAGATGATTAGAGATATGATACTTTTCAGACTTCACATCACGTGGAATGGTGATTTGATTATTCCTTCTCCTATGTGCCATTTC
This sequence comes from Viscum album, assembly GCA_963277665.1. Taxonomy (NCBI): domain Eukaryota; kingdom Viridiplantae; phylum Streptophyta; class Magnoliopsida; order Santalales; family Viscaceae; genus Viscum; species Viscum album. The sequence goes on from OY728157.1 coordinate 41,224,284, forward strand.
TAATAAATTACAAATTATATACTATATCATAAAATTATGAACTCTCTATATCCCTAAAAAATGTATAACACATAAAATAAATTTATCCATCATAAATCCTAGAACCATATATTGTGGTTACATTGGGTGGATAAATTTTTCATAATTTATTTTAATAATCTTATGAATTTACCAAAGCATATCCTCTGGGAGTGTCAAATCAAGAGTCCAGCAATGCCCCTTGACTTGCACCAATTTTCATTCGAGACTAGCTCAAATAACTGTTTTTAGGTTTTACCCCTATATAATCTGCACCAGAGCCACCTCAACATTTTCATATCTAGATAGTGATGTATTATCTTGATAATACATATAATATATTCCTTACAAAAAATCTATTATTTATTTATATTCTTATCCCCAAATTCTATCTGAAGAGTTTTTTCACTGATCTAATTTTTCTATATCTAGTTATCATGATTTCAAATAAACAACCTATGATACCCACTATAGCACCCCGACCCTAGAATCCCAAATCCAATGCTTTTTTTAATACATTGGCATGATTACTCTAATAACCCGATTCTTATTTTTAAAGTATAGGTTTCTTCATTTCCTTTTTCCTTAAGCGTTTTTGAGAAAATAACTAAACTGGGAAAAAATCTCAAATTTTGAAGGTACACACCATGTAATTTTTCACACGTAGTGTACTTTGTTCATGTGGGATGAGTACATAGGGCGTGTAGCCCTATCGGTGATGAAAGGTGTAAAAACCGAATACACTGCGTGTAGTGGGTACTTACACACTGTGCAATCAGTCGGTGGATAAATTGTAAGGTGGTGGAAGTAGACGCCAGCTGATCGATAGTACATGTCATGTATTCAAGAAATACAGGCCATGTATTCATGTAGATGGATGAACAGTTCAGTGGTTGAAAAAGTAGCCACCAGAGGAACAATTAAATGATAAAAGTTCACATCGTGTACTTTAGAGTACATTCTGTGTAGTATGTTTCTTTCGCATAAAATGGGTTGCAGCCTCCTATATTCGTAGAGGAAGCTTTCAATGTCAGAGGATAATGGAAAAGATGGTCAGAGCTTGGAGGATCTCACGACCACAAATAGGAAAACCAATTACATATCTGTCGATCTCCTTGGAACTGCACTTGTAAGCTCTTCCTTCTCCTAGTGCCTTTTTACCATTTCTTTCCCGAGGGAATTTTATTTAGGTTTGAATGTGTTGTTGTTATTCCCAGATCAACTTTGTTCTTGGGCGTTTCTGGAAGCGTCGTTCACGTATACCGATCTGGGGCGATCGAGGTAGATGGTCTGGTGTTTAAATTCCAACTGATGTGTGTTTCTGTGTACCGTTGTGCTACAAACCCATGTTGGGTTGTCTTATGGATGATACCTTGGCTGTTTTAAATACCTAGAATGGTATAGGTAATTAAATCTAATTATAAACTCATGTTTGGTATCACTACTTGGATCTAGGACCACCCCAGGGGTGTGTTCCTCTGTTTAGCTTTTTGTCCTAGATACCCGAGGTTATGCCATTATTTTTATGTGTATTTAATTTTCTTGAGAGAATGTTTAAATGAATTGCATGTTTTTGCTATAGGCTTGACCTAGTTAATTTTATTGCCTACGGGTAGTGTTTCCATTATCCTAAGGGCAGTGGTTCTTTTAGAACAAGGGAAATATTCATTATTCCTGTGGGTAATAGATTTTGTGCATGTGGGTTACACTTCTTACACCTGAGGGAAATATCTATTATGCCTATGGGAAATTACCTGCGTTTTTTGACTCTGATTACATATGGGTAAGGTTTGTGTGTCTGAGGACAGTGTTATCTTGAATGTTCACCATGGTGATTTTCATATGTAATACCTGTCAAGTTAAAGAACATGCTTGATATTGTTAAATGACTATTAAAATTTCAATATAACTAGTAAGTTAGTTACTTATGAGTACAACTTAGTTTTTTGCATTTACTACTGCACACTGTTGTTGCTCATTTTCACTGACAGTTGGGCACGAGACATTGGTGGTTGCCTAATGGGATTTATTTCCCACACCCTCTTTGGGTCATGTCTTCGGCCCAAAGAAACTATACTACTACAGGTGTCGATAGGGGAAAGGGTCCATATACAGGTACATGGTCATTGCAGAGGAGTAGGATGTCATGGGACTAAGCTTAGGCTTGCGATGCTACTAAGCTCATGTTGCACTGTTTTGTTTTTTTGTGTGTACCTTGTACATGAGATGTATTTTATTGTATTCCAGTGTATCATGATCTTTCTATTTTCATACAATAGTGACATGGTGCATCTTTATATACATATGAATACTGGTTCTCTTTTACTTCAATTGTCTATTCAGTTTTCTATTGTTTACTATTTCCATTGTTGTATGTTACTTATCTTTTCCGCTGCACTACACTTTGAAAAATGTGGGCATTGTTTCCCCACAATTAGTCCTTGGCCATCACTGCTAGTCGGAAGGATCTGGCATTTGAGGAAACATGCTTGAGGTCGTGTGACCAACTGTTTTCGGGGAACCCATTGAGTGGCACCCGGATCTAGAACGTCACAAAGTGGTATCAGAGGAGTTATTTTCTATGACTTACTTTTTGAATTCTTAGTCAAGGATAGGACGGAAATGGTAGTTGGTAATAATATGTGCCCAGGAGTATCTAAACCATGTACAATGAAAATCCATCCTACCTCGGTTATTGCAATATTTCTTATTTTTCAATTTTACAGTTGATTTGATTTTCACCATTGGGTGACGCACTTGTGGTGTACAATTTATATTTTTATACTGGGTTCTATTTAGTTTCAACCCGATTAGATGAGGGTATTTCATCTCATGAATCATTTAGGCACATGTAAAATTCACATGCCATGCATGGTTACATTCCATATAGGTGCATTAGAAATTGCATGTTGTTGTGATAGTTGTTGTGCAAAAAAATCATGCTGTTGTGATAGCTTCTTTGACAAATACCTGCTATTTGATAGGGTATTCTTGTGGGAGGCTGATAAAATGAACACCAAACTTTGGTTCTTGAGGATTATGGGCCCTTATTGATCAAAATTTGGTGGATCATTGACTTTTTATCTAGTTATAACACCCATAAGATGCCAAAATTTGATTCGCGAGGACTGTGGGACCTGACGGATCAAAATTTTCACTTAGGTGTTGTATTCAATGTTTTTGGGTACCAGAATAGTTTCTAAGGATTACTATCCGGAAAACCCAGCATACACGCCGTGTAGTTCTATGGACAAACGCCTTGTGGTATTCTATTCGAAAAGAAAGGAAAACTTTTTGAACACATCGTGTACCCTCAGTACATGTCATCTAGTATCTTCTCATGTCATAGACCATGTGGATGGGGACAAGGGGTAGAAAATCGCTTCGAACAAAAATGTGGTGTACCAGTTGTACACGCCGTGTAGTGTTGACCCGGACTCTGCCCATGTAACTAGCAACACAAATGGAGGAGACCTTAAGACATACATATTGTGTCTACCTTGAACACGCCGTGTAGTCTGCCTGAGGTACCCGACCGCTTCACTAACCACACGGGTCAATGTTACCTCTTTTTGTACATGTCGTGTACCTATGGGACAAACCGTGTAGTTATTACCACGAAAATACCATGTGGACATGGCCGTGTGGCTGGAAGACGGTGTGGTGTACATGCCATGTATAGGTGTAACACGCCATGTAGGGTCAGGTGAGTGGTCATCCATGTCACTAAAAGCACAAGAAGTTGGAAATTAAGGCATACATGTCATGTCTATCTAGTACACACCGTGTAGTTTTGTTTAATGGAGAGATGTGTGGCTAAGCTGTAACACCCCCGGTAAATAATGAATATGAAATTTTTATAATTATCCATATTTGTGAATAAAAGATTAATATTACTTTAAAGTGGATGCTATGCTCGATGGCGTACCCAACACGCAACAACGAGTATCTTGGGAATCTTACGTTGCACTCTAATAATAAAATAATATTATTTTAAATAGTATTTAACGCCTAGGCGTTGTAATGGAGATAATGAACAGAACTAACTACAAAATGATTATATATGTTTGTCAAATATTTTTACTTTTTACAATAAATGTTAGAGGATTAAAAATGCAAATGAATCCAATTTTAAGCGTAAACATTCTAATATTATTTAAAAGGTCGATTAACCGCCTTCTGATAGCGAACCTCTATTAAATCCACTTTTTGACAATTTTATGTGTTATATTTGACAAAATTAAATTCTTCTTTAGAATTGGGACATCAAAATATACTTTGTGTAAATTTTTGGAGTTTTTCTGAAAAAAGTTCGATTTTTTATTAATAGTGAAAAATGTTGTATTTTAATTCAAAACCTCTTTTAATATAATTTATTTATATGATTATATTATCTTTTAAATTGGTTTTAATGTGAAATTAGAATATATTTTTACCATTTAATCCAATAGTGGTCGTTGAAATTAATTTCACTTTGAAATCGGACATAAACTAGTGTCAATCTTTTGATACATTTTGTTTCATAAAAACATGCTATTTGTTTTGACAGTGGTAATTAATTATTAAATTAATTAATGCAAATTATATGTTTTGAATTTTGTAAAATAGACATAATTTTTGAATTCGTAATATCAAATATAGATTAGGGAGAACTTTTGGTAATTTTCAGAAAAACTTCAATTTTTTGATGAATACTGAAACAAGTAAGTGGTACATATAAAAACTGATTTTTCCGTTTAAATGAAATTTTTCCATCTTTCTGTTTTGAATTTAAAAAATACTACATACATGGTTGTCATTTAGAAGTAAAATTTGGTTCAATGGGATTAAAATTATTTTTTGGTGAATAGTAACTTATTAATTTTGTAATCATGATTAGAGGTAATTAGTGTAGTTTAAGGTAAGAATAATGTTTTAATAAAATGAAATGACCTAGACACATGTCTTATCCTCATTGGATGTGTAATGGCCGACCAATAAAATCCATGGGTAAACTTGGGGCCCCCATGGAGCCACATTGGTTGGAAAATGACATAAATACCTTTTTATTTAATGTTAAAGTTAAAATGAGACAAACATGAAATGTTTTACTAAAACAATTTTTACATGGGGTAATACAAGTCAGAATTTTGACTATAAATATTAATTGGAAATATAAAAATATTTCCTACATCATTGTATTTTTTTATAATTTTTAGACATTAAATAAATTAAATTATTTATGACATCATGATGATGGAGCGATGACCTCATTATTTAATGATTTAAATAAAATGGAAAGATAATGTAAAATATAAGACCTAAACATGTCCAAAACCTATTTGATGAGTGTATTTCGAACCATTATCACCTTATCCTTGAAAAACATCAATTTTGGAAAATTAAAATCTGAAACTCATTGTAAAATAATGTAACATTTCTTTACTTTCCAAGAGTGTCCCTCCTCTCCTCTTATAAAAGGCCCTCACCTCTACCTCCTTACCCACACTTCCAAAGCCTTTGGCTCGGCCAAAACCTGCCCATTTTGTCTCTCCACATCCCTCTATAACTCTTTAAAGCCTCACTTTGGGCATAAGTCTTCCCAAGGAATCCATTGAGCTCAAACCAAAGGAAGTTACCAGATTTTAAGGTAATGTCTTCACTTGTGTCCTTTTGTATTATTTTGCTTCTCCAACCCCCTAAACTCTTTTTATTCATTTTTTTTGTAAAAACTCCAGTATATTAAATATACTAGAATGTTTTTATAAGAAGTATTAGAGATACACTTACACACACCTTCATCTAATTGTTAAAGAACATACTGTTTCTGTGGTTGGGGATTTTATGCCTCACAAAACGATGATTCTTCAATATTCTGTTAACACATTTAAAGGTGGCCATTATGATTTCACAGTATTTTATATATGATATATATGGTATTTATGTTTACTATATGCTTCTATATTTTATATTTAAACCATACCTTTATTCTTTTCATGTTGTGTAAATGCGATAATTTCATATGAGGAAGTGTGGACTACCGCCCCCTCAAGTTATGTGACTCGTACGTGCAATACATGGAACGTATAAAGAATGAAATTAATGAAAATATGTGACCTATATAACATATATATTATAATGTAATTATAATATATATATATATCATTTATTTTTAATTCCGTTAATATGACAAAGAAATAATGAAAGTAGCGTTCATGCGTACGTATGGCCTATCGTCTCCATGAACGGTGCTTTTCGTTTTTTATGTCCAAATTATTTGGAATAGTATAAAATGAATATTTACGGGATATATATGATATTTTAATCATTAATACTATTCTGGAAATTATTTACTTATAATTACATGGACAATCATTTTTCAAACAAGTTCATTTTTGACTCATGTACCAAACATCGGCAAAAACGTCTGATATGAAGTAACATTATTAAACAATTATTATAAAATTATAATATGTGATATGAACTGAATAATAATCTTTAAAGGAGGTCCTTAGGAAATTATAAATTGATCAATGTTTATTATTCATAAATATAAAGAAACGAACAAGACAAGTTGGACTTGAGGTAAGGGATCCGACTCCTCTCATTCTTTTAAAGTACACTCTTTTATGTCATTCCTGTTAAAGCTCGTCATTCTTGTTATTGGGATATTATTTTATATTACTCTTAATTTAATTTTTATGTTAATATGATGAGAGACCCTATTCTCTCTCATTAATCCATTTTGGAAGTTTTGAGTGGCGCCGTTAGGCTGCCAAATTTACGTAAGAGATCCATCCTCTATCATTCTTTTTAAGTACTCTCCTTAAGTCACTTCTTTTAATCTACACTTTGTGATCTTGGGAGATGTTATTTTATATTCCTCTTGCTTAAAATTTTATTTTAATATGATGAGAGACCCTATTTGATCTCATCAATCCATTTTTGTAAGTTTTATGTGGAGCCGTTAGGCTGCCGAGTTTTCTTAAGAGATTTTTCATCTCACTTTTATTCACGTGAGATTAATGCTACATTTGCCAAAATTTCCTTTGAGTGGTGTATTTACTGCCCATTATTTTACTCATTGTGTAATATAATTTCATTTATGAGTATTTACAAAAAGTTTGTATTTTCCTTCTTTCACGGGGTGTATGTTTCGAACGATACCCATGTCGGTAAGGGAACCTTTCACCCTCCTCTTTTTAAAAGACCTCTTTTGTTATGTCTTTTAATTCACATAATATTATGTTAGGATATGTTCTTATATATCATTATTGATGTAAATTTTATGTCCAAGTGATTAGATACCCTTTTTATCTCTCATCAACTCATTTTCTGAATTTTGAAGTGACGTTGTTAGGCTGTCGAATTTTACCAAGGGAACTTTTTAACCAAATTTCGATTTCTTCGGGTTCAACATGTAGTTATTGAATATGACATCCTTTGAATATGTGTAAATGACCTTTTATTGTTTTACACTTAATATCCACTTATATTGGATGTATTTATATTTTTCACACATAATTTTGAGATTGATTTATCCTTAATTTAAGGATACCTTCTTTATAAGGGATTTCATCACATTTTACATTTCTATTGAGACTTCATTGTTGTTATGCATCAATTCACTCTTATATGGTGTATATACTGTCCTATGGAATATTATATCATGAATCCATTTATTCTCATGATATTATAAAGTTCTGACTAATTTTTATTCCTCAATTATTTTATTCAAGTGTCTCTAATTTTGGTAAAAACCCTTTAACCAAAATATCGATGTAAATGTTTTAATGATTTGTTCTTATTAATATCCATGTTTTCAAAATGGATTTAAGGATTTTTTTATATGGATATTAATGGTTTAAAATGTTAAAAGTTTCAAGGTGTTATGGGAAACTTTGATTCAAAAATCTCTTTATAAAATGATTTAAATGGTTTTGAAAATGGGGTTTTTTTGAATGGATTTATTATTTCAATATCCGAAAATGTTATATTGTGATGTGGAAATGTTATGTTTCCTTTATTCATGTTTTATGTGATACTTTTATGTTATGGTTCTTGGGCATTGTTAGGAAAACGGGTGGTTCTGTGATAAACTAAGGGCGGGTGAGCCCGATATAGCTCTCCAATGCATTGGGTAACGCGAAGGAGTGAAACGTTAAGGTTTCTCTGAAGAGATTTACGGAATATACTGTGGTGGGTATTCCAAACGTAACCAAGAGAGTTACTCCCTACGTAAAAATGTTATAAATACTTCAAGTTACCTTTTATGTATTATGATTTCTATGATTTATTCATGATTTGATAAGGTAAGTTAAAGTGCCTATGTTTAATGGGTAAAGTATGATTTCATTCTTATGTATATATGAACTCATGTTTCCTTTCAATATTTTTATAACCATTACTGAGCTTTTTATGCTCATCCCAAGTTTTTTTGAAATGTATTTCTCATGTTAAGGGTAAGGTACATGATATGATGATAGTGTCAAGGAAGTGTAAAGAAAGAATCCATGTTTTATTTTAAATATGTTTCCATTAATGGGAAAAATGAATATTATCTTTTATGTAACCACTATGTTTAAATGTGGAATGTAATGTATGTTTTCTGATCTAATTATGTAAAACTATAAACCTGAAAAGATCCTCAATGTGTAATCTTGTAATAACTCAAGATTAAGTAAGGTTTAAGGCTGGGGCCTTATAGTTGGTATCAAAGGTCGGTTTAGATAACATTAGAGGTTAGGGTAATCTTTAAGCATAGGTGACATTACCATAATGGTTAGGATTTCAGAAAGAGCCCTAGTTTTAGATAAAGTGATTGAGTAAGTATATGTTGGTGTTTATCTTCCTCGTTAGTACATGATGCTTTTGTTGAAATACTCACACTGACCTTTTTGGTTTTAGTAAATGGATGGATCTAGAAGGCACCAAAGTAACAGTGGATGTGAAGGAAACTTTGACAGTTTCTTGAGAAATCAACTGAATGATATGGGAGCTGCAATGATAACTCTTGTGTTTATCTTCAACCAACTATCTGGAGTCATGATTGACCACATAAACCTTGGTGATTTCTCTAAGGTATCATATATGCGTGAAAAAAATCCCTACAGAACTATAGGTAATAATCATAAAGGTATGTGTGTTCAAAAACCTATGTGTCAAAGATGTGGAAAGAAACACCTAGGAAATTTTTTCAAAGGGCCGGAAATATGCTATAGATGTGGAAATGAAGGTCATAAAGCAAGAACTTTCCATGGAAAAAGGAAGCATCCACTTGACTCGAGGAAAGGGAAAGAAGATCTTTCTGAGTGTTCAATTTAATGTTTTAAATGTGGTGTGCATGGTCATTATGCAAACACATGTCCTATGAAGAAGTTTCGTGAATGGGATCACCAAGATCGTACAAATATTCGTTTACCAATACCTAATGCCATTCCGATTGAGGATGAAGAAACTGAAAATGACCAATCAAAGGTATGTATTATTTCATAACTTTTTTTCCCTATTTTGGAATCTTAGGATATGATTCATGATTTTGTTTGTAGGAAAGAAGTATTTCGGAATAAGTTGGAACGGAATGGTTAATGGATCATTAAAAGTGTTGATTGAGTAAGAAGTCAACATATAAGGGCTTCAAGAGTTATGGTGAAATTCTTAAGAGTATTAAGTCTCTTTTGATGATGGGGTTACATTAGAAGACTTTTTATACAATGTGTAACCCTGATGTTTAATATATGAAAATTTTATTCAAGGAATGGTTATCTGTTATTTTGTGGACATAGTTATAAAGAACCATTTGGGTTTATATGATCCTTACTTTTGAGGTAATTATGGGTTACTATATGTTATGATGGAAGTGAAAGGCATGAGATAAAATTAAGGTTTAAATTATATTATGGTTATTTTTGATGATTTTATCTATTTTTGGGGAATTATTTGAGAAATATATATTTTTGGAAAAAGGACAACATGCTGACCGTGTGACAACCCGTCGCGTCGGACATAGATTCGGGAATTGAACCCACAACCAAAGTGCGACTGGTATTTATCGCCTACCACTGGACTACGTGAAGTCCCTGGTTAGTTTGACTAAAGTTTTTTAGTTAGATGATTTTAGGAATCAAGAGTAAGTTAATTTTGGGTTATCTATGGAAATGATTAACCTATCATGGAGGATATTTGATTAGGTTAATTATTTTTCAATATGAGAATTTAAGAGCAACTGATGTTATTTGGAGATAAAAGTTAATTTGTACCTTGGTAGACTTTGTGATTAAATCCTTCAAATATTTGGGTTTTAATTTTAGTTTGGTTTACATTGAAAATTTTTATGGACAAATTGTTTATCAAATGGTCCTCATTGAACATTTGGTTTTTTTGGACAAATTTTGGAGATTAAGAATAGATTTTCTTTTTATAAAGGGTTATCCTTTTCAAGATTATCTGATCTTGTAATAACCTTTTTGGTTTCTATTTTGGTTAAAGTCTAACGACATGGGATGTATATAGTTCTCTTTTATGGAGTAGGTGATTCTCTAGAAGTTTATTCTAGTACTCTTAATGTGAACAAGTCTACCTAAATACTCTTATTTTGGAGAAAATATGAGTTTGTGTAAGGAATATAATAAAAGTTGAAAGTCAACATGATAAGTGATTATGTTTCCTTATGAATAAATTCCTCAAAAAAAGTAACTTAAAACAAAAATGTTGTCTATTAACTTTTCCTATTGGGAAATCGAATACCGTTTAACCCATCAAAAGTTTGTGATTTTCTTGTGGTTAACTTTCTCCTAAACATGTTTTCTATCACTCTCCATAAGAACATGACCCTATGTTTTCTCCTCCTTTCCCATGTTTTCCTACATGGAATCCTATTATGGGTTAACTTGGGTGACCTCTGTACTTATCTTTCTTTATTTTAAAGAGATTGTTTTACCGACTCTTGTTCTGATGTTGGACTTTCAAGGATGTTTCCAAGATCAATTTTAAAATTGCGAGGACGCAATTCCCAAAAGGGGGAAGGATGTAGCACCCCAGGTAAATAAAGAATATGACATTTTTATATTTATCCATATTTGTGAATAAAATATTAATATTACTTTATAGGGGATGCTATGCTCGATGGCGTACCCAACACGCAACAATGAGTTTCTTAGGAATCTTTCGTTGCACACTAATAATAAAATAATATTATTTTAAATAGTAGTTAACGCCTAGCTGTTGTAATGGCGGGAATGAACAGAACTAACAAAAAAATTATTATATATTCTTGTCAAATATTTTTACTTTTTACAATAAATGTTAGAGGATTAAAAATGCAAATGAATCCAATTTTAAGCATAAACATTCTAATATTCTTTAAAAGGTCGATTAATCGCCTTTTGATGGCGAACCTCTTTTAAATCCACTTTTTGAAAATTTTATGTGTTATATTTGACAAAATAAAATTCTTCTTTAAATCCGTAAATCAAAATTTACTTTGTGTAAATTTTTGGTATTTTTTCGAAAAAGTTCAATTTTTAATGAATAGTGAAAAATGTTGTATTTTAACTCAAAACCACTTTTAATATAATTTATTTATATGATTATATTATCTTTTGAATTGGTTTTAATGTGAAATTAGAATATATTTTTACCATTTAATCCAATAGTGATCGTTGGAATTATTTCCACATTGAAACCGGACTTAAACTAGTGTCAATCTTTTTATACATTTTGTTTCATAAAAACACTATTTATTTTGACAGCGGGAATTAATTATTAAATTAATTATTGAAACTTATATGGATTGAATTTTTTAAAATAGACATCATTTTTGAATTCGTAATATCAAATATAGCTTAGGGTTAACTTTTGGTAATTTTCTGAAAAACTTCAATTTTTGATGAATAGTGAAACCACTAAGTGGTACTTATAAAAACTGATTTTTCAATTTAAATGAAATTTTTCCATATTTGTGTTTTGAATTTCAATAATCCGACACACATGGTTTTCATTAAGAAGTAAAATGTGGTTCAATGGGATTAAAATAATTTTTTGGTGAATAGTTACTTATTAAGTTATTAATCACGATTAGAGGTAATTAGTGTAGTTTAAGGTAAGAATAATGTTTCAATAAAATTAAATGACCTAGACACATGTCCTACCCTCATTGGATATGTCATGTCCGACCAAGAAAATCCCTGGGTCAACTTGGGGACCCCATTGAGCCACTTTGGTTGTAAAATGACATAAATACCTTTTTATTTAATGTTAAAGTAAAAATGAGACAAACATGAAATATAATTTAGAATCTAAGCCCTAAACATGTCCAAAGCCTATTGGATGAGTGGATTTAGAACCCTTATCACACTATCCTCAAAACACATCAATGTGGGGCCATTAAAATCTGAAACTCTTTCTAAAATAAAGTAACATTTCTTTACTTTCCAAGAGTTCCCATCCTCTCCTCTTATAAAAGGCCCCCACCTATACCTCCTTACCCACACTTCCAAAGACATTTGCTCGGCCAACCCCTACCCATTTGGTCTCTCCACATCCATATATAACTCCTTGAAGCCTCACATTGGGAAGAAGTCTTCCCAAGGAAGCCTTGGAGCTCAAACCAAAGGGAGTTACCCGATTTTAAGGTAATGTCTTCACTTGTGTCCTTTTGTTTTATTTTGCTTCTCCAACCCCCTAAACTATTTTTATTAATTTATTTTGTAACAAATCAAGTATATTCTATATAATAGTATGTTTATATAAGATTTATTTGAGCTACACTTACACGCACCTTCGTCTAATGGTTAAAGAACATACTGTTTCTGTGGTTGGCGATTTTCAGCCTCACGAAACGATGATTGTTCAATATTCTTTGAACACCTTTAAAGGTGGCCATTATGATGTCACTTAATTTTATATATGATATATATGGTATTTATATTTACTATATACTTCTATATTTTATATTTAAACCATACCTTTATTCTTTTCATGTTGTGTAATTGTGATAATTTCATATGAGGAAGTGTGGACAACCGCCCCCTCAAGTTATGTGACTCGTACATGCAATACATGGAACATATAAAGAATGAAATTAATGAAAATATGTGACCTATATAACATATATATTATACTATAATTATAATATATATATATATATATCATTTATTTTTAATTTCGTTAATATGAAAAAGAAAAAATTAAAGTAGCGTTCATGCGTACGTACGACCTACCGTCTCCATGAACGGTGCTTTTCGTTTTTTATCTCCAAATGATATGAAATAGTATAAAATGAAAATGTACTGGATATATATGATACTTTAATCATTAATACTATTCTGGAAATTATTTACTTATAACTACATGGACAATCATTTTTCAAACAAATTCATTTTTGACTCATGTACCAAACATCGACAAAAACGTCTGATATGAACTAACATTATTAAACAATTATTATAAAATTATAATATGTGATATTAACTGAATAATATTATTTAAATGAGGTCCTTAAGAAATTATAAATTGACCAAAGTTTATTATTCAGGAATATAAATAAACGAACAAGACAAGTCGGACTTGAGGTAAGGGATCCGACTCCTCTCTTTATTTTAAAGTACACTTTTTATGTCATTTTTGTTAAAGCTCATATTTCTTGTTATTGGGATATTATTTTATATTACTCTTACTGTAATTTTTATGTTCATATGATGAGAGACCTTATTCTCTCCCATCAATCCATTTTGGAAGTTTTGAATGGCGTCGTTTGGCTTCCAAATTTACGTAAGAGATCAAACCTCTCTCTTTCTTTTTAAGTACTCTCCTTTATGTCACTTATTTTAACCTCATAATTGTTATGTTGGGGGATGTTATTTTATATTCCCCTTGATTTAATTTTTATTTTAATATGATGAGAGACCCTATTTGATCTCATCAATCCATTTTTTTATGTTTTAAGTGGCGCTGTTAGGCTGCCGAGTTTTCGTAAGAGATTTTTCATCTCACTTGTATTCCCGTGAGATTTATGATACATTTTCCACAATTTCCTTTTAGTGGTGTATGAACTTCCCATTATTTTACTCATTTTATAATATACTTTAATTTATGAGTATTTACATCAATGGTGTATTGTCCTTCTTTCATGGGGTGTATGTTTCGAAAGATACCCATGTCGGTAAGGGAACCTTTCACCCTCCTCTTTTTAAAAGACGTCTTTTGTTATATCTTTTAATTCACATAAAATTATGTTGGGATATGTTCTTTTATATCCTTATTGATTTAAATTTTATGAACAAGTGATTAGATACCCTTATTATCTCTCATCAACTCATTTTCTGAATTTTGAAGTGACGCCGTTAGACTGTCGAATTTTACCAAGGGAACTTTTTAACCCAATTTCGATTTCTTTGGGTTCAACATGTAGTTATTGAATATGTCATCCTTTGAATATGTGTGAATGACCTTTTATTGTTTTAAACTTAATATCCACTTATATTGGGTGTATTTATATTTGTCACACATAATTTTGAGATTGATTTATCCTTAATTTAAAGATACCTTCTTTATAAGGGATTTCATCACATTTTACATTTCTATTGAGAATTCATTATTTTAATGCACGAATTCACTCTTATATAGTTTATATACTATCCTTTGGAATATTATATCATGAATCCATTTATTCTCATGATATTGTAATGTTCCGACTAAATGTTATTCCTCAATTATTGTATTCAAGTGTCTCTAATTTTGGTATAAACCCTTTAACCAAAATATCGCTTTAAATGTTTTAATGATTTGTTCCTTTTAATATCCATGTTTTCAAAATGGTTTAAAGGATTTATTTATATGGATATTTATGGTTTAAAATTTTAAAAGATTCAAGGTGGTATGGGACACATTGATTCAAAAATCTCTTTATTAAATGTTTTAAATGGTTTTGAAAATGGGTTTTTTTAATGGATTCATTATTTCAATATCCTAAAATGTTATTTTGTGATGTGGAAATGTTATGTTTCCTATATTCATGTTTTATGTGATATTTTTATGTTATTTTTCTTGGGCATTGTTATGGAAACTGGTGGTTCTGTGATAAACTAAGGGCAGGTGAGCCCGATATAGCTCTCCAATGCATTGGGTAATGCGAAGGAGTAAAACGTTAAGGTTTCTCCAAAGAGATTTTGGTAATATACTGTGGTGGATATTCCAAACGTAACCAAGAGGGTTACTCCCTACGTAAGAATGTTATTATTGTATCATGTTACCTTTTATGTCTTATGATTTCTACGATTTATTCATGATTTGATGAGGTATGTTAAAGCACCTATGTTTTATGGGTAAAGTATGATTTCCTTCTTATGTATATATAAACTCATGTTTCCTTTCCATATTTTTATAACCCTTACTGAGATTTTTGTGCACTTCCCATGTTTTTTTGAAATGTTTTTCACAGGTCAAGGGAAAGGTACGTGATATGATGATAGGGTCAAGGAAGTGTCAAGAAAGAATCCATGTTTTATTTTAAATATGTTTCCATTGATGGGAAAAAAATGAATACTATCTTTTATGTAACCACATTGTTTAAATGTGGAATGTAATGTAAGTTTAATGATCTAATTCTCTAAAACTATAAACATAAAAAGATCCTCAATGTGTAATATTGTAATAACTCAAGATTAAGTAAGGTTTAAGGATGGGACCTTATATAAGCAGTGTATAGGGACTTGGGAATGGAGGTAAATTCAAGTGCATGCCATGTGGGTGGACAACACGGCATGTGTTTTTTTGTGTTACATGATCAGTTTGGGTAGGGTATATGCCCATGTGAATGAATTGAGAAAACATGCCATGTAGAGATTATACATGTCGTGTAGTCTTGTTTTTAAAAACATAAAAGTTTTCTTTTCCTTGTTCCCTTCTAACACTCTTTGTTTTCAATCCTTGATAAATCATGATCTAAGGCATATGTTTGACCTGGAAGAGTAATGATGCCGACGCGACCATGAGTTTTTCCCCAGGAGAGCGGCAACGATTATAGTCTAGAAATGGTGGGCCATGGGCTACCATGGATCCTCCAGTAGTGCTAGGTGTGGTGCTAGCCATTATACTGGAAACATGAGTGGAGGCTCGGTTCCGTGAAGGATTCATGCGATTTATGCAGACTTTCTAGGGAGCACTGCATGCTGGCAAATCTATGGAAGAGCTTATGTGTATATTCTCGTAGTAGAATCTGCCTATTTTTTCAAGGGATGGTGGACCACAGGTTGCGGATTCATGGATGGATTCTGTGTAGACTATTTTTGATCATCTTAAAATGACTCCAGGGCAGAAGGTCAAGCATGCAACTTATATGCTGCATGATTCCACCTAGAGGTGGTGGGATGTCCCCACCCAGTTTGAGAATCACCGCAACATGGAATGGGATTATTTTCAGGTAGCTTTATATGACTTCTTCCTCCCCGAGATGCTGAGGGCAGATCGAGCTTGAGAGTTCATGAATCTGCATCAAGGCTCCATGTTAGTGATGGATTACTCCGGTCGCTTCACCGAGATTTTGTGTTTTTCACATGTACAGGTGGGTGATGAGATGTTGATGGACATACACATTGAGGATGGTTTTAGATGTGACATCTGAGTGTTGGTGAACTATTTTAGGTTGCTTAAGGTACATGTTGATGTGAACCAGGAACTGAATATTGAGAGGAACCTACAGGAAGCTAGTGGTGCAGGCCAGGGTGGTTCTGCACCAGTTATTGGTACTATTTATACTAGTAAGAGGAAGATGCAGATGTATTTCTCTCACAGTGGTAGTACTTTTCTTAAGAATACTTCAGTTTTCCATGTTATTTTCTACCATTGTAGTGGAGAGCAGTAGAAGAGACCTCAGTTTCCTCGAGACCCGGTGGAGTGCCGAGCTTAAGGTAAGATGGGTCATCTGTAGCATTTCTATAGGGAATTCCTTCCAGTGACTGAGAGGTGTTCCGTGTAGACTCCATGTGTGGGAGCAGAACCAGCTTCTTTTTACCAATCGGGAAATTGGCATGCGTCATGACATATAGGCTGAGGTGGTGGTCGTGGCCATGGTAGTCAGACACCAGGATCTCAGAGACAGCAGGGCGGGTAAGCTCAGGGTAGCCAGGCTATGTCGTAGGGTAGCGGCAATGGGCGCATATGTAGTGTAACAGACTCAACATGAGTAGGATCATGGAACTTCCACTATCGGAGGTACTATTTTAGTTTCTTCTTTTTTGTCTCCAGTACTTTTCGATATGGGTGTAACACATGGATTTTTATCTATGCCTGTTGTGGAGAGCCTTGGGCTCTATGTTTCATCATCATCTGATGTTATGACACTAGACACTATCTTGGGGACTAGAACGGATTGTGTGCATCTGTTAATGGATTTTCCCTAGAGGTTGGCGGGTGTCACATTCTATGGGACCCTTATTTCTTATAGATGACAACTTATGTTATGATTCTCTGGATGGACTGGTTGGTACCCTTTCGGGCCTTTGTAGATTGCATTAATTGCAGGGTGAGTTCCACGTCACCATACGTCAGAGAGTTTCTATACAATGGGGGATGTAATGTCCGGGCTAGTCTAGCTGGAACATAGCATCGTGGTCGAGGTGGTTTGACAGCCCAGATTGTGAGTTTTTATCTGGATGATCAGCAGAGTTGTCAGAAGGATTTCCCTCTAGTTGTTGATCGTTTCAAGGATGTCTTCCCATACAACTATTCAGGTCCACCTTCAGAGTGAGAGGTAGATTTCTCTATTGAGATTGTGCTAGGATCATAACCAGTTTCCATTACTAATTATAGGATGTCTATGCCTGAGTTGCAAGAACTCAAGAGGAAATTAGTGGAGTTTCGGTCAAATGGTTGCATCCCAACCTATACATATCCTTGGGGTTCTCCTTTCCTTTCGGAGAAGAAGTCAGACGGTACCGTCATGCTTTGTGTGGATTATCGGAAGCTAAACTTGTTGGCGGTTAATAACCGATATCCCTTTCCGAGGATTGATGATCTTTTTTATCAACTCTGAGGAGCACGAGTGTTCTCAGAAGCTTGAATTGAGATCCGGAAATCATCAGTTACGCGTTAGACCATCAGATATACCACTTACATCTTTTCAGAGCAGATATGGTTTATACGAGTACTTGGTAAATCTATTTGGACTCACGAACATGCCAGTAGGTTTCATGGCTCTGATGAATCATGTGTTCCACCCTTATCTAGACACTTTTGTGGTAGTTTTCATGGACGATATCTTGATGTACTCTCACACTCGACACGACCATGCTACCCATCTTGAGATCGTACTGAGTACACTGAGATAGTATCAGCTATATGTTATGCTCTCCAATTTCCACTATTGGATGGACCAGATACACTTCCTGGGTCATATCATCTTATAGGAAAGAGTTTTCATGGACCCAGATAATGTGATAGCAATAGTTTCCTAGGAGCTGCCTAAGAACGTGATTGAGATACAGAGTTTCATGGGGATGGCTGGTTACTACAGGTGCTTTATACAAGGCTTATCCCTCTTAGAAGCACCGTTGACACGGTTGAATAAGAAGGGTGTTATGTTAATTTGATCAGAATCTTGTGAGACAACCATTCATGATGTGAAGGAAAGTTTGACATCAGCATCAGTCATGATACTTCCAGTGCAATTGAAGAGCTATACAGTTTACTGTGATGCATTTGGTATTTGGATGGGAGCAGTGTTGATGCAGGGCGATCAAGTAGTTGCATATGGGTCTCGGCAGTTGAGGCCACATGAGAGGAATTACCTGAAGAATGATCTCGAGTTGGTTGTAGTTGTTCATGCATTACGTTGTTAGAGACATTATCTATTTGGAGGGCATTTTTTAGTTTTCACTGACCACAGAAGTCTCAAATACATTTTACACAGCATGACCTGAATTTGACATGGTGATGGTTGGTTGAGTACCTTCAGTTCTTCGATTTTGAGCATTCATATAAACATGGTAAGGGTAATACAGTAATTGATGCACTGAGCAGGAAGAATCAGACATGGGTAGTACATGAGGCCAGTGGTGAGTGGCAGATTATGGCATTGTTCTTCGAGATGAATTTGTAGGTGAACGATAGTTAGGGGAAAACTTATCTTTCTTCCCTATCTGTGACCTCTACCCTCCTGGATAGAGTGAGGTTAAGACAGCTATCTAATTCATAAGGTCTAGTTCTATGGGAGTCAGTCGCAAGTGAGGACCCTCCCCCTACTTGGATGATAGGTGATGAAGAGGTATTTCATATCCAAGGATGAGTGTGGGTTACATAGGATATACCCAAGGAGTTGATGCGGTAGTTTCATGCTTTAGTTTAGGTAGTGCATCCTAGGGATACCAAAATGTACCGTTACTTGATACGTCATTATTGGTGGCCGGGTACGAAACAGGAAGTAACTGGTTTTGGTACTAGATTTTCTACCTGTCAACAGGTGAAGGCAGAGCATCAGAGGCCAGCCATACTGTTACTGCTATTACCCATCCCAGAGTGGAAATGGGATGATTTTGCGATTTACTTCGTGAAAAGGTTTCCGAGGTCACCTCGAGGTAGTGAGGTTGTGTGGGTTGTTGTGGATAGACTTAAAAAGGTATCTCACTTTCTGATGATCGAGTAGACCAATAGTTTCAAGGAGATCTAGATGTTTTATATCCACGAGACAACGCGTCTTCATGGGGTTCCTCGTTCTATCATTTCAGATAGGGACACACGTTTTATGTCTCATTTCTGGCACAGTTTTTAGAGGTAACTGGGTACAAAAGTGCTTCTGAATAGAACTTACCACCCTCAGACCGACGGCCATTCATATTTTATGATACCGATGCTTGAGGACATGCTGCGTGGATGCGTCGTAGAATTTAGGGGCTCTTGGGACAAGAATATACCCATGGTTGAGTTTTCCTATAATAATAGTTTTCAGGTAACTATTGAGATGGCACCATGTGAGGAATTATATGGTAGGAAAGGCCGATCACCCTTATGCTGGTTGGAGGCAGGTGAGACAGATTTACTGGGACCATGTCCCGTATAGGAGATATCATAGCAGGTCGAGTTTATACAGAAGCAAATAGCTACTGTGAAAAATCATCAGAAATATTATGTTGATCGCCGCAGATGACTCTTGGAGTTCGTGGTCGGGGATCAGGTTTTCATGACTGGTTCACCATGGATGGGACACAGGCAGATCAGGAGACTTGGTAAACTTTCACCACAGTATGTGGGGTCGTTTGAGATTTTAGAGAGAGTCGGGTCAGTTTCCTATCGGTTGCAGTTACTATAGATATATCGGGCCATGAACAACGTCTTCCATGTATCTTTGTTGCATCGTTAACACTTAGAACCATCATAGGTTTTTCTGCCTGAGGAGGTTGAGCTTCAGGTCGATACATCTGTTGAGGAGCATCTGATTCGTTTTGTTGATATGATCACAAAGGTTCTCTGAAGTCGATCAGTTCCTCTCATATGTGTATTGTGGTAGTATGGTTGAGTGTAGGATGAAACATGGGAGCAGGAGACCAACGTACGTGCATAGTGGCCAGATTTTTTCATATCGTTATCTTCACCACCATTGGAAGGGAAATTCAGCGACGAATTGCTATAATGGGGGAAGTTTGTATGAACTCAGTTCTTATTGTTGAGGTACAAGATTCTTCTGTTCCTTTTTCCATAAGTGGTTTAGAGAAAATAAGGAAAATAGGGGAAAATCCCAAATTTTGTGGTTACAAGCCATGTACTTTTCCACAGGCCATGTACATTGGCCGTGTGGGATGAGTACATAGGGCGTGTATCCTTATTAGCGATGAAAGGTCTAAAAACAGACTACATTTCATGTAGTGGGTACTTACACACCGTGTAGTCCGTCGGAAAGTGAATAGTATGGCGGTGGGAGTATCTGCCAGCTGAGAGACAGTACCCGCCGTGTATTCGGAAATACATGATGTGTAATCATGTCAAGGTATGAATAGTTCAACGGTGGAAAATGTAGCCGCTAGAGGAACAGGTAAATGAGAAAAGTACAGGCCGTGTACTTTAGAGTACACGCCGTGTAGTTTATTTTTTCCTCATAAAATGGGCAGTAGAAATCTCTATTCATAGAGGAATCATAGAACACCTGAGGAGAATGGTAAATACAACTGGAGCTTGAAGGATCACCTGACCGCACACTGGGAACCTGATTTCGTATATGTCAATCTCTTTGGAACCACATAGGTAAGCTCTTCCTTCTCCTAGTTCCTTTCTTAACAATTATATCCCGGGGAAATGTTTTTTAGGTTTGAATGTATTGTTTTTATTCCCAGTTATACGTCATTCATGGGAATTTCTGGAAGCGTCTTTCATGTATTCCGATCAGGGGCGATCATGGTAGGTGGTCTGGTGTTTAAATTCGAAATACTGGGTGTTTTTATGTACCATTGTGCTACGAACCCATGTTGGGGTGTCGTGTGGCTGAGGCCTTGGCTATTTTAAATACCTAGAATTGTATAGGTAATTAAATGTAATTATATACTGCTGTTTGGGTTCACTTCTTGGATCCAAGGCCACCCCTAGGGGGGCATTACCTTGTTTATCCATTTCGCATGGATACCCAAGGATATGCCATGATTATTATGTGTATTTAATTTTCATGAGAGAAAATGTATATGAATTTCATGTTTATGCTTTGTTCCCGGCCTGGTTACTTGCATAGCCTGCGGGTAGTGTTTCCTTTAACCCGTGGGTAGTGGTTCTTTTAGCTTGAGGGAAATATTCATTATGCCTATGGTCTCTAAATTTTGTGCATGTGGGCGACACTTCATAAGCCTGAGGGAAATATCTTTTATGCCTGCGGGAAATTACCTGCGGGTTATGACTCTGATAAACTGAGGGTAAGGATTGTTTTTCTGAGGACAGTGTTATCACGAATGTCCACCATAGGGATTTTCATATGTTATACCTACCAAGTTAAAGCGCTTGCTTGGAATTGTTAAATGAATATTAAAATGGAAACATAATTGGTAAGTTAATTACTTCGAGTACTGCTTAGTTTATTGCATTTACTACTACTCACTATTGTTGCACATTTTCACTGATAGTTGGGAACATGAATTCAGTCTTTTCCTACTGGGACTTATTTTTTACACCATGTTTGGGTCATGTCTTCGGCCCAAAATGAATATATTGATGAAGGTGTCGATATGGGAAAGGGTCCCTATACAGGTACAAGATTATTGTATAGGAGTATGAGAGCATGGGACTGAGCTTAGGCTTGCGATGATGGTGAGCTCCTATTGCACTATTTTGTTTCATTTTTGTTGTACCTTGTACATGAGTTGTATTGTATTTTATTTCAGTGTCTTCTGTTCTAGGTGTTTTAAGGGAATAGTGACATGTTGCATCGTTATATACATATGATTTTTGGTTCTCTTTTACTTCAGTTGTCCATTTAGTTGTATATTGTTTACTACTTCCACTATTGTATGTTATTTAACATTTCCATTACGCTACACTTTTACAAATGAGGGCATAGTTTCCCCAATATCAGTCCTTGGC
Source organism: Viscum album (assembly GCA_963277665.1). Taxonomy (NCBI): domain Eukaryota; kingdom Viridiplantae; phylum Streptophyta; class Magnoliopsida; order Santalales; family Viscaceae; genus Viscum; species Viscum album. The sequence continues at coordinate 41,246,832 of OY728157.1, forward strand.
CCTCACTTCTAGGTGAAAACCTCTGGCATTTGGGGAAATTCTCTTCAGGCCATGTGACCAACTGGGTTCGGGGCACCCATTGAGTGTCACCCTGATCTTGGACGTCACATTTACAACAGATTCTATATATAAGGAATGATTAGTTTTGTAGTATTGATGAATCTAGATACATACATGGAACCCATTTAACATTTCAAAAGGAAACAAATCGTGATACATAAAAGACGTTAATAATCTGCATCCTTGAAAACTAAATAAATGATATTTTCTTCATAACCTAGGAAGAAAAAACAATTGAAAGGGGTGAACTCAAATACAATGTAAGGGTTAGGTAATATAATGTAAAATAACATAAACATAAAAGTTAGGCATGTTTAATAACTAAATCACATGCCTATAAATATAAACATGAACACTTGATGGTAGGAATGAGTTCGAAATAAATAATTCCACAATGAAACATAATCTTGGGTATTCTACTAGTTGAATAACCACAAGATGTCTCAGTACTATTTTAATATTGAGGGAAATCCATATTTTGGACGTCATACAACATGATATCATGGCCTCATCCAAGACATAAAAAAATGATTAATCCCTCGACCATAATTATACATAAAACGAGAAATTCACTGACCATGTCCATGTCTATTGGTCTCATGAGACCTACTGATGCATCAATATGAAATAGCGGGACCCATCTGTCACATAATATTTCCAATGCATTCTTCATATGAAAGGGGTAAACATAATTAACATATGCATTTTCTGAAATGGCTCTAAGGACATATTTTAATTGAATTTTTGACAACCCCTTTCCAAGGGATGAGGGGGATCCCTTACAGGTCCTAGTGGCTTATAGATTACCTGACCCGTATGTCTTTTTTGAAACTTCCATACTATAATTTCGTATAACTGCTCCTCCCTATCTTTTGTATCATGATATTAGCTCTCCACCTTCGCATGGTTGTTTGGATATGCTTCCCATGCATAAAAAGTATAGTCGCAATTCCAATTCCATACCCTCTGTTCCTTTCACATTTTTTAGCTTATTCTCTAGTGAATATGCCTGCTCTAAATACTCATATGGATTATCTTCTTTATAGAGTCTTCTTAGTCCTTTAAGAAAGATTTTAGGTTACTCGAAATCCTTGAGGGGGGTCGAAGGCCATGATGGCGTCTGAAAGAATTACTGGCTGAATTTACATGGGTGGATTGTTGAAGTCCTTGAAGGAATTTATGACCAAACCAGCGGCCCAAAAGCCCAAATAGATGAATAGTTATTGTAGCTATAGTACCAAACAGTCCCTGCTACATCACTGCTACAGTAACCCAAACAAATGTCTCCCTCGGTTGTAAACCCGGATCTCATGGATGCACATTCTGAGTCCTCACCAATAGGTCTGAAGCACTGCTGTAATTATCATACACATTCATATTGAAACAAACATATGAAATGTAAATGACATCCCCAATCATTGAACATAGACACTAACTATTCAGAATATTGCTGTGAATGGAATCCAGATACTACATCAATAATAAAAATTAATTAAAAACCCTTCAACAAAATATTGTGTATAATATCATAATAGATAAACCTCAATTATGTACAGGATTCATGAATGTATGTTGACATATACAAATATATTTATAAATGTGACCATTGATAAATTCTTGAAAAAATACTCCTTTGACATTCCAATGTGTCCCATACCACCTTGAAACATTCAAAAAATAATCCCTTAGAACATAATGACAATAAAGAGACACTTGATATGATATAAATTTTTTTTCTAACACTTAATGAATAGAATGGGTGGTGAACAAGTAATATACTTCATAAAATTTTATGTGAGATGAAAAAAAAATCTTTTATTACTTTTGAAGAATTGTTCTGTTTTGAAATTAATTTTTATTTTAAATGAAATAATATTGTAAACATGTACATCTAAGAAAATAAAAGGTAATGAAATTGAAAACATATTTTAGGCATAAATGATGTCCCACTGAAGTGAAATCGTGTAAAAATATTTCTTATGAATCTTTGGAAATTAAAATTTTATAGAATTTTACAAAAAATAACAAAGATATTTATAATGTTGAAATGAATGTTTGTTTTCCCAAAACAATTAAATATCCATAATATTTTTTAGGATAAATTTATTTTTTTTATAAATATAATTATGGATTAAAATAGATTTTTTTGGGCACATGAAAATGGGTTAGAATTCGAGAGGTCATCTTGATTCGGGTTTGTTTATCGAGAAGAAATACTGAATTATCTTATTAAAATATGTAAATTCCAATTAAACCAACAAAGATCCTATTTTTTATACATGTATGTAACATTCACAAGGAATTTATGATGAGTAAATATGAAGAAATAATAATTTCATTTAGATGAGTAAAGAATAAGAGACTCCTAAATAAAAATAGAGGTTACGGTAGAAATTTCTTAAACATTGTAACCAATTGAATTGTATGACCCAAGAATAATAATCATAAAATCTTATATTTAATATCAATGAAATAATAATATTCATGATATTATACATCAATTTTAAGAGTATATACACCATATACATGTAATAGTAGTGAAAATAGAATATCTCACGGGAATGTATGTGAGATGAAGAAACCCCTGACATTAAGCTCGATGGTGTTCCTAACTTGATCGTAGTGTCCTAGATAACCAAACCAAATTAATTAGTTAATATTTATAGAACCTATTCATTATATTATTTATTTATTATAAACTAATTAGTTCATTAATTTCTTTTTTATGGGTTAAAGAGGTTCAATTTTATTGTTTTGGAAGCATTTTCTTCCATGGTTTTCATTATAGATTTATATGTATTTATGAATGGATGTTCATTTGAAAAGTGTTCAAATATCAATAAATGTTAATATATATTATTAATGTAATTAAAATAATATAAATGATTGGCATGAACCCCTCCCCACAAAGTGTACCCCTCATGGTTTTCCAATGTGAGAAGGGTGATAATGACACCCGAGTCCCTCCTCCATTAGGCTCCGGGTTTGCGAATAACACTGAGGGTATAGTAAATACCAAAATGGGAGTCATTACCCACTAAGAGAACACATTCAGAAGTGAGATATAATATAGACACCAAAAAACTTTAAATTAAACCTAAAATATAAAATAAACCCAACTGTACATATGCAATTTCATGTAAAAGTACTATAACTAGAAGGGAAAAAACAGCAAGTACCGAAAAGAAAGTAAAAAATCAACAGCAACCTCTATCCCGAATGGCTCGTGCAACCCCAAGATCGTATAAAATATCGTGATCTCTAACCTACTCCATGTGACCTAAATAACTATTTATATATACATTGGGTGAGTATAACAGTATACTCACTAGGATCCTCCCTGAAGCCTCTCATGAAAAATTAAAGAAAGCATGATAAAACACAGTGAACAATAAGTGAAACTAACATATCACCGAAACAGGTATACAAAGTTTGCAAACTCACCATGTATACTCTCACCAAGTAACGTATAAAAAAATATAATATAATAAAGAATATCAAGGGTACCCCGCTACGACTTCCGCACTGGTTTTTCGCTTTTCCCCAACGTCACACGTCCTGAGCATCTCTCTCAAAAAGGCATGCCCGCAGACACCTGGGTGAAGCACCAAAACATGCACCTCCTGCAAAAAACCCACCACGTCCAGGTAAGAGAAGTAACTAGGTTGTTTCTAGGAGCCACCACAGCCTGCATAATGTGTATCATAAATCATGTATTATTCCTCAAGCCATTACAGCCTATACACTGAGTAAGAATCATCAAGCCATCACAACCCATACACGTTACACCTATAGTAGTCCATAGGATACAATATCCATAATATATGTCTGTGAATAACCACATGCCATTACAACCCTCTACACACATATATGGGGAAAACTAGCCGTTGTGCGAACAACCACAAGTAACTACAATGTCATGAGAGCGGGGACAAATGGGGTAGTCAACCATCTGTCCTCCCACCAAAATGTTGGGGTTATCACCCCCAGGGCTCAGAATCTCTAGGGTGTCATTTTACCTTACTGACTGGGTGGGATAACGTATAGAAACACAAAAATTACATCATATATTGTATCCCACCACCACACTATGGACATAACCTAGTCTTAGACACAACTACAGCTAATGTCTCTCAGAATCCGGGCTGCTACTTCTAAGACTAGGTATCCTATAAGCATAAAACCATTTAAAGAGATTTATTAGATTACTTCATTCCCTTTTTATCAGTTTCACTTTATGTTAATTAATTCATTAAACATTAATTAACCATGAAAAATTCCATATTAAATTTCATTAGCATCACAACCAAAGTAAACTATTCCTTCAAAATTAAAACATCATCATTATGTACCAGAAAACTCCAACCACATGGGTTTACACCATTTATTAAATTATTCATTATAAAATTACTTTCCCACATTCCCAAGCTTTCTAGAGAAACATTCTATGCTACTAAACACAAGGGGGTTAACATGGTGAGTAGATGTACTACCCTTCGAGTCTTTTCTGCTTATAGGAAGAGAGTATACCCATCCTTCCTTGAGAATCTAAACAAAGAAAGCATATGGAATAACCCATTTGTCATTTCCTCTTTTGGAAGAAGGAGAAGTTAGACTAGCTGCCTTGAGTAGTGGAGAAATGTAAAGCAGATAAAGAACCAAAATAATCATCAAGCATGCAATAATCACATCCATCCCATTCCATTCCATCATCCCTAGTGTCTTCCACAACACCCACATGCATAAACCAATGCATCTCACCACTCTATGCATAATCTACTACCACAACCAAAAGCGTCAATGCCCCCATATATCACAGTATCCATCCACGATCACATCACCGCACAAGACGTAGGAAAACAAACACCACATTAATTGGGCTCTTGGCCCTTTAACAATCATGAGGGTAAATCATAACCCTTTAAGGAATTGTCGATCTATCATATTGTTAATCTATCTTTAATTAACAGATTTATTATTCCTAGGATCCAAATTCTGGAAACCTAATCAGTAAGTTATCTCAAATAATTAAACATTCTTACTAAAGCAATTATATTAACATAAAATTAAACCAAGAAGAACCAGATTCATTTACATGCCCCTTTATCGAGATACAACAATTATCAGTTACTTACGGTTTACGTTCGTTACCATTTTTCATCAAGAATGAACAGTTAATCAAAGAATTCATAGATATCACACTATCTAGAAAAACAAGGGGCAATAACATACGATCAATATCAATTGATTAATCTAGTTCAAATATTTATTATGTAAATTCCATTATGGTCTAGTGATATAGAACATGCTAACAATATAGTTTCACATAAAAGAAAATAGAAGTAACAAATCCCTTACCTCAAACAGTTCTTGATGTTCTTTATCCACACAATGGGTCACAATACGACCGCACCAACCAAAACCCATGAAAAATCCCATTAGAAGAATGTAAATTACATGATATAATATGGAAAGGATAAATAGTAGAAGATGATCCCCAATGGAACGATGATAAAACATACCTTCTATCGAAGATTTATTGATACAACTTGGTTGCATCAAAACAGATTGGAACCAATCCGAGGAGGAAAGTTTGATTGTGAAAATCCAATAGGAAGGATTGAAAGGTTCTAGCGCCTCATAGACGATAACAAAGAGTAAGAACAAAGGTGGAATATTTCATGTCCCTTTTTAAGATTTAATGGGGTGACGTTTTATGATACACTTAATTCCCCATTGAAAGAAAATTGAATTAACCCACACAGTTTGACCAAGTAAAAACATCTATCCCTTAGGAATAAATATTTAGGATTTATGAACATTGAATCGGTCTTAAGAGTCCTTAAAATAAGTCTTTAAATGTATTTTACGTCAAATGAAACGTCAAAGGGTTGAAACTGTAAGAAGTTGTAAACACTGTACACCTACCGTTACTGTACACCTACTATTACTATACACCTACCATAATTGTACACCTACCGATAGAGGTTAAGGATAGTACTCACCATTCTAGAAACACTGTACACATAACATTACGATACACCTATAGTTAGATGATACTGATAGACCTCATAGTTCTGAAAACACTTTACACCTACCATTACTGCACACCTACCATTACTATCCACCTACTGATAGAGGATACTGATTGACTTCACCGTTCTGGAAACATTGTACACCTACCGTTACTGTACACCTACCATTATTGTACACCTACCGATTGAGGTTACCAATAGACCTCACCATTCTGTAATCACGGTACACTTACTGTTACTCTACAACTACTGATAGAGGTTACCGATACACCTCGTCATTCTGGAAACACAGTACACCCACCATTACTATACACCTACCAATAGAGGTTACCGATAGACCTCATTATTTTGTAAACATTGTAAACCTACCGTTAATGTACACCTACAGTTACTATACACATACTGTTAGAATAGTTCACAGAACCTCTCTGATAGAATTGTTCACAGAACCTCACTGATAGAACTGGTCATAGAACCTCACCGATAAAACGGTTCACAGAATTGGAAATTTGGCAATGTGTTGATGAGAAGTCACCTTGACCTCCCAAAACACCTCAAACAACACATTTTCCCAATGTAATAGACCAGAGAGGTCAAGGTCTTTAAAATGATTTTATAATGAATTTTTTTATACACTCTGGGATTGACTTTTTTGGTAAATGATAATGATAAATGATTGGATTAACTTGGCGGTTTTGTGCATAAGGATATTTTTTTGAATTATTGTTTTATATTACAGGGGTTTAAGTATTAAATATAATAACATAAGTTAAAAAAAAATTTATGAAATTAATAAACCATAAAAAATGGGTTCATGACTATAATAATGATGGAAAAAATAATTGAGAATATTTCATCCTTGATTGTGATAAATTAACGCATCATAGACGGTGTTTTCATTTTTAGTATACGAGGGTGGGAGATGATGATGAAACATTACAATAGAATATTAAAATTTATTTTCATGTATGTTACTGTAATTATCATATAATTTGTATTACTTGATATTAAAAACAAAATAATGGTACTCAAAATAAAATAAAAGTTGAGAAATCCCTCATGAAAAATTGGCAGTCTAATGGTGTAACTTAGTATTTCATAAAATATTTTGCAGATAGAAAATGGTATCTCAAAATTCAAACATAATATAGACAGTATGGGGATATTGAATGATGTATCCCATCATAAACCATTTTAAAATAAAATATATTTAAATAATAAGACTTCTTGATAAAGAGAGAGATATTGAGACCAAAAATTCTACAGGAAAATGACTATGCCACATGGTTTTAGAAAACATTAAAAAGAGAGGGGATATGGCTAAATAACTCCTAAAAAATTAATAAAATACTATATGGGAATAATAATATTGAAATAATAACATGGTATAAATACTTGAAATACATACCATATAAAAGAGTACATGGATGTGAAAAGAGAAGATGACAATTCTTTTACCATGTTGAGTAACTCCTTAGACATGAATATCGGGACCTTGGGGGATTGTAGACACTGTGTAATGACTAATAGGGATGTAAAATTAATAGATATTCAATGATGATGAGTTTTTAAGAATATAAATGAAGGAATGATAGAGTATTTGTATTAAATGAGAGATAGTGTCTTATGAATTTAATCAGAAACCTCATTAGTGTTTTTGCAAAACTGTGGGATTTCCCACGGTATTTGCATATGTTATTAGCCACTTGGAAAACATCACATCATTTTTTAATGTACATAAGATGAACCAAATTTTTTATTAATTATTATATCATTATGATGTTATTAAACATACCAAAAACTCAAAACCCTATTTTACTATTCATGAATAATTCATGTATTTTAAAAAATTCCCAATAATTCACCCTAAGAATTTTTCGATGTTTTGAATTAAAAAATGATATAAAATTTTCAAAATTAAATTTCTAATTATTTTTAATTTATTTATTAAATTAATTCATAATTTAGTAGAAAAAAACATTAAAACTATAACTCCTTTTACAACACCTTAAAAATTAATCAAGTTCCCATAGAATTATCTTATAACCAAAAGAAAATTAAATAACAATTTATGATAAATTTTTTGAAAACAAATTACAATTTTAAATTATTAAATTAATCAAAAAATTCTAATTAAAATCTTTATTACATACAAAAATAACAATACTAATACTATGATGGTTTTTTCACATTAAATATATAAAAATTGTATTTATAAATTCATGGGAGATGTTTATATTTTTGGGATGATTTTCAATTAATTACTATTCATTAAAATTCATAAGGGTTTCTTAATATTCATAAGGGTATGTAACTATTTATAAAAAAATAATTGGTTCATTTCAGGCCCCAAATATCTTAATGAAGGCAACCATGTATGTCAGTTTTTTGAAATTTAAATCACAGAGGTCGACAAATATGTTTACTTGGCTTGGTTATAACAAATTGATGTTTTTTAGAGGCTCATTGTTTCATTAATTCTATATTAAATCTATTTGTATATTCTTTGGGTATTAAATTGTCCCCTCCTTAAAAAAATTTATTCCTTGAACATTGATATTGAGCATCAAAATTTAATGGTTGATAATTCAAAATACCCTTGTTGTAAGCCCACATCAAGAATATGGTTAAAATATCCAATTAATAAGAGTAATGGGAAATGCATCAGTTACTACAAAACAACTCCCTCTCATTGGAAAACATGGTCATGGATGAATAATCCAACCATTTTTTAGTGACATTAAACATTAAAACACAATATGATGATCAACATAATCTATTTCTTAAATTGTTTAAAAATCCCAAATATAATGATTTGTAACATTATAATGAAGGTAACTAAATTTACAAGATGAAATTATCATTAAACCTAAATCAATAAGAAGTAGCTCTAAAATTCATATACCGAATATGTGAATAAATTCGTCTTGTTTCCTCTTGAAATATTGTAATAACTTGAATTACCATAAAAATCATATTGGAAATAACCATTCTTCGTTATTTATGAATTAAGATACATGTTATTGAATATATTACATAAATCCAAAAGTTTTTTAAACTCCATCGATGATATAATAGACCTCTTATAAACAAGTAAATAATTGGATCCATGGTAGTCGGAACATATTTGAATCAATCATTTCTTCTTCATTATATCAATATGAGATATATATTAAGGGTTTTATTTCCCCCAATCAACTGTTTCTACAAGGTTTAACTTTATACTGAATTAATTTTCCACTTTAACGTTCACCATATGACCTCGAAATCATAGTGGAATGGTGTTGCAATACAATTATTATATATCTCATAACTATTATAACAATAATATCATAACATATTACTTGAATAAAAAACCATAAATAAATTATTTATTCTACTTCAATCGTAGTAACATCATAAGCTTGGCCTTGATCCATTTTCATTTTCAGAGCTATAATATCATGATTCTTGAGAAATTGATTCACATTGTTCCTCATCTCCATTCATTTGATGCATTGAATATAGAAAAATTTCTTCCTTGTCTTGCAATTATGAGCCTGGGAGCATTTTCTCCATAGTAGAAGTGAACTTCTTTTCTTCGCAAGCATATCCCAAGGTGTTTCCTTCCAAAATTATCACATTTGGTAAAATAAATCATTCCCTTATTCTATTTATACATGTTTATATCTTCCATATTATTCATATTTTACTTCCCTAAAATGTCATAGTACTCAAAGAATTCATTACATACCTTTTTAACACATGATATTACTTCTTTATATGATGAAAATACTTTAAAGACAATATTCTTTTGAATTTATGGCTTAAGATCATTAGATATATGATCATTCTTACTCTCCGCATAAAATGCATTGGTGAAGTTCACATTCCTTATTTTAGGTGAAATTTTTAATGAATTCCATATTATATGTTGTCTAATAATATTAGGAACTCTATATATCTCTAAACATGGTATAACACATAACATTAATTTATGAATCATAAATCATAGAACCATGTAATTTGGTTACTTTGGGAGAAAAAATTCTTCATAATTGTTTGTAATTTATTTATTAATTTACCAATGAATATCCCCCATGAGTGTCAAACCAAGAGGGTAGCATGACCAATTGTCGTGAACCAGATTAAGTTCGAGTCTAGATAAATGTGGTGTTTTAGGTTTTTACCTCTAGATTCATCTATCCTAAAGCCTCCTCTACTTGTTGAAATTTATAAAGGGACTTAATTTCTTGAAAAACCTCATAATGTATTCCTTATCAAAATTATAGGATGTCCTTGTATTCATATCCCTAATGTATATCATCGGATTTTGTTCACTAATATAGTTTTTTTATATCTAGTATACATGTTCTCTACTAAACATATATTGATATAAACTGTAACATTCCAAACCCAGAATCCTAGAGCCAATGCTTTATTTTAAAACATTGTCATGATTTTAAAGAATCAAATCCTAAAGTCCTGATCATTTTAGAAGTCTTGAAGAATGTATATATTTACACGGAACCCATTTTTCATTTTTAAAGGTCTCAAAATATGATACATAACAAAATACAATAAACTAAATCCTTGAAAAGTCAATAAATGATCACTTCTTCAAAACCTACTGAAGGAAAAACAAATGAAAGGGGTGAGAATAATTGAAAAGTAAGGGTTAGTAAATATAGCAGAAAATAAAACTAACATAAACATAAACATTAGGCATGGTGAATAACTAAAACACAATCCTATAAAAAACATGAACACGTTATGGTAGAAATAAGTGATGAATAAATAATGCCATAATAAAATATAATCATGGGTGTTATACTAGTCGAATAACCACATGAACTATCATTTCTATTTTAATAATTGTGGTAATCCATATGTTGTAAAACATAGAACATTCCATCAGGTCCTCATCAAAGATATTAAAAAAGGATTAAGGCCTTGACCAAAACCATATATCAAAATGGGAAAGGCCTCAACCAATTCAACATTTATTTGTCTCATGAGACCTACTGATACCTAAAGACGCTATAACATTCCAAACCCATCACATACTAAGTAAAATTCATTCCTCATATGAAATGAGTGATTATAAATAAAATATACATTCATATTGATACAAAAATATGAAATGTAAATGACTTCCCTGATTAGTGAACGTAAACACTAACCATTCTGAATAATATGGTTAATGGTATCATGATTTCACATCAATATTCAAAAATAATCATAAAAAATTAAACAAAATATTTTAGATGGTCGAATAATATATAATACTCAATGATTTATAAGATTCCAAAATTTATATTGACATAGACGGATATATTTTTAAATGATACAATTGAAAAATATTGAAAAAAACAATCCTTGAACATTCCAAAGTGTTTTATACAGCTTTGATACATTCAAACCATAATCCCTTAAGATATCAAAGGAATAAAGAGACCATTTATTTGAAATACCAATAGTCATTACTTACACAAAATTCATGGAATGATTAGTGAACAATGAATAAACATCATAAAAGTTAATGTGAAACATGAAAAAAAAAATCTTTTTAATGAATAGTCATTTTAGAATATCAATTTTATTTTCCATGAAATTATATTTTAAACATTTATATCCATGAAAATAAAAGGTAAAGATATAAATATTATATTTGAGGTATAAATTTTGTCTCACTGATGTGAAATCATGCAATACGAATTCATAATAATCAATTTAATTAAACATTTTGGAGAATCTCAAAGAAAATGTTAAAGATAATTTTAAATTTGAATGGAATATTTGTTATAATACACCCATAGATGATCTATGATAATATTTCATGATAAAATGAGTTTTTTTATAAAAAAAATTGGATTAAAATAGATTATTTTGTGCACATGAAAATAGTTACAAATTCTATAATTTCTCTTGAATTATGTTTTTTTATGAGGATGAAATTTTGAATTATCCTTTTAAAAACTGTAAATTCATCTAAAACAAAGAAGGGTATGGGTCAGTAGATATTTATAGAAAATTCACACAAAATTTATGTTGAGTAAATGACAATAAATAATTATTTATCTGATATGAGTTGACAATAACAGCCGCCCAAATGAATATAGAGGTTCTGGTTGAAAATTCATACACATTATAACCAATTGAAATGTATGACCCAGAAGTAATAATCATAAAATGATAAATTCAATATCATGAAAATAATGGCATTCATTATATGTTACATAAATGTGTTTCATACATACACCATACACAACTAACAGTAGTGAATACATAATTTCTCTGAAAAATGGATGTGAGATTAAGAAACCCTTTACCTTATGCCCGATGGAGTTCTTCACTTGTTCATATTGTCCTGGATAAAAGAATTTAATTCATTAATTTATATTTCCATAAAATATTGTTTTTCAATTTATTTATTATATCCTTATTAGGTTTATTAATTTATGTTTTGATCGGTTTAAGAGGTTCAATTTTATTGTTTTTGAACCATTTTCTTCATTGGTTTTCATGATCTATTACTAGTATTCATGAATCGATTTTCGTTTAAAATGTGTTAAAACATATAGAATTGTTAATATATATTATTATATAAATTAAATTGATATAAATGATCATATAATTAATTTGGTTATATACCATGAGGATGGATTGTTTGATAAATAAAAATTATAACCGCTGAGATTAACTTCACAGTTTTATGCATAATGAACATGTTTTGAATTAATATTTATATTATGAGGGTGTAGAGATTTTAAAACATTAAATAATATGAAATAAATATATGAGGATTTTTTTCAACCATAAATATAGTTTCATGACCTGAATTGTATATGATAATAAAAATTGATAACCCATCATCCTTAAATGTGATAAATTTAAAAATATATCAAATGGTGTTTTCAATATTAATATATGAGGAGGGTAAAAAAGACTTGATGATGAAACACTACAATAGAAATATAAATTTTTATTTAATGTAATGTAATTCAATTATCATATGATATATATTAGGGGAGAAGAAAATGAAAATAATGGAACTCGAAATAAAAGAAAACTTGAGAAATCCCTCACAAGATTCGGCAGGCTAACGACGTAGCTTAATATTTTATAACATATTTTGATGAGAGACAAAAATGTATATAATAATTAATACAAAATATGTTAAATAATTTGTATATGTAATGACATATCCTAGAAGGAAAAAATATAAATTTAATGATAATTACACAATAAGATTACTTGAAAAGATAGAGATTTTGAGACGAACACATATATAACCTAACGACTATCCACATGGTTTTAAAAAACATTATAAAGAGACAAGATATGGGTAAATAACTAATAAATTTATGAAAAAATATTATTGTGATAGAATAAAATATAAATAACATGGTATGAAAACTTGAAATACGTACCATATAAAAGGGAACTTAAATGAGAAAAGATAAGTTTATGATTCTCTTACGATGAAGGGTAAATCCTAAAACCAGAAGGTTCGAAACTTGGGGGCTTGATGACACCTTGGAAGTAATAATAGTTTGGTAAAACAACCATAGATTCTAGGATTATGAGTCTTGAATGAGACAAATTGATGAAATGAGTGGTTATTTAATGTAAATGATTGGGAGTTCCTTATTAATTTAATTTTACACCACACTGGTGGTTTTTGTAAAACCAAGTGTTTTAGCATGGTATTTTCCCATTATATTATCCACTTGGGACACCTCAGATCAAAAGATTACTATACGCATGTCTACATGCATTTTATTTTAACTATTACATCATTATGATGTCATTCAATATACAGAAAACTCAAAACATAATTTTTGCTATTGAAAAAAATTATAGTATTTTTGAAAATTGAAAACAATTCACTCTAACCATTTTATGATGTGTATAATTAAATTATTACCTCCATTTTTTGAAAATAAATTTTAAAATTTTTTGACTTATTTTTCAAATAAAATCATAATTTATTTGATAATAAAACATGAAAACTATAACTCATTTTGTAACACCATAAAAATTAATCAAGGTCCAATAGAATTATCTTATTACCATAAGAAAATAAAATAAAAAATTTATGATTACATTTTAGAAAAATACATTTCAATTTAAAATTATTGAATTTACCAAAGTATTGTAATTAATATATTCATGATATAAACAAATACAATTACATTACAATGATAGTTTTTCACATTTAATATTTATAGATTTTATTTATAAATTAATGGTTGAAGTTTCTGTTTTTTGATGATTTACTATTCATTATTATTTATTTCTATTCATAAGGGTATTTTTCTATTCATAAGGGTATTTTACTATTAAAAAATAATAATTTTTTCTTATCAGGCTCTAAATATCATACTGAACACAACTGTATATGTCATCTTTTTCAATTTAAAATAAAAGAGGTGGAAAAATTCTGTTTACTTGGATAGATTATAACAAAGTGATGTTTTGTAGAGAAAAAATATTATAGGAATTCTATATTAAATATATTTTTAAAATTTTTGGGTGTTACCTTATACCCTACATTCAAAATTATTTTCCTCGAAATTTTATATTGTACATCAAATGTTAATTCTTGATACATAAAAATTCCCTTGTGTTAATCTAGCATAAAGAATATGGTTAAAAAAACTTATAAATAAGTGGAAAGGGAAATACATCAGTTACTACAAAATAACTACTTCTTGTTAGACAACATGATCATTGATGAATAATTAAACCATTTTATAGTGACACTAAACTCTCATACCCCATACAATGATCAATTTAATTCATTTAGTGAATGGTTTAAAATTCAAAAATATAATTATTAAAATCATTATAATGACGAACTCTAAATTTACAAGATAAACATATCATTAATCCATAATCAACATGAAACAGCTCTAAAATTCACATTCCAAAGATGTGAATAACTTCCTCATGTATCCTCTTGAAATATGTAAATAACATGAATAGCCATGAAATCCATATTGGAAACATGATTTCTTCTGTATTTATTCTGTAACACTATTGTTATTGGATACATTCCTTAAATTCAAAAGTGTTTTAAACTCCATCGATGATAACATAGACCACTTCTAAAAAAGTCAATAATAAGTTTCAAGGTATTCAGTATTTATCTGAATCAATCATTTCTTCATAATTATCACAACAAGAGATATATATTTAGGGTTGTATTTCCTATAACCATGTATTTTCAAAAATGATTAAATATCTAAATAATCAAATTTTTCTATTTACATTTCACCATACAACCTCAAATAATTAATGGAATATTACTTTATTGAAATCATTATATATCTCATAATTCTTATAACATGAAAATTATATCATAGTTATTGAATCATAAAACATAAATACCTTATTTATTATCCTTCAAAATTAGTAACAAAATAAGCTTGGCCTTGATCTCTTTTCTTTTTCAGAGCTATATTTCCATGTCTCTCAGGTTATTGATTCACAAAGTGTCTCATCTCCTTGCATTTGAATCATTTAATATAATAAAATTCATTCATTATTTTGTAATTATGAGCATGGTGGAATTTTTCTCCACACATGAAGAAAACCCATTTTTCTCTTAAGAATATCCAAAGGTTTTTTCATCCACAATTATAAAATATGGGAAAATACATCTTTCCCTTCTTCCATTTATCCATGATTTTCTCCCCCATCATTTTCTTCTTTTTCTTCCCTTCAAATTAATAGTACTCATAGATTTCTTTAAATGCATTTTTAACAAATGATACTATTTCCTCTTATGGTGAGGATAGTTGAGAGAAAAACATGCATTGAAATTACAGCTTATGGACATTAGATATATGATCCTTCTAACTCTTCGCATAATATTCATTGGTGATGTTCTCATTCCTTCTTCTAAGTTCCATTTATAAAAAATTCCAAATTACATATTAGCTAAAAAAATTATTAACTCTCTATTTATATAAACATGATATAACACATAAAATAAATTTGTGCATCATAAATCCTAGTACCATATTCTTTGGTTTCATAGGGTGGATAAATTCTTCATAATTTTTTTTAATAAGATAATGAATTTACTGAAGCATAAGCTTCAAGAGTTTTAAACCAAGAGTGTATCTAGGCTCATTATCGTGCACCTATTCCCATTCGATTGTAGCTTAAAAAGTTGTTTTGCAGTTTTACCTCTAGATACATCTATTCTAGAGCCACCAATATTTGGTTGTATCTAGACTGGGCTTGATAAACCCCATAATATATTATTTTCAAAAATTATATTTTTTCCTTGTTTACCTATCCCCATAATCAATCTTATTATTTTTTTCAGTGATCTATTATTTTATTTCTAGTTTCCATGTTTTGTCCTAAACTTCCATTGATACCAACTGTAACACCCTGACCCTAGAATCCTAGAGCCGATGCATTATTTTAATACATTGGAAGGATTCAAAAGAATCAAATCTCGATGGATCGACAATTTATTATTCTTTAATTAATTAGATTCATACATGGAACCCATTTTAAATTTAAAAAAGAAACAAAATATAATGCATTACAAAAGCTAATAAATGGAATCCTTGAAAACTAAAAAAATGATATATTCTTCAAAACATGTTGATAGGAAAACAAATGAAATGGGTGAGATCAAATTCTTAGTAAGGGTTAGTAAATATAGTTGACAATAACACAAACATAATCATTAGTCATGGTGAATAACTTAAACACCTACCTATAAAAATAAACTTGAGCACATTATGGGTTGAATCAGTGATGAATAAATAATTCCATAACAAAACATAATAATAGATATTATAGTAGTAGAATAAAAACATGAACTATCAATACTATTTTAATAATGTGGGAAATTCATATATCAGACATTAGAAAACATACCATCAATGCCTCATCCTATACTTCTAAAAATGATTAATACCTCGGCCAAAGACATATATCAAAATGGGAAAGACTTCAGCCAAGTCCACATCTATTTGTCTCATAAGACCGAATGATGCATCTAGTGGCTATAGTGGTCCCCAACCATCACATTATAAGTCCAATGAAGTCCTGATATGAAAGTGGTAATCATAATTAACTTATACATTCATATTTAAATTACATATGAAATGTAATTGACTTCCCCAGTCATTGAACATAAACACTAACCATTCGGAATAATATGGTTAATGGTATCAAGATAGCACATCTATTGTCAAAAATAACCTGACACCCTTCAAAAAAATATTTTAGATGATATCAGAATGGATAATCCTTAATTAAGTACTAGATTCAACAATGGATGTTGGCATAGTCTAAGATATTTTTAAATGAGATTATAGAAAAATTCATGAGAAAATTATCCTCGAACATTAACAACTGTCCCAAACCACAATCAATTATTAAAATCATAATCCATTAGAATATAATTAGAATATAATGACCCTCTTTGTGATTTAAAAAATGGAATTACATACACTAAATTCAATTAATGGATGAAGAAAAGGAATATACTTCATAATAAATAATGTGAGACGAGAAAAAAATCCTTTTTACTTTTGGAATATTATTCCTTTTGGAATGTCATTTTAATTTCACATGAAATTATATTATAATCATTTATTCCAGGATCATAAAATTTAAAGATACTGAAATTATATTTGAGGCATAAATAATGTCCCGCTGAAGTAAAATCAAGTAAAAATTGTTCATAATATTAATTAGAAATAAACAATTTAGAGAATCTAAAAGAAAAGTTTTAAAGATAATTTTAATGTGAAATGGAATAATTTTTATCCTAATCACATTATTATGCCAGGATAATTCATCATGATAAAATGAGTTGTTTTATAGAAATAATATTGGATTAAAATTGAAACTTGTTTGCACCTGAAAATGCGTAAGAATTTGAGAAGATCTCTTGAATCAGGTTTGTTTATCAGGATGAAATATTGAATTATCTTTCAAAACATGTAAATAACCACAAAAAAGGAAGGATACATGTTAATTGACATATATAGAAAATTCATAGAAAATTTATGAGGAGTACGTTGTAATACATAACATTTTAATTGATAAGTGTATAGAGTAAGAGGGACCTAAATGAAAATAGAGGTTCAGGTATAAAATCCATACACATTGTAAAAAATTGAATTGTATGACCCAAAATTAATAATCATAAAATGATACATTGAATAACAATAAAATAATGATATTATTGATATGATACAAGAATGTTTATAATACATAAAGAATACATAATTAATAATATTTAATAGGGAATATCATTCCAAAATGGAAGCGAGATGAAGAACCCCCTTACCTTAAGCCCAATAGTGTTTTTAACCTGATCGTATTGTCCTAGATAACAAAATTAAATTTCACTAATTAATTTTTGATGAAAATATTAATTATTTAATTTATTTAATATAAAATTATTAAATTCATTCACATTCATTCTGATGGGTTTAAGAGGTTCAATTTTATAGTTTTGGAATCGTTTTCTTATCAGTGACATAAAAGTTATATAAATGTTCTTATGATGAATTTTTAGAGTTTTCCTTTTCCGTTGGAGGGTTTTCCTTCATCCTCTGTTACAGAAATTCTAGTGTTTTTTGTCTACAATGAATTCATGTTTAATTAAAGAAGGAAGTTGTGATTCATGTTGTAGCATCACCACACTAATTCATTAATGAAATTCATTAATGAGATTCATTAATGTATTCATCATCACCATGTAACTGCAACATAGTGTTGACTAGTCATTATGTAATGATTAATAGAGATAATAAAACAACTTTTTACAATATTTTGTTTTTCCTCTAAATGTCTCAAAAACAATCATTTTTTGTCAAACTGTGCTAGTAGATGTTAGGAAATTCCTGTGAATATCCTTATTCTCATAGTTCAATGGTTACTATTTATTTTTGGTTCGAGCACTGGTTTAGACCTTTAAAAAACCCACTCACATGATTATTTAATAAATATTAAAAATAGTTTGAAAATACAATCTGACCACTCCAGGTCTCAGAATCACATATCTTTTCAAATACTAGTCTAAAAATAATTTGATTTATTTTAAAAACATGTCGTGGAATTTCAGGAAATTATTTAATGAATATTATATGGTCTGAACATTAAATATTAGAATATAGATAAAAATATATCATAGGAAGAGAATCAAATGTAAGGATTTTAAGGTAAATGTTTTATAGAATTTTTATTATATTGAGGTAAAAAAACAAATAGAATAGTGATTTGATAATTATTTTAAATAGATAATAGGTATATATATATAATTCATAATAATTATAATATTCTATATAAAATAAATTCGAAGAATAAAACAAATATAATCCAATAATTTAAAAGGAAAAAATTAATTAAAGCGAATAGAAAAATGATGTAAAAATTTATAATAAATAACATTACAATTTTGATGTTTTAATGATAAATGAATAAATATATTTTATGAATAAATAAGAAGGTAAAATGAAATAATTTTTTTTTCAATAATTATGGAACAGAAATCATATATATGAATAAATTTTAATAAAATAAATGAAAAACGTGACATACTGACCATGAAATTAATATAGATAATCAGAGAGAAGGAACTCCATTATAAGATCACAAATATTTGGTAAAATTTTAATTAGTTTATTTTGAAAACCATATAATTAAAAGGGATTGTATATCCATTAAAATAATATGAAAATGAAAAATTATATGAAAGAGAATTGTATGGTCAAAATATAGGTCAACAAAATATTCCATTTTAAATATAATTGGTATTATATATGTATAAATAATTGATAGAAATATAAATTGGTATTCCAGTTTTCAAATGTTCTCATAAGATAATTGACATTTTACTTTAAATATAATTTACATTATAATCCTTTAAAAGGAACATTGGATATATATAATCTCAAATATAAAGAGAGATGAATAGAAAACCACTTAAAAATGATGTAACATGTAATGTAAGAACCCGTTAGAAATTGTGTGATAAGAAAAATATAAAATAACAATAAAAATAATAGATACTTTTATTTATAAGACATAAAAGAATTTACTAAATATATTGGTAAAAAAATGGGGACTAATAAGATTTATAATAGAGATAATGTGCGAAAAAATCTTGGAATAAATTTTATTTAGATTTATAAATATGTTAAATTAATAAAATATAAAATAAGATATTGAAATGATATAAAAATAAAAATTATTTCTAAAATGGAGTTTATGTCATATATATTTAATATAGTATATATAAATACTAATGTGTAATAAATAAAATCCGAACAGGATTCCATGAAGTGGTATAATTTTAATGAAAATGAGATAGGATTTGATTTCAAAAACATAGTAAATTAGAGGAGGAATACTGATAACAATACATATTCCATAGAATAAAACAAAACCTTCCTAATATATATCGATTTTAAAAATAATTTAATATGTACATGATATTAAACTAATGATTAATTATTTAAAAACATGTGAGTGAAGACCTATAGAAAAAATCCATAAAAAGATCATAATTTATAATGTGTGAATTATTGATTAATCAACGAAACAATATGAAGATAGATCTAAAATACTAAGAAAATGGTAAGAATAATTTATGTGGATTCTATATGACACTATATAATCATTATTTAAAAAAATAGATAAATAGGATGGAGAATAACTCAATGATGTGAAATTGATATTATAATTAGTGTACTAACATTGTAATGTATGAGGTGTGGATCATTCAATATAAATGATGAATAAGAATACGTATAGAAAATTATATATTTATAATAAAAATTTTATATATTGAAGAAAAAAATCCAATAAAAATAAATATCAGTAGAATCTTCCCTTATAAACATTCAAATGTATGAATTAAATATAAATAATTTATTGAGTCCTAAAATCTTTTAGAAATCCCATTAAATGACCCAAAGAGTAAAGATATTTATATTTAAATTTAAAGTTAATATGAAGATGATAAAGGAATATTAGATATAGGGAATATTAAATTGTACAAGAGATAGAGAGAAACACCTTACCTTAACATATGACTCACTTAAACACAATCTAACACCCTATATAACCTTCATATAATTATTAATAATCTATTTAAAAACATTAATAGTGTTAATTACTTATATTTTTCTATAATTTCAGTTAATTTATAATTATTTTTATATTATATAGAGTATACATGTATCAGAAGAGGTTATTCCTTATAATTTCACTATTCTTTTATCAGTATCATCAACTAAATCATTTCTCCTTGTTCACATCCTCTATAAATTATAGGTCGTGGTTTTCACTACCAAAATTGAAGTTTAGAAAAACTAGTGTATATCTTAACTTATTCCAATGTTTTCCAACCATAAGAAATTCCTAATTCCATACACTAGGGAGAAAACATGGTATATATAATGTACATCCAATAGTAAAAAATATATATAACCTAAACCAATAAGAGTATAATATGGGGTGGAATATAAATGATGTAATTAAATATAATTCACTTGGTAATATCCAAATGATATCCCAATATAACCATAGATTTTTAATCATATAAAAATTATTAATTTATGAGAAAACATATATGAGTGACTACCATAGAAATGGCCAATTTTATGTTCTAGAACCACCTCAAACACTATGTCAACACACTAAATATATAAAATAATATACTGGGGAATTAACCTATATTATATCCCATTTTTTGTACATCAATTAATATGAATATGTACGGTATGATTATTTGACCACGTTGGACCCACTGTTTATATTTCTACATAAATCCATAAAAATATATTGTGGTGTATGAACTGAATAAATAAATAAACATAAATCAAATAAATTTTCAACCCTGTCAGCATGTTCTAAATATTGTTTGACTAATCCTAGGATTTCCTACTTCATCCAATGCCTATAGATGACTCCATTATATACACAATGATACCAAAAAAGTCACAATGTATAAAATATAAAATTAAATGTTTCAATAAAAATATTTTGTATCTAAATAAAAATGAGGGAATAAACTATAAAACATTTAGAGAAAAAATAATCCACATCATAGGATATGGAACTCACATTTACACCTTTTATTGTAATGAATTTTAATCTGAATCGAAATATTGATGAGATAAAAACATAGACAACCAATTTTATAAGAACTACAACACTTGAAACCTGAATCTCAGGTATATTCTCCAGCATCCATCATAACAAGAATTGAATTTGGATAATAGTGATGGAATAACATACCCAACTCACCAATATTATATAAGTAAAAAATATTAATAATATTAGGACCATTTCATCAATAAAAGTAACTCTTTACCCATTCATCCTCAAATTAGAAAGCCAATACATCATAGTGACCCATCTTATTCCCATCATAATAACTCAATCCTTTGTTTTGGACACCCATGACATAGTCTTAAATAATTTTAGTCAGTTCACAATAGAGTTATGTCCCATAATATAACTCAAAAATAACTTATTATACCAACTAAATACAACCATGTTTTCCAAAAATAACATATTGTAAATCACCTCCCAATTAATTTTTTTAAATTTTAGTTGAAATTCAAATTATTGAGAATTATGAACTGGGGGCGGTTTATGAATAGGGATTTAGATTTGAATTATGAGTGTTTGGGTGAATATAGATGAACATATTATTGTTAATTTGATTCTAGAGAGGCTTCTGGGGTACATAGCTATTCTAGGTGATATTTTGGTAGGATTATAGGAGTTTGGATGGTTTTTCCCAATAATAATGGCTTGGTGTGATTTGATTAGGGGAAATAAAGTGGCATCATAATCTTGATGATGTTTACATTAGACTATTTATATTTCATGGTTATCACAGAAGGTTACCAAATAGACAAGGTGGATCCATGATGAACTTAGTTGGAAAATTTAAAGGTGTCTTCGACATGGGTCCTGGAAAGTAATGGTGACATAGTCTTAAAAAACAATGAAAAATACTACCGACTAACACAATGTTGGTTTTAATAGTTGAAACATGGTCTAGAAAACTATGTTTTCAAATTATGAAAAAAAGATTTTCTTATATAATTCTAATTAAATGGTTCATGCATGAATTAGAAAACTACATTTCCATGTTTTTAAGCACGCCAAATTTCATTAAAAACTGGGAAATAACACTTTTTACCATGCTTTCATTTAAACCCCCCCCCCTCTTCATCCATCCCTTATACAATTGTCTATCAGCGGGGTCTCCTCCCACTTTCCTCTTATAACCACTCTCTAATTTTGGGAACATCATGTTGTATTCATTAGTGACATAATGTTTGATTCTCATCCATCTTCTTCTACTCTTCATTCCTATGGATATTATTTTATATGTTGCTTCTCTCTTATAGGTTTCTTAATGATTTCCACTAATGTATGATTGAAATAATATTTATTCATGAACATTTCATTTGTTTCTCATTTTTTTTGTATTATGGAATCAAGTTTAAGATACCTATCTATATTAATTTTTTGGGCTAAAAGTTTTCAATGATTGAAAAATTTTCCATAACCAAAAGATGGTTCAACCTAATAAAAAGTAGTCTAGAAATTGAAAATGAAAAATATATGATTATAATATACCATGTTATAAGAAAATCTAACTCCTTTGTGATTATATCATCTAAAAAGAATCAATTATTTTTTTATAGTTTTTTCTCCCATATAGATGTTTCAATTTTGGTGAGATTGTGTTCTTTTATTGCTTCTCCCATTTGAGTTATGAGTCCCAAAATTACGTAATGGAATAAAATATGTATAATACATTGATCCCCCCACAAATATCTTTCTCACACATGAACCTTTAATTATTTTCATAGAGATATGTGTTAATTTTAGACCTCACATAACCCATTATAATTCACATGTTTCATGGATAATGGGATTTTGATCCCATTATATAGCATATTGAGGAGATCATGTTTCCAGCACAAGGCCATTGGGTTTCGTGAAATTCCACATGAAACCCTATTTTTTATAGTGGTTAACCCTGATGTTTTGATAGAAGGAAAGAGGGTAAAGGATGAAATTGGAATAATAATTTATTAATTTATAATTTTTTAAATATGATACTCAGATTGTTCTAAACAATGTACCCCTAGTTAATTGGGCTTCAAAAAACAAGAAACAATGACCATGAGAAATTAGTTTAAAGTGAAATAATTTACAAAATAATCTATATGAAAAGCAGGAACTCCTTTAATGTGGTCTATTATGATACATTCATGAAATAATTCCATCATGAGTCCCCCATGAAGGAACATCCACCCATGATATTCATTTAGGATCCACATTAAAAAGTGAAACCCTTTATTCATGGAACATTTCTCATAGAAAATTCCATTTTATCAATTTTAATTACAATACGGTACTTATTATTCTTTTTATTATGATCTTCTCACATGTATCATTTTCGATATCCAAATACCATTAACATATAATCTAAATGAACCATATGGATAACTTTCATCAATGAAAACATCCAAGAAAGGATACCCTAAGACATCCTTCTAGGAAACTGGTTGTACATGATCAAGGAGTACACAACATCAAACAACCATTTTAACGTTGTTTACGCTAATAAAAGGTAGTTATAGAATTATCCACCATGATGGGAAGAACCCTATGAGGAATCATGAAATTAGACTCCCTTAATAATGCAGGACCCTATATATAGGATCATATATTGGTCTATCCTATAATGATGGTGGATTCATCTCATGTAGTGAAATCCAGTCGAAGGGGGGATACCTCCTAGAAGAAACCACTAGTATTTATTGATGGATACTACCAATATACCCATCATGAGTATATAAATAGGTAGTGTGATGGATTTTTTAAAATACCTAATTGTGTAATCCCCAATCATTTATTTCATTATGTGATGTCACTCCTACCATCCATAACCCCTCCCACCACTATCAACAAACAAATTGTACATTTATCATTTTCTTCCTTATCAGTTGGGAGTATCATATTAAAATTATTTTGTAATTATCTTGATCATCCGCCATCTCGTGTCTCTAAAATAGAACATTACCAATATGGAAATTGATATCTATGTTTATTATAATATTATAAAAATTCAATTTTTGATCCATGGGCCTCCTTGTAGGTATAATACCCAACACATATCATTATTAAGGGAATCCTATTAGGTGTAAGTACCGACATATATCTTATTTATTATCCTCTTCTAAAATTTAATATCCAATACATATCATTCACATGGACCTCACTTTATGTGTAAGTCCAAACACATTTCATTCAGGTGAGACTCCTCCTCGGTGTATGTACTTATACATATCAATTCCTATGGACCCTCTCCCTTTTTTAACTCATATAAAAGAATCCATCTATGAAAAAACTCAAAGGTGTAATCCCTATCAAATATATCATTTTTGGGTCTCCACTTCAGTAAATTCACCCAAAAATATCTATAATGTGGTACTTCTCATTGGTGAATTCTTAAAAAATATCATTCTTATGGGTTTCTACCATATGTGTAAGTCCTAGAAAAAAAACATTAATATTTGGGCCTCCTTCACAGGTGTAGGGCACTAACATACTTTTTCATGGATCATTTAATTGGAAATCTATTTTTGGTATCTCAATAATAAGTCTCAAGAGTCTCCTTTTATTTCCACATTTTCAATATAACAATCCTTATTGGATAAAACCAAAACATAATCCTCACCCAATCAGTTTTCTTACACCCCAAAGAAATATGAATGACCCATTATCTCATTTTCTCACATGAAGAATTAATCATGGGGAATTCAGGTTTATTTGATCTTTTTATTTGAATAATTGAGATACATCATTGAAATATCCAAATAATATGAGTTTATTGAATCTAAATAGCCTTGAAAATATGCTTAAAACATAACATTAAATTTAATGGTGTGGTCCTATCACATGACTTTATACTATGAAGAAAAACTATATGTGTTTTTATACTAATTACATGGGTTTCATTGGATACCTCTCCTAGGTTCTAAACCGACATCAAAACTGTCAACTTCTCTACACACCGAGTTAAATTTCACTTAGTCGATTAATAATTAGTCATAACGAAATTAGACTTCTAAGATATTTTGTACATCCATAGGGGTTATATTCATTGTGGACTATGCCTTTATCATTTCACATTCATAATAAATTTATACCCCCACATAGAGGGCCATATTCATTCCAGATGTTATCACATTATTCTCATAAATCCCTATTCTTGAAAAGACTTATATTCTCAATTACATATTAATGTTTTGACCTTTACAATCTTGTTGTTACATATTCTTTATGATGTCAATCTGAAAGATTTTTTCAATAATATGTCTCAAATGATCCATTTATTGGGATATTCAAATCGTATATCCTTATCATAAGATGTTAAAATGAATGAATTGGTCTTTTTCACACAACCATAAAAGGTTGGACAGGTCCTGTTAAGTGACACTAAACAATTTAGGATTCATATACTTTTACAATTATATAGAGGAATCATATTGAATAAGCTTGTTTCCAATACAATAAACACTAACCCCTTCCCTAGATGGTCATAATCATTATAATTCCTATTTCTGTATAGATAAAACATATTTCCATAATGAAAAGATTCAATTGGTAATAATGAAACATGATGGAAAACCATTCACACATATAGATGATTAAATTGATGCAAAACCTCTGACACATATAGATAGTTCCATTTTTTGAGATCCTATGATACATAATGATGGATATATTGATAGATAACCTTTGATATATATAGAAGTTCATATTAACAAATAACGTATTATTCATTGGGATGTTTTTGTTGATTTAGAACTCATATTAAAAAATAACGTATTATTCATTGAGATGTTTTTGTTGATGTAGAACCCTTGATGTAGGACAAATCTTTACACTGATACATAAAAATGACTATCCATTACGATGGGGTTGACCAACATCACATTGGGAAATGGGAAAAATTAGAAATCAAGATGTATTATGTTTTTAAAAGAGTCAATGAGTGGGAATGAATCCCCTCAAAATGGGGTTATTATTCTCAAAACCAACCCATTTGGCCTACAAACATCCCTAAGTGTAATTTTAAGGAAACCCCTTGTTACTACATACCATTTAAATGATGATCATCATGTTATCTCCTAAAATAGAAATGTGTTTTATGGGATGTTTTCAGTCCATTAAATTATCCTTCTTGCACAACGATTGGATACAAAAATGATGAAACTCATCTTAATTTTTCAATTGTGTTAACTTGTAACAACATATTATCATGAAATTATTTGTAGAACCATGTTATTTAATGTGAAACTTTTACTATAAAAGTTGTTGTTTAGAAATATATTTTAAATTTTGTGATTGAATGATTTTTTTTATTATCATTGTTGTTTATTCCCCTGAGAATAATTAGAACTGCCCTCAATCCAACATTATGGAATCCCTATAATGAAAAACATATGTGTCAGCTACTGCATGAGTTAGGGTCCCCATGAATTCTAGGACATTGTCACCAATTCAATTCCCCAAATTTCAAGTGAAAAATGCATTTGTTCTGGAGTACCAACTCAGAAGTATGATCCCATCCCTATAAGTAACATGAGCTCATTATTTGATATGAATCCTCAAAGATAGTCCACAGGAAAAAAACATGAAGATAAAAGTAGCTCCTACAACCATGTTTAACAATTTAGGGGTTCTATCCTCAATATATTACAATATATACCACCCTTATCATAGGGAGAATGGTTATAATAATGAATATGACATTATCATAGTACATAAACCACCTAAAAAGGATATTATAAACCTTATTAATTTTTATTATGCAGCATAAACCCCTCAATTACCTACTGGGGATGCAAAACAAGAATTCCCTTATCTGGTCATTTCGAACCAACTACCTATGAAAGATGATAAGGATTTATGAGATTCCAAAAATAAACAATGATCAAATATTAAAAATTCCACTAAAGATTCTCAAAAATATTCATTGGATGAAATTGAGTAGGAGAAAAAAAATCATGTTTGAACACACATGTCACATTAGTATACTCTGTCATCATCATAGGAATCCTTCTATCATTTCATGAAAATTACTAGGGGGAAGACACGAATTCCCACAGATGAATATATCTCCCATGAACATATACTTAATGTGATTAGAAGACATGAGTAAGTTCATATACCTTATCCCATCATGGAATGGGGACACATTTCTATTCCTACATGAGAATCTCATCAATACATATTGAATTAATTGGATAGTCTGAAATATATTCTTAACCACGTTATAAAAAATCCACCATCATGTTATATGTGTTTCATTAGAATATGGAAATGAGTATAGACTAGTAAAAAATAAGTATATGGATTACCTTCCATACCCAATAATATGAGTATCTCATTGAAATTAAGAGAGAGGTACTCTTTAGAATACCCAAATCCTTATTCTGATTATAGTGGATCACTAACACATCTTGAAAAATAATTAACAATAAGATCATGAAAAAATTTATATTACGACCTGAGAATAATGACCCATTTCAATAGACACCATATGGCATAAAAATGTTTCCAACATATAAGTTTAGACATGGAGTCGTATCCCAATAATAATTCAAGAGCACACATAAATTCTATACCAACATCAGTTTATGAAGTGTCATCAGTAGTTCATGGTGGAAACAAAGATGTATCCACATATTCGTAATCATTGTGAAGAATCCCATTTCCATTGTATAATGGAAAAAAATGGTTCAATAAAGGATGAACCTAGGTAATAAAGTATTTTTTAAAAAACAAGACTCTAAACTACCAATGGATAGATTCTATGTAATAATCACCCAAGGATTATCCAATGATCATTAGCATTCCTATATTCATATATAGAAAAATGATGATGTTCTTGTAGTCCTAAAACAAATTTTAATAATGGAGTAAAATATTTCTGACAATTCATTTGAAATAGATAAAATAATGATGTTCCTCACTATAACTTTTCTATGAGAAGCTCTATAGGTTCTCCTTATTGTAATATCATTTAATTTTTTTCATTGATATATTTAGGTTGATCCAAGGAAATCATCTTAGGATATGAGTCGTGAAAACATGTTTCATAGTCGAAAGGTCAAACTAAATAATTGTCTTCCCCTTCAAATTGTCTACCATTAAGGTTCTCCCCATGGTATATACTTCATCAATCATCCACCTGAAAACCATTATGAAATAATTGCAGTCACCCCCATAATGGAATTCATGTTGAAGATCCTTCATGAAATGAAATGTCGCTTCGATGAGATGTTCATCCCATTTTCTAACCATTAGTGAGGAATCACTTATGTCATGAAGAACTATAATAAATAAGTCTAGATAATCCAAGATTCATGAAAATAATAATCGATATTCTTTCTCAATGGAGATACACGATAAGGTAACATTCATTTTCTTTTCTAGATTTTGACCACATAGAATCAAATATAAATGATAAAATTACAACCAATATTATTTCCATAAAAAATGGAACATGGGATGAGATTCAACTGGTTGGATCATGTAAAATAGTCACATACCATATATTAATAGAGTCAATTGATGATGTGGATTGAATTGAAAAAATATATCATACCATTCATGATTTAACCTATATCCATGTATCGATATGGGATTTGGAAATAACTGAAAGAGGAATCCATACATCATATTTTTCATAAAAAATCATGAATTATTATTTTTATTCTAAAGGAAAACCAATACCTTTTATAGAATATGAAAACCATGCCGTGGAAAGATAATACTAGTTCTATGAAATTGACATAGCCTCTATTTAGGTTAAATAATGACTGAAATTGAGGATATATTCTAGAGATCATGATTATGAATATCATTTAATTTTTTGGATGTATAGAAATTAATTATTTCATTAATTTTTAACATATTCATCATAGGAAAATCTTAATAATGAGTGTTACATTCCGCTGCACTTCATAGTGAAAAGGCCCCCCGGAATGAAATAGTGTAATGACATTTCCTTGTCCATAGATTCTATATATTGTACCAAATTAATCAATATTCTCCATCCATGCCTAAATCAGACAAATGATGAGACCATTGATAGAGATATATTGATAAGATCTTGAATAATTTCTTTTTAATGATTTACCTTCCCTCTCAATTAAAAATTTAGAAGCCCTTATATCATGTTCCACCATCAGTATGGATGAGTTACCCAAAGTATTAATTTCTTCAATAAAACAGTTAAAAAAATTGACACAAAATTATAATTGAAGAAATAGTGGACCCAACAATAGATATATGTATAAAATGAAACCCCATATTTATTGGTGGTTATTACCACATACATCACCCCAATACAATTAAAAAATAGAAATATTCAATATGGTGTGGTGGTTGTAATATGTTAGTTTAATCCCATATTGATGAGATAATTTTTTGAAAACAAAATCATACTCTATGAATGTCGGACTTATCTAGGAAAAAGAATATTTAACTAAAGGGTCTTCTATAGTTTCTCTCAAATCGTGACCCATCTCACTCTTTGGTGTTTAACTCAGAAAAAGAGTTCATAGATTCCATAAGAATTACTAATAAAAAACAATAATTAGGTGAATAGTTGAATGGGAAGGTGAGTCCTAACATAGGACTTAAACTAAATAATACCCTTAATATTTTTACTAAACTTAAGAGTGGGGACCCTGATCATGATAGATTATTAAAGGGTGATGACTTCCCTTATATTTCTGATGAAAAAATGGAATCAATAGCACATTAGTCATCTCTAAATATCATTAGCATTGGACGAGTAGATGATTTGGAACATTATGTCAGTATAGAAGAACATAATTAAGAATATTCTATTCAGATTATGGTTAACACAAAAATATATGAATAAGTTGTTTGTACACAATATCAAAAAGAAATCTAAAAATTTTAGAGCACCATAAAATGATATTGTCCTGCTTATTTGATGGTCTTCAACCAAAATGAAGGGGAATGGCGAAGATATTTCCTACTCATTACTCAAAGAAGTTAAACCCACTATAGTTTAGAATAAATTAACTCATTACATGATATAGATAATAATTTTAAGGAGATATATGTACAAGTTACTCAAGGTAAATATTTCTTCTAGGTATACCCTCCAAGAAGAGGCTCACATTATTATTTCCAAGAATCTCCTTCATCAAGAATATCATTCTATACTAGAAAAGTCGATCCAGTCAATCCACATAATATGTGATATTGATATGAAATATATCTAGATCCGATATTGAATGAATATCAAAAGTTTTATCTATTAATAATGTAGCTGGAATAATGTCAATAATGTAACCCCAAGTAAACCCACACATGTTAATCCAAGAGATTACTGGTATAACTACCATGAAAGATTCTTCCCCTCACTTCCACTAATAAAATTTTTATCTAATAATCTATTTAATAAAATATTATTGACATTATTTAGATACTTAATGCTTGAATAAAATCCAAGTATTGTTGGAATTAACTAGTGAAATCAGAATGAAAACCATACATTAAATTGGTTGAGATGACTCATTCTCCCCATATCATCAAGAATCAATCATTACCAAACATTAATGGAACTAGGGACTTGGAAAAAAATATAACCAAAATTGTATATGTATGTGGTCCAATGATGATAAACCTTGAATTGTATATCAAAGCTAATTAAAAAAATTATATTCTAACATTGGATGTGCCATCATTTTTTTGGTACACCAATTTAATTATTACATCCCGCAAAAGGATGGAGGAACTCTTTCTTAAATTACTCCATATATTCATCTCAACATCCTTGAAAAAATAATTAGAGAGGTAAAATTTCAAAATACATTAGAATGGAAGAGTCTCATAACATTCTTCATGTTGGAAGGTCTTGAATTACTCCATTCACTTGTAACTTCATCAAGATGAGTTGTTAATAATCTACAAAAAAAATATTCAGTATAAATTTAAAATATCACTCATCCTTATATGGTATATTTTGGTTATGTATTTTCATGTTTCAATTTTATAAATAATTAATTATTCAATTTGGTGGAGTAATCCCACTCCCAGATTCATGAAAAATATATAGGTAAGTGGACTGTAAAAGAAAAAAAACTATTAGACTTAACCAGCCCTAACACCAAATAATATCCAATATCACATAATTCCACCTCCTAAATATCAATAATAATAACATTTTTATAACTAGTAAGGGAAAGAATAGAATAGGTTTGTTATATTGTAAAAATAATAATAATATAAATTAAACTCTTTTAATTGATCATGCCTATGGTTAAATCATTATATCCATGTATAAAATATTAACAATATTAGACCCTTGAAATCCAGATCATGTTAGCCTCAGATGGTATAAAAAGATCTATCTCTATAATAAATATATTCATCATTCCATCCATCATTTCATTTTCTTCAACAACATCCTTCCTAATATGGTATATTTTGGAAAAATTTCGTGAGACAAGCCACCATCAAAAGTGGAATATGTCTCTCTCTTCCACTAAGAAGAAGAATGAGAATAATAAAAATTATTTAATAAGGGAGAATGTAAATAAAATAATTATATGACAAGAATGATATTCAATAATGAATATTCTATTGTCAAGTCACAATAATTAGCTATGTCCAAGAACCCCCATATTCTAATGATCAAAAATATTGTTTATTATTTTCTTAATAAGATTCATTTTTTATGATTTATGATATTTTTTCTAATATAAAATACTCTTATAGGTTTCGAATATTCCATAAGATTTAATATATTCCATCTAAAAGTTACCATTAGTTTATATATATACCATCAGTACAGTTCTGAAACAACCATTAGGATATCATAAGGTTTTTCTACTATCGAGTAGTTAAAACATTGAGGGTTACATTATTATCTTATGGCTCATCTTGTTCAAATGGAAACCACCAATTGCTACCATCAGGAGACAATAGTACACCTTATAAAATTTTCTACCTCAAAAAGAATCCTTCAAGAGCTACCATAACCTGTTCTTTATGAAGCTTATACTATATACATATTCAAATTTATCTATTAAGAATTAAGATAAAACATCATTTGTTTGACATATCGATTTCATAATTCAATTAAATTCAAGAAAACTATAATTAATAGTCATTATTTGTAAACAAAACAATATAATTTTTAAAAGACATTCCAATCATCTGATATCTACCTTTCATTATGAGGATTTTGGTTATTATTATTATTATATAGAAATAGATAATTTCACTTTCATTAATACTATAATAACCTCTCATGTTTATTTAGGATTATATATTGTAAAACATAATCATTATGTCATGTATATATAGATATGTTTTACACATTTTTTGGAAAAAATACTAACTAATTGGATGATTAAAAAAAATATATTTTCCTAGACTTCAATTATACTCTGTTTTCCATCAAGAATTTATTCCAACTCAGATAAATTCATTCCAATGATGATTCAAGTACACATGAACAACCAAAAATGAAAATATTGGGCTACATTAAATATCTATACTTCTTATTCATTTTTGTTTTTCTACATTTCATTTGATCTATAATTTGTTTTATTATTTTTATCTATAAAACAGAAACTCCTTTACTAAACTAGAGAGATATTATCACCATCATTTCAAATCCTTTAATTTATACTCCCACATATAGTTGTTTAAGAGTTCATGTGTGACCTTGATTATTTTTATCCCGTGAATAATAGCGGAATAATCTTTTTAAATATTTTTATATTTGAGTATAGTATTTATTGTAAAAATTGATATATTTTTTAAATATTTTTATATTATAATAAACTTCATAGTATCTAGTAATTTCCATGTCTTGGGGATCAGGTCTCATCTTGAGGCTGAAACCCTTGTTGAAATTAAATTAAACTATTTTATTATTATTATCTCTTTTCTTTCATCTTAACCTATTTTTTTTAGAAATATAAAAATGAATACATTACTCTAATTATTAAATTGATTTTTTTATTTTTTTTGATTCAATAATATTAGTATCAAAAGATAAAATGTTTTTTAAAATTATTTTTACAAAAAAATTGATCAATCATTTGATAAGATTTTCCAAAGATAAATTATTAATATCTAAAATTTTGGTTATGTTGGTTTATTTTTTAAATAAATTGATTTATTTTTTATATCCTTTTTAATCGACATTTTTATTTGATGTACAAATAACACCCCTACCCCTCCTTTGAGTTGTCCATTGGGGCCAATATTTTATATCAGTTCATTTTCAAAATATTTTTTTTGTGATCATTTTTATCAAATAGATCTTAATTTTTTATAATTTTATTCTCCTTGGATAATAATAAAGAAGAAATAATTTCCTCTAATCATCCCCTTTATATAAATGAACGTAACTATTCAAAAATAAAGACTAAAATAATCATTTATAATGAGAGGAAGGAATTTTATATTTGAACAATTATTGAGGAAGGGTGTGATTCCCAAAGTTGGCTTATAACCACAAATATTAAGGTACAAATTCTTTATATTTTGGATTATCATAAGAAATATATAACTTACCGGTGTATAATTCTACGAATTTGATATATGGAATCCATAGGTTGATTCTCATCAACAAAATTCTAATGTCAATGGGATGTTTTCAAATACTTATACTTTTAAATATTATACTTTCAAATTGAATCATGATGATTGAATTTTTGATATGCTTCCATGGTTCAATAATATTTGGAACATGATATATTCAAATGTAAAAAAATGCAAATAATGATCAAGTGGTGTTCGTTTTGAAATTACAACCTGATAAGTAGCGAGTAACCTTTTTCCGTCATATAATCATGAGACAACAATACATTAATATTAAAAAAAACTTATTTAGAATATTATTATAGATGAATAGGTAATAAACATAAATAAATATGAAGGATATAAACCAAAGAGGAATCCAGTATCCTTGAAGATATTTGATTTAATGGAAAAATAAAATCTCAGAGATATATTTTCCAGTGATGATGAATCACTTATAGATACTGATTTAGAAATTGATCACCTAGGAAAAATGATTTAATAAAATATACAGGAAATATAAATTCATAAAAAATTACAATTATAGGGGAATTAATGATAAAAATGGATGTTGTGTGAAGTAAACTTATTCCTATGATGTGGCCATCTTTGAGTGAAATAGAAAAGTATACAAAAAATTTGTATGCAGAAATATGAAATATAAGATTAAGTATGAGGATAAATGAAAAATGTACATAAATGCATTGAAATCCACCAAGATTACCACAGTATTCATTTCAATAAATGACTCAAGTAGAGAAGATATAAATTCTATAGCTGACATGTGATTCTTGTAAAACACATCTAAGTTATAAAATATTTTTCTAGTATCTCATGTCCAAATTTAAAATAATTACGAGTGTTAAAATATTGATGAAAAACTAAAAAATTATTATTTATTATACTATTATAACTTTTTTGTGGAAATTATTAATGTTCTTAGTTATGAATAAAAAATTCTAAATATGCACCATGTTGTTACAATTCCATTTAAATCTGATATTGATGTAGAAAAAAAAAGAAAAAAATGTGAAATTGTTAAAATAATAAAATATCATAGAATATGTAATGAGAAATTGAAAAGGGATCTGAAAATATTACAAATTGTTTGAAAACTCTATCTTATAATCTCTATATTCATTCCGGTCATAAATAAAATACTAAAATTTGTTAATTATATTTATAAGTATATATTTTATCCTAAATCCAGTATTTCCTTGTCTATAAATACACATTAATCTTATAAAGCTAAAAATTTATTTTCTCTAATATTCATTAGTATGTTTATGAAGAACTAGTAAAAAAATTATTCCTAATGTAATGATCACAAACAATTCTTCTCCCAAAAATGATATTTCAATAAAAATCATTTATTTCTCATTTTTTCTATTGTAACGCACATAAAGACTAATAATAAGATCCTATTATTTCTATATGGTGTATGTTCCATACATATGTATTGGGACTACCTGAGCTACAAGGTCTTTATCAAATTAGATGCTGGACATTTCATTTTTATGAAAATTCCAAATGGAAAATAATTAAACATGGTCTAATTAATGACTATAGTAATGTATTGATTTCTCATTATCTATTTGTAGATATATTAATGTATAATATTTCATAGAATCTCACACTTTTGTAATAATGTATATAATGTTACATTTCATATTAATACCTAATCATTTAATGATTAAATCCATGTTATAGTTTTTAATACCTTGTGAAATAATTATTATTATGTTGATGATTTGAATTTATTATTTTCTCAAATGATTTATTTTTTATGTTCCACTCACAAATATTTTTGTCTTTGGAATAGTATACATTGACACTAAAACATGCAACAAATTATAATCCTAAATAGGAAAGAATTACTCAACGTTCTACCTAAATATGAATTCCTAAAATAAAATGTTTTCTACACCTGTGGTAATTATAGTCAAAATAACATCTCTTTGAATCTAAAGAAAAATATTTACACTTATCAACCCAAGAGTTGGCTCACATTAATTTTTTTGGACCCTATAGAGTTTCTACCATAAATGGGAAGCAATGTGTCTTTTTTATAGTAGATTACTTTTCTAAATAAACCTTGAAATTATTTAAAGCTCATAAATGTAAATATTGTACTTATTTTTTCACATATGAGGAATATATAGACTGAAATAATTGAATTTATATTAAAACCATTGGAAATGAAAATTCACATAATTTTGAAAATCATTATTTTTAATCTTTACACTCAAAACACGGACATGAAATTCCTTCTCCTGAGACCCCAAAATAGAATTTTATAGTATAAATAATAAATATATCACTTAAATTAATTTTTTATATTATGAAAAATGAGTAATATTTACCTATTTATTTTTAAACAGATGTTAGGAATACAATGAACTATATTTTTAGTATAATTATTATTAATGTATTAAAAATGCATAATTTATTTTATTGAGAATGGATAAAAAAGATAATTACTTTAGGGAATTGGTATACTATTATTTATACTCATTGTTGAGGAGAATTTAGATAAATTTTCATCCCAACATTATGAATACATTATCCTTGGTAATCCAATATCTAGTAAAACATAGAGTATATTTAGAAGAAGAAATAAAATTATCGAAAAATCCACACATTCATTATTCATAGAATGATATTCACATTAGAAAAAGAATAATTTTTAAAACCTTTCAGATAGACATTAAAATTTAGATACTAATGACAAAACTAGTGATAATTCTATGAAAACTATAGAAAAACCACACTGTAATGAGGATCTATATGAAAAAAACCCTATTAAAATGAATAAATTACCTAGTATATCTATTATATGAGATATTATGACTCTTTCACGATATCCCATAGTTGTTATAATATATATAAGATGGAGGAACATTGAAAATATTTTCTCATAGTAATCTAGTTGAACATCAAGCCATTTTCATAACATTAATATAATAATATCAAAGGATCAATTGATGATAATTTTAATATTGGAAATTCCAATAGTGTATAAAAACCTTTGAGGGAAAAAAAGTACATTATTTAGTAGAATGTCCAAAATACTTCTAGGTCATTTTCATTCATTAGCTGTTCAGGTACAAGAAAGATGCTTTTAGAACTGTAATTAGAAATACGGGACGATATGTTTCATAGGGGTACAATCTTGTGGAATGAATTCACAATGAGGAAACATGTTCCAAAGAATATAACCATGAATCTAGCATAATAATGATTTTCAATATTACATGTTTTGGATTTTATATTATATTAAATTTATTTCAAGAGTTATTTTTACATTGTTATATTATTGACGATTTCTTATTATAAAAGCCCTTGGATGAAATAACACCCTATGTACAAACCCAGTATTTAAATTTGGAATATATTATTATGATTTACGAAATTATCTTAAATATTTGTATGATAGTATCTACTATTTTTTCTAATGTATTTAAAATTGAGTAACTAATCATAGTAATTTATTCTAAAAAATCATAATATTAATATGGTTTTAAAAATCTCTATTTGTCATATGATATTTTTATGATCAAAAAATCCATGTATATAGAATTTTAAAAAAATATCGAAAAGGAATTTGAAATAAATTTGAGTGGAGGGTTAAAATTAGTCCATATTTTAGATTTCAATTTTAAATGATTAATTACATTAAATCAAAAAGGGTACACCAGGAATATTTTAAATTTTTTCTATGTATAGTTCTAAATTATGTGATACTCCCAACTACAATAGATTTATATTAGATCTTAATGAAATTAGAAAAATATTTTATCATGCCACATAGATTGGAGTAATTTTAATTTTACAATACCCAACTTCTAGAAGAGAAAATAGAAGGTTTAGTGTATATATTTATGATTTCATAAAATCAAATAGAGAAGATTCATATTTACATTCTGTGAAAATACTTTTTAAATGCCATAAAAATATACAGAACATTAGACTATTTTGATGTATCCAAGGATGTTATTTTCATAAAATAGTGTATGGTTTGTATTTTTTTCTAATCTACATTAGGTTGATCAAGGTGTTTTCATCGAATGTGGTCTTACGATTGTGGTTAAAAGCAGTAATAAAGGTGGTGTAGTTTCCAAATATTTCCCTATTTTTGTGCGACAAAATTGGGAGTCTATTTTTAGAAATGGAAGAGTTTTACTAAAGAAGTGAATCGTGAACCACATAGAGGGAACAATTCGGGGATCACAAAATATGGTATGTGGAATGGATGACCACGAACCATGTTGTAGGAATGGTTTGTAGTGATGAATTGTGGTTTGTGGTAAGGATCATAACATGTGGAAGGCATGATGGTTCTTGGGATAGTTTGTCATTAATAAATATGAGGTAGAGAGGTTCATTGAAGAGTTCGTTAATGGGATAAACTATCATTTGAAGAAAGGAGGAGGGGATCAGTTCGCGGAAGTGCACATACTCCATGATGAGATGATTGGTGGTATGAAGACCACATAGGGAGGTTGTTTGAATGATTTACACATTATGCAGTGATGGTGGTAGTATAAAAAATATTTGTTCAATCTAGGATTAGTGAGTTATTCATAAATATTTTCTTATATAGGGAGAACTAGTCCAATTGATATGATAGAGAGTGAATTTCAATGGAGTAATTAATAGATATGGAATTTGGTTTAGTCAAAAAGAGAATCGTGCAGAAACAATTTCTCCTAATGGTTTTTTAGTCCACAATGGGAAGATAGGTCCTTGTATAACAGTTAATATATAGTTGAATAAATTAGTCTATGGTTCTCTTGCACTTGCGAATAAAGTGAGGAGGTATATGGATCAAGTTGGTACACACCCCGAGGTAGTACGCAATGATGGTTTATGTTGGAGTAGTTGGTCCATGATAAAGATGTGGTACATGAGAAAATAAGATAAGGTTTTATACGAAGATATTTTGGGAATGATGTTCACTATCATGGCTTACTGAGTCTAAACATAAAGGTTGTACAAAGAGCACTGCAATACGTGAAGGAAGAAGCCCAGTTTATAGAAGAAAATTTTGAAAACCAATAGTAAGCAAAAACTAGATTACATGTACTGCTGAAAAAATTTCTTTATTAGAGTATATATCTATAGTGATGGATGAATTATTTAATGCCTATCCATTAGGGAAATCCCCATGTCAATACAATGAGTTCATATTCATCCCAATCTAGTATGAAAGCGGTAGTCAACATAAGTGATCTAAGGGATGCATTGTGATATCCCAAAAACCTTGTGATGGAAGTTCACCTGACACAAAGTGATTGTGATAAAATTTAGTACTCAACAACATGGGAATATTATTTGAATTTATTTTGATAGAGAAACCATTGGTGTGTTATCCTTTGATGTAGCCCATATGGTTGAACAAATAAAAATTATTGTTTCTCCGCTTTTCATATGATTGTTTGGTTTCTACACATTCTAATTTGACATGTTTAATTGGTTTCTACCAGCATGGGAACAAGATGCGTCTGTTTAAAAGAAAAATGATGACACTGTGATTTACTCCTACCCACTCTGGATGTTTCGATGTCCTTTAAGATATATCAGAGGGTAATGTATTCTATGGTTAAATATTGACATCATTTTTTTCCATATAGAATACAATGAATGGCATGGTATTCCGCCTCTATGATAGAATTATCTTCTATATCAATAAGAATATGATGAGATCTCATCAAATATATCTTTTAATGGATGTAATATTTTCTACTACGCAAGGAATACAGGTCAATGATACAATTGTGCTATCTATGAGAGATGCAAACATGAAAAGGCTTGATCCAAATGTCGAAGCAGAGAATCCCTTCACTAGAGCTCATTTAAATCAAATATATATAAAGGGGAGAAGTTGTATGTCAGAAATTATTATGTCGCAAAACTCTAGAATATTTATTATTGTAACAAAAATTTGTTAAAGTAATGACAAAAATTATTCAACAAAGATATGATGATCTAATGATTCATCCTGATGAAAATATACATTCCTTTTTATATATGATTACTAATTTTTTTGGATAAAAATGAGGGCATAGTGATGAAATCAATGACCTTGACATTGTGATGAAAAACATGATTCGAATTACAACTATTTACAATTAAATGGTTTCTTCCCATTTGGAAATGTATCTTTTCAATGTTTCTCTAGATGATTTCATGAGCTGGTTGTTGGGATTTGAGATCAGAGTCAAACTAGAAGATGCAAATATATGAGTACAAAAGGAAATTTAATTCAAAACCATGTAAATGTGGAATTTTAAGTGATAGTATTGATTAAGATAATGAGGAAAAATAAATTCCTTCTATAATTGCTAAAAATTTTACAAAGGGAAAATGGGTATTTGATGGAAAGTTACGACTATATTGTTTTGGTTCTACTAGAATTGGACACATTTCCTCTCGATGAGTAATAATGTTTGATAATGAATAATGTGAAGCTAAACATATAAAGAAGCCTCAAAAATGGTTTTTGAAAAAATAAATATTTCAAGTATTGTATGAAATTTCAAAGAAATGTTTTTTAAGGAATAATAAAATTATAGTGAATTATTTTATGAAGAATAATATAAATTTAAACCTAGTACCCATGTGTCAGTGATAGATATCATTTAATAATAAAAACCATCAGGAGATGAATCTAAAAATAATTAGTTGACCATTGATGTCATTCTAATGCTTCAACCTACTGATGCTTTTGGTAAGCTTGTGAATCAATTCAAGGGATGAAAAGTGTACAAAGAAATTTTCTACGAGTCATCAGAATATATTGATATAATGGAATCCAAAATTGAACAAATTGAGTAATTAGTAAAGGAAAATTCAATAACTTTTAAAAGATCCAAATATATATTTTAATTAAAGCATAAAATAGATGAATAGGAAATGTTCATTAATAACCAAACATCTACACTTAAGGAGACATCCACAATTGTTGAGGGACATAATGAATGAGTTTTTACTCTTGGTATTTAACATCTAACTAAATCATGTCACAATGAAGCAAGGATAAAAATTCAGTTCGGATAATTATCAGATGTTGAGCTGCTAGAGAGAGTTAAGCATTATTCTTATGGGGTTGAAAATGTTTGGTGTGATCAAAGAACCTCATTCCCGGAAAACATAGTGATTAGTTGTAATGATAAAACATCTTATACTGAATGTAAAATGGGACAAAATAAAGGCATTATGAAATTCAGACATATCACAAAGACACCAAATGTCCAAATAAATAATGTCAAAAATTTGATAGAAATGATGACTGTAAGATATCCTCGAGTTTCCCCAGATGATAGAAAGTCATAATATCCTTATAAAATAGTTAACATTATGAGAAATAGATGTGAAAAGACATACCAACTTATGAAATGTCAATTTTCTGGAAATCTGTGAAGTACCAAATCATACTATGAAGAGGAAAATGCTATTTGAATTTGAAAAAATGTGGATGTCAGTAAAGGATAATTAATTCATTTAATAATTCTTATATAATAAGAATATTATATGGATATTATTTTTATTTTTATAACTTTGGCCCTAAATCTGTTGATTTCAGGAACATGAATGGAAGGAACAATTCATACTGAACTCAGAGACAAGACAATACTGACCAACCAGATGGTGTT
Source organism: Viscum album (assembly GCA_963277665.1). Classification (NCBI taxonomy): domain Eukaryota; kingdom Viridiplantae; phylum Streptophyta; class Magnoliopsida; order Santalales; family Viscaceae; genus Viscum; species Viscum album. Next base: position 41,289,232 of record OY728157.1, read on the forward strand.
GTTCTTAAAAATATTTATGTCCTCTAGAAGAAGATTAATTGTATCATTAACCTATGACCATGGAAAACTTGTTTGAAAATCCATCTTTATCCTTCACTCGAACTAATATTTCATGGAATGAATGGAGTAAAAACGATAAATCCAACCATGAAAAATTAGATATCATATCTTATAAGAACTGATGCGCAAGGATTCATGATAGTGGATTTTTATATCATATGATTGGAAATGCCGAACTATTGACAAATGTAAATAAAAAGGATGATGGAATAGAGATATTTGGTATTGTTTTTTCATTGAATATAAAAGGTAGTAAGAGTTTTGAACTAGCTAATGGTGAGCTAAAGAAGGCTGAAGTTCTTTTTGTGGACATGATGTATCATAATCTCTTGATTGTGACTATTCTTTGTGACCTAGTAATTTTAGTTACATTCAATCAAAAGGGATTCACTATAAAAAAATAATATGGGATTCTATTATTAATGGTCATAGAACAGATGAAAAACTATATCATGTTTATAAAAAATAGAACATTTGAAACAAGACTATTAATGAAGAAAACATCTTTCAGCACTAGATATTGGGTCACATAAATTCAAAATTAATGGAACGGTTATATAAGATGAAGATAGACTAGGATATCCACAATATGATGTGTGAATTGGAAAATAAATTTTCATCAAACATTCAAGGGAAGCTAGAATGTAGTTCATATCATCCAAAGAAGAAAAAGGAATCAAATATTTTTGAAAACATTATTATGGACATATGTGGTGTGCTAAATGTTGCTATTAATCATGGATAAAGGAACATAATTATAATCATTGATGATTATCATATAATGGAATGATTTATTAATATATACATGAAACAGTATATGCTTGATTGCTTGAAAATGTTTTCCCAAATAGCTAAGAATTATATTGGATGGACAATCAAAGATCCACATTCTCAATATTGGGGAGAATATAAATAAATTGTGTATAAAAAATACCTAATGAATCATGTCATCCCACATGATGTGGAAGCTATGGGAAGATCATTGAAAATGGATTTCTGAGCACAAGAATCGACTTATGAATAGTATGCCTAGAACTATGCAGATTAAAAGTTGTATCTCTTTCCATTGATGGAAAGCGGTTGTTCAAGATGAAATTTATATTCAAAACTGAATTGGGCTTCAAATGGGGGATCCAAGACACTGTATGAGTAGTTTCATGGAAGGATTCCCATTTTTATGTAATTTTCTTTTTTCAGAGGTAAATGTTTTGTCAAAAAAGATATAGAAATCAATGTTATTATGGTGATTCCGTGGATGATGGAATATTCCATAGATATTCAGTGAATAAAAAACCTTAAAACTTTTTAAAAAACATCTTGAAAAATTTGTGCGATGAAGAGATGTGGGGATCATTGAAGATAAAACCACAAATGGCTCAAGTGATTCATTTCATGTCGTGATAGAAGTTGAGGAAGAATGTGAACATTGAAAATATCCAAATAAAAATATAGAAAAAGTAATTCAAAACATCCATGATTCACATCATGATGTTGACATAAAAAATTGATGAAGAAACCATGGGTGATGGAAGTTTTTATCAACTACACATGAGATATCGAAGATTATAAATTGATCAATCCAATATCATTGGGGATTGGACAGCTCCCACACAGAAAAAGATAGTGATTAATAGTGCATAATATGGTTTTCTTTTAATTGTGGAACGATCTTCAGTTGATGAATCTAAAAAGGATGAATCATTGGTTAAGGCCATGAATGAAAAATTGGATTCCATCAATAAAAAAACATGGGATCCAGTTTAGATACCCAAAACCCATATTGTGATTGTTATGATGTTGATTTTAAAAAATAAAAAATTTGAGCATCAAAATTAGATCATAAATAAAGTAAAAATGGTGTGTAACTTCTACTCACATACTGAAGGTGTTGATGATGAAGAAACATTTACCTTGGAGGAAATAATAAAGTCAATCAGATTATTTCATTACATGTAAATTCAAAGCGGATAAAAAATGTATCAAATGTATTTCATGATAGCTTTCATAAATCACATTCTTCAAGAAGAAGTATATGTTGAACTACCTGTGTGTTTCATTATTTCTAATGATGAAATGATGGTTTTCATATTAAATAAGACCTTATATGGTATGAAATAGGAACCATTGGAATGGTACTATCAGTTGGATTTCATTCCGAAGAAGATCAGATTTAATAGATGAGGAGTGGATCATAGTTTTTATGTGAATAATTAATAGAAATATTAGGTCATGATTATGAAGTACATATATGATGTTATATTTTTAGGAATCTGGTAGGTAATAGTGGATGATTATCTCATCACAAGAAATCATAATTTGAAATTACTATGATTGGTGAACTAACAAAATTCATGGGGCTTCAAATGAGTCATAGGAATGACAACACATTCATTTATCCAGAAAATCACGAAAAAGATTTGCTGAAGAAATTCAATATTCATGAATCCTATCCAATGTCTACTATGATTTTATTTGAAACTAAACATCGAAATCATTATTATGGGACTTATTTTGAGCTCACAATGTATGGAATAATCAATAGGATCTTATTCTACTTGACTGTGACATGGCCATATATTGTCTTAGAAATGTGCTTTGTGGCCCACGTTCAACGTAATATAAAAGATGATAATATGGCAACAATGAAAATAATATTGGTATATATTCAAGGAAATCAAAAAAATGGATTATACTTTGCAGAAAAATATATAGTGAACTCTCATCCTTTTATGATTTTGATTGGGATGGATATATAGTATATAGAATGTTTGCAAGTGGTGTATCAATCATTATTGGTAAGAATTGTGTTATTTGGTTGTGTAAGAAACAATCAATTACATCTTATTTCACCATATAAGCTGAGTATATCTCCACTATAACTAGTGGAAATTATCTACTTTGGATGAATAAACATCTAACTGATATTGGTGATGATTTTAGACAACCAATGGCGATTCACTGTAAAAATAAGTGCATAATTGATTTTATCAAGAATCATGTTCATAATTATCATACAAAACACCTAAAAATTAGATATCACTTCATCATGGAAAATGATGAACACATAATTATTAAAATGTTTTATATGGGAACTGATGATCAAGTTGTTCACATACTGACCAAGCCATTGTTCGGACATATGTTCAAGAAGCATTAGTTGAACCTCAATATTAAACCACCTCCCAATTCTTGAGTAGGTTAGGAAAGTTCCACTCTCTCAAAATTTTCAAACTATATTTTTCAATTTGTGGTAGTGTTATAGGTTTATGGTGAAGATATGATACAGAGGGAGTGTTATTAAAGTTTTACAATTGAAAAATTGATTCTTATGATTTATTTCCTAATGGGGAGGATGGATACATTCAACATTAGTAAAATGAATATTAGATAATGGATACAAGAGATGAATGAATGTTTTTATTGTTATAGAATAAATTTAATGAGTCATAATGGTGGAGAATGAAAATAAAAAAAATATTTCGTTGTTATGAGAAAATTGGTGGAGATTTCTTGGAAATATTTAAATCATTCGAAGACATGAGAATCTAATTCATGCTTACCCTCATGTTTTTTATAACGATAATTTATTATATAGGCATACATTGTTTTTGGATTATTTTTTTCTTTAATATTCAATTAAAATTGTTTTAGTTTCTTCTTGGAATTTATCTATGAATTTACAACAAACCCAATGGTGGAGAATTTTAGAACCAATGATGTTCATTGTTTTTAAAAAATTATGGTTTGTGTTTTTTTTAAAAATCCACATTAGGTTGATCAAGGATTTTGAAATGAATTTGGTCTTATGATTGAGGCTAAAAGTTTTATTGAATGTGTTTTAGTTTGTGGATCAAAAAATATGGTTTTTGGAATGGAGCATCGTAAACCATATTGCAGTAATGGTTCACAGGGATGAATGGTTATTTGCAAGAAGGTTTTCAATACGTGTAATACATAAGAGTTCATGGGATTGTGTGTTGTTTTCAAAAATGAGGTGGATAGGATGGCGAAATAGACAGTTTTCAGGATGGATTTTTTTTGGAAGAAATGAGGTGGTCATCGGTTAATGAAAGATTATTGTAGCTTGGAAGGGATGATTGGTGGTATGCGGACCCTGTAGGGAAATGGTTCTTTGGAGGTGCACAATACATGGTGAAGGAGGTACCATATCAATGATTTGGTAAATCTCATATTAGCATATTATTCAGATCTATTTTCTTATATAGGAAGTGTTAATCAGATTTTTAAGATATAGGATTAATTTCTATAGATTAATCTATCTCTACTAAAATTTGTTTATGTTCGAAATAGGTCCATATAGAAACAATTTTTCCAAAGGATGTTCTATAGTTAGTAAAGGGAATATATGTCCCTTTAGGAGAGTCCTTATTTGGAGGAATAAATTAGTTTATGGTTCTCTTTTAGTATATGGAGAAATTATGTGGTACATATAAGAATGAAGTAAACAGTGGAAGGATGTATATGAATTATGATTCACATAAGAGAATTTTCTTCACAATGAAGAAGTGTAATGTGAGAATATAAGTGATTCCATCTTGCGAACACGGTTTGAAAAGGTGGTATGATGTCTCAGTTTTCAAAGGAAATACGTTGAGGTGGTACACAAACCATTACAGTACATAGAGGAATAATTCTTGTTCACTAAGGGAAACATTGTGAAAGAAAAGTTCATGATAAGTACATTACATCAACATGGGAGAAAAGGACTCCAATAGAGTATTAATCAATAGTTAATGTTTCATGATTTATTGTGAATTCATTAAAGATATCTTCAAGTAGATAAATTGAGTTCATATTTTTTCCATGACAGTGGTAAAGAGGGATTCAACATATGTTATTTGGGGGATACAATGTGATATTCCTAAAACCTTGTAAGAACAGTGCGTATGCAATAGACTGACTATGATAAAATTTAATACTCCAAAACTAGTGAAGATTTCAGTAATTTGGTATGACCTACAACCTGATAGTGTATTCTCCTTGGACGTATCCCTTATTGGTGATCCAAGAAAAAAAATTGTTCCTTCACATTGCATCTGATTGTTTGTTTTCTGCACATTCTAATCAGACTGTTTTAATATCTTCTTACCAACATGGGACTAATATACATCAATTTTAATGAAAATATTGACACTCTAATTATGCCCACCCATATCTGGGTGTTATGGGGTCCTTCATATTTGATTCTATAGAACATTCCTTTTGTTTATTGAGTTATTAAGAAATGTATTTTGGTGGTTAAAAGATTGATATAAAAATTACCACTATGTAATCACTAGTGCAGAAAACATTTTTTACGTCGGTAATTTTTCATTATTTACGTCGGTTTTTAGGCGACGTTAATACGGACGACGTTATAAATAACTTTTTTTACGTCGGTTATTTAAAACCCGACGTAACATCCCTAACATCACGGTGTTTATCACGTCGGTTCATTAATAACCGACGTGATAAATATGTGCAGGGGGGTGGGTTTATCACGTCGGTTATTTTCTAAACCGACGTGATAAAACGCCTGGGATATCGTTTATCACGTCGGTTATGACATAACCGACGTGATTAACCCTTCCCCGGGCCTATTATCACGTCGGTTTCTTAAATAACCGACGTGATAAAAAGTCCTGGGAAACGTTTTAGCACGTCGGTTATCCAATAACCGACGTGGTAAATCGATTCCCAGGACTTTTAGCACGTCGGTTATATTAAGAACCGACGTGCTAAAAGGCCCGGGAACGGTTTGTCACGTCGGTTCTCGAAACAACCGACGTGATAAACCCCTACAGATTTATTTACCACGTCGGTTATAAAATAACCGACGTGAAAGCGATATTTTTTTTAAATAATTGCACTGCTCTCACCAAAAAGCAACCCGAAACCAAACAAAAATAACCATGCCAGCCCTCCCCCAAGCCCCAACTGAACCCCACCCTCATCTATACCCACCTAACAACCTGGCCAGCCCTCCCCCACCACATTGGAGCCCCACCACAACCCTTGGACACCCCCCACCCCTTGGACAGCCCCCCACCCTCATTTTCACCCCCACGACCCCTAGTACAGCCTCAAACACCCATTGGACACCCCTCCCATATCCCTTGGACACCCCCACCCCTTGGACACCCCCACCCCTTGGACAGCCCCCCCCCCCCACCCTCATTTACACCCCCAAGACCCCTAGTACAGCCTCAAACACCAATTGGACACCCCCCACACCTTGAAAGCCCTCCCAGACCCCTTGAACACCCCCCGACCCCTGGACACCCCCCCGAGCCCTTGGACAGCCCCAAACATCCCTTGGACACCCCTCCCATATCCCTTGGACACCCCCCACCCCTTGGCCACCCCCCCCCCCCACCCCTTGGACAGCCCCCCCACCCTCATTTACACCCAACCGGCCCCTTGGACAGAACTCCCAGACACCTTGGACACCACTCCCATATCCCTTGGACACCCCCACCCCTTGGACACCCCCACCCCTTCGACAGCCCCCCACCCTCATTTACACCCCCCAAACACTAGGACAGCCCCAAACACCCCTTGGACACCCCTACCATATCCCTTGGACACCCCCCACCCCTTGGACAGCCCCCCCACCCCCTGGACACCCCCCCCCTGACCCCTTGGAAACCCCCCCTACCCCTTGGAAACCCCCCATCCCCTTGGACAGCCCCAAACACCCCTTGGACACTCCTCATATATCCCTTGGACACCCCCCACCACTTGGACACCCCCCACCCCTTGGACAGCCCCCCCCCCCACCCTCATTTACACCCAACCGACTCCTTGGACAACCCCAAACACACCTTGGACACCCCTCCCATATCCCTTGGACACCCCCCAAACACCCACCCACCCCCTTGGAACCTCTCCCCCCATAACAAAATCCAGACCAGAAAAACCATCAACAGTAGACCAAAACAAGAAGTAGAGAAAAATTAAACATTCACTTCTATAACATTCAAAACTTACACTGTCAACTTAAAAAAAACTAAATCCAACCTAAACGACTACGAAATACACAATTACATTGACAATATTCAAAATTAAATTTTACATTACAAACAACTAAAAGTCAATCAAACCTGTAAAATAATTTGACCACTCCACTTGTAAGTGTTTGATATCTTCAGCAGTAAAGGGTTGAGGTTCATCAAAAAGCTACAAAGGAAAAGGATAGTAGTCAACATGTATAATGAATAAATCAAATTGAAATATTATGAGAAAGAGGAAATCTTACAAGGTCAAAACTCAGAACTGTCCCAGTTGTTATTATTTCATATATAAATCTTAACATGTAATATCCGCATTCGATGATGCCTTGTTGCTCATGACATTTCTGTTTGAATGAGTGTAAATTCAATATATTATTTTTATGTAATAAATCAAAATGTACAAATTATAAATGGATATTTACCTTCACATGTACATATTTGATCTTGAAATTCCTTTTCTTTGCGCTTTTTCGAAAGTGGACCCTTGCCCTGTTAGAAAATAATACGAATGGGGTAAATTTAAAATTCATTATAATATATAAAACTATTTTGAAATTGAAACTTACGTTTCCAATATATTCTTAAAAATTTCTCGCACATCAACATGGAGAGAGCATATCCAATAAAGTGTTTTCTCCCTAGGGCAAAAAACCCCTAACATCCAATGATCCCTGATAAAAGAAAATTTAACGTTTGTGATTTTTTATGTTAAAAGATAATTAACTCTTTGAGAGGGATGTGTTTCATACCTCTCACAAAAAGGCATCATCCAACACTGTGTGATTACATTCTTTTCAAATCTATCAGCAATATAAAGCATTCTTTGTTCCTCATCCAATGCACATGCTTCAGGGGAAATCAATTGTGGGTCCACGAATCCATATACATCTGTCAGCTCATTCCTCTCACAAATTTTATACAGATACCTAATACAAAGCAGACATAAGTATACATTTTTAATAAATATAATGCAAGGAAAAGGTGTTAATACTTACATGATAAAAATTTTCACCACGTTGATGCCCAACTTATCTCCAGTGACAAACTCCATGATATCAGTTTTCATAATCCCCACACTTAGTTCACGTCCACAGACATGATCTTCCATTGTAAAGTCATAATGATCCACCAACAAATTTGAATATCTTGACAATTTGTCAAGACTGCTAGTATCTGCATCTGATGTCATAGCTATATGTCTTTGTTGTTGTCTATACAGTATTTCTTTACCTTTGAAGTATTCCTGTAAAAATAAATTGAAAAATATATTAGTTTTCAAATGATAAAACATTAATAAAAATATAAAATAAAAGATATAACATCCATACCTCTATGGTAATGAGTCGAAGAAGTCTGGATGGACAAAGTAAAAAATGGCCGATACTATGTCCAACTGTCGTCACCTCATCTGTAGGTAATGGTATCTGAGTTGATCTATCTATAATATCCTGTACAGTGACCCTCTGATTCTCTACCTCTAACTATTGATGATGAACTGTATCTCCTATACAATATACCATCCCATATGCAACTATATGATGTTGAGGATCATCAACATACAACTCACAATAAGTAGGTAGCTGCGGCGGAGGAGGAGGATCAAAAATGGGGTCCGCAGGCTGAGGTGGGGGAGTGGGAGCTACTGGAAGAGGTGGAGTGGGAGCTGCACCCTGAAATTGTCTTTGCAAGTCTGCAAACATAAACTGCACTGATGCTCTAATCTTGTCCTCCATTGTCGCATTAATATTATGGACTTCAGCCTCCAAGGATTCTATTTTTTTTATAAACTCCCTCACCGTTAGAAGTTGAGGAACGTGGCAACACTTTTCTTACCGATACACCTGTCGGATATCCCCTTACACGGCTAGGATGTTCGGGCTTTCCCAATGCCACAGATAAAATATCTTCCCTCCCAGATGGTGTAAATGTCCCCTGTGAACTCTGCTCCTCAAGAGAGTCCTGTAATAATTAATTGAACATTTCTATAATGATTGGAAATATATGACGAAAATAGTAAACTTAAATAAATAAAATAGATATCTTACAATCCTCTCAACTACGAGTCTCAATTCTTCCGAATGATATTGTCCTTTTTTGCCCTTCTGAGCTCTTTTCCATTTCTCATGTCTAGATGGATGGGATGGAGGGGCCACCTCTCCAGAGATTGAAGACTCAGCTCTTAGTTATTGAAATTTTTCTGCCATCATTTGTTCTTCCAATAATGCATACCCTCCCGGAGATAAACTATGAGGGTATACATTTTTAGATTGGATCTCTTGATGAGCATTCCTTGTTTGCTGTAAATTAAGAATAAGTAATCATTAAAAAAACAATAATAAGATCATTTATATAAGAAAGCTTATAAAAGTTTACATTGCCCTTACCAAAAATGATTCTTTTCTTCTACTTTCAAAAAATTGTCTCCATGTGTCTTCATCTATTAAAGGATATATACGACATGGATTCTCACGACTCCTATGACCATAAATGAAATCAGATGATAGGGTTGATTTGAAATCCCTCCATCTCTTAGCAGCCAACGATAAGCATTTCTTCCTGACTCCTCCAGTGTCAGGAATATCAAATGTCATCTGATAAAAAAGAGGTTAAAAATATTATATATACTAGAAACATTTAAAGAACAGTCAAACAATAGAAAAAGATCATACCAAAATGGTCTCCCACAACTGAGAAATTATCGCCTTATCCACACTTCTCCAATCATCATAAAGAATGCTTACTTTTCTCTTATCCTGAGTTGCTACAAAACCCTTAAAATCTTTAGCATTTGGACCTCTAGGAAGATCATCATCATCAAACTCCACGACTATCATCTCCTCCTTCGTACGGGCAAGTGATAATTTTGGTAAACGTGTGCACCCATGCTTACTAACCTTTGAACACTTTTTCTTAATAGGAGCATGTGAATGTTCCTCCCCAGATGTATGACCAATATGCTCATCTCCAGAATCATGTGGCTGATCAACTGATTGATCTTTCATTTTCCTTCAAATCAAAAAAACAAACATTAGTTAACAAATATACAAATTCAAATATTGTAATACTACTTAATCAGAAAATAGAAAAGTGTACTAAATTACATAATAGTAAACATTGGTAATATGGTAAGCATGTTACACAATGATAAACATGGTAAACACAGGTAAAAGGTTGCCAAGGAGTTGGCCTAAGAAAGCTGAAAAGTGGACTCACTGAGTCCACCGGTCAGCCGGTGTGAGCTCACCGGCCAGCAGGAGGACCCAGGAAGTAGACTTTCCCACTACCTGGTGCCACCGGCCGGCCGCTGGCTCACCACCGGCCGGCCGCTGGATCACCACCAGCCGGCCGGTGGACCAGACAGAGAGCCTTCCTCTCTGTCTGGACCACCGGCCGGCCAGTGGACCAGACAGAGAGCCTTCCTCTCTGTCTGGACCACCGGTCGGCCGCTGGCTCATCACCGGCCGGCCGGTGGACCAGACAGAGCTTTGCTCTGGAACACCGGCCAACTGGTGATCCACCACCGGCCAGCCGGTGCGCCCAGGACTTCTCCTCTTTACGGTTTTTATTGTTTTATCGTTTTGATTTGATACATTTTTAATAAGTAAAAAATTTACAATATCTAACATTATATGAAAAAACTAAATGTAAACAAGAAATAAACATGTGTTACCTGTAATTTTAGGAATGTACAGTTGGATTTTTTTCCCAAATTCCTTCGTCGTGATCGTTCCTTATGGAACAAACCATGTCTTCAACATACTCATCATTATGTTCTGTTAATCTTTCAATGGAAGTAGGGACCTCACATAAATCAGCATCTTCATCAAATTCATCCTCACCAACATATTGTTTTTTCCCTTGTAAAACAACATCCCACTGCATATCTGATTGATCTACTACATAGAAAATTTGTTTGGCATGTGTTTCCATTATAAAAGAATCAGCTGTGTCTTCCAATTTATTCAGATTAACAAGTGTCATTCCAAATTCATCGTGTCTGACACTGTTGTTACTGATAAACCATTTACAGTTAAAAACAGGAACTTTAATTTTAAAGTAATCAGCCTCCCATATGTCTTCAATCACTCCATAATATGCACTTGATGCTGAAATTGGGTTTCTGTCCTTAGCACTCGAAAAATGCATTGCTTCTGCAAACACCAATACATCACTATTCTGAACTGCACTTCTGTTGTCATGAGCTTTCGTATGAAATGTATATCCATTAATGTCATAAGCGGACCATGTTATCAAATTTAAAGATGGACCACCCACTATCCATTTTAATGTCTCTGATACATCTGATCTACCAAGAAAGGTCTTTTTAAACCATGGAAAAAAAGTTTTGTTGTGCTCATTCAAAATCCACATTTCTTTCTTCTTTGGATGACATTGTTTCAACTCATTAATATGCAATGTGATATACGGTTGAACATCAGCTATGTTATTCAAGATGTATGATTCTAACTTCTTCATATGTTCAGCTGACAGTGATTTGACTTTCAAGCCACGAATCCCCTTTCCCTTATTATTAACCCGTTCATGGCGAGATGGAGGCAAACCTATGTGTTGCGCCGTAGCCAAGTAGCTCGTACAAAACTCTGCTACCTCCTTAGAAATATACTTTTCAATAATGGAGGCTTCAGGTCGATATGGATTTTTAACATATCCCTTTAATATTTTCATATACCTTTCAAAAGGATACATCCAACGAAGATATACAGGTCCACAAAGCATTATTTCTCGAACCAGATGAATCATTAAATGCACCATCATATCAAAAAAAGTTGGAGGAAAATACATTTCCAAATGAAAAAGTATAAAAATTGCATCCTTTTCCAAAATGTTCAAAGCATTCACATCAATCGCCTTGTTACAAATTGAATTGAAAAAATAACACAACCTCATTATAGTCTTTCTGACACGGATGGCCAATATTCCACGCAGTTCAACTGGTAGAATTGGTTGCATCATGACGTGACAATCATGTGATTTCATACCTATCAACTTCAAGTCTTTCAATGAGACAAAATTTTTTACATTTGAGGAATAACCTTGAGGCACTTTGATATCATGAAGACACTGACAGAAGCTACTTTTCTCCCTCTTCGATAATGTATGACAAGCCGGGGGAAGAATTGTTCGTCTTCCTTTAGGAGTGGGAGCTAACTCCAAACGTATTCCCATTGATAGTAGGTCTAACCTTGCATCCAACCCATCTTTTGTCTTTCCTTTAATATCTAGCAATGTTCCGATCAAAGAATCACATATATTCTTCTCCACGTGCATGACATCAATATTATGTTTGACTTCATGATACCTCTAATATGGTAGCTCAAAAAATATTGACCTTTTCTTCCAAATATGTCTATCATTACCATATTTCTGTGTCTTTCCCAATGTCACATCAAGGTTTTTCACCCTCTCAAAATACAAATCTGGGGATAAAGGTTTTGGAGCAGTATCAAATTCTTGTGAGCCATTGAATTCCCTTTTTAGTCTTCTATAAGGGTGATCCATAGGCAAAAACTTTCGATGACCCATGTACACTGTTTTCCTCCCATGATGCAATTGACAATATGAAGTCTGTTGTTCGCAAATTGGACATGCTTTATGCCCTTTAACACTGAATCCAGACAAATTTCCATATGCTGGGAAGTCATTTATAGTGAATAGAAGCACTGCATGCAGTTGAAAATATTCCATTTTATAAGAATCATACACCCTAATACCATCAGCCCATAATAGTTTCAAATCATCAATCAGCGGTGACAAGTATAAATCAATATCATTGCCGGGTTGCTTTGGACCAGAGATCATGATACTCAACATGACATATTTGCGCTTCATACAAACTTCAGGAGAGAGGTTGTAAATTACCAATAAAACAGGCCATGAACTATGTGTGCTACTGAGGGTTTGGTATGGATTCATTCCATCTGTGCACAAGCCTAGTCTCAGATTTTTAATTTCATTTCCAAATGTAGGGTACTGGGCATCAATTTTCTTCCATTGTGGACAATCAGCTGGATGACGTATTTTTCCATCACATACCCGCTCATCAACATGCCATCTTAACCTTTTTGCATCATGTGAATTAGAAAATAAATGTTTGAAACGAGGAATTATAGAAAGATACCAAAATACCTTTGAAGGGAGCTTTGTAATCTCTACATCAGCTTGTGATTTTTCTTTCACCTTATACCGTGATGTCCCACATTTAGGACACTCTTTCAGAAATTCATATTCCTTCCTATATATAATGCAATCATTCGGACATGCATGTATTTTCTTGTATCCCAATCCCATCGGGCATAATATTTTTTTGGCCTTATAATGTGAATCTGGAAGATCGTTATCTTTTGGAAGAATGTCTTTCATCAATTGTAGCACCTCTGTAAAACTTCTGTCACTCCATCCATGTTTCGCCTTCAGGTTAATCAATCTTAACACCGCCGACAAAACCGTAAAATCTGTACAACCAGGATATAATGGTTTTTCGGCATCACCATATAGACGTGAAACAGTCGGTTCTATCTCAATTTGTTCTGCTACAATATCGTGAATCATTTCTTCAATTCCATCGGAGTTACCATCTTGCGATTCATTATCATCAGTGACATTCTGTCCAGTTTCGCCATTCCAAATCCAAGGGTTGTAACTCGGATTGAAACCATGACAAATCAGATGATCTTTTATCTCTCTACTTATCAACTTCTTCATATTCAGACATTTCAGTCATGGACAGAAAAAAATGTCACTACTTGGAACATTTCGTTTAGCAAATTCCAAAAAGGCATCAACACCTTCCTCATATTCATTGCTCATTTGATGTGCCGTAATCCAACTTCGACTCATTATTACCTATAACAAATAGCAAAAATATATATATTTTTTAGATAAGAAAAATATATGTTTATATGAAAAAAATCATAATTTGAATGTAAACAATTTTGAAATATAAAACAAATCGATGTGTATTTAAAAAAATATGCTTGAATATTATTTGTTTTAAAAAATATATTAAGATATAACACCCCCCCCCTGGACACCACCCCCACCCCCTACCCCCTTGGACACCCCCCCCCTGGACACCCCCCAACACCCACCCACACCCTTGGACAGCCCCCCGCACCCACCCACCCCCTTGTAAACCGCCCTGGACACCCCCCGACCCCTCTGGACAGCCCCCCGCCCCTCCTGGACACCACCCCCCACCCCCTACCCCCTTGGACACCCCCTGGACATTCCCCAACCCTCTGGACAGCCCCCCACCCACCCAGACAACCCCAAATACCCTCTAGAGAGGCCGCCACCCACTTGGACAGCCCCCCACACCCATCCAACCCCTTGGACACCCCCCTGGACACCCCACTGACCCCTCTGGACAGGCCGCCACCCCCTTGCACAGCCCCCCACACCCACCCATCCCCTTGGACACCACCCTGGACACCCCCCGACCCCTCTGGACAGCCCCCGACCCCTCTAGAAAGCACCCCACCCCTCCTGGACACAACCCCCCACCCCCGACCTGCTTGGACACCCCCATGGACACCCCCCAACCCTCTGGACAGCCCCCCCACCACTCCTAAACACCACCCCACACCCCCTACCCCCCTTGGACACCCCCCTGGACACCCCCCAACACCCACCCACACCCTTGGACAGCCCCCCACACCCACACACCCCCTTGTAAACCCCCCTGGACACCCCCGACCCCTCTGGACAGCCCCCCGCCCCTCCTAGACACCACCCCCCACCCCCTACCCCCTTGGACACCCCCTGGACATCCCCCAACCCTCTGGACAGCCCCCCCACCCACCCGGACAACCCCAAATACACTCTGGAGAGGCCGCCACCCACTTGGACAGCCCCCCACACCCATCCAACCCCTTGGACACCCCCCTGGACACCCCACCGACCCCTCTGGACAGGCCGCCACCCCCTTGGACAGCCCCCCACACTCACCCATCCCATTGGACACCACCCTGGACACCCCCCGACCCCTCTGGACAGCCCCCTAACCCCTCTAGAAAGCACCCCCACCCCTCCTGGACACAACCCCCCACCCCCGACCTGCTTGGACACCCCCCTGGACACCCCCCAACCCACTGGACACCCCCCCACCCCTCCTAAACACCACCCCCACCCCCTACCCCCCTTGGACACCCCCCTGGACACCCCCAACACCCACCCACACCCTTGGACATCCCCCCACACCCACCCACCCCCTTGTAAACCCCCCTGGACACCCCCCGACCCCTCTAGACAGCCCCCTGCCCCTCCTGGACACCACCCCCCACCCCCTACCCCCTTGGACACCCCCCTGGACATCCCCCAACCCTCTGGACAGCCCCCCCACCCACCCGGACAACCCCAAATACCCTCTGGAGAGGCCGCCACCCACTTGGACAGCCCCCCACACCCATCCAACCCCTTGGACACCCCCCTGGACACCCCACCGACCCCTCTGGACAGGCCGCCACCCCCTTGGACATCCCCCCACACCCACCCATCCCCTTGGACACTATCCTGGACACCCCCGACCCCTCTGGACAGCCCCCTACCCCTCTAGAAAGCACCCCCACCCCTCCTGGACACAACCCCCGACCCCCGACCTGCTTGGTCACCCCCCTGGACACCCCCAACCCTCTGGACAGCCCCCCCCCCACCCCTCCTAAACACCACCTCCCACCCCCTACCCCCCTTGGACACCCCCTGGACACCCCCCAACACCCACCCACACCCTTGGACAGCCCCCCACACCCACCCACCCCCTTGTAAACCCCCCTGGACACGCCCCAACCCTCTCGGGGATTTATAGAAAACGATGAAAAATTAGTGAAATCATAAAATTAGTCAATATTGCAAGTCGAACTAATAGATCTAGGGATGATAAATAAGATTATGGTGCCAAAACGAGTTAAAAGGGTTCGCAATCGAAGAATCTTAGCTAGTTTCAACAAAAAAATCACAACACATATATATATACTATCCGCGAAAAAAAACGAACGAGTGGGAGGATTACCTGAGTGCTGCGAGTTTAGATGATTGATCCGAGGAGATTAAATATGAGAAACGATGATCGCAAAACGAATCTAAACCCACGAAATGGACGAGCCGATTCGGGTTTACGCGCGAGAGAGACGAGTCGCGACTGTCGAAGGTAAACTCGCGAATGACAATCCACGAGTCTGGGTAAATTTTTAAATGAGTTATCACGTCGGTTATTCAATAACCGACGTAAAAACCTTCCTCCGATTCTTTTTTTACGTCGGTTATTTTATAACCGACGTTATAAAGGGCTCAAAATCCGCGTTTTATTACGTCGGTTATTCCATAACCGACGTCAAAAACATCTACGGATTCTTTTTTTACGTCGGTTATTTTATAACCGACGTAAAAAGGCCTTCAAAAACCGCGTTTTTTACGTCGGTTATTCAATAACTGATGTAAAAAACGCCCCCCGCTTCTATTTTTTACGGCGGTTAATGTATAACCGACGTAAAAAACGAAGCCACGCGATTAATAACGTCGGTTATAAAAATAACTGACGTTAAAGGTGTACTAAACACAGGTTTTTACGTCGGTTATTAAATAGCCGACGTAAAAAACCTCGTTTTACATATTATGACGTCGGTTTTATATAACCGACGTAAAAAATGGTGACGTAAAAAACGTTTTCTCCACTAGTGAATGTCACTTTTAGGGAATGTATCATGTTTCATGGGGTAGTAATAAATGAATATCTATTGAATTATTTAATATTAATGACATGTACACAACTGTAGTTAGTTATTGAGCACAAATTATGGGATTGAATCATAGATTACTAGACTACGAATGTCAATTTTGACATGTCCCTTTATATTATGATAATATAAGAGTTGTACAACTTAAAAAAATAGTTTTTCCCATTATACTAAAAAATATATTAATATAAGACACTAATTTTTTGAATAATATATTCGAAATCATGATGTAACTCTTGAATTAATTGGTACTAAACATCATCTTGTGGATATATTTACATAGCCACTGAATATTGAGAGAATGGGTTATATCATAAATGTACATGGAATGATGATTTTTATACTATTCTATTATTGAATTTATTTTACTTTTGGAAGAAGTAAATCAAAAATAAATTCCTAATATGAAAAACTACCATCTATATGAAACCACGAGTCTATTTACTATAGATAAATACTATTTAGTTACTATCATATTATTTATATCATGATTAATCAACTATGATTTTTCAACTATGCTTGTTCTACCATGGTATGAAACTGTTGGGATATTTTGTTTTCATAATACTTCTATGATCTATAATTCATTTTCTAAAATTTCAAATTATAATAATTTTATTTTTATTAATTAAATTTATTAATTTATTGAATTTTTATTATAAATTTTTATATTCTATTTAAATTTAATATTTGAATCCCAATAATATAGAAAACATAAATTAGTGTCTCAATTAGGAATTCTCACTCGTTCATTCCCTTTTGAAACATTTCATTATTTTGATCTCAACCCGTGACCCTTCAAATTTAAATTGAATCCTTAAAAACTATTTTAAAAATGTGATAATGAAGCATGATGTTTAATATTCTTTTTGGGTATTTTAATTCTGATAAGTATTGTGGGGAATCAAGTCGATCAGTTGAACAAAAAAAATTCTAATATTGCAACTCAAGGTTCTATTTCCAAAAATGATATCGATGATTCATGTTTATATTTAGGTAAGCCTCTTTTATGAAACATTATTTAGGAAAAAAATGGAAAAAATGGATTTCATGGAATGATATACAATCATAACCATGTTTGTTTATCAATGTATACCTATTTTCTAGGATTAAGTTTAAATAAAAGAAGGATTTTATCAAAAAAATGGTAGATGGAAAATATCTTGTGTTTTATTCAAAATATTGGTACAAATTTATAATTATTACTCAATAATCAATAAATTGGTATTATAAAGGCTTTTATCCCATTAATTGTGTGTATTATTTTATCCAAGATTCATTATTTGATATCACCGACAATCCCAGTGTGTGGATACCATCTATTGTTTATTTAGATGGATAATTTCATTCACTTTTCGCATTCAACCAATAATTTGTTTTTTCCTGGAAGGGGGGAACCATCATTTTGTGGTATCAGGACATTATATATGTGACTTCTTATAAAAATATGATACAAAAACAATCATTTTATGTATACAATGGTTCCTATGCATGTGATATAAAACCCCACTTGGATATCTAATTCTCTGTCATATCCAAAAAGGATTTATTATTTATTGTAATATGGATGTCTTATTATTAAATGATAGTAAAATGATATAAATTTTGATTGATTCATCCTTAGATAAGTCACCAGTAAGAGGATGAAATTCAATAAGAATCCTTGGCCAAAAAGGATGGTCCTAGAAAAAGATAGACTATATGAGAAGTTAAACACATAAAATAATCCCTCATGTCCAAGAAATTTGGTTTCCCCTTGTTTGGAGAACTATTTTGTAGTTTATTATTCGTATATTAATTAAGGAGATGTTTTTGTTATTACATAATGTGATGAGAAGAATGATTTAAATGTAACAGAGCAGTATGATCCAATTTAAGTGGAAGATTGATGTTACCCTAACATTTTATAGAGTCCACGTGTATCTTATATAACTTCTAATTCACACCAATAACTTAATAAGGGTTTCTTAATATTCCTAAGGGTATGTAACTATTTATAAAAAAATAATTGGTTCATTTCAGGCCCTAAATATCTTAATGAAGGCAACCATGTATGTCATCTTTTGGAAATTCAAATCACAGTGGTGGAAAAATATGTTTACTTGGCTAGGTTATAACAAATTGATGTTTTGTAGAGGCTAATTGTTTCATTAATTCTATATTAAATCTATTTTTATATTCTTTGGGTATTACATTGTCCCCTCCTTAAACAAATTTATTCCTTGAACTTTGATATTGAGCATCAAAAGTTAATGGTTGATAATTCAAAATACCCTTGTTGGAAGTCCACATCAAGAATATGGTTAAAATATCCAATTAATAAGAGGAATGGTAAATGCATCAGTTACTACAAAACAACTCCCTCTCATTGGAAAACAGGCTCATGGATGAATAATCCAACCATTTTGTAGTGACATTAAACATTAAAACACCATATTATGATCAACGTAAACTATTTCTTAAATTGTTTAAAAATCCCAAATATAATTATTTTTAACATTATAATGAAGGTAACTAAATTTACAAGATGAAATTATCATTAAACCTAAATCAACAAGAAGTAGCTCTATAATTCATATACCAAAGATGTGAA
The DNA here is from genome assembly GCA_963277665.1 of Viscum album. Taxonomy (NCBI): domain Eukaryota; kingdom Viridiplantae; phylum Streptophyta; class Magnoliopsida; order Santalales; family Viscaceae; genus Viscum; species Viscum album. Next base: position 41,308,650 of record OY728157.1, read on the forward strand.
TAAATTCGTCTTGTTTCCTCTTGAAATATTTGTAATAACTTGAATTACCATAAAAATGATATTGGAAATAATCATTCTTCATTATTTATTAATTAAGATACATGTTATTGAATATATTAGTTAAATCCAAAAGTTTTTTAAACTCCATCGATGATAGAATAGACCTCTTCTAAACAAGTCAATAATTGGATCCATGGTAGTCAGTACATATCTGAATCAATCATTTCTTCTTCATTATATCAACATGAGATATATATAAATTGTTTTATTTCCCCCAATCAACTATTTCTACAAGGTTTAACTTTTTACTGAATTAATTTTCCATTTTAACATTCACCATATGACCTCTAAAACATAATGGAATGGTGCTGCAATACAATTATTATATATCTAATAACTATTATAACAATAATATAATAACATATTACTTGAATCCAAAAACATAAATAAATTATTTATTCTACTTCAACCATAGTAACATCATAAGCTTGACCTTGATCCCTTTTCGTTTTCAGAGCTATAATACCATGATGCTTGAGAAATTGATTCACCTTGTGCCTCATCTCCTTTTAGTTGAATCATTGAATATATAAAAATTCCTTCCTTGTCATGCAATTATGAGTGTGGGAGCATTTTTTCCATAGTAGAAGTGAACTTATTTTCTTCGCAAGCATATCCCAAGGTGTTTCCTTCCAAAATTATCACATGTGGTAAAATAAATCATTCCCTTATTCCCTTTATACATGTTTATATCTTCTATATTATTCTTATTTTACTTCCCTGAAATGTCATAGTACTCAAAGAAGTCATTACATACCTTTTTAGAACATGATATTACTTCTTTATATGATGAAAATACTTGAAAGACAATATTCTTTTGAATTGATGGGTTAAGATCATTAGAGATATGATCATTCTTACTCTCCGCATAACATGCATTGGTGAAGTTCACATTCATTATTCTAGGTGAAATTTTTAATGAATTCCATATTATATTTTATCTAATAATATTAGGAACTCTCTATATCTCTAAACATGGTATAACACATAACATAAATTTATGAATCATAAATCATAGAACCATGTTATTTGGTTACTTTGGGAGCATAAATTCTTCATAATTTTTTGTAATATGTTTATTAATTTACCAATGAATATCCCCCATGAGTGTCAAACCAAGAGGGTAGCATGACCAATTATTGTGAACCAGATTAAGTTCGAGTCTAGCTCATTGTGGTGTTTTAGGTTTTTACCTCTAGATTCATCTATCCTAAAGCCACCTCTACTTGTTGAAATCTATAAAGGGACTTATTTTCATGAAAAACCTCATGAACTATTACTTAACAAAATTATAGGATGTCCTTGTATTCATATTCCAATTGTATATCATAGGATTTTGTTCACTAATCTAGTTTTTCTATATCTAGTTTCCCTGTTTTCTACTAAACATATATTGATATAAACTATAACATCCCAAACCCAGAATCCTAGAGCCAATGCTTTATTTTAAATCATTGGCATGATTTTAATGAATCAAATCATAAAGTACTGATCAGTTTTGAAGTCTTGAAGAATGTATATATGTACACGGAACCCATTTTTCATTTTTAAATGAATAAAAATATGATACATAGCAAAATACAATAAACTAAATCCTGGAAAAGTCAATAAATGATCTCTTCTTCAAAACCTATTGGAGGAAAAACAAATGAAAGGGGTGAGAAGAATTGAAATGTAAGGGTTAGGAAATATAGTAGAAAATAACATAAACATAAACATAAACATTAGGCATGGTGAATAACTAAAACACATTCCTATTAAAAAACATGAACACGTTATGGTAGAAATAAGTGATGATTAAATAATGCCATAATAAAATATAATCATGGGTGTTATACTAGTCGAATAACCACATGAACTATCAATTCTATTTTTATAATGATGGGAATCCATATGTTGTAAAACATAGAACATTCCGTTAGGTCCTCATCCAAGATGTTAAAAAAGGATTAAGGCCTTGACCAAAACCATATATCAAAATGGTAATGGCCTCATCCAATTCAACATTTGTTTGTCTCATGAGACCTACCGATTCCTAAAGATGCTATAACATTCCGAACCCATGACATACTAAGTAAAATTCATTCCTCATATGAAATGGGTGATGATAAATAAAATATACATTCTTACTGATACTAAAATATGAAATGTAAATGACTTCCCTGATTAGTGAACGTAAACACTAACCATTCTGAATAATATGGTTAATGGTATCAAGATTGCACATAAATATTCAAAAACAATCATAAATAATTAAACAAAATATTTTATATGGTTGAATAATATATAATACTCAATAATGTACAAGAATCCAAAATTTATATTGACATAGACATATATATTTTTAAATAATACCATTGAAAAATATTGTAAAAAATAATCGTTGAACATTCCAAAGTGTTTTATACAGCCTTGATACATTCAAACCATAATCCCTCAAGATATCAAAGGAATAAAGATACCATTTATTTGAAATACCAATAGTCATTACTTACACAACATTCATGGAATGAGTAGTGAACAATGAATATACATCATAAAAGTTAATGTGAGACAAGGAAAAAAATCTTTTTTTCTTTTTAAAGAAGATTCATTTTAGAAAATCAATTTTATTTTCCATTAAATTATATTTTAAACATTTATATCCATGAAAATAAAAGGTAAAGATATAAATATTATATTTTAGGTATAAATGTTGACTTGCTGATGTGAAATCATGCAATACAGATTCATAATAATCAATTTAATTAAATATTTTGGAGAATCTCAAAGAAAATTTTAAAGATAATTTTAAAGTTGAATGGAATATTTATTATCATACACCCATAAAAGATCAAAGTTAATATTTCATGATAAAATGAGTTGTTTTATAAAAACAATTTTTGGATTAAAATAGATTATTTTGTGCACATGAAAACAGTTACGAATTCGATAATTTCTCTTGAATTATGTTTGTTTATGAGGATGAAATTTTGAATTATCCTTTCAAAAACTGTAAATTCATATAAAACAAAGAAGGGTCTGGGTCAGTAGATATTTATAGAAAATTCACACAAAATTTATGTGGAGGAAATTAGAATAAATAATAATTTATCTCATATGAGTAGACAATAATTGCAGCCCAAATGAAAATAGGGGTTCTGGTAGACAATTCTTACACATTATAACCAATTAAAATGTATGACCCAGAAGTAATAATCATAAAATGATAAATTTAATATCATCAAAATAAAGACATTCATGAAATGTTACAGAAATGGGTTTCATACGTACACCATAAACAACTAATAGTAGTGAATACATAAATTCTCTGAAAAATGGATGTGAGATTAAGAAACCCTTTACCTTATGGCCGATAGAGTTCTTCACTTGATCATACTGTCCTGGATAAAAAAATTAAATTCATTAATTAATATTTCCATAAAATATTTTTTATTTAATTTATTTATTATATCCTTATTAGGTTTATTAATTTATGTTTTTATAGGTTTAAAAGGTTCAATTTTATTGTTTTGGAACCATTTTCTTCCTTGGTTTTCAGGATCAATTTACTAGTATTCATGAATCGATGTTCGTTGGAAATGTGTTAAATGATATAGAATTGTTAATATATATTATTATAGAAATTAAATTGATATAAATGATCATATAATTAATTTGGTTATATACCATGAGGATGGATTTTTTGATAAATAAAAATTATAACCGTTGGGATTAACTTCACAGTTTTATGCATAATAAACTTTTTTTGAATAAATATTTATATTATAAGGGTCTAGGGATTTTAAAACATTAAATAATATGAAATAAATATATGAGGATATTTTTCAACCATTAATATAGTTTCATGACCCGAATTGTATATGATAATAAAAATTGATAACCCATCATCCTTGAATGTGATAAATTGAAATATCTCAAATGGTGTTTTCAATATTAATATATGAGGATGGTAAAAAAGACCTGATGATGAAACACTACAATAGAAAAATAAATTTTTATTTAATGTAATGTAATTTAATTATCATATGATATATACTAGGGGAGAAGAAAATGAAAATAATGGAAGTCAAAATAAAAGAAAAGTTGAGAAATGTCTCAGAAAATTCGGCAGCCTAACGACATAGCTTAATATTTTATAACATATTTTGATGAGAGAAAAAAAGGTATATAATCATTAATAAAAATATGGAAAATAATTTTTTGTAAATACCTGTAAAATTCAAGGGAAATTTTTTCTTAATTTTCTTTGGGATTTTATAAGAATGCAGTTTCAGACGGCAATTGATTCTAAGACCCGGTGTGCCCGGAATTTCTATCCGATGTTTAGCTCTGGTACGTTCAGTGAACGAATGAGCAAGAATTCCTATCATTTGAACTGGTGCTTGGAATCAAATTCTTAGGGCACCGATGGAACCGAAACGCCGGTAATTTCTTAGGAACACTTAATCCGGAGTTGCGTTCACATGAGAGAAGTTGTTAAAATTTGTGGAAGTTAAAAATAAAAATATAACAACATTTTTTTTACTCTAAGTGTTTAATCCTTTGGATGGAAGGTGGTTAACAAACCAACCTCTGTTGGGAGGTTATGAGGGTGTTGGGGCCCACACGAACCCCACTCCTTCATATCCTCTAACCTCCTCAACTCCCATTAATTTTGTTAACTTAAGTTTATTAACTTATGAAATTAATGAGGTGAGATAATGTGGAATTGAAACTCTTCAATTTCAAAATCCTTGATGTGTTAATTAAATAAGTTAAGAACTTATTTTATTAGGTTGGTGTTTAGTTGTTTTGGAGCCATTGGAGAAAAAGGTAAGGAATTCTTGAGTTCTTCATTCTCTTTGACGAAGAACGCGATGAACGAACGATCTCCGACGTGGAGCGTCGAGCCCTCGGAGACCGTCATCCGCAACACCGACCCGCGATGCGACGTCTTCTTCCACGACGTTTTTCTTACACGACGTCTCTTTTCGCGACGGTTATCCATGACGAAAGCTCCATCAACGTCTTCGAATCCTCGCTTCGCGATGTCGACGTTCGTCATCTCTTTTATCAAGGTAGGGCTTTAATTTATTTACTTATTTTCGTTCGTGATTTCTAGTTTGTCGTTCTTCGTGGATATATGACTAAATGATATCCATTAACGAGAGGGGACCGAACAGCTCAAACACGGCCGACCCTCCTCATTTATCATTGTTTGATTCTTTGTGGTTGGGACGGAATGGCATTGTGCCGTCGCACCACGCGGGATCGTACGACATGTAATGTGCGGCGTCGTCGCGCCGCGCCGTCAAGTTGAACAAGGACGTGATGTCGTCGTGCCGCGTCGAAGAAAACCGAAGACACCGCGGCTAGAGTAGGGTCGTGGCGAAAGGGCGCGCTGTCGTCGCACCGTGCCGGACGAACCAAGTCGCGGCCGGTTCCGGGCCGCGGCGAAGCAGGGTGACCGGCGGCCGGTTCCTGGTCGCCGGTGTTGGCGAAGCAAGAAGTACCGGCCGTCGCCGGTCCTTGTTGGTAGAACCGCCCATCTAGTGCAGGCCGGTCGGAAAAATGGAAGTCGGGGGAATTAATTCCTTCGTCCGGCCAGCACAAAATGGCCCCCTTAATTGGGGGGCCGCGGTTACACCATGGGGGCAGGCGCCCCCCCCCCCCCCTTGACAAACAGCTCAGCCGTTGGCTGAGCTGGCAAGCGCGATGGGCGCGCTGTGCCCAGGCCAGGCCGCACCCAGGCCGGGCCGCGCCGACCCAGACCTGGGGCGGGTCGCCTCGGTTCGGGCCGACCGGGGGGTCTCGGGCCGGGTCGGTCCGGGCCCGAAACCCATGTTTTCAGACCGTCTTCGGTCTTTTTCCCATAACATGGGCTACGGACCTCCGATCGATTCACCGTCAGTTGCGATGCGATCCTTGAACCGAGACAGTCATTGCGGTATATTTAACTCAAGGTTTCGGATTACTTTGAGTTCGGCCGGGTTGGTTCGTACACGAAATCTACCGGGCCCTCGGAGAGGAAAGGCTCATATCTTAAGATCCGGACGTCCGAATGACGTGATGTCGACTTTATTGGATTCCTCTAAGTGATACGGATCTTTTGGATTACTCCGCATGAGGTTTGGACAGAAGTGGAGTACGGTTGGGTTGGTTTTACCTTAGAAACCAACCAGGGCCCTGGGACGAAAAAGCCAATAACTCTCAGAACGGGCGTCCGATTGACGCGCCGTCTGCGATGTTGAGTTCCTATTGACGATACGAATCTTTTGGATACATCAATTCTGGACTATGTGTCAGTTTATGTATCATCCTCTTGGCTCATGGAGCGGACCCTCCCGAACGAGCAAGCTGTGTGTGGGAACCCTAGAGCTGGCTGCGGCTGCTACTGTGACTACGATGACGACTGTGCAGAGATCCTCAATGGATTCGACGACGACGACTATAGAACTCAACGATCCTGTGTGGGTCTGATCCTGTGTGGGTCATCGCTCAGTGGTTCTGTGTGAGCAAGCGCCTACAGATCCTGTGTGGGTCCGATCCTGTGTGGGTCATTGCGGGGGTTAGTACCTATCGATCCTTTGTGGGTCCGACGACTTAGAAGGATTAGTGATTATCTCTATCGTCTTTCGAAGAAGTATACCTGTGTGAGATGAATCCGGATTTACATTCCTGTGTGGATTTTTTTGAGCTATTCTGTGTGGATTTACGTTTTCCTTTCCTGTGTGGACTGGGTTGTACTTGGGCTCGGATGCTGGAGCCAAACGAGAATTGATGACTTAGGTATATGTATGGGAATATACCTAAGCTGGGTCGGATGTTACTTTATGATTTACCTTTCCATTGTGGTTTATCTTTTGTGGATACTGGGAGACCTTCGGGGGTCTCGTGGTCCCTACTGAGTATCTTATAATCACCCCTGCACGGGCTTTGCCCGCACTACGTTGTGTTGGTTGCAGACGAAGGACATCGCTGATTGTGGTTTAGGCTTGCGGAGCAGGACGATACCTAGAGGTGGACCACTAGGTGGGACGTACTCAGAGCATTCGGCTGGACCCGAGGAGTAGTGGAGGCTATCTGTACCCACCCTTCAGGTGGGACTTCCAATGGACGGCTCGACGTTGCGGCTTTACTTTTCTGTTGCTGTTTTCCCTTTCGAGTTTTATTTTACTTTCATTTTGGGTTTTTATACTGGCCCACTTACTTTACGCACTTACTGTTGTACTCTATTTTTACTTAGTGTTTACTTCTACTGCTTGTTCACAATGTGGTGTTTGTTTACTTTATAAAGTCAATTCCTTCCCTTTTTACCGGGATTTACACCTTGGTGCTAGTCGCCAGCCCCTGGCCTATGGAAGGCGGGCTTGGGGTAGTCACGGCACGGGTCCCGAGAACGGGTCGTGACAAATTGGTATCAGAGGAGTTCGGATCTACCGCAGACTCTGATCTTTTTCTATGTGAAGTAATAGTATTAAGCGTATTGAGTGTGGTTATCAGTCCAAGGAGTCCATTGTTGGTGCGACGGCCGACGTATCCGTACACCAGGACCCTGACTTCTGATTTCTGACATAATGCACGAAAACTTCGATTGCATGTGTGTTTCATGTTTTCTTTGTGATTACATTGTATTAGCTCACCAGGTATATTGTTCTGACCGTGGCACACCTATTTCCTTTTCAAGACGGCCCCACGACGGCAGCCATCTAGGGTTCCGAGAGTTGAGCATGACGACAACCCACCGAGCGACGAGGCCTCGGTGCAGGGCCCTTTGTCAATAGTGGCACCAGTGTTATCTCTACCCGTCGAGCCACCGATGCTTCCATCCCCAGCCGCTGATGATGCACAACGCCTCAGTGCACTGCATGAGTTCCAGCGCCAGCGACCACCCAGTTTCCACAGGGAGACAGACCCCCAGGCTGCCGAGGACTGGCTGGAGGCAATGGTGCGAGTTTTTTGGTTAGTGAGGACACCAGCAGACCTCATGGTGATCCTCGCAGTGAGCCTACTGCACGCAACAGCGGGCCGATGGTGGAGCTTGATGCTCTAGGTGCACGATGAGGCATCTCATCTCTGGATGGATTTTGAGAGCCTCTTCCACTCAGAGTTCGTCCCAGCCACCCTCTGTGTGGTGTGCATCCAGGAGCTTCTACAGCTGCGGCAGGGCAGAATGACGGTCGCCCAATACTCAGCGAGATTTACCGATCTCTCGCGCTACTCGACAGACATGATACGAGACTCATTCTTCCGGGCCTAGACCTTTTAGTAGGGATTGAGACACGAGATCAGGGCATCACTGATCTCCCTCAGCATTCCGACTCAGAAAGGAGTACTGGAGTGAGCCCTTTTGATCGAGAGCTTTCTTGTTGAGTCTACACCAGCACCGAGACCCACCGCAGGGCGGCACGTAGCAGAGTCCTCTGCAGCAGGTAGTCGACGGATGACTCATGGGTCCAGGCAGACCAAACCCTCAGGCAGATTACCTCAGGACACTGGCTCAACAGTGCGGGGGACACAATGCAGAGCCAGTCTTTCGAGAGGTAGGCAGTGCTACACATGCGGCGGGCAGGGGCACATGGGTTGTGATTTCCCGACCCGTCGTGCCGAGGAGAAGTAGATAGTTGAGGGACCACTGAGGCAGAGGAATAGGGTGGACCGTGGCGGTCCCCAGGGAGCAGGCGGACGAGGCAAGGGAGCTGCCCGAGCAGTAGGTGGTGAGCGACACTTTGAGGCTTTACCACCACCACCATCAGGAGGTCCACACCGATCATAGGGAGTTGGGGGGCCGAGATAGGCACAGCTCCAGGAAGCAGAGGCCTACGACCACGGCACGCCCGAGATGATTCGAGGTACTATCTGTGGCTATTAGACTCTTGCTGCAGTTCTTATAGACACGTGATCAAGTCACTCTTTCATAGACGTTGCCCTTGTTCGGAGCTCGGATATTACGACAGAGCATTTGGCTCGATCCTTACGGCTAGAGACTCCTACGGGAGCAGAGTCAACGATTACGCACTGGTGCTAGCAGTGTGAGCTTACTCTAGGAGGCAAGAGCTCGGCTGGGATCTTCTTGTAGCAGCTTCGAGGCCTTACGACGTCCTCATGGGCATGGATTGGTTGTCTACGGTCAATGCACAGATTGACTATATTAGGCGCAAAGTGAGATTTGTACGCACCGACGGAAGCAGGTTCACCTTCACCGACGAGAAGGGAGCCTTCACAGTACTGGATGGACTTCCGTAGAGAAGAGGACAACCCATCACTCATCAGTTGGCTAGCCTCATCCTAGGAGCAGTTGACGTGCATAGTCCTAGTTTTCCTGCAGTGGTGGATTAGTACGCGGACGTCTTTCCTGACGACGTTCCAGGACTACCTCCTCGCAGAGAGGTAGACTTTTATATTGACTTGTACCCCGGGATAGCCCTGATATCGACTCTAGCATATCGAATGGCCCCCGCCGAGCTTCGAGAGCTACAGGTACAGTTGGAGGACTTGCAGGGAAAGGGATTCATCCGACCCAGTGTTTCACCCTGGGCTTCCCCGATTTTGTTTGCCAAGAAGGCGGACGGGAGCTTGCGACTTTGTATCGACTATCGTCGCCTGAACCAGGTGACAGTGAGGAAAAAGTATCCGCTACCGAGGATGGATGACCGCTTTGATCAGCTCAAGGGAGAACGGTGGTTCTCGAAGATAGACCTCAGGTCAGGCTATCATCAGCTCAGAGTTCGAGATGAGGACGTGCAGAAGACGACCTTCAGATGTCGGTATGGCCACTATGAGTTCTTGGTTTTGCCATTCGGTTTATCCAATTCTCTAGAAGTGTTCATGGCCCTCATGAACAGGATCTTTCAGCCATACCTCGATTGATTTGTCGTGGTCTTCATCGATGACATTTTGATTTACTCAACGACTGAGGAGGATCAAGCCTACCACTTATGGGTTGTACCAGACACACTCTGAGAGCACCATATTTATGGAACGCTCTCGAAGTGTCAGTTCTGGATATGTGAGATCCACTTCTTGGGGCACGTCATCTCTGAGGCGGGAGTTGTAGTGGATCCTACGAAGATCGAGGTAGTGCTAGCTTGGGAGCCACCCAGGAGCGTGACGGAGGTGCAGAGTTTCTTGGGACTAGCTGGTTACTACCAGAGATTTGTGCCAGACTTCTCCAGTGTTGCCGCACCACTCTCAGCTTTGACGAAGAAGGGGAAACCCTTTTAATGGTCAGGTAGATGTCATCAGAGCTTCCAAGAGCTGAGACAGAGATTGAACAACGCACCTATCTTGAGGTTGCCTGAGGAGGGAGTAGGGTACATAGTCTACTGCGATGCATCAGGGACCGGACTCAGATATGTCCTGATGCAGGAGAGGGCAGTGATCGCCTATAGATCACGTCATTTGAGGCCGCATGAGAAAAACAACGCTACCCATGACATGGAGTTAGCAGCAGTGGTCTTCGCTATGAAGACATGGTGACACTATCTGATGGGCGAGCGCTTTACAGTATTTTCTGACCATCAGATTCTTAGGTACATCTTTTCTCAGAAGGACCTGAACCTGAGACAACGGCGATGGCTCGAGTTCCTCCAGGACTATGACATTCAGATAGTCTATATTCGTGGGAAGGGAAACATGGTGGTCGATGCTCTCAGCAGGAGGACGGTCATTCAGCTACTTGAGGATGCGACAAAGCAGCTAGCCTCTTTGAAGATATCCTTCGTGGATAGAGATAGAGGAACCTTCCTTCAGTCCCTCACAGTCACCCCTCAACTACTGCAGCGGGTCAGAGGGGCACATCGTGGGGATGTTGACTGTGAGACGTGGCGTGCGAAGATATCCTCAGGACAGGCACCTGATGGTTTCTTCTTTGGAGAAGAGCACGACATCCTTTTCAGAGGATGTACCATGGTAAAAGTTGCTTTACGGGAGCAGGGGCTGACAGAGTTTCCCACCTCTCCCTTGGCGGTACATCCGGGAGTGGTGAAGATGTACCGGGTCCTCAGATGACAGCACTAGTGGCCGGGCATGAAGAAGGTTGTGGTAGAGTTCGTTTCTCGATGCCTCACCTTCCAGCAGGTGAAGGCAGAGCATCAGGTACCAGCAAGCTTGGTACATCCCATGGAGGTCCCGGAGTGAATGTGGGACGAGATATCTATGGACTTCGTGACTGTACTTCCACACACTTCCAGAGGTCACGACTCCATTTAGGTGATTGTCGACTAAATCACCAAGTCGGCTCACTTATTACCCATTAGAGATCCGGTCTCAGTGGAGATCTTGGGACGACTTTACGTTTAGGAGATTGTATGTCTTCATGGTGTGCCATCATCTATTGTCTCCGATCGATATTCTCGCTTTACTTCTAGGCTTTGGAAGGGGTTGGAGGTGGCGTTCGGGACACAACTATGTCTGAGCATAGCCTTTCTCCCTCAGACGGATAGTCAGACAGAGAGGACCATTCAGACCCTCGAGGGAATGCTCTGCGCATGTATCCTCGACTATGGTCGCAGCTGGGAGGACCACCTACCCTTGGAGGAGTTTTCATACAACAACAACTACCACTCCACCATCGGGATGGCACCATACGAGGCGTTGTACGACTGACCTTGTAGATATCCTTTGTGCTAGACAGACCCTGGGGATTCAGCACTCATGGGACCGGAGATGGTCCAGGTCATCCAGGAGTGGATGGGGACAACTCAGAGCCGGCATAAGTCTTATGATGACAGGAGGCGGAGGCCACTAGAGTTCGAGGATGGTGACAACGTCTTCTTGTGTTTCTCACCTCGACGTGGATTACAGATATTTGGCTGAGGCGGCAAGTTGTCTCCACGCTTCATCGGACCATTCCAAGTCCTCAGCAGGATTGTCGAGGTGGCTTATCGCCAGTATCTACCACCTTAGTTGCACCGGGTGCACGACGTCTTCCACATATCTCAGCTAAGGAGATACGTGCACGACCCGACACATATCATTGACCATGGGGATCTCGACATTGATGATGGGGCGACTTTTCGGAGGTCCCTGTGGAGATCGAGGATCGACAGGAGTGGGTCCTACGTGGATGGTTGATTCCTCTAATGCGCATCAGATGGCAGCACGAGAACTTCCAGGAGAGCACTTAGGAGCGGGAGGCTCAGATGCGTGCTTAGTACCCACATTTGTTTCCCTAGTTTTCGATGTATCTTTACGGGGACATAAATCCCTGAGGTGGGAGTAATGTAAGGACCCGTAAAATTCAAGGGAAATTTTTTCTTAATTTTCTTTGGGATTTTACAAGAATGATGTTTCAGACGGCACTTGATTCTGAGGCCCGGTGTGCCCGGGATTTCTGTCCGAAGTTTAGCTCAGGTACGTTCAGTGAACGAACGAGCAGGAATTACTATCTTTTGAACCGGTGCTCGGAATTGAATTCTGAGGGCACTGATGGAACCGCAGTGCCAGTAATTTCTTAGTAACGCTTAATACGGAGTTGTGTTTACACGAGAGAAGTTTTTAAAATTTGTGGAAGTTAAAAATAAAAAATTAACAACAGTTTTTATTTTTACTCTAAGTGTTTAGTCCTTTGGATGGAAGTTGGGTAACTACCCAACCTCCCTTTGGAGGTTATGAGGGTGGTGGGGCCCACACGAACCCCACCCCTTCATATCCTCTAACATCCTCAACTCCCATTACTTTTGTTAACTTAACTTTGTTAACTTATGAAATTAATGAGGTGAGTAAATATGGAATTCAAACGCTTGAATTTCAAAATCCTTGATGTGTTAATAAAATAAGTTAAGAAGTTATATTATTGGGTTGGTGTTTAGTTGTTTGGGAGCCTTTGGAGAAAATTCTAAGGAAGTCTTCAGTTATTCATTCTCTTTGACGAAGAACGCGAAGAACGAACGATCTCCAACGTGGAGCGCCGAGCCCTCACAGACCGTCTTCAGCGACACCGACCCGCGACGCGACGTCTTCTTCCACGACGTTTTTCTTTCGCGACGTCACTTTTCGTGATTCTTATCCGCGATGAAATCTCCTTCAACGACTTTGAATCCTCGCTTCACGACGCCGACGTTCGTCATCTCTTTTATCAAGGTAGGGTTTTAATTTATTTAATTATTTCAATTCGTGATTTCTAGTTTGTCGTTATTCGTGGATATATGAATAAATGATATCGATTAATGAGAGGGGGTCAGACCGCACAAACACGGCCGACCCTCCTCCTTTATCCTTGTTTGATTCTTTGTGGTTTGGACGGAATGGCGTGGTGCCATCGCACCACGCGTGATCATACGGCAAGTAATGCGCGGTGCCGTCACGCCGCGTCGTGAATTTGAACAAGGACGTGACGCCGTCACGCCGCGTCGAAGAAAACTGAAGACACCGCGGCCGGAGCAGGGCCGCGATAAAATGGCGTGGTGTCGTCGCACCGCGTCAGACAAACCAAGCCACGATCGGTTCCGGGCCGCCGGTGTCGGCGAAGGAAGAAGGACCGGCCGTCGCCGGTCCTTGTTGGTAAAACTGGCCGGCCAGTGTGGGCCGTCCGGACAAAGGCAAGTCGGGGGAATTAATTCCCCCGGCAGACCAGCACAAAACGACCCCCTTAATTGGGGGGTCGTGGTTACACCAGGGGGGCAGGCGCCCCCCTGCCAAACGGCTCGGCCGTTGGCCGAGCTGGAAAGCGCGCTGTGCCCAGGCTGGGCCGCACCCAGGCCGGGCAGCACCGGGTAGGCCTGACCCAGACCCAGGGCGGGTCGCCCCGGTTCGGGCTGTCCGGGGGGTCTCGGGCCGGGTGGGTCCGGGCACGAAACCCCTGTTTTCAGACCGTCTTCGGTCTTTTGCCCATTACATGGGCTACAAACCTACGATCGACACACCGTCAGTTGCGATGCAATCCTTGAATCGAGTTGTTCATTTCGGTATATCGCACTCAAGGTTTTGGATTACTTTGAGTTCGGCCGGGTTGGTTCGTACACGAAACCAACCGGGCCCTCAGAGTGGAAACGCTCATATCATAAGCTCCGGACGTCCGAATGATGTGTCGTCGACTTTATTGGATTCCTCTAAGTGAGACAGATCTTTTGACTTACTCCTCCCGAGGTTTGGAAACAGGTGGAGTATGGTTAGGTTGGTTTTTCCTTAGAAACCAACCGAGCCCCTATGACGAAAAAATCCAATAACTCTCAGATCGTACTTCCGATTGACGCGCCATCTGCGACGTTGAGTTCCTATTGACGATACGGAAATTTGGGATACATCAACTCTGGATTATGTGTCATTTGATGTATCAGCCTCTTGGCTTGTGGAGCGGACCCTCCCAAACGAGGTAGCTATGTGCAGGAACCCTAGAGTTGGCTCTGACTGCTATTGTGACTGAGAAGGAGACTGTGCAGAGATCCTCAGTGGATTCGACGATGACGACTATAGCACTCAGCGATCCTGTGTGGATCAGTGCTACTGATCTTGTGTGGGTCTGATCTGTGTGGGTCAGCGCTCAGCGGTTCTGTGTGAGCCATCGCCTACAACTCCTGTGTGGGTCCGATCCTATGTGGGTCATTGCGGGGGTTAGTACCTATCGATCCTTTGTGGGTCCGACGACTTAGATGGATTAGTGATCATCTCTATCATCTTTCAAAGAAGTATACCTGTGTGAGCAGAATCCTGATTTACTTTCCAGTGTGGATTGTGTTGAGCTATCATGTGTGGATTTACGTTTTGCATTCCTGTGTGGACTGGGTTGTACTTGGGCTCAGATGTTGGAGTCGAACGAGAATTGATGACTTAGGTATATGTATGGGCATATTCCTATGCCGTGTCGGATGTTACTTCGTGATTTACCTTTCCTTTGTGGTTTATCCTTTTTGGATACTGGGAGAACTTCTGGGGTCTCGAAGTCCCTACTGAGTAGCTTATACTCACCCCTGCATGGGTTATGCCCACACTACGTTGTGTTGGTTGCAGACGACGGACATCACTGATCGTGGTTTATGCTTGCGGAGCAGGACGGTACCTGGAGGTGGACCTCTAGGTGGGACGTACTCAGAGCGGTCGGCTGGACCTGAGGAGCAGTGGAGGCTATCTATACCCACCCTTCAGGTGGGACTTCCAGTGGACGGCTCGACGTTGCGGCTTTACTTTTCATTTGTTGTTTTCCCTTTCGAGTTGTACTTTACTTTCAGTTTGGGTTTGTATATTGGCCCACTTACTTTCTGCACTTACTTTTATACTCTATTTTTACTTAGTGTTTCCTTCTACGGCTTGTTTACTATGTGGTGTTTGTTTACTTTAGAAAGGCAATGCCTTCACTTTTTATCGGGATTTACGCCTTGGTGCTAGTCGCCAGCCCCTGGCCTATGGAAGGCAGGCTTGGGGTAGTCACGACACGGGTCCTGAGGACGTGTCGTGACATTTTTATATGTAATGACATATCCTAGAATGAAAAAATATAAATTGAATGATAATTAAACAATAATATTAATTGAAAAGATAGATATTTTGAGATGAAAACATATAAAACATAACGGCTATGCCACATCCTTTTAAAAAACATTAAAAAGAGACAAGATATGGGTAAATAACTAATAAATTTATGAAAAAATATTTTTGGGATAGAATAATATATAAATAACTTGGTATAAAAACTTGAAATACGTACCATATAAAAGAGAACTTGAATGAGAAAAGAGAAGTTGATGATTCTCATACGATGTAGGGTAAATCCTAAAACCAGAAGGTTCGAACCTTGGGGGCTTGATGACACCTTGGAAGTAATAATAGTTTGGTAAAACAACCATAGATTCTAGGATGACGAGTATTTAATGGGATAAATTGATGAAATGAGTGGTTATTTAAAGTAAATGATTGGGAGTTTCTGATTTATTTAATTTGACACCACACTGGTGGTTTTTGTAAAACCAAGGGTTTTAGCGTGGTATTTTCCCATTATATTATCCACTTGGGACACCTCAGATCAAAAGATTACAATACACCTGTCTAAAAGCATTTTATATTAACTATTACATCATTATGATGTCATTAAATATACAAAAAACTCAAAACATAATTTTTACTATTGAAAAAAATTCTAGTATTTTTGAAAATTCAATACAATTCACCCTAACCATTTTATGATGAGTATAATTAAATTAATACCTCCATTTTTTGAAAATAAAATTTAAAATATTTTGATTTATTTTTCAAATAAAATCATAATTTATTTGATAATACAACATGAAAACTATAACTCATTTTATAACACCTTAAAAATAAATCAAGATCCAAAAGAATTATCTTATTACCATAAGAAAATAAAATAAAAAATTTATGATTACATTATAGAAAAATACATTTCAATTTTAAATTATTAAATTAAACAAAGTATTGTAATTAATATATTCATGACATAAACAAATACAATTACATTACTATGATAGTTTTTTCACTTTTAATACTTATAAATTTTATTTATAAATTAATGGTTGAAGTTTCTGTTTTTTTGATGATTTACTATTCATTATTTGTTATTTCTATTCATAAGGGTATTTTTCTATTCATAAGGGTATTTTACTATTCAAAAAAAATTCTTATCAGGATCTAAATATCATATTGAACACAACTATATATGTCATCTTTTTCAAATTAAAATAAATGAGGTGGAAAAATTCTGTTTACATGGATAGATTATAACAAAGTGATGTTTTTTAGAGAAAAAATATTACATGAATTATATATTTAATATATTTTAAATTTTTTTGGGTGTTACCTTATCCCCTACATACAAAATTATTTTCCTCGAAATTTGATATTGAACATCGAATGTTAATGTTTAATACATGAAAATTCCCTTGTGGGAATCTGGCATAAAGAATATGGTTAAAATATCTTATAAATAAGTGGAAAGTGAAATGCATCAATTACTAGAAAATAACTGCTTCTTATTAGACAATGTGATCATTGATGAATAATTAAACCATTATATATTGACATTAAACTCTCATACCCCATACAATGATCAAATGGTTTAAAATTCAAAAATATAATTATTAAACTCATTATAATGAAGAAGTCTAAATTTACAAGATGAACATATCATTAAACCATAATCAACATGATGCAGCTCTAAAATTCACATTCTAAAGATGTGAATAACTTCATCATGTATCCTCTTGATATATGGAAATAACATGAATAGCCATGAAATCCATATCAGAAACATGAAATCTTCTGTATTTGTTCTGTAACACAAATGTTATTGGATACATTCCATAAATTCAAAAGTGTTTTAAACTCCATCGATGATAACATAGACCACTTCTAAACAAGTTAATAATAAGTTTCAAGGTATTCAGTATTTATATGAATCAATCATTTCTTCATAATTATCGCAACAATAGATATATATTTAGGTTTGTATTTCCGAAAACCATGTATTTTCAAAAATGATTAAATATCTAAATAATAAAATTTTTCTATTTAAAATTCACCATACGACCTCAAATAATTAATGGAATAGTACTGTAGTGAAATCATTATATATCTCATAATTCTTATAACATGAAAATCATATCATAGTTATTGAATCCAAAAACCTAAATACATTATTTATTATAATTCAACAGTAGTAACATCATAAGCTTGGCCTTGATCTCTTTTCTTTTTCAGAGCTATATTTCAATGTCAATTAGATTATTAATTCACAAAGTATCTCATCTCATTGCATTTGAAGCATTTAATATCATAAAATTCATTCCTTATATTGTAATTATGAGCATGGTGGAATTTTTCTCCACACATGATGAAAACCCATTTTTCACTTAAGAATATCCAAAGGTTTTTTCATCCACAATTATCAAATATGGGAAAATACGTCTTTCCCTTCTTCCATTTATACATGATTTTCTCTACCATCAACATCTTCTTTTTCTTCCATTAAAATTAATAGTACTCATAGATGTCTTTAAATACATCTTTAACACATGATACTATTTCCTCTTATGGTGAGGATACTTGAGAGAAAAACATCAATTGAAATGATAGCTTATGGCCATTAGATATTTTATCCTTCTAAATCTTCGCATCATATTCATTGGTGATGTTCTCATTCCTTCTTCTAGGTGCCATTTACAATCAATTCCAAATTACATATTAGCTAACAAAATTATTCACTCTCTATTTATATAAACATGATATTACACATAAAATAAATTTGTGCATCATATATCCTAGTACCATATTATTTGGTTTCATAGGGTGGATAAATTCTTTATAATTGTTTTTAATAAGATAATGAATTTACTGAAGCATAAGCTTCAAGAGTTTTAAACCAAGAGTGCATCTAGGATCATTATCGTGCACCAGTTCCCATTCGAGTCTAGCTTAAAAAAGTGTTTTACAGTTTTACCCCTAGATACATCTATTCCAGAGCCAACAATATTTGGTTGTATCTAGACAGGGCTTGATAAACCACATAATCAATTATTTTCAAAAATTCTATTTTTTCCTTGTTTACCTATCCCCATAATCAATCTTATTATTTTTTTAGTGATCTATTTTTATATTTCTAGTTTCCATGTTTTGTCCTAAACTTCCTTTGATACCAACTGTAACACCCTGACCCTAGAAGCCTAGAGCCGATGCATTATTTTAATACATTGGAAGGATTCAAAAGAATCAAATCTCGATGGATCGACAGTTTATTAGTCTTCATTTAACTAGATTCATACATGGAACCCATTTTAAATTTTAAAAAGAAACAAAATATAATTCATAATAAAAGCTAATAAATGGAATCCTTGGAAACTATATAAATGATCTATTCTTCAAAACATGTTGATAGAAAAACAAATGAAAGGGGTGAGCTCAAATTCTTAGTAAGGGTTTGTAAATATATTATACAATAACACAAACATAAGAATTAGTCATGGTGAATAACTTAAACACGTACCTATAAAAATAAACTTGAGCACATTATGGGTTGAATCAGTGATGAATAAATAATTCCATAATAAAACATAATAATTGATATTATAGTAGTAGAATAAAAACATGAACTATCAATAATATTTTAATAATGTGGGAAATTCATATGTCAGACATTAGAAATCTTACCTTTAATGCCTTATCATAGACTTCTAAAATTAATTAAGACCTCAGCCAAAGACATATATCAAAATGGAAAAGGCCTCAGCCAAGTCCACATATATTTGTCTCATAAGACCAAATGATGCATCTAGTGGCTATAGTGGTCCCCAACCATCACATTATAAGTCCAATGAAGTCCTCATATGAAAGTGTTAAACATAATTAACTTATACATTCATATTTAAATAACATATGAAATGTAATTGACTTCCCTATTCATTGAACATAAACACTAACCATTCGGAATAATATGGTTAATGGTATCAAGATAGCACACCTATTGTCAAAAATAACCCAACACCCTTCGATAAAATATTTTAGATGATATCAGAATGTATAATCCTTAATTAAGTACTAGATTTAACAATGGATGTTGGCATAGTCTAAGACAGTTTTAAATGAGATTATAGAAAATTTCATGAGCAAATTATCCTCGAACATTACCAATTGTCCCAAACCACCATAAATTATTAAAATCTTAATCCCTTAAAATTTAATTAGAATATGAAGACCCTCTATATGATTTAAAAAATGGCATTACATACACCAAATTCATT
Source organism: Viscum album (assembly GCA_963277665.1). Classification (NCBI taxonomy): domain Eukaryota; kingdom Viridiplantae; phylum Streptophyta; class Magnoliopsida; order Santalales; family Viscaceae; genus Viscum; species Viscum album. The sequence continues at coordinate 41,328,377 of OY728157.1, forward strand.
TAATGGGTGGTGAAAAGGAATATACTTCATAAAAAATAATGTGAGCCGAGAAAAACATCCTTTTTACTTTTGAAATATTAATCCTTTTGGAAAGACATTTTAATTTTACATGATATAATATTATAATCATTTACATCCAAGATCATAAAATTTAAAGATACTGAAATTATATTTGAGGTACAAATGATGTCCCACTGAAGTGAAATCACATAAAAAGTGTTCATAATATTAATTAGAAATAAACAATGTAGAGAATCTAAAAGAAAAAATTTTAAAGATTATTTTAATGTGAAATGGAATGATTTTTATCCAAATCACATAATTATGCAAGGATAATTCGCCATGATAAATTCAGTTGTTTTATAAAAATAATATTGGAATAAAATTGAAACTTGTTTTCACCTGAAAATGGTTAAGAATTTGAGATGATCTCTTGAATCAGGTTTGTTTATCGGGATGAAATATTGAATGATCCTTTCAAAACACTTAAATAACCACAAAAAAGGATGGATACTGGTTAATTGACATATATAGAAAATTCATAGATAATTTATGAGGAGTATGTTGTAATACATAACATTTTAATTGATATGAGTATAGAATAAGAGAAACCTAAATGAAAATAGAGGTTCGGGTAGAAAATCCATACACATTGTAATCAATTGAATTGTATGACCCAAAATTAATAATCCAAAAATCATAAATTGAATAAAATTAAAATAATGATATTATTGATAAGATACAAGAATGTTTATAATATATAAAGAATACATAATTAATAATATTTAATAGGTAATATCTAACCAAAATGTAAGTGAGATGAAGAACCCACTTACCTTAAGCCTAATAGTGTTTCTAACCTGATCTTATTGTCCTAGATAACAAAATTAAATTTCACTAATTAATTTTTGAAGAAAATATTAATTATTTTATTTATTTAATATAACATTATTAAATTCATTCACCTTCATTTTTATGGGATTAAGAGGTTCAATTTTATATTTTTGGAATCGTTTTCTTCTTTGGTTTTCTTGATCTTTTTACTTGTATTCATTAATGGAATTTTTTTTGAAATGTGTTCAAACATCCCGAATTGTTGATATATAGTATCAGTGACATAAAAGTTATATAAATGTTCTTATGATGGATTTTTAGATTTTTCCTTTTCTTTTGGAGGGTTTTCCTTCGTCCTCTGTTAGAGATATTCTAGTGTTTTTTTTCTACCATGAACTCATGTTTAATTAATGAAGGAAGTTGTGATTCATGTTGTAGCATCACCACACTGATTCATTAATGAGATTCATTAATGGATTCATCATCACCTTGTCACTGCAACATAGTGTTGACAAGTCATTATGTAATGATGAATAGAGATAATAAAACAACTTTTTACATTATTTTGTTTTTCCTCTAAATGTCTCAAAAACAATCATTTTTTGTCAAAAAGTGCTAGTAGATGTTAGGAACATCCTGTGAAAATCCAGATGCTCATAGTTCAATGGTTCCTATTTATTTTTGGTTCGACCACCTGTTTAGACCTTTGAAAAACCCACTCACATGATTATTTAATAAATATTAAAAATAGTTTGAAAATACAATCTGACCACTCCAGGTCTCAGAATCACATATCTTCTCAAATACTATTCAAAAAATAATTTGATTCAATTTAAAAAAAATGTCGTGGAATTTCAGGAAGTTATATAATGAATATTATATGGTCTGAACATTAAATATATGAATATAGATAAAAATATATCATAGGAAGAGAATCAAATGTAAGGATTCTAAGGTAAACGTTTTATATAATTTTTATTATGTTGAGGTAAAAAAACAAAGAGAATAGTGATTTGAAAAATATTTTAAATAGATAATAGCTATATATATATAATTCATAATAATTATAATATTCTATATAAAATACATTCCAATAATAAAACAAATATAATCAAATAATGTAAAAGGAAAAAATTTATTAAAACAAAGTGAAAAATGATGTAAAAATTTATAAGAAATAACATTACAATTTTGATGTTTAATGATAAATGAATAAATATATTTTATGAATAAATAAGAAGGTAACATGAAATAATTTTTTGTCAATAATTATGGAACATAAATCATATATATGAATAAATGTCAATAAAATAAATGAAAAATGTGACATAGTGACCATGAAATTAATATAGATAATCCTAGAGAAGGAACTCCATTATAAGATCACAAATATTTGGTAAAATTTTAATTAGTTTAGTTTGAAAACCTTATAATTAAAGGGATTATATATCCATAAAAATACGATCAAAATGAAAAATTATATAAAAGAGAATAGTTTGGTCAAAATATAGGTCAACAAAATATTCCATTTTAAATATAAATATGTATTAAATATGTATAAATAATTGATAGAAATATAAATAGGTATTCCAGTTTTCATATGTTCTCATAAGATAATTGACATTTTACTTTAAATATAATTTACATTATAATCCTTTAAAAGGAACTTTGGATATATATAATCTCACATAGAAAAAGAGATGAATAGAAAACCACTTAAAATGATGTAACATGTAATGTAAGAATCCGTTAGACATTGTGTGATAAGAAAAATATAAAATAACAATAAAAATAACAGAATACTTTTATTTATAGGACATAAAATAATTTAATAAATATATTTGTAAAAAAAATGGGGACTAATTAGATTTATCATAGAGATATTGTGCGAAAAAATCTTGGAACAAATTTTATTTAAATTTATAAATATGTTAAATTAATAAAATATAAAATAAGATATTGAAATGATATAAAAATAAAAATGATGTCTAAAATGGAGTTTATGTCATATATATTTAACATAGTATATATAAATACTAATGTGGAATATATAAAATTAGAACAGGATTCCAAGAAGTGGTATAATTTTAATGAAAATGAGATAGGATTTGATTTCAACAACATAGTAAATCAGAGGAGGAATACTGAAAACAATACATATTCCATAGAATAATACTAAAACTTCCTAATATATATCGATTGTAAAAATAATTTAATATGTACATGATATTAAACTGATGATGATGTATTTAAAAACATGTGAGTGAAGACCTATAGAGAAAATACAAAAAAAAATCATAATTTATAATGTGTGAATTATTGATTAATCAACGAAACAATATGAAGAGTGATCTAAAATACTAAGAAATGGTAAGAATAATTTATGTGGATTCTATATGATACTATATAATCATTATTTAAAAATATAGATAAATAGGAAGGAGTATCACTCAATGATGTGAATTTGATATTAAAATTAGGGTACTAACATTGTAATGTATGAGGTGTGGATCATTCAATATAAATGATGAATAAGAATATGTAGAAAAAATTATATATTTATCATAAAAATTTTATATGATGAAGATAAGAATCCAATCAAAATAAATATCAATAAAATCTTCCCTTATAAACATTCAAATGTATGAATTAAATATAAATAATTTATTGAGTAATAAATTCTTTTAGAAATCCCATCAAATGACCCAAAGAGTAAAGATATTTATATTTAAATTTAAAGTTAATATAAAGAAGATAAAGGAATATTAGATATAGAGAATTTTAAATTGGACAAGAGATATAGAGAAACACCTTACATTAACATACGACTCACTTCAACACACTCTAACTCTCTATATAACCTTCATATACTTATTAATAATATAATTCAAAACATTAATAGTGTTAATTACTTATATTTATCTATAATTTCGATTAATTTATAATTATTTTTCTATTATATCGAGTATACATGTATCAGAAGAGGTTATTCATTATAGTTTCACTATTCTTTTATCAGTATCATCAACTAAATCTTTTCTCCTTGTTCACATCATCTATAACTTATAGGTCGAGGTTTTCACAACCAAAATTGAAATTTAGAAAAACTAGTGTATATCTTAACTTATTCCAATGTTTTCCATCCATAATAAATTCCTAATTCCATACACTAGGGAGAAAAAGTGGTATATATAATGTACATCCAATAGTAAAAAATATATATAACCTAAACCAATAAGAGAATAATATGGGTTGGAATATAAATGATGAAATTAAATATAATTCACTAGGTAATATCCAAATGATATCCCAATATAACCATATATTTTTAATCATATAAAAATTATTAATTTATGAGAAAACATATATGAGTGACTACCATAAAAATGGCCAATTGTATGTTCTAGAATCACCTCCAACACTATGTCAACACACTAAATATATAAAATAATATACTACGGAATTGCCCTTTATTATATACAATTTTTTGTACATCCATTAATATGAATATGTACGCTATTATTATTTGACCAAGTTGGACCCCACTGTTGATATGTCTACATAAATCCCTAAAAATATATTGTGCTGTATGAACTGAATAAATAAATAAACATAAATCAAATAAATTTTCATCCCTGCCAGCATGTTCTAAATATTGTTTGATTAATCCTAGGATTCCATACTTCATCCAATGCCTATAGAAGACTCCATTATATACACAATTATACCAAATAAGTTACAATATAGTAAATATAAAATTAAATTTTTCAATAAAAATATTTTGTATCTAAATGAAAATGAGGGAATAAACTATAATACCTTTAGAGAAAAAATAATCCACACCATAGGATATGGAACTCACATTTACACCTTGTATTGTAATGAATTTTAATTTGAATCGAAATATTGATGAGATAAAAACATAGGCAACCAATTTATAAGAACTACAACACTTGAAACCTGAATCTCAGTTATATTCTCTAGCATCCATCATAAGAAGAATTCAATTTGGATAATGGTGATGGAATAACATAGCCAACTCATCAATAATATAGAAGAAAAAAATATTACTAATACTAGGACCATTTCATCAATAAAAGTAACTCTTTGCCCATTCATCCTCAAATTAGAAAGCTAATACATCATAGTCACCCATCTTATTCCCATCATACTAATTCAATTATTTGTTTTGGACACCCATGACATAGTCTTCAATAATTTTAGTCCGTTTACTATAGATTTATGTCTCATAATATAACTCAAAAATAACATATTATACCATCTAAATACAACCATGTTTTCTGAAAATAACATATTGTAAATCACCTCCTAATTAATTTTTTTAAATTTTAGTTTAAATTCAAATTGTGGATAATAATGAACTAGGGGTGGTTTTTGAATAGGGATTTAGATTTGAATTTTGAGTGTTTTGGTGAATAGAGATGAACATATTATAGTTAATTTGATTCTAGAGAGGCTTCTTGAGTACATAGTTGTTCTAGGTGATATTTTGGTAGGATTATAGGATTTTGGATGGTTTTTCCCAATAATAATTGCTTGGTGTGATTTGATTAAGGGAAATAAAGTGGCATCATAATCTTGATGATGCTTCAATTAGAATATTTATATTTCATGGTTATCACAGAAGGGTACCAAATAGAAAAGGTGGATCCATGACGAACATAGTTAGAAAATTTAATGGTGTCTTCGACATGGGTCTTGGAAAATAATGGTGACATAGTTTTAAAAAACAATGAAAAATTCCACCGACCAACACAATGTTGGTTTAAATAGTTGACACATGGTCTAGAAAACTATGTTTTCAAATTACGAAAATTAGATTTTCTTATATAATTATAATTAAATGGTTCATGTATTATTTAGAAAACTACATTGCCATGTTTTTAAGCCCGCCAAATTTCATTAAAAACTGGGAAATAACACTTTTTCCCATGCTTTCATTTAACCCCCCCCCCCTCTTCATCCATCCCTTATACAAGTGTCTATCAGAGGGGTCTCCTCCCACTTTTCTCTTCTAACCACACCCTAATTTTGGGAACATCATGTTATATTCATTAGTGACATAATGTTTGATTCTCATCCATCTTCTTCTACTCTTGATTCCTATGGATATTATTTTATATGTTGATTCTCTGTTATAGGTTTCTTAATGATTTTCCCTAATGTATGATTGAAATAATATTTATTCATGAACATTTCATTTGTTTCTCATGTTTTTTGTATTATGGAATCAAGTTTAAGATACCTATCTATAATAATTTTTTGGGCTAAAAGTTTTCAATGATTGAAAAATTTTCCATAACCAAAAGATGGTTCAACCTAATAAAAAGCAGTGTAGAAATTAAAAATGAAAAATGTATGATTAGAATATACCAAGTTATATAAAAATATAACTCTTTTGTGATTATATCATCTAAAAAGAATCAATTATTTTTTTATAGTTTTATCTCCCATATAGATGTTTCAATTTTGGTTGGATTGTGTTCTTTTATTACTTCTCACATTTGAGTTATGAGTCCCAAAATTACGTAATGGAACAAAATATGTATAATACATTGATCCACCCACAAATATCTTTCTCACACATGAAACATTAATTATTTTCATAGAGATATGTGTTAATTTTAGACCTCACATAACCCATTATAATTCACATGTTTCATGGATAATGGGATTTTGAACCCATTAGATAGCATATTGAGGAGATCATGTTTCCATCACAAGGCCATTGGGTTTCGTGAAAATCCACATGACCCCTTATTTTTTTATAGTGGTTAACCTTGATGTTTTTATAGAAGGAAAGAGGATAAAGGATGAAATTGGAATAATAATTTAGTAATTTATAATTTTTGAAATATGATACTCAGATTGTTCTAAAAAATGTACCCCTAGTTAACTGGGCTTCAAAAAACAAGAAACAATGAACATGAGAAATTAGTATAAAGTGAAATAATTTAAAAAATAATATATATGAAAAGTAGGAACTCCTTTAATGTGTTCTATTATGATACATTCATGAAATAATTCCACGACGAGTCCCCCATTAAGGAACATCCACCCATGATATTCACTAAGGATCCACTTTAAAAAGTGAAAACCTTTATTCATGGAACATTTCTCATAGAAAATTCTATTTTATCAATTTTAATTACCATACTGTAGTTATTAGTCCTTTTATTATGATCTTGTCACATGTATCATTTTCCATAACCAAATACCATTAACATATAATCTAAATGAACCATATGGATAACTTTCATCGATGAAAACATCCTAGAAAGGATACCCTAAGACATCCTTCTAGGAAACTGGTTGTACAAGATCAAGGAGTACACAACATCAAGCACCCATTTGAATGTTATTTACTCTAATAAAATGTAGTTATAGAATTATCCACCATGATGGGCAGAACCCTTTGGGGAATCATGAAATTAGACTCCCTTAAAAATGAAAGACCCTATATGTAGGATAATATATTGGTCTCTCCTATAATGATGGTGGATTCATCTCATGTAGGGAAATCTAGTCGAAGGGGGGATCCCTCCTAGAAGAAACCACTTGTATTTATTGATGGATGCTACCACTATACCCATCATGGGTATATAATTAGGTAGTGTGATGGATTTTTGAAAATACCTAATTGTGTAATCCCCAATAATTTATTTCATTATGTGATGTCTCTCCTACCATCCATATCCCCTCCCACCTCTATCAACAAACAAATTGTACATTTATCATTTTCTTCCTTATCATGTCGGAGTATCATATTAAAATTATTTTGTAATGATCTTGATCATCCACCATCTCGTGTCTCTAAAAAAGAACATTACCAATATAGAAAATGATATCTATGTTTATTATAATATTATAAAAATTCAATTTTTGATCCTTGGGCCTCCTCGTAGGTATAATACCCAACACATATCATTATTAAGGGCATCCTATTAGGTTTAAGTACCGACAGATATCTTTTTTATAAGCCTCTTATAATATTTAATATCCAATACATATCATTCACATGGACCTCACTTTATGTGTAAGTCCGAACACATTTCATTCAGGTGAGACTCCTCCTCGGTGTATGTAATTATACATATCAATTCCAATGGACCCTCTTCCTTTTTTAACTCCTATAAAAGAATCCATCTATGGAAAAACTAAAAGGTGTAATCCCTATCAAATATATAATTTTTGGGTCTCCACTTTAGTAAATTCACCCCAAAATATCGATAATGTGGTACTTCTCTTTGGTGAATTCTTTTAAAATATCATTCTTATGGGTTTCTACCATAGGTGTAAGTCCCAGAAAAAACATTAATATTTGGGCCTCCTTATAAGGTGTAGGGAACTAACATACTTTTGCATGTATCATTTAATTGGATATCTATTTTTGGTATCTCAATAATAAGTCTCAAGACTCTCCTATTATTGCCACATTTTCAATATAACTATCCTTATTGGATAAAACCAAAACATAATCCTCACCCAATCAGTTTTCTTACACCACAAAGAAATATGAATGACCCTTTATCTCATTTTCTCACATGAAGAATCAATCATGGGGAATTGAGGTTTATTTGATCTTTCTATTTGAATAATTGAGATACATCATTGAAATATCCTAATAATATGAGTTTATTGAATCTAAATAGCCTTGAAAATATCCTTACAACATAACATTAAATTTAATGGTGTGGTCCTATCACATGACTTTATACTATGAAAAAAACTATATGTGTTTTTTCTCTAATTACATGGGTTTCATTGGATAACTCTCCTAGGTTCTAAACCGACATCAAAACTATCAACTTCTCTACACACCGAGTTAAATTTCACTTAGTCGATTAATAATTAGTCATAAAGAAATTAGACTTCTATGATATTTTGTACCTCCATAGGGGTTATATTCATTGCGGACTATGCCTTTATCATTTCATATTCATAATAAATTTATACCCCCACATAGAGGGCCATATTCATTCCACATGTTATCACATTATTCTCATAAATCCCTATTCGTGAAAAGACATATATTCGCAATGCCATATTAATGTTTTTACCAATACAATCTCGTTGTTACATATTATTTATGATGTCAATCTGAATGATTTTTTCAAGAATATGTCTCAAATGATCCATTTATTGGGATATTCATATCGTATATCCTTATCTTAAGATGTTAAAATGAATGGATTGGTCTTTGTCAAACAACCATAAAAGGCTGGACAGGTCCTGTTAAGTGACACTAAACAATTTATGATTCATATACTTTTACAATTATATAGAGGAATCATATTGAATAATCTTGTTTCCAATACAATAAACACTGACCCCTTCCCTAGATGGTCATAATAATTATAATTACTATTTCTGTATAGATAAAACATATTTCCATAATGAAAAGTTTCAATTGGTTATAATGAAACATGTTGGAAAACCATTCATACATATAGATGATTACATTGATGCAGAACCTCTGACACATATAGATAGTGCCATATTTTGAGATCCTATGATACATATATATGGATATATTGATAGATAACATTTGATATATATAGAAGTTCATATTAAAAAATAACTTAATATACATTGAGATGTTTTTGTTGATTTACAACCCTTGATGTAGGAAAAATGATCACACTGATACATAAAAATGACTATCCATTACAATGGAGTTTAATAACATCACATTGGGAAATGGGAAAAATTAGAAATCAAGCAGTATTAAATTTATAAAAGAGTCAATGAGTGGGAATGAATCCCCTCAAAATGGGGTTATTATTCTTAACTCCAACCCATTTGGCCTACACACATCCCTAAGTGTAATTTTAAGGAAACCCATTCTTACTATGTACCATTTAAACGATGATCATCATGCTATCTACTAAAATAGAAATGTGTTTTATGGGATGTTTTCAGTCTTTTAAATTCTCCTTCTTGCACAAAGACTGGAAACAAAAATGATGAAACTCATGTTATTTTTTCAATTGTGTTAACTTGTCACAACATAATATCATGGAATTATTTGTATAACCAAATTATTTAATGTGAATCTTTTACTGTAAAAGTTGTTGTTTAGAAATATATTTTACATTTTATGATTGATTGATTTTTTTATTATAATTGTTCATTATTCCCCAGAGAATCATTATAACTCCCCTCAATCTAACATTATGGAATCCCTATAATGAAAAACATATGTGTCAGATACTGCATGAGTTAGGGTCCCCAGGAATTCTAGGACATTGTCACCAATTCAATGCCCCAAATGTAAAGTGAAAAATGCATTTGTTCGGGAGTACCAACTCAAAAGTATGATCCCAACCCTATAAGTAACATGAGCTCATTCATTGATATTAATCCTCAAAGATAGTCCAAAAGACAAAATCCATGAAGAGAAATGTAGCTCCTACAACCATGTTTAACCATTTAGGGGGTCTATCCTCAATATATTACAATATAGAGCACCCTTATCATAGGGAGGATGGTTATAATAATGAATATGACATTATCATGGTACATAAACCACCTAAAAAGGATATTATAAACCTTATTCATTTGTATTATGCAGCATAAACCCCTCAATATCCTACTGGGGATGAAATACAAGAATTCCCTTATCTGGTCATTTCGAACCAACTACCTATGAAAGATGATAAGGCTTTATGAGATTCCAAAAATAAACAGTGATCAAATATTCAAAATTCCACTGAAGATTCTCAAAAATATGCATTGGTAGAACGGTAGTAGGAGACAAAAAATCATGTTTGAACACACATGTCACATTATCATTCTATGTCATCATCACAGGAATCCTTCTATCATTTCTTGAAAATTACTAGGGGGAAGACACGAATTCCCACAGATGAATATATAGCCCATCAACATATACTAAAAGTGATTATAAGACATTAGTAAGTCCATATCCCTTATCCCATCATGGAATGGGGATGCATTATAATTCCTACATGATAATCTCATCAATACATATTGCATTAATTGGATAGTCTGAAATATATTCTTAACCACGTTATAAAAAATCCACCGTCATGTTCTATATGTTTCATTAGAATATGGAAATGAGTATATACTAGTAAAAAATAAGTATATGGATTACCTTCCATCCCCAAGAATATGAGTAGCTCATTGACATTAATAGAGAGGTACTCTTTAGAATACCCAAATCCTTATTCCTATTATAGTGGATCACTAACACATCCCAAAAAATAATTAACAATAGGATCATGAAAACATTCATATTACGACATGAGAATAATGACCCAATTCAATAGACACTATATGGCATAAAAATGTTTCAAACATATAATTTTAGACTTGGATTCATATCCCAATAATCATTCAAGAGCACACATAAATTCTATACCAACATCATTTTATGATGTGTCATCAGTAGTTCATGGTGGAAACAATGATGTATCCACATATTCGTAATCATTATGAAGAATCCCATATCCATTGTATAATGGTATAAAATGGTTCAATAATGGATGAACCTAGGTAATAAAGTATTTGTTAAAAAACAAGACTCTAAACTACCAATGGAGAGATTCTATGTAATAATCACACAAGGATTATCCAATGATCATTAACATTCATGTATTCATATATAGAAAAATGATGATGTTCTTGTAGTCCTAAAACAAATTTTAATAGTGCTGTAAAATATTTCTGACAATTCATTTGAAATAGATAAAATAATGATGTTCCTCTCTATAGCTTACCTACGAGAATCTCTATAGGTTCTCCTTATTGTAATGTCATTTAATTTTTTTCATTGATATGTTTAGGTTGATCCAAGGAAATCATCTTAGGATATGAGTCTTGAAAACACGTTTCATAGTCGAAAGGTCAAACTAAATAATGGCCTTCCCCTTCAAATTGTCAACCATTAAGGTTCTCCCCATGGTATATACTTCATCAATCATCCACCTGAAAAACATTATGAAATAATTGTAGTCACCCCCATAATGGAATTCGCGTTGAAGTTCCTTCATGCAATGAAATGTCGCTTGGATGAGATGTTCATCCCATTTTCAAACCATTAGTGAGGAATCACTTATTTCATGAAGAACTATAATAAATAAGTCTACATAATCCAAGATTCATGAAAATAATAATCAATATTCTTTCTCAATGGAGATACATGATAAGGTAACATTCATTTTCTTTTCTACATTTTGACCACATATGATCAAATATAAATGATAAAATTACAACCAATATTATTTCCATACAAAATGGATCATGGTATGAGATTAAACTGGTTGGATCATATAAAATAGTCACATACCATATATTAATAATTTCAATTGATGATGTGGATTGAATTGAAAAAATATATCACACCATTCATGCTCTAACCTATAGCCATGTAACGATATGGGATCTAGAAATAACTGAAAGAGGAATCCATAAATTTTATTTTTCAGAAAAAATCATGAATTATTATTTTTATTCTAAAGGAAAACCAATACCTTTATAGAATATGAAAACCATGGCTTGGAAAGATAATACTAGTTCTGTGAAATTGACATAGCCTCTATTTAGGTTAAATAATGTCTGAAATTGAGGATATATTCTAGAGATCATGATTATGAATATCATTTAATTTTTTGGATGTATAGAAATTAATTATTTCTTTAATTATTAACATATTCATCATAGGAAAATTTTAATAATGAGTGTTACATTCCGCTTAACTTCATAGTCAAAAGACCCCCAGGATTGAAATAGTGTAATGACATTTCCTTGTCCATAGATTCTATATATAGTAGCTAATTTAGTCAAAATTTTCCATCCATGCATAAATCAGAGATATGATGAGACCTTTGATAGAGATATATTGATAAGATCTTGAATAATTTATTTTTAATGATTTACCTTCCCTCTCAATTAAAAATTTATAAGCCCTTATATCATGTTCCACCCTCAGTATGGATGCGTTCACACCCAAAGTATGAATTTCATCAATAAAATAGTTGAAAAAATTGACACAAAATTATAATTTAACAAACAGTGGACCCAACAATAGAAATATGTACAAAATGCAACCCCATATTTATTGGTGGTTATTACCACATACATCACCCCGATACAATTAAAAAATAGAAATATTCAATATGGTGTGGTGGTTGGAATAATTTAGTTGCATCCCATATTGATGAGATAATTTTTATAAAATCCAAATCATACTCTATGAATGTCGGACTTACCTAGGAAAAATAATATTTAAATAAAGGGTCTTTTATAGATTCTCTCAAATCATGACCCATCCCACTCATTGGTGTTTAACTGTAACACCCCAGGTAAATAAAGAATATGACATTTTCATATTTATCCATATTTTTGAATAAAATATTAATATGACTTTAAAGGGGACGCTATGCTTGATGGCGTACCCAACACGCAACAACGAGTTTGTTGGGAATCTTACGTTGCACTCTAATAATAAAATAATTTTATTTTAAATGGTAGTTAACATGTAGTCGTTGTAATGGCAGGAATAGATAGAAATAACTAAAATATGATTATATATGTTCTTAAATGTTTTTACATTTATACAATAAAAGATAAAGGCTTAAAATACGGAAAGAATTCAATTTTAGGCGTATATGCCCTAGTTTTCACTAAAGGTTCACTTATCTCCTTTTAATGGAGAACTGCCATTAAATATAGTTTTGATCACTCTTATACATTCTTTTGGACCAAATAAAACTCTTATTAAGAATCAGGATATCAAATTTTACTTTGTGTAATTTTTTTTGGTATTTTTCCGATAAAGTTCATTTTTTTAATGAATAGTGTAGAATGTTGTGTTTTAATTCAAAACCAGTTTTTAATCTAATTTATTTATATGATTAGATTATATTTTTAATTTGTTTTCAAGTGAAATTAGAAAATATTTTTACCATTAAATCCAATATTGGTCGTTGGAATCAATTTCACTTTGAAATCAGACTTAAACTAGTGTCAATCTTTTGATACTTATTGTTTTATAAAAACACGCTATTTGCTCTGAAAACGGGAATTAATTATTAAATTAATTAATGTGACTAATTTGTTATGAATTTTGTAAAACGAACTTCATTTTTGAGTTCGGAATATCAAATATAGCTTAGGGTGAATTTTTGGTAATTTTCGGAAAAACTTCAATTTTTGATGAATAGTGAAACCACTAAGTGGTAATCAAGCAAACTGATTTTTCAGTTAAATGAAATTTTTCCACTAATGTGTACTGAATTTTGAAAATCTGACATACATGGTTGTCATTAAGAAGTAAAATGTGGTTCAATGAGATTATAATAATTTTTTGGTGAATAGTAACTTATTAAGTTCATAATCGCGATTAGAGGTAATTAGTGTAATTTAAGGTAAAAATGATATTATAAGAAGGTGAAAACACCATGAAACTTGTCCTACACCTATTGGGTGAGTCATGGCCGACCAAGACAAGCCATGGGACAACTTGGGGACCCCATGGAGCTACTTTAGTTGGAAAATGACAATAATATATTTTTATTTAATGTTAAAATTAAATTGACCCAAACATGAGTTGTTTTACTAAAACAATTCTTAAGTAGGGTTACACAAGTCCATATTTGGATTATAAATAGTAATTGGAAAGCTAAAAAGATTTCCTACATCATAGTATTTTTTGTATAATTTTTAGACATTAAATAAATTAAATTATTTATGACATAATAATGATGCAGCGATGACATCATTATTTGACGATTTAAATAAAATGGAAAGATAATGTAAAATCTATGAACTAAACATGTCCAAAACCAATTGTATGAGTGTATTTAGAAGCCGTATCACCTTATCCACGAATTATATCAATGTGGGACCTTTTGAAACCGAAACACATTTTCAAATAAAGTAATATTTCTTACTTTCCAAAAGTGCCCCTCCTCTCCTCTTATAAAAGGACCCCACCTCTACTTCATTTCACACACTCCTAAAGCCTTTGGCTCGGCCAAACCCTGCCCATTTACTCTCCCCACATCCCTCTCCTCATCCTAGAGGATTCCCTTTGGGAAGAATCCTTTCAAATGAATCCTTTAGGCTCAAATCAAAAGGAGTTACATTTTTAAAGGTAATTCATTCTCTCATGTTCATTTGTTTTATTTTGCTTCTCCAACCCCCTAAACTCTTTTTATTTACTACTTTTGTAACAAAACCAGTATCTTCAATATACTAGGATGTTGTTATAAGATTTATTCGAGCTACACTCTCACACAACTACATCAAATGGTTAAAGAACATACGGTTTCCGTGGATGGAAAAATTCCGCCTCCCGAAACGATGATTGTTCAATACTCATTTAACACCTTCAAAGGTGGACATTATGATGTCACTATATTTATATATGATATATAATATTTTTATGTTTTACTTATGCTTCTGTATTTTTCATTTTTGTCTTACCTTTATGGCTTCCATTATGGGTATACGCGATATCTTCATTTAAGGAAGTGCGGACTACCGCCCCCTCAAAGTGATTTGATTTGTTAAAATACCATATGTGGGATGTATAAAGGATGGAAATATGATATTATATATGATATTATACTGGAATTATAATATACCTTTATATCATTATTATTCCATTCTATAAAATACGAAATAGAAATGAATGTAGCGTTCATGCGTACGTACGGCTTACCGTCTCCATGAACGGTGCATTTCATTTCTTACCTCTAAATAATTATGTAATGTTATAAATGCATTCATGTACTGGATATATATGACATATATGATATCTAAATAATGAATACAATTCTGGATATAATAAGCATTTGGCCACACATACAACATGTCATTGTAAGAAGTCCACTTTCGACTTAAGAACCAAATATCGGCAAAACCAATATTATTAACTTAAATGATTACATAATGTTTATTACATGGTAATAAGTGGTATAAAAGTAATAATGAACATGAAAAAGGTTCTTAAGGAAGTATAAATTAACTCAAGTTTACTATTCAGGAGATTAAAGAACGATCGAGTCAAGTCGGACCCGAGGTAAGGGATCCTACACCTCTCTTTCTTTTTAAGTACACTCTTTTATGTCATTTCTTTTAAGCTCATATTTATTAGGATTGGGATGTTATTTTATATTACTCCTACTGTAATTTTTATGTTCATGTGATGAGATACCCTATTCTCTCTCATCAATCCATTTTGGATGTTTTGAGTGGCGCCGTTAGGCTGCCGAACTTTCGTAAGAGATCTAACCTCTCTCTTTCTTTTTAAGTACTCTCCTTTATGTCACTTCTTTTAAACTCCTCCTTGCAATGTTGGGGGATTTTCTTTTATATTACACTTGCTTTAAATTCTATTGTAATATGATGGGATACACTATTTGATCTCATCAATCCATATTCGGAAGTTTTATGTGGCGCCGTTAGGCTGCCGAGTTTTCGTAAGGGATTTATCATCTCACTTTTATTCCCGTGAGATTTATGCTACATTCGCCACAAATTCCATTAAGTGGTGTATGTACTGCCCATTATTCTACTATTTGTGTAATATAGTTTCGTTTATGAGTATTTACATGAATGACCTATTGTCTTTCTTTCATGGGGTGTATGTTTTGAAAGATACCCAAGTCGGTAAGGGAACCTTTCACCCTCCTCTTTATTAAAAGACTTCTTTTATTGGGTCTTTTAATTTACATATTTTTATGTTGGGATATGTTCTCATACATCATTATTGATGTAAATTTTATGTCCAAGTGATGAGATACACTTTTTATCTCTCATCAACTCATTTTGATGTGATGCCGTTAGGCTGTCAAGGGAACTTTGTAACCCAATTTCGATCTCTTTGGGTTCAACATGTAGTCATTGAATATGTCATCCATTGATTATGTGTGAATGACATTTTATTGTTTTACACTTAATATCCACTTATATTGGGTGTATTTATATTTTTCCCACATACTTTTGAGATTGATTTGTCCTTAATTTAAGGATACCTTCTTTATAAGGGATTTCATCACATTTGACATTTCTATTGAGGGTTCATTATTGTTATGCCCCAATTCACTCTTATATGGTGTATATACTGTCCTTTGGAGTATTATATCATGAATCCATTTATTCTCATGATATTATAAAGTTTTGACTAAATGTTATTCCTCAATTATTGTATTCAAGTGTCTCTAATTTTGGTAAAAACCCTTTAACCAAAATATCGCTTTAAATGTTTTAATGATTTGTTCTTATTAATATCCATGTTTTCAAAATGGTTTTAAGGATTTATTTATATGGATATTAATGGTTTAAAATGTTAAAAGCTTCAAGGTGGTATGGGACACTTTGATTCAAAAATCTCTTTATTAAATGTTTTAAATGGTTTTGGAAATGGTTTCTTTTTTTGAATGGATTCATTATTTAAATATACTAAGATGTTATATTGTGATTGAAATGTGGAAATGTTATGTTTCCTTTATGCATGTTTTATGTGATACATTTATGTTATGGTTCTTGGTCATTTTTATGAAAACAGGTGGATCCGTGATAAACTAAGGGCGGGTGAGCCCGATATAGCTCTCCAATGCATTGTGTAGCGCGAAGGAGTGAAACGTTAAGGTTTCTCCGAAGAGATTTAGGGAATATACTTTGATGGGTATTCCAAACGTAACCAAGAGGGTTACTCCCTACATAAGAATGTTATGAATGCCTCATGTTACCTTTATGTCTTATGTTTTCTATGATTTATTCATGATTTGATATGCCTATGTTTTATGGGTAAAGTATGATTTCATTCTTATGTATATATGAACTCATGTTTCCTTTCCATATTTTTATAACCCTTACTGAGCTTTTTATGCTCATACCAAGTTTTTTGAAATGTTTTTCACAGGTCAAGGGAAAGGCACATGATGTGATCATAGTGTCAAGGATGTGTCAAGAAAGAATCTTTGTTCTATTTTAAATAGGTTTCCGTTGATAGGAAGAATGAATATTGTCTTTTATGTAACCACTTTGCTTAAATGTGGAATGTAATGAAAGTTTCATGATCTAATTATCTAAAACTCTAAACCTGAAAAGATCCTCAATGTGTAATCTTGTAATAACTCAAGATTAAGTAAGGTTTAAGGCTGGGGCCTTATATTAACTCAGAAAAAGAGTTCATAGATTCCCTAAGAATTACTAATAAAAAACAATAACTAGGTGAATAGTTGAAGGGGAAGGTGAGTCCTAATATATGACTTAAACTAAATAATACCCTTAATATTATTACTAAACCTAAGAGTGGGGACCCTGTTCATGATATATTATTAAAGGGTGATGACTTCCCTTATATTTATGATGAAAAAATGGCATCAGTAGCACATTATGAATATGTAAATATCATTATCATTGGAACGATGGATGAATTGGAACATTATGTCAGTATAGAAGAACATAATTAAGATTATTCTATTCAGAATATGGTTAACACAAAAATATATGAATAAGTTGATTGTACACAACATCAAAACGAAATCTAAAAATATCGGAGCACCATAAAATGATATTGTCCTGCTTATTTGATGGTCTTCAACCAAAATGAAGGGGAATGACGAAGATATTTCCTACTCATTACTCAAAGAAGTTAAACCCACTATAGTTTAGAATAAATTCACTCATTACATGATATAGATAATAGGTTTAAGGAGATATAAGTACAAGTTACTCAAGGTAAATATTTATTCTAGGCATACCCTCCAAGAAGAGGCTCACATTATTATTTCCAGGTATCTCCTTCATCAAGAATATCATTCTATACTAGAAAGGGTCGATCCAGTCAATCCACATAATATGTGATATTGATATGAAATATATCTAGATCCAATATTGAATGAATATCAAAAGTTTTATCTATTAAGAATATAGATGGAATAATGTCAATAATGTAACCCCAAACAACCCCACACATGTTAATCCAAGAGAATACTGTTATAAATACCATGAAAGAATCTTCCCCTCACTTCCTATAATAAAATTTTAATCTAATAATCTATTTAATAAAATATTATTGACACTATTTAGTTACTTAATGCTTTAA
This sequence comes from Viscum album, assembly GCA_963277665.1. Classification (NCBI taxonomy): domain Eukaryota; kingdom Viridiplantae; phylum Streptophyta; class Magnoliopsida; order Santalales; family Viscaceae; genus Viscum; species Viscum album. The sequence goes on from OY728157.1 coordinate 41,347,317, forward strand.
TAAAATCCATGTACTGGTGGAATTCACTAGTGAAATCAGAATGAAAACCATACATTAAATTGGTTGAGATAACTCATTCTCCCCATATCATCGAGAATCAATCATTACTAAACATTAATGGAACTAGGTACATGAAAAAAATATAACCAACATTGTAAATGTATGTGGTCCAATGATGATAAACCTTAAATTGTATATCAAAGCTAATTAAAAAATTTATATTCTAACATTGGATGTGCCATCATTTTTTTGGTACACCAATTTAATTATTACATCCCCCAAAAGGATGGAGGAACACTTTCTTAAATTACTCCATCTATTCATCTCAACATCATTGAAAAAATAATTAGAGACGTAAAATTTTAAAATACATGAGAATGGAATAGTCTCATAATTGTCTTCATGTTGGAAGGTCTTGAATTACTCCATTCACTTGTAACTTCTTCAAGATAAGTTGTTAATAATCTACATAAAAATATTCAGTATTAATTTAAAATATAACTCATCCTGATAAGGTATATTTTGGTTATGTATTTTCATGTTTCGATTTTATAAATAATGAATTATTCTATTTGGTGGAGTAATCCCACTCCCAGATTCATGAAAAATATACAGGTAAGTGGACTGTAAAAGCAAAAAAACTATTAGACTTAACCAGCCCTAACACCAAATAATATACAATATCACATAATTCCACCTCCAAAATATCAATACTAATAACATTTTCATAAATAGTAAGGGAATGAATAGAATAGGTTTGTTAAATTTTAAAAACAATAATCATACAAATTAAACTCTTTTAATTGATCAAGTCTATGGTTATATCATTATATCCATGTAAAAAATGTTAACGATATTAGACCCTTGAAATCCAGATCATGTTAGCCTCACAGGCTATAAAAAGATCTATCTCTATAATAAATATATTCATCATTCCATCCATAATTTCATTTTCTTCAAAAACATCCTTCCAAATATGGTATATTTTGGAAAACTTTTGGGAGACAAGCCCCCATCAAAAGTGGAATATGTCTCTCTCTTCCACTAGGAAGAAGAATGAGAAGAATAAAAATTATTTAATAAGGGAGAATAGAAATAAAATAATTATATGAAAATAATGATATTCAATAATAAATATTCCATTTTCAAGTCACAACAATTAGCTATGTCCAAGAACCCCCATATTCTAATGATCAAAAATATTGTTTATTATTTTCATAATAAGATTTATTTTTTATGATTTAAGATATTTTTTCTAATATAAAATACGCTTATAGGTTTTGAAGATTCCATAAGTTTTAATATATTCCATCTAAAAGTTACCATTAGTTCATATATATACCATCAGTACAGTTCTGAAACAACCATTAGGATATCATATGGTTGTTCTACTATCGAGTAATTAAAACACTGAGGGTTCCATTATTAGCCTATTGTTCATCTTGTTCAAATACCTACCACCAACAGCTACCATCAGGAGACAATAGTACACCTTGTAAAATTTTCTACCACAAAAAGAATACTTCAAGAGCTACCATAACCTGTTCTTTATGAAGCTACTACTATATACATTTTCAAATTTAGCTATTAAGAATTAAGATAAAATATCATTTGTTTGACATATCGATTTCATAATTCAATTAAATTCATGAAAACTATAATTAATAGTCATTATTTTTAAACAATACAATATAGTTTTTAAAAGACATTCCAAACATCTGATATCTACATTTCATTATGAGGATTCTTGTTATTAATATTATATAGAAATGGATAATTTCACTTTCATTAATACTATAATAACCAGTCATGTTTATTTAGGATTATATATTGTAAAACATAAGAATTATTTCATATATATATATATGTTTTACACATTTTTGGGAAAAAAACTAACTAATTGGATGATTAAAAGAAATATATTTTCCTAGACTTCAATTATACTCTGTTTTCCATAACTTTTTATTCCAACTCAGATAAATTCATTCCAATAATGATTCTAGTACACATGAACAACCAAAAATGAAAATACTGGGCTACATTAAATATCCATACTTTTTATTCCTTCCTCTTTATTTTTTTACATTTCATTTGATCTATAATTTGTTTTGTTATTTTTATCTATAAAATAGAAACTCCTTTACTAAACTAGAGAGATATTAACACCATCTTTTCAAATCATTTAATTTATACTCCCTCATATAGTTGTTTAAGAGTTCATGTGTTACCTTGATTCTTTTTATCCCATGAATAATTGCAGAATAATCTTTTTAAATATATGTATATTTGTGTATAGTCTTTATTATAAAAACTGATATATTTTTTAAATCTTTTTATTTTATAATAAACTACATAGTAGCTAGTAATTTCCATGTCTTGGGGATTAGGTCTCATCTTGAGGCTGAAACCCTTGTTGAAATTAAATTATTTGATTTTATTATTATTATCTCTTTTTTTAATCCTAACCTATTTCTTTTTAGAAATATAAAAATGAATACATTACTCTAATTATTGAATTGATTTTTTTATTTTGTTTGATTCAATAGTATTAGTATCAAAAGATAATATGTTTTTTAAAATTATTTTTAAAAAAAATTGATTAAGAATATGATATGATTTTCCAAAGATAATTTATTAAAATCTAAAATTTTGGTTATGTTGGTTTATTTTTTAAATAAATTTATTTATATTTTATATCCTTTTTAATCAACATTTTTATTTGATGCACAAATAACACCCCTGCCCCTCCTTTGAGTTGTCCATTGGGGCCAATATTTTATATCAATTCGTTTTCAAAATAGTTTTTTTGTGATCATTTTTAACAAATAGATCTTAATTTTTTATAATTTTATTCTCCTTGGATAATAATAAAGAAGAAATAATTTCCTCTAATCAGCCCCTTTATATTAATGAACATATCTATTCTAAAATAAAGACTAAAATGATCATTTATAATGAGAGGACAAAATTTTATATTTGTACAATTATGGAGGAAGGGTGTGATTCCCAAAGTTGGCTTATAACCTCAACTATTAAGGTACAAATTTTTTATATTTAGGATTATCATAGGAAATATATAACTTACCAGTGTATAATTCTATGAATATGATATATGGAATACACTGGTTTATTCTCATCAAAAAAATTCTAATGTCAATGGGATGCATTTAAATACTTATACTTTTAAATATGATACATTCAAATTGAATCATGATGAATCCATTTTTTATATGATTCCATGGTTCAATAATATTGGGAACATGATATATTCAAATGTAAAAAAGTGGAAATAATGATCAAGTGGTTTTCGTTTTGAAATTACTACCAGATAAGTAGAGAGTAACCTTTTTCCGTCATATAATCATGAGACAACAATACATTAATATTAAAAAAAATCTAATTCAGAATAGTATTATAGATGAATAGGTAATAAAAATAAATAAATATGAAGGATATAAACCAAAGAGGAATCCAGTATCCTTGAAGGCATTTGATTTAATGGAAAAATAAAATCTCAGAGATATATGTTCAAGTGATAATGAATCACTTATAGATACTGATTTATAAATTGATCACCTAGGAAAAATAATTTAATAAAATATACAGGAAAAATAAATTCATAAAAAATAACAATTATTGGGGAATTAATGATATAAATGGATGTTGTGTGAAGTAAAATTATTCCTGTGATGTGGCCATCTAGGAGTGAAATAGAAAAGTATACATAAAAGTTGAATGCACAAATTTGAAATATAAGATTAAGTATGAGGATAAAAGAAAAATGTACATAAATGCATTGAAATCCACCAAGATTACCACAGAATTCATGTTAATAAATGACTCAAGTAGAGAAGATATAAATTCTACAGCTGACATGTGATTCATATAAAACACATCTAAGTTATAAAATATTTTTCTAGTATCTCATATCCAAATTTAAAATAATTACGAGTGTTAAAATATTGATGAAAAACTAAAAAATGATTATTTATTTTACTATTATAACATTTTTTTGGAAATTATTAATGATCATAATTATGAATAAAAAATTCTAAATATGCACCATGTTGTTACCATTCCATTTAAATCTGATATTGATGTAGAAAAAAAGAAAAAAATGAGAAATTATTAAAATAAAAAAATAGCATAGAATATGCAATGAGAAATTGGAAATGGATAAGAAAATATTAAAAATTGTTTAAAAACTCTATCTTCTAATATCTGTATTTATTACAGTCCTAAATATAATACTAAAATTTGTTAGTTATATTTATAAGTATATATTTTATCCTAACTCCAGTATTTCCTTGTCTATAAATACACATTAATCATATAAATCTAAAAATTTAGTTTCTATAATAGTCATTAGTATGTTTATGAATAACTAGTAAAAAAATTATTGCAAATGTAATTATCACAAAAATTTCTTCACCCTAAAACAATATTTCAATAAAAAACATTTATTTCTCATTTTTGCTATAGAAACGCACATAAAAACTAATAATAAGATCCTATTATTTCTATATGGTGTATGTTCCATGCATATGTTTTGGGATTACCTGAGTTACAAGATCTTTATCAAATTAGATGCTGGACATTTCATTTTTTATGAAAATTCCAAATGAGAAATAATTAAACATGGTCAAATTAATGACTCTACTAATGTATTGATTTCTCATTATCTATTTGTAGATATATTAATGTATAATAATTCATATAATCTCACACTTATGTAATAATGTATATAATGTTATGTTTCAAATTAATACCTAATCATTTTATGATTAAATCCATGTTATAGTTTTTAATACCCTGTGAAATAATAATTATTATGTTGATGATTTGAATTTATTATTTTCTCAAATGATTTATTTTTTATGTTCCATTCAAAAATATTTTTGTCTTTGGAATAGTATACATTGACACTGAAACATGCAACAAATTATAATCCTAAATAGGAAAGGATTACTCAATGTTCTACCTAAATATGAATTCCTAAAATAAAATGTTTTCTACACCTATGATAATTAAAGTCAAAATAACATCTTTTTCAAACTAAAGAAAAATATTTACACTTATCAACCCCAGGAGTTGGCTCACATTAATTTTTTTGTACCCTATACAGTTTCTACCATAAATGGGAAGCAATGTGTCTTTTTTATAGTAGATTACTTTTCTAAATAAACTGTGGAATTATTTAAAGCTCATAAATGTAAATATTGTACTTATTTTTTCACGTATGAGGAATATATAGACTGAACTATTTGAATTTCTTTTAATACCATTGGAAATGAAAATTCACATAATTTTGAAAATCATTATTTTTAACCTTTACACTCAAAACACGGATATGAAATTCCTTCTCCTGAGACCCCACAATAGAATTTTATAGTATAAATAATAAATATATCACTTAAAGTAATTTGTTATATTATGCTAAATGAGTAAGATTTACCTTTTTTTAAACATATTTTAGGAATACAATGAACTATATTTTTAGTATAATTAATATTAATGTATTAAAATATTCATATTTTATTTTATTGGGAATGGTTGAAAAAAAGTTAATTACTTTAGGGAATTGGATGACTATTATTTATACTCAATATTGACGAGAATTTGGATAACTTTTCATCCCAATGTGATGAATACATTATCCTTGGTAATCCAATATCTAGTAAAACATATAGTATATTTAGAAGAAGGAATAAAATTATGGAAAATTCCACACATTCATTATTCAAAGAATGATATCCACATTAGAAAAAGAATAATTTTTAAAACCTTTCAGATATCCATTCAAATATAGATACTAATGACAAAACTAGTTATAATTCTATGAAAACTATAGAAAACCCACACTATAATGAGGATCTATATGAATCCAACCCTATAAAAAAGAATAAATTACCTAGTATATCTATTATATGAGATATTATGACTCTTTGACGACATCCCATAGTTGTTATAATAGATATAAGATGGTGGAACATTGAAAATATTTTCCTATAGTAATCTAGTTGAACATCAAGCCTTTTTCTTAACATTAATATAATAATATCAAAGGATCAATTGATGATAATTTTTATATTGGAAATTACAATAGTGTATAAAAAGTTTGAGGGAAAAAAAGTACCTGATTTAGTAGAATGTCCAAAATACTTCTAGGTCATTTTCATTAATTAGTTGTTCAGGTACAAGAAAGATGCTTTTAGAACTGTAATTACAAATAATGGACGATATGTTGCATAGGGGTAAAATCATGTGGAATGAATTCACAATGAGGAGACATGTTCCAATGATGATATCCATGAATCTACCATAATAATTATTTTCAACATTACAAGTTTTGAATTTTATATTATATTAAATTGATTTCAAGAGTTATTTTCAAATGGTTGTATTGTTGAGGATTTCTTATTATAAAAACCCTTGGATGAAAAAACACCCAATGTACAAACCCATTATTAAAATTTGGAAAATATTATTATTATTTACGAAATTATCTTAAATCTTAGTATGATAGTATCTACTATTTTTTTCCAAATGTATTTAAAATTGAATAACTAATCATAGTAATTTATTCTAAAAAATCCTAATATTAATATTGTTTTAAAAATATCTATTTATCATATGATATTTGTATGATAAAAAAATCCATGTATATAGAATTTTAAAAAAATATTCAAAAGGAATTTGAAATAAATTTGAGTGGAGGGTTAAAATTAATCCATAGTTTTGATTTCATTTTTAAATAAGTAATTACATTAAATCAAAAAGGGTACACCAGGAATATTTTAAATTTTTTCAATGGATTGTTCTAAAGGAAGTGATACTCCCAACTACAATATATTTAAAGTAGATCTTAATGATATTAGAAAACTAGTTGATCATGACACATAGATTGGTGTAATTTTAAATTTACAATACTCAACTTCTAGCATAGAAAATAGAAGGTTTAGTGTATATATTTATGATTTCATTAAATCAAATAGAAAAGACTCATATTTACTTTCTGTGAAAATATTTTTTAAATTAAATAAATATATACAGAACATAAGACTATTTTGATGTATCCAAGTATGTTATTATCATGAAATAGTGTATGGTTTGTGTTTGTTTCTAATCTATATTAGGTTGATCACGGTGTTTTCATCGAATGTGGTATTACAATTGAGGTTAAAAGGAGTAATAAAGGTGGTGTAGTTTCCCAATATTTCCCTATTTTTGTGCCACAAAATTGGGAGTCTATTTTTAGAAATGGAAGAGTTTTAATAATGAAGTGAACCATGAACCACATATAGGGAACAATTTGGGGATCAAAAAATATGGTACGTGGAATGGATGACCAAAAACCATGTTGTAGGAATGGTTTGTGGTGAAGAATTGTGGTTTCTGGTAAGGCTCATAACATGTAGAAGGCATGATGGTTCTTAGGATAATGTGTCATTAAAAAATATGAGGTAGAGAGGTTCATAGAAGAGACCATTAATGGGATATACTATCATTTGAAGAAAGGAAGAGGAGATCAGTTCGCGGATGTGCACATACTCCATGATGGGATGATTGGTGGTATGAGGACCAAGTAGGGAGGTTGTTTGAATGAGTTACACATTATGCAGTGATGGTGGTAGCATAAAAAAGATTTTTTAAATCTAGGATTAGTGAGTTATTCATAAATATTTTCATATATAGGGAGAACTAGTCCAATTGATATGATAGAGAGTGAATTTCATTGGAGTAATTCATCGATATGGAATTTGGTTTAGTCAAAAAGAGAATCGTGCAGAAACAATTTCTCCTAATGGTTTTTTAGTCCACAATGGGAAGATAGGTCCATGTATGAGAGTTAATATATAGTTATTAAATTAGTCTATGGTTCTCTTGCACTTGCGAATAAGGTGAAGAGGTACATGGATCAAGTTAGTACACACCCCGAGGTAGTACACAATGATGGTTTATGTTGGAGTAGTTGGTACATGATAAAGATGTGGTACATGAGAAAATAAGATAAGGTTGTATGAGAAGATATTTTGGGAATGTTGTTCACTGTCATGGCTTACTGAGTCTATACATAAAGGTTGTACAAGGAGCACTGCAATACGCAAAGGAAGAAGCCCAGTTCATAGATGAAAATTTGGCAAACCAATAGTAAGCAAAAAACTAGATTACATGTACTGGTGAAAAAATTTCTTCATTAGAGTATATATCTATAGTGAAGGATGAATTATTTAATGCCTATCCGTTTGGTAAATCCCCATTTCAATAAAATGAGTTCATATTCATCCCAATATAGTATGAAAGGGGTAGTAAACATAAGTGATCTAAGGAATGCATTGTGATATCCCAAAAAACTTGTGAAGGAAGTTCACCTGACACAAACTGATTGTGATAAAATTTAGTACTCAACAACATGGGAATATTATTTGAATTTATTTTGATATAGAAACCATTGGTGTGTTATCCATTGATGTAGCCCATACGGTTGAACAAATAAAAATTATTGTTTCTTCTCTTTTCATATGATTGATTGTTTTCTACACATTCTAATTTGACCTATTTAATTGGTTACTACAATCATGGGAACAAGATGCATCTGTTTAAAAGAAAAATGTTGACACCGTGATTTACTCCTACCCACTCTGGATGTTTTAATGTACTTTGAGCTATATCAGAGGGTAAAGTATTCTATGGTTAAATCATTATATCATTTGTTTCCATATATAATATAGTGAACGACATGGTATTCCCCCTATATGATGGAATTATCTTCTATATCTAGAATAATATGATGAGATCTCATCAAATATATCATATAATGGATGTAATATTTTCTACTACGCAAGGAATACTGGTCAATGATACAATTGTGCTATCTATGAGAGATACAAACATGAAAAGTCTTGATCCAAATGTCAAAGCAGAGAATCCCATCACTACAGCAGATTTAAATCAAATATATCAAAAGGGCAGAAGTTGTATGTCAGAAATTATTATGCTACAAAACTCTAGAATATTTATGATTGTACCAAAAATTTGTTAAAGTAATGACAAAAATTATTCAAAAAACATATGATGATCTAATGATTCATCCTGATGAAAATATACATTTCTTTTTCTATAGGATTACTAATTTTTTGGATAAAAATGAGGACATAGTGATGAAATCAATGACCTTGATATTGTGAAGAAAAACATGATTTGAATTACAACTATTTACAATTAAATGGATTCTTCCCATTAGGAAATGTATCTTTTCAAAGTTTCTTCGGATGATTTCATGAGCTAGTTGTTGGCATTTGAGATCAGAGTCAAACTAGAAGATGTAACTATATGAGTACAAAAGGAAAATTAATTCAAAACCATGTAAATGTGGAATTTATGAGATAGTATTGATTAAGATAATGTGGAAAAATAAATTCCTTCTATAATTGCTAATAAATTTACAATGGAAAAATGGGTATTTGATTGAATGTTACCACTATCTTTTTTTGGTTCTACTAGAATTGGACACATTTCCTCTCGATGAGTAATAATGTTTGATAATGAAGAATGTGAAGCTGGACATATAAAGAAGCCTCAAAAACGGTTTTTGTAAAAATAAATATTTCAATTATTGTATGAAATTACAAAGAAATGTTTTTTTAAGGAATAATATAATTATAGTAAATTATTTTATAAAGAAGAATATAAATTTAAACCTATTACCCATGTGTCAATAATAGATATCATTTAATAATAAAATCCATCAAGAGATGAATCTAAAAATAATTAGTTGACCATTGATGTTGTTCTAATGCTTCGACCTACAGATGCTTTTGGTAAGCTTGTGAATCAATTCAAGGTATGAAAAGTGTAAAATGAAATTTTCTATGAGTCATCAGAATATGTCGATATAATGGAATCCAAAATTGAACAAATTGAGGAATTAGTAAAGGAACATTCAATAACTTTTAAAAGATCCAAATATATATTTTAATTAAAGCATAAAATAGATGAATAGAAAAAGTTCATTAATAACCAAACATCTACACTTGAGGAGACATCCACAATTTTTGAGGGACATAATGAACATGTTTTTACTCTGGGTATTTAACATCTAATTGAATAATGTCACAATGAATCACGGATAAAAATTCAGTTCGGATAATTATCAGATGTTGAGCTGCTAGAGAGAGTTAAGCATGATTCTTATGGGGTTTAAAATGTTTGGTGTGATCAAAGAACCTCATTCCTGGAAAACATAGTATTTAGTTGTAATGATAAAACATCTATTACTGAATGTAAAATGAGAAAAAATAAAGGCAATATGAAATTCAGACATATCACAAAGACACCAAATGTCGAAATAAATAAAGTCAAAAATTTGGTAGAAATGATGACTGTAAGTTATCCTCGAGTTTCCCCAGATGATAGAAAGTAATAATATCCTTCTAAAATAGTTAACATTAGGAGAAATAGATGTGAAAAGACATAACCACTTATGTAATGTCAATTTTCTGGAAATTTGTGAAGTACCATATCATACTATGAATAGGAAAATGCTATTTGAATTGGAAAAAATGTGGAAGTCAGTAAAGGATAATTAATTCATTTAATAATTATTATATAATAAGAATATTATATGGATATTATTTTTATTTTTATAACTTTGGCCCTAAAGCTGTTGATTTCAGGAACAGGAATGGAAGGAAAAATTCATTCTGAACTCAGAGACAAGACAATATTGACCAACCAGATGGTGTTGTTCTTAAAAATATTTATGTCCTCTTGAAGAAGATTAATTGTATCATTAACCTATGACCATGGAAAACTTGTTTGAAAATCCATCTTTATCCTTCACTCGAACTAATATTTCATGGAATGAATGGAGTAAAAACGAAACATCCAACCATGAAAAATTAGATATCATATCTTACAAGAACTGATGCGCAAGGATTCATGATGGTGGATTCCCATACCATATGATTGGAAATTCAGAACTATTGACAAATGTAAATAAAAATGATGATGGAATATAAATATTTGGTATCGTTTTTTCATTGAATATAAAAGGCGGTAAGAGTATTGAACTGGCTAATAGGGAGCTAATGAAGGCTGAGGTTCTTTATGTGGACATGATGTATCATAATCTCTTGAGTGTGAGTAATCGTTGTGACCCAGTAATTTTAGTTACATTCAATCAAAAGGGATTCACTATAAAAAAGAATATGGGATTCTATTATTAATGGTCATAGAACAGATGAAAACCTATATCATGTTTATTGTAAATAGAACATTTGAAACATGACTATTGAAGAAGAAAAGAACTTTCAACACTAAATATTGGGTCACATCAATTCAAAATACCTGGAACAGTTACATAAGATGAAGATAGACTTGGATATCCACAATATGATGTGTGAATGGGAAAATAAATTTTCATCATGCATTCAAGGGAAGCTAGAACGTAGTTCATATCATCCAATGAATAAAAAGGAATCAAATATTTTTGAACACATTCTTATGGACCTATGTGGTGTGCTAAATGATGATATAACTCATGGATAAAGGAACATAATTTTCTTCATTGATGATTATCATATAATGGAATGATTTATTAATATATGCATGAAATAGTATATTCTTGATTACATGAAAACATTTTCCCAAATAGCTAAGAATTATATTGGATGGACAATCAAAGATCCACATTCTCAACACTGGGGAGAATATAAATAAATTATGTATAAAAAATACCTAATGAAACATGGCATCCCACATGATGTGGAAGCTATGGGAAGATCGCTGAAAATGGATTTCTGAGCACAAGAATCGACTTGTGAATAGTATACCTAGAACTATGCAGATTGAAAGTCGTATCTCTTTCCATTAATGGACAGAGGATGATCAAGATGAAATTTATATTTAAAACTGAATTGGGCTTCAAATGGGGGGATACAAGACACTCTATGAGTAGTTTCATGGAAGGATTCCCTTTTTTATGTAATTATCTTTATTCAGAGGTAAATTTTTTGTCAACAAAAGATATAGAAATCATGGATAGTATGGTGATTCTGTGGATGATGGAATATTCCCCAGATATTCAGTTAATAAAAAACCATAAAACTTTTTAAAAAACATCTTCAAATTTTTTTGGAATGAAGAGATGTGGGGATCATTGAAGATAAAACCACAAATGGCTCATGTGATTCATTTCATGTCGTGATAGAAGTTGAGGTAGAATGTGAACATTGAAAATATCCAAATAAAAATATAGAGAAAGTAATTCAAAACATCCATGATTCACATCATGATGTTGACATAAAAAAATTGAAGAAGAAACCATGGGTGATGGAAATTTTTATCAACTACACATGAGATATCGAAGAGTATAAATTGATTGATCCAATATCATTGGGGATTGGACATCTCCCACACAGAAAAAGATAGTGATTAATAGTGTATAATATGCTTTTCTTTTAATTGTGGAACAATCTTCAGTTGATGAATCTAAAAAGGATGAATCATGGGTTAAGGCCATGAATGAAAAATTGGATTCCATCAATAAAAAAACATGGGATCCAGTTAAGATACCCAAAACCCATATTGTGATTGCTATGATGTTGATTTTAAAAAATAAAAATTTTGAGCATCAAAATTTGATCATAAATAAGGAAAAAATGGTGTTTAAATTCTATTCACATACTGAAGGTGTTGATTATGAAGAAACATTTCCCATGGATGAAATAATAAAGTCAATCAGATTATTTCATTACATGGAAATTCAAAGCAGATAAAAAATGTATCAAATGTTTTTCATGATAGCTTGCATAAATCATCTTCTTGAAGAAGAAGTATATGATGAACTACCTGTGTGCTTCATTATTGCTAATGAGAAAATGATGGGTTTCATATTAAATAAGACCTTATATGGTATGAAATAGGAACCATTCGAATGGTACTATCCGTTGAATTCTTTTCTGAAAAGGATTAGATTTAAAAGCTGAAGAGTGGATCATAGTTTTTATGTGAAGAATTAATAGAAATATTAGGTCATGATTATGATGTACATATATGATGTTATATTTTTAGGAATCTGGTAGGCAATAGTGGATGATTATCGCATCACAAGAAATCATAATTTTAAATTACTATGATTGGTGAACTAAAAAACTTCATGGGGCTTCAAATGAATCAAGGTAATGACAACACTTTCATTTATCCAGAAAAGTATGAAAAAGATTTGCTGAAGAAATTCAATAGTCATGAATCCTATCTAATGTCTACTATGATTTTATTTGAAACTAAACATCGAATTCATTATGATGGGACTTATTTTGAGCCCACATTGTATGGAATAATCAATAGGATCTTATTCTAGTTGACTGTGACCTGGCCAGATATTGTCTTAGCAATTTGATTTGTGGCCCACGTTCAACGTAATATAAAAGATGATAATATGGAAACAATGAAAATAATATTGGTATATATTCAAGGAACTCACAAAAATGGATTATACTTTGCAGAAAAAATATATAGTGAACTCTCATCATTTTATGATTTTTATTGGGATGGATATATAGTTTATAGAATGTTTGGAAGTGGTGTATCAATCATTATTGATAAGAATTGTGTTATTTGGTTGTGTAAGAAAAAATCAATTACATCTTATTTCACCATATAAGCTGAGTATATCTCCACTATGACTGGTGTAAATTATCTACTTTGGATGAATAAACATCTAACTGATATTGGTGATGATATCAGACAACCAATGGTGATTCACTGTAAAAATAAGTGCACAATTGATCTTATCAAGAATCATGTTCATAATTTTCATAAAAAACACCTAAAAATTAGATATCACTTCATCATGGAAAATGATGAACAAGGAATTATTAAAATGTTTTATATGGGAACCGATGATCAAGTGGTTCACATACTGACCAAGCCATTGTTCGGACATATGTTCAAGAAGCATAAGTTGAACCTCAATATTAAACCACCTCCCAATTATTGAGGAGGTTATGAATGTTCCACTCTATCAAAATTTTCAAACTACATTTTACTATTTATGGTTGTATTATAGGTTTATAGTGAAGATATGATACAGAGGGAGTGTTATTAAAGTTTTACAATTGAAAAATTGATTCTTATGGTTTATTTCCTAAGGGGGGGGATGTATAAATTCAACATTAGTAAAATTAATATTAGATAAAGGATACAAGAGAGTAATGCATTTTTTTATTGTTATAGACTAAATTTAATGATTTATAATTGGGTAGAGTGAAAAAAAACAATATTTCATTGTTATGAGAAAATTGGTGGAGATTTCTTGGAAATCTTTAAATCATTCCAAGACATGAGAATCTAATTCATGCTTTCCCTCAAGTTTCTTATAACGATAATTAATTATATAGGCATACATTGTTTTTGGATGGTTTGTTTCTTTAATATTCAATTTGGATTGTTTTAGGTTCTTCTTGGAATTTATCTATTAATATCCAACAAACCCAATGGTGGGGATTTTTAGAACCAATGTTGTCCTTTATTTTTAATAAATTATGGTTTCTGTTTTTTTTTTGAAAATCCACATTAGGTTGATCAAGGATTTTGAAATGAATTTGGTCTTATGATTGAGGCTAAATGTTTTATTGAATGTGTATTAGTTTGTGGATCAAAAAATATGGTTTTTGGAATGGAGCACCGTAAACCATATTGCAATAATGGTTCACAGGGATGAATTGTAATTTGAAGAAAGGGTTTTAATACATGTAATACATAACAGTTCATGGGATTGTGTGTTGTTTTCAAAAATGAGGTGGAGAGGATTGGAAAATATACGGTTTTCATGATGGATTTTTTATGGAAGAAATGATGTGTTCATCGGTTCATGGAAGATTATTGTAGCTTGGAAGGGATGATTGGTGGTATGCGGACCCTGTAGGGAAATGGTTCTTTGGAGGTACACAATACGTGGTGAAGGAGATACCATATCAATGATTTGGTAAATCTCAGATTAGCATATTATTGAGATCTATTTTCTTATATAGGAAGTGTTAATCAGATCTTTACGATATATGATTAATTTAAATAGATTAATCAATCTCTACTAAAATTTGGTTATGTTCGAAATAGGTCCATATAGAAACAATTTTTGCCAAGGATATTCTATAGTTAGTAAAGGGAAGATATGTCCCTTTAGGAGAGTCTGTATTTGGAGTAATAAATTAGTTTATGGTGCTATTTCAGTATACGGAGAAATTATGTGGTACATATAAGAATGAAGTAAACAGTGGAAGGAAGTATATGAATTATGATTCACATAGGAGAATTTTCTTCACAGTGAAGAAGTGTAATGTGAGAACATAAGTGATCCAAGCATGAGAACATGGTTTGCAAAGGTGGTATGATGTCTCAGTTTGCAAAGGAAAAATGTTGAGGTGGTACACAAACCATTACAGTACATAGAGGAATAATTCTTGTTCGGGAAGGGAAACATTGTGAAAGAACAGTTTATGATAAGTACATTGCATCAACATGGGATAAAAGGACTCCAACAGAGAATTAATCGATAGTTAATGTTTCATGATTTATTGTCAATTCATTAAAGCGATCTTCAAGTAGATAAATTGAGTTCTTATTTTTTCCAACACAGTGGTTAAGAGGGACTCAACATATGTTATTTGGGGGATACAATGTGATATTCCTAAAACCTTGTAAGACAGTGTGCCTGCAATAGACTGACTGTGATAAACTTTAATACTCCAATACTAGTGAAGATTTCATTAATTTGGTACGACCTACAACGTGACGGTGTATTCTACTTGGACGTATCCCTTATTGGTGATCCAAGTAAAAAAATTGTTCCTTCACATTTCATGAGATTGTTTTTTTTCTGCACATTCTAATCAGACTGTTTTAATATCTTCTTACCAACATGGGACTAAGATACATCAATTTTAATGAAAATATTGACACTCTAATTAACCCCACCCATATTTGGGTGTTATGGGGTCCTTCATATTTGATTATATAGAACAATCCTTTGATTTATTGAATTATTAAGAAATGTATTTTGGTAGTTAAAAGATCGATATAAAAATTAACACTATGTAATGTCACTTTTAGAAAATCTATCAAGTTTCATGGGGTAGTAATAAATGAATATCTATTGAATTATTTAATATTAATGAAATGTACACAACTGTAGTTAGTTATTGAGCACAAATTATGGGATTGAATCATAGATTACTAGACTATGGATGTCAATTTTGACACGTCCCTCTATATTATGATAATATAAGAGTTATACAACTTAAAAAAATGCTTTTTCCCATTATACTAAAAAATTTATTAATATAACACACTAATTTTTGGAATAATATTTTCAAAACCATGATGTAACTCTTGAATTCCTTGGTACTAAACATCATCTTGTGGATATATTTACATAGCCCCTGAATATTAAGATAATGGGTTACATCATAAATGTACATGGAATGATGATTTTTATATTTTTCTATTCTTGAATTTATTTTACTTTTGGAAGAAGTAAATCAAAAATACATTCCTGTTATGAAAAACTACCATCTATATGAAACCATGAGTCTATTTACTATAGATAAATACTATTTGGTTACTATCATATTATTTCTATCATGATTAATCTACTATGATTTTTCCACCATGCTTGTTCTACCATGGTATGAAACTCTTGGGATATTTTGTTTTCATAATACTATTATGATCTACAATTCATTTTCTAAAATTTCAAATTATAATAATTTTATTTTTATTAATTAAATTTATTATTTTATTGAATTTTTATTATAAATTTTTATATTCTATTTAAATTTAATATTTGAATCCCAAAAATATAAAAAACATAAATTAGTGTCTCAATTAGGAATTATCATTCGTTCATTCCCTTTTGAAATATTTCATTCTTTCGATCTCAACCCGTGACCCTTCAAATTTAAATTTAATCATTAAAAACTATTTTAAAAATGTGATAGTGAAGAATAATGTTTAATATTATTTTTGGTTATTTTAATTCTGATAATTATTTTGGGGAATCATGTCGATCAGTTGAACAAAAAAAATTCTAATATTGCAACTCAATGTTCTATTTCAAAAAATGATATCGATGATTCATGTTTATATTTAGGTAAGTCTCTTTTATGAAACATTATTTAGGAACAAAAATAGTAATAATGGATTTCATTGAATGATATACAATCATAACCATGGTTGTTTATCAATGTATACCTATTTTCTGGGATTAAGTTTAAATAAAAGAATGATTTTATCAAAACAATGGTAGATGGAAAATATCTTGTGTTTTATTCAAAATAGTGGTACAAATTTATAATTATTACTCAATAAGAAATAAATTCGGATTATAAAGGCTTTTATCCCATTAATTGTGTGTATTATTTTATCCAAGATTCGTTATTTGATATCACCGACAATCCCAGTGTGTGGATACCATCTATTGTTTATTTTGATGGATAATTTCATTCACATTTCACATTCAACTAATAATTTGTTTTCTCCAGTAAGGGGGGAACCATTATTTTGTGGTATCAGGAAATTATATATGTGGGTTCTTATAAAAATATGATACAAAACCTATCATTTTATGTATATAATGGTTCATGTGCATGTGTTATAAAATTCCACTTGGATATCTAATTCTCTATCATATCCAAAAAAGCTTTATTATTTATTGTAATATGGATGTCTTATTATTAAATGATAGTAAAATGATATATATTTTGATTGATTCATCCTTAGATAAGTCACCAGTAAGAGGATGAAATTCAATAAGAATCCTTGGCTAAAAAGGTTGATCCTAGACAATGATAGACTATATGAGATGTTAAAAACATAAAATAATCCCTCATGTCCAAGAAATTTGGTTTCCCCTTGTTTGGAGAACTATTTTGTAGTGTATTATTCGTATATTAATTAAGGTGATGTTTTTGTTATTACATAATGTGATGAGTAGAATGGTTTAAATGTAACATAGGAGTATGATCTAATTTAAGTGGAAGATTGATGTTACCCTAACATTTTATAGAGTCCACATATATCTTATATACCTCCTAATTCACACCAATAACTTAATTGCAAAGGTATCCTACTAGAATAATAAGATGAAATTCATGGAAATGATGTTTCTAATGGGACTCACCATGAATGATCTAGTTGAGGGAGACCAAAGTATATTATTGAGTTTTCAAATGACACTAATAATGATGTAGATGATAGATATGGGGATGATAAATAAAAACCTTTTGTAACTAAATCACGATATTCAACCACTATTAATGATTGATATTTTGTAACCAAGCATTATTCAAGGGAGTTTTCTTCAAAAAAAATATTTGATCCAAATTCCATATACAGAAACGAGGATCATTCAATAAATAATAGGTAGAAATATCCATGACCAGCTATGCTTGGATTTTCCTTATCCGGTTCATATGATCATGATGTTGACGGTGATACTATTCATTAGGTAATTCCACTGAAGCACTGTGGACATGAAATATTAGTTTCCAAAAATATCCTAATGGAACCTTACTAGAAATAGTTTATAATGAAACACATTTAGATCTGTTTTTATCTAGAGTATCAATTGAGGAAAATTTTAATGAGGATTAGTTCTTGTATAGTCAGTAGTGGTATTCACCTTATCCTCATTTTTTTCATTACAATATTTCTTTTAAAATATCTAATCTATATATTTCTATGGTAGATTTAGTATCAGATATTAGTGATATGTTAATGTTCACATCCCATAATGATGAGATACTAAGTGAATATGAACTCGCATCAATAGTTTCCTTAGTAGTGGCTCACGTACAAACCACTAAAAAATATTTTAAATCTATAAATGGAAATAAAAATTTTAATAGAAAAGGATGAATATCCTTCATTAAATTGTGGATGAAATAAAATATAGTCTGAAAATTTGAAATCTATCTAATTTGGATAAGAATAAATATTTTATTTCTATTACAGCTTATTCTTCCAGATATCCACCTACCCTTCTCCAAACGCTATTTCTGTTTCTATTATCATATTCATAGTGAAAATGTTCTAAAAGTTGTGTTGGGTGATTTATCTACATCTCATCATTATGTGAATCATCGGATAAAGGTGGATTCCGTTATATTTACATATTGTTGTAGATTCTTAAATTCCTATAGAAATAATTAAAAAAAATTCACTGATTTTATTTTTTATTATTTATTTAATTTTTTTACCAAAAATACTAATAACTATAATTAAATCTTTCTCAATGAGAAAATATGGTTACCTAATATTACCAGGTTCATAAAATAATAAGTGAATCTTTTGATGTATTTGGAATTATTTTGCATACATTTTATGGAAGAGAATATAAATTTATTCAAATATATGGATAATGATGTTAAAGTTCATAATTGATTTATAGATTTCATGGATCCATTACTATAAAGTATTAGAAGATATTTTATAACACCTCCAACCATTTTAATGATAGCCTCCCTTTCTATACATCAATCATCACCTCTTTAGACCACCTATACTATTGTTTTTCCCTTTTTAGTTGAACCTATTGATTTTTTTTGAATCTCATACTATTTTATTATTATATTGTGTTTAAGCCTCTTATACCTCCTTCATCCACTTATTATCCACCTATTATTGAAAAATAAATGGACCTAGTGAATCTTATCTATTTCAATGATGCTGAATATTTTTGAGACATATATTACGTTATTCTATTCATTGTATTCTTTATTTTCTTGTATAATGTATTATAAAATAAATTCCTATTTATTTACAATAATATCTATTTTATATTCATTAATTCCCTTAATTCATTTACTATAATTATATTTCATAATACATAAAATGGAGGACTATGAGAAAATATTGAATAAATCATGAATATTATTTTCATATATACTTTGACTATTTAGTATATTATATTAATTATATCCATTTGTTAAATATTATTGTCTGGTTTTCAATGGTTATTAATTACATTACTAATGATAATAAAAAGGGTAGGTATTTTTTGATTACTAAATGGACCTACTTATGCTAATGACATTCAATAATGTTTTTTATATATTTATTAAGATTTATTTTTTGTGAATGTCAACTATTTTTGGGCCAAAATAACATTTTTTGATATGTTTTTACCCTTTAGTTTGTTAAAATATACTATTTTCATAATATATCATTACCTTCACCATCTAACATTAGTTCAGTTTTGAATCTACCAAGAAATACTGATTTGTTGTTCAACCATAGAATGGTGTTACCACCATGTTCTTATATCACTACCATTATGCTCAACTAGTTCAAACAACTACAACAGAAATCATTCTTTATGATTTATCACAACTACTAGTTCCAAAAGATTCAATAAAATCATATAGTCTGTAGCTAATACTACTTCAGGTTAAGGAAGCTACCCCCAATAGATTTATAATTATATTTTATATTTTTATTAAATAATTTCAAAATTATGGTCAATATTAATTCTTCTAATGGATTCATTATGAATATAATGGAATTAAATGTTATTTGTATTTAAGAATTAATTTTCTAACAACTCTACAGATGATTTAAAATATATGTTATAGTTTCATGATCCCACCAACTATATAGTGATTCTTATAAATTCTATTATTATACTATTGTGTACAACTATACTTTTTGGATGATATAAGAACCCATAATTCACACATAGGATTTTATATATAGAAAAATAGATGTAGAGAAAAAACACAATGAGATAAAAAGATATATATATGTTTTTAAAAAACCTGGGCAATTAGATTATTGAGAATACCAAATTTTCTATGAACTCAATGATACTGTGTTTTCATAAATTTCCTATAATATATTGGTTGAGCGTTATAAATGACATATTCAAGGACTCTAGAACCACCAATGTATATTAGACTGAGCCACATCAAATATTCAATATTTTAATTGTTTTCCCTCTCTAGATTATTTATTACTTATGAGAATTATTTTGTATTACTCTATTTATTTATATGTCACCAAATCTATACTAGTTTGGAAATTTCAAGGCACTCTATTTTCAAATAATTTAATTTGTACTCCCATTTATAACTATGAAATAGGTTGTTTATTCCCTAGATTATTTTATTCACAAAAATAATTGTGGAATATGATTCATTTAGCCTACACTATATGAGTATAGAAGTTTGTATAACCCAATCCTGGTTCTGGATAATTATATTTTATAATAATCTAGTTGGTATGCAATGATTTCCATGTGCAATGGATTAGGTATTGGCTTGAGCTTGAGGCCCCTTTTTAAATTACAGTATGTGACTTTTTTCATTGTTCCAAAAAAATCAAGTTTATTCTTTATAAAAAAATGAAAAAAATTATTCTAATAGTTTGAATTTGATTTTTTTTAAATATGGTTCTTGATTCAAGTTATTTATTTTTAAAAGATAATGTTTTTTCAAATTATATTAATTGATCGATCCTCGAGCTTTTTCGATACATTTATAAATATAAAATTATATAACTCAATTATTTTAAATTTCTAGGTGTATAATATCAATTAGGGAATTTATGTTTTAAATCCTATTTAACGAGAGGTTTCATTGGATACCCAATTCACCCCACTCAGGAATGTCCCATTATGATAAAAAATAGCTATGCCAACTAGTTGAATATTGAAATTTCTCTATGATAACATAGTTAACTCTATCAAAACCAACATTGTCCAAGATCTGGGTTTCAATTAATAAATATCCTCAAAATAATATGAATGAGACTTAAGAGACATATCCCATGTCAAATCCAAACCTAGTTCAAACCCACTCAGATTTGATCCCTTTGATACAAGGGGAAGGGGAACCACCCCACCAAAGTGTTCAATGATATATATACCAAAATATGAAATGCACATTGGATGAATACACTTTTTAAATGATTATCTAAATGATTCATTTAAAAAATCCATTCACTAATAAATATAAATATTCATGTGTATATAATTTACCTCCATCCAATTGGGTAGTATATGGTAGATTTAAACCAGCCAATGGAGTCAGAAATAATGTGGAAGAATTGCATCTTGATATTCAGACCATATCCTTGGTGAGATTATATATGATACAATGACCAAAAACATAGTTCTCCAAAAACCCCAATGGGAGAATCATTCTACTCTAGAGTAATCTATAGATCCTTGATATTTCATAACAGTATAAGATAGATTAGAAAATAGGTGATCATCTACTTAGTGTCATATTATCATGAAACCTACTCAACCAAACCATTAGATGACTATGATGTATTCAACTTTTTGACCAGGGGAGATTAAAACCGTCATAGCTATATCATAAAACAAAGACTCAAAAAAGAGCATCCTTATATAGGGAAAAATAAAACTATGGGCCAAAATTGTGATATCCTAAAATATCACAACATCAATCCTGCTAAATTATCATTCCATGATTTATATTATTTATCAACGGAACTCCATGAAGCACCTGTTGAGGATCTTTAATACTGTGAATAATTTAATTTTTTGGTCAATATAGATGATGTATATTAAACATGAAATGTCATTATTGAATACCATATGATCATTTACTTCATTCATATATATGGGATACAACCATATATTGACATATCAAGCCTTATTACATTTCTAGAAGATGGATCAAATGGATGTGAATAGACCTATCACTAAAAATGGTTCCCAGAAAAAACTATTTATAATTGAAACCTTGTGGTGCTTATTAAATAGTGAGCATATTTTTCTCTCACAACATTGACAATACGAGGGTCTGAAAAAAAAAATTAACACAATTGGGTCAAGATGAAGACCCATGATGGAATTGATAACATTGATTCTAAATGTATGGTTGTTCATTAGGATACAAAATTGAACATATTACTATAAAATCCATGATATCATTTGATATGAAACAGTTCCTTCTCATAAAACCAAATTCTTAAATATGTTATTTATGTAATTCATATAGTTTCTTAGACTGACAATTTATATTAATATTCCAATTATTCTCAAAACATTGTTGCATGACTATATTAGTGGTCCGAAAATGAATCACTAAAAATTATTCCACGGGGATCACTTCCTAAAAATTCATAGAAAAGGAACGTATTAACCCATTCCCTGAACAAGATGAAAATTATTTTTTCCCATTATTTATATTGTGAAAATCCTTCCATTTTCATTATTATGAGTATTGAGCCTTAAAAAGTACATAATCTAGTTAACTCAACTAGATTTTACATTATATAATTCCAAAAGATCTTTTTAGGTTAGTTTTTTAGAGAATTAGGAAATTGTTCATAAAAATCACCCCATAAGCATAAAAAGTGTGTACAACTACAAAAATAACCATTTCATCTATGATAAAATTTTCATTAACAGAACATGAATTATTTTTCATGAAAAATAATCCTAAAATTTTACTTGGATTCTTATTTTCACTTTGTCTATTCGTAAACCTATTGAAAAAAATATTAAAACATCAGATGAGGAATAGAATTATTAAAAAGGTAAAATAATTAAAGGAAGATGTTAGTCCATGAATAATGATAAAACATGAAATCAGTTTGACAAAGGCATACTTTACACCCCTGATGTATCATATACATATCCTATTACAATAAGAGATTTAAATAAAACATAGGTAAAATAAATAAATCCATAAAGGATACATGGGGAATTATATAAATTATATATTAACCCTCATGGATACCATGTGATTTCTAAGCCTCTTGACTACATTATAATGTAAACCTCACAACAACCTTTTTATGTAACTGTCATTGCTACCTTATTATGTAACCATTATACTTACTCATCCAATAACTATTACAACCAATATCCAACATAAACCTAAATAAAAGAATTATATGGTGGTATAGGCACCGCCCTTAATCATAAACGATTCCCATGAACCATAAAATAATCATAAATTAATAATACTTTAATATTGAAAACATTCATTTTGAATTTTGTAAAAATAGAAATTTAAAAGAGTATTTTTAATTTAATGTAATTTATTTAGGGTTATTATAACATAAAAAATCATCAAACCTCATTTATAATGGGATAAATATTGATATTAATATATTAAATAACCATATTCATTTTTATAATTACTTACATGATATTCTTATAACATACATCAACCCATTTATTAATAATATTTATTTACCTTTTATATTTCAAGTGCATTTATTTCATTTATTCCAGGGTTGGTTCATTATGTAATTTCTTTATGAATGGAATCAAAAATCTCAATGTGGAATAAAATGGTGTTAGTATGTTTCTAAAATTATAAATGATGTCATAAATCAATTTTTTCTTATTTTAGGATGATTTATTACATAAAATATTAGTCAAGTTGATTTTATTTAATTTTGTAGTTTTTACGAACATCACTAGATTATATCACTTAATTTAATATCAATCTTATAAATTTGTTCTAAAACCATATATAAAATATAATATGTATAATTTAATTTGATTTTAAAATAATTATTATTTTATGACTAGCCTTGAAGGCAATTATTGAAAATGTAAAAAAATCATCCTTGATGATTTTAAATCAACATATCACATATGATTTAATCATTTTTATAGAATTAGAGGGGAATAGGAGGGGTTTGATGAATGATATTCCATTAACACAATAACATAATATTATATTTAAAATGCATGGGTTACTATCTCTCTTGGATTATTAGACGTGTGGAGGTAATATTAAACTAAAATGAATTGAAAAGAAAATAAAAGAAAAAGAAAATGGATTTTACCACTTAAATTCAACCCATTGAGAACCTTCTTAATGCACATGGTTCTATCCATTTTTTTAGAAAAATGGTCTTGGAAATGGGGATGGGCCTTATGAAGGGAATTAGATATAAATTAAATGATCTACATGGTGTTGATGTGTGAGGAGAAGAGGTAGTGATATGTGGTATTTATAGTGGATAAGAGGGGTGTTTTAAGATTATTTTATTTATTAGTTTATTAATTTTTCTCAGGAAAATTAATATTTGATAATTATCATTATATATATTAATATAATTATGGATGATTCTATATTATGTTTCTTACATTAGTGAAGAATCGAAGAATAGTGTAGTTAGATAATAATTTTTATTTACATTAAATTATCACGACATATTAATGAAAAAAATTCTCTTATTTATTAAAATAATAAAAATATCACCGTAACCATTTTTAAAATTTTTTCATTCAAAACTAAACTATATCTTTCTTTTAAAATAATTTTATAAATAGCTGAAATTGTAATTTTAATTAATGTCATCAACTTTTAAAAAAAATGAAAATTTTAAAATTGATAATTGATTTTATAACACAATGATTATCTAATTAAGGTATCATTAAATTATCTTATAATAATATGACAAAATAATATTAATTTCTAAATTTATTTTTGGGGGCTAAATTTTCTATAAAATCATTTAATTAATTATATATTTAAAAATAGACATTAATGATTCACATAAATTATACAACATCATTTACCATTTTCAAAAGATTTAATTTAAAATTCCATGATATAAATATAAAACATTCAATGTTAAGATAAATAATTTTTTATACAGACGTACTATAGGTAACCATTATTTATTAATACATTACATAATTTAATTAAATACTACTTATTTCATTTTATATTTATAATGATTTTGACTATTTTAATTATATAATGAAACAAAATATTTCCTAAGATTATTTTTTGATATATTCTCCTCACCATCGAAAAATTGTGACATCATAATTATTAATCTCTTATTAAAAAATTTAGGATATATTTCCATCATAGAATGTTCATATTCCCATGTTAGGTATTCAACCATGTGGATTCTCTAGAAAACAATAACCTGGTGAATAATTTTATTCGTAAATAATATCTCTCTATGTTTAAGTATAAGAATGGATTTATCATCAAAAGAATGGTTTTCTTCTTTCTTAAATACTTCTTGTCTCAATACATTAAATGATTATGGAACATAAATTCTTATCATCGAAACATTAATAACATCATGAACCTGTGATAATCTCAGAGGTAGAGCTACAGGGTAGGCAACTGGTCCAGTATTCTCATGGATGTCATAAAGTCAAATGAACTATAGGCTTTAATTTATATTCTTACCCAAATGCATAATAATTTTTCAAGGATATATTTTTTTGGAAATCATGATCACCTACCTTGAAAGAATATTCCATCAAGGGGTGTATTTGTATTTTATAATTCCATTTGGTTGTAGGAATCATTAAACCACAAATAAGTATGAATTGATTCTTATTTTGAATAACTTTTTTATGAAAGGACACAATATGTTTTTAAGAATTCTTGTAGTCATTTATCATTAATGTTTTGATCATCTAACCAAAAATGAAGCATTTTTCAACAATATCACATAACATAAACTAAAAATAAACCCCCAAACATGGTTTTTTGGTGACATCTGGATCATTTAAAGTATTCATGTTATGATATAACAATATCGATGTCGATATTTATTATGATGTTCGAACCTCAATATGACACTTATTTGAAAAGTCAATGTTTCGAGAGGGATTCAAAGGTACGTTTCTTATGTAGATATATTTATAATTAACATTATGTGATGGTTCATAACCATCACTATGGTAATGATAAATGGAGCCACTAACCATTGGGATGATGATTCAACAATGATTATTCCAAATATCATGAAAATTCTCCCGGTTCCACCAGTTTTTACTCCTACCATTGAGGGAAAATAGTTTATATTTTTTTTGTAGAAACAAGAATGTGGTCACTCAAAGCATCTATCATACAAAATAATTATTTTGGAAGTGATAATAGTATATTCTATATTATTATATCCATCATTGATACATAGAGTGTGTAGAAACTCATACTGTTGAAGCCCAAAGCCGATGTCTGCTATTAATTACATTGGATTGATTACTTGAAATCTATCCCCAAATGTTTGATCAGTTTAGTAGTCTTAGAAAACTAGATACATAAATTTGAATTATATTATAAACTGATACACTAATTACATCATAATTTTTTCTTCTAAGAAAAAAAAACATACACTAAGGATGATTATAATCCATCATGTATATTCCGGAATATCTTTCACAGCACAGTTCCGGGATTTCTGGGGAAAGAAGCATAATAAGTGTTATCTAAAATTCTCTGTAAGGGAAAATTATAGTATAATAAATAATGAATCAATGAGAATAGTCAATATATAACAACATAAAATTTAACACACTTTCCTTTTAATTAATAAAATTTATATATGTACAAAAGAAATATGGTGTAGTAATGACAAGAAATACATTCTATTCAAATAACTAGAAAAGGTAAAATAAATTTATAAGGGTATAAAACTAAAACACACGCCATTAATCAATGAATGGAAAGAAAATATATCTATATATATGTCGCCGAAAAATCTCATCGATAATTAAAAACTAAAACTATTGGGAAAGCAATTCATAATTATTTGATTCCAAATTTCCTAGTTACATGGAAGTTATATTATCAAGACCATTCTCAAGACAGTTTAGCTATTTGTTAAAAACCCACCTAAGGCGGCTAGGAAACTATTTAATCTCATGAGCCTACCAATGCATCGAGGTAATTTAATTAACAAGTTTCCAACCCATGCTTATCTTTCAAATGAATTATTCATATTGAATAATAAAATAAACACTAGTCCTAATAAAATAACCATATTGAATGAGAAAAATAAATTTATTAATAATTCCACATTTAGTCAAATAAAAATCAAAATAAACACATTATGTAAAATGAAATATTGTATAGGAAATATTAATATCCCTAATAAATGATATGGATAATTAGGATAAATTCAATTCTCAATGATCATATAATTTTTTAAATTTCAAGGTGACTTCATGAATGAATCAAGGAAGTGAATGTGAATACAATGCTTGTCCAAATCAATCACAAACTATCCGGAGGAATAAAAAGGATTATATCAATACAACAAATCCCATGTAGAGTAAAATGAAGGGTTTTTATTGTTGATGAAATAAAGGAATAATATTAAAAAAAATTCCACATGAAATTACAAATTTCTTTTGAAAAACCATTTGAAATAATTTTCCATTGAATATCCCTTATCAAATACATTTTAAAAAATATAACATTTAAAAATGAGAAGTAATTTTCAATGAAATTCCAGTAGATAAATTCATACATGTCATTTGAGGTAAAACAATATTCATTATGTATATTAAAATGGTATAAGAGGACTATTTGGTGAACCGAAAAAAAGATTCATTCTTAATGAATAGTAAAAGACTAAAGGGTAAAAATTTATTTATAGGACTTTATGGGTATGGAATAATATTCATGGAATCCCTTTGAGTAAAACTTGGGTTTGAATATATTTCTAACCCAGGAAATGAAAAATTTGGGATTTTTTATAAACAATTTCTCAAATATATTATGTAAAAAATAGTAGAAAATGCTACCCATAAATGAATATATCATGAAATAACAATGTATAAGGATACTCATTAGTATATAAGGTTAATGGAGTGTTAGTATAGTAGTGGAGGAACTATAACAAGGTCAATCACTATAGCGGAAGCATGGTACTATAGGGGTGGTAGTACATTTTAGCAACAACGTGTACTGTGTGGTACTGTAGCTAGGGGTGATGTAGTAGTATTATTCAAAGAATGGGTGTTGGAAAAACAAATTGTGCAAATGGGCCATGTAATGGGATACATGCCCATTGGGACTTTGGGTTATATAATGGATCTTTTTCTACACAAATAAATGAGTTATTTTCTTTTCTTTGATAATAAATGATGCTTTGGACCCCACATTTTAAAAAAATAAACAGTCTCTAAAAAGTGATTATATTGTCTCAATAAACACTTAAAACTGAGTAAATTGGATCATACCCTCTATAAAAGAATGAAAAATTATAGTAACCATATATTATAATTAATTTATTTAGAGTTTTGATATATAATGATAAATTGAAATATATGCACATAGAAAAACTTTTTAGGTGCATAATAAAACACAAGTTCAAAGAAGAAAAATTGAGACAACCCATTTTACTAATTTGGTAACATTTGAATCATTAACCCCATGAAACAACAATAATTAAATCGATATGTGAATAATAATAACTTTATTTATAAGATACATATAATACCATCATGGTAGAAAATAAACCACACAAATGGAATGAGTGGTGATCATTACATGTATCTCATTGAAATTACATTTAAGGTAAAATCACATTACCTTGAGTTTCCTTTCGGGTGAACGGACTTTTATGTCCTATATAATAAATTGAAGATAATTTTATAAATCATTTAGAACATTTTTTATTTTTATAATTACATTAATTTCACCTAGTAAATTTTTTTCTGGCTACATAAACAATTAATTTAACGTCGTGGGTTTTTGACCAAACTTGGTTTATATGTAAAAATAACATTTGTTGGTCAAATATAGTCCTAGGGTTCATTATTTATCATCATTGGAATAATAATCATGAAATATGTATCATATTTTTACATCCATTATAATTTTAATATAAATCATTAAATATTGTTATGAATTTGACTATTTTGTTTCAATCAGGGAGAGGATAGGACATCCCTATGCATGATTAACATTCGTATTTTTGTATGATCATCATGGAAAAAATATAAGTAACAAAAATAATTCTATAATGATTATTATATAATAAATATCATATTGTTTAATAATATATATTTATATATAGAATTATGTGATGTACATCTTTTCAAGGAGACATTAGTCCACATGTCCACGAATGGCGTTATCTATTTTAAAGTGTGTAAATGGTTAATAATGGAGATGATATATATATATATATATATTATTTCCAGAATGATAATTATTTCGTTTACATAGTTATGATTTTTTGTATTTCACTTATGTTTTATGATGACCATTCAATTATACAGTCCATGTATCTTTCGAAAGAATCGCACCGCTTTAAGAGGGTGGCAGTCTAAACTTCGCAAATGAGATTAACATATTTACAAAAACTGGAAATCAAAAAACGGTTGTTATAAATAAAAATAATAGATTCATCAAAAATACAAATATTAAATATATCATAAAAAATTATATTTTCCATCATAATGGCCATCATGAGAGGCGGTAGAGAAAAAATGGAGAATCATTGTTTAGTTAGGTAGTAATTCACCGTCCACAAAAACAGTTTGTTCGTTACCCATTAGATGGAGGTTTGTTTAAACATAGTCAAACACATAGAATAAATAATACTATTATATTTATGATACCTGTTTCATTATTTAATCATAAAATACGATTATTTTAGGGAGTGGAGAATGGAATTGAATCTAAAAAAGCATGATAGAATGTGTTACCTTTTAATTTTGTAACCTATTTTTGATTGAAACAAAATGTATTGTTGGAAGGGTTTCATAAAAAAGGAATTATTATTGGACAAGGAAAGGAATTATGTGACACTATTTGTGTAGGTCTTTGCCTAAATTAAGTGGTTTGAGATATATATGAAATGGGTAAATTTGGTGGCCTTTTATAGCAAATGAAAGGGACATACATTGTATTTTTAAATTGAAGTTAGTTTTCAACACGTTCTTACATATAAAAATTTATACCAAATAAATAAAACTAAAAATATTAAACTTAATGGTTGATATAAATCAATACAATAGGTTTTTAGTAGAGGATTGGTCATTTGGTCCTTTATGTTAGAGATTTAGACAATTATTAAGCATAGTATTACAATAAATATTTTATTTAATGTTAATCACCTTCACTGATACATTTGGATTCAATGATGGTCATATAAGACATTATTAATTATTTTGATTTCACATATGGTACCAATTTTTACAAATTCAAATCACATAATTTTCTGATATTGAATTAAAATTTATCCCACAGACATGACCATTATGTGGGGTTTTAATGTTAAAACATTTGAATGTTGGATTTGTTTTTATAATCAATTTTATTTTAAAATTTATATGAATCAACTAAATTGTTCTAATTTATAAAAATACTATCTATTTAAACATTAATACCATTTAAAAAAATAATTTATCCCTATAAATAAATTATATTAAAATGACTTTTTGAACTAAAATTCAGTATTTTTAACTATTCATTAAAAATTTGAAATATCTATGAAAATAAAAAAAATCTACCATAACATAAATCTTATTTTATTATTTCAGATAAAACTTTTATATGGAAAATCATATTTATCAAGGTATACAAATTAATCCTTTAATTGCTTCTCTATTCAATGTATATAAAATTTTGTTTTAAAAATATTTGTGTTTATCTGAAAAAGATAGTTTTTTATTATCTTATACATGTAAAAAATAATGGATGAATATTAAAAAAATTTATTAAATATATACCATATATATAAATAATATATTTATCTAATTGTAATTATTTTAATTTTTATGATAAAAATGATTTCTGAGCATAAAAATGGTTTTATATAAAAACATTCAGTTTATATTTAATGGGTTTTTATGTTCATTTTTAATTAATTTTTAACCATTGAATTAAAATTATATTATTATAAACCATATATTTTAATATGATATTCAATAATATTAATAATCTCTAGAGTAACTACTCAGTTAAATAATATTATAAAAAGTAATATTTTAATAATAGATTTTATTAAATGAAACTCGGTCTTTTGTGTCACGCAAACATTCAAGGAAGGTCTCTCATGGTAGTGCCTCATGCTTTGGAGAATGGTCACTCTTGTATGTAACACATTTTATCTTGAAATATATTTCTTTCATGTATCACATACTTACTCATTGTTACCTTCATGGAATATATTGTAATCATTAAACATATTATCAAGTATATGGATATTATATTACATTATGTGCTTGTTATCACATGTCATAAATGCTATTGAATACAATGTTCTTACAATAGTTTTATAGGGCATCACATTCTCTCTTTTTAAATTTATTTTTGTGATATATTTTTTTATACATCCTATGTTTGAAATGAAACATCATGAGAAGGGTTCATAAGTAATCCAATATAAAAGATATGATGGCAAGCACAAAGGTCACATGGACTAGCATGTAACTACGTCTTTTAGTATGATAACATTAGTGGAATGTAAAGATATGTACATAGACGAAAATTGTAAATATTTATAGAGATTTAATGAGGTCATAAATATGAAATAAAAGTGAATGATGAATTGAATGTTGAGTGCTTTGAATCCATAAATATTTGATGATTTTGATAGCCATCATTTCAATAAAAATTTATGTACCAGGAAATTATTATATTCCTATGTAATTTTTCTAATGTTAGGTAATTATTTTACTAAGTAGAAATATAATGAAATATTATTAAATTATAAGTCTCAATCTCATTTGAGCAATACTGACTTTTGTGGGTTCTTCAATCAAATTTTATGTTATTCATTTAACAATAAAAAAATTAATTACTAACAATGAATTTTTGTGTCCCTGAATCACATAAAGAAACTTGTAAAGGATACTTTGGAAAATAAATGAGTGATATGACTAACTATTATTCTATAAATATCTTCCAAATCCAATGTGGTTTATAGAGTAATTTATATCAAAACTGATACTACTGGTTCAACATTAAAATTTAATCATTAAATTGTTAAACTAAAAATAATGGAAAATAACAAGGACGTTGTATTGGTCCGTGGTTGGTGTGAACACATAATCGTCAATCAATCAGGGGTTCAAGACGTTTAGTCTTACTGAATTTTATTGGTCATGATCCAAATACTAGGTTATCCTTTTCTAAAACCATAATAAAATAATTTTCTAAATATATATGATGGACATCCTTGAAATATCATTAATCATTCAATATAATTTTAAATAAGGTTTTCAAGAAAAACTCAATACATAAATTCTTCATCCACTTATTTCCACATATATCCTTCAATAATCTAGTGTTTATTAACTATGAGAGGTAATTGACAAGGGTAATTTCGCTATTCTCCACATTTATGACAAAAAACTATAAAGGATTTCATAATATGTGATATATTTCCTTAAATAATACTCTTACTTTTTCATCATTAATCCTTTTAAATATTTGATTATTTAACACACATAATGAATTTACATCATTCATTGAGACACCTTCCTAAGAATCTGCACCTTCACTTCTCACATGTCAAAAATCGATCCATCTTTTCATTACGGTATACAACCCTTGAGCACCAAACAACATTCATCCTTCTCTCCTACGGTGCACATGGGAGTGGATAAACGTATATATTATTAATAATATTTTTGGAAATGTGATATAGAATAAACATGATATCTTTCACTCTTATCAACAAATCATATGCTTTCTAATATTCACCATCGTTTTCTTCATGTTTGATGTGAACTTGAATCCTTCAGGATCAAACCATTGACTAAAACCAAAAATAATAATGTGAGAAAAAATATTCATTATAAGAAAAGTGTATAACTATCAATAAGATATCTAAATCATGAATTAATTTTAAACCTAAACTACCTTTTGTTTAAACTTGATTATTAATTTTCAAAATCTATTCATATTTTTCCTAATGGATTGTATTGAAAATGTGGATTATCCTATGAATATCAACTAGGAGATTCAATCCAAGTGTGTAGTAAGGCATTTCTTCATATACTAGGTATCCTTGAGTAAGGCCCGAAACACCTTGTTATAGTTTTTATTACTGGGTACATCTATATCAAAACCATGTCTACTAATAGAATCTCAACAGATATGTATTTCTAGAAAGACCGACATAATCGATACATCACCAAAATTATAGGGTTTTCTTCTACAATTCACTATATTCTACCTCTGGTTTATGTTCTCTAATCTATATTTTCTTAATTCTAGTTCCCATGGTTGCTACTATACTATATTTGATACCTACTGTAGAGATCCAGACCCCAAAAGCATAGAGATAGTGTTTTCTGAACATTATATTGGCCTGAATACATGGAATCATCCCTGAATGATTGATTAATTTATTAGTCTCGAAAACCCATAACAATAAATGGTAATTTTATATAAAATGGTTAAACTAATAACACAATATTTTTTATACTAAAAAGATAAACGACTTTGATGATAACTCTAATACATCAAGTATATTCATACAAATGATTCATGGTAGTCTTCCTGAATTCGTGGGGATAGAAAACTAATAAGGTTTATCTCAAATACTATGGAAGAAAAAATTATAGTGGAGTAAATAATGAATCTATGTGACTCGTCAATAGAAAAAAGTATATAAATGAACACACAGTCCATTTAATAAATAAAATATATGGAAGTACATAATAAAAATGGAAGGATACTAACTACAAATACATGTTATTTAAATAACTAGATAGGGAAAAGTAAATATGGAATGATACAAAACTAAAACCCATTACATTCATCAATTAATGGAAATGAAATTTATCCATATATATATTGATGCAAAATATCATGGACGAATCATAAATTAAACTCTTTTGAATGAAATGCTTAATTTTTGTATGCCATATTTTATATATAAATGGAAAAATTACTATCAAGGACTATAATAAGATGGTTTACTTATAGTGTAAAATTCTATCTAAGGAGTCTAGCCAACCATTTAATCTCAAGTGTCTATCAATGAATTAAGGGTATATCATTAACTGAACCCCAAACTATGTCTGCCTATCAAAACTATTCTTTATATTGAATAATAATATAAATCATATTCTATATCAAATAACTATGATGAATTAGAAATATGAATTTATCAATAATTCCACATTTAATCAAATAACTTTAAAAGTAAACACCATATATAAATTGTTATATAGTTTGTAAAATAGTACTATCCATGATAAATGATATGGATAATGGGGATAAATTAAGTGCCCAATGATCATATTACGTTGATCATTTTCAGGAGAATTAAAGAATGAATAAAAGAAGTGAACATGAATACTATCTATGGTAAACATAGTTATAAACTATTCAGTGGAAGAACAAGAATTATATCAATACAACAAATCCCAAGTGGAGTAAATTAGAGGGATACTGTTTCTGATGATATTGAAGAATAACTTTTAAAAATATTCTTCAGTGAAATATATATTTCTTTAGAAAAACTTTTTGAAATTATTTTCTCTTGAAAATCCCATTTTAAAGGCATTCAAATAATATTCCTATTTAATGTGAGAAGTAGGATTCAATGAAATGACAATACATAAATCTATACATATCATATGGGGTAAAAAAATATTCCTTTAGTTTTGTGAAATGGTTGAAAATTCCATGTTGGGAAAGAGAAAATAATATTCCTTATAATAGATTGGTAAAAGAAAAAAGGGTAAAATTTTATTTTAAATAATATAGGGGTATTGAATAATATTCTTGGATTCCCATTTTGTAAAATATTGTTTTGAATATATTTCTAACCGATGAGAGTGTAATATCGGGATATTTAAAAGATACAATCAAATATATTAAATGTACAAAAGAGTATAAATTGGTACCAATTCAAGATTATATCAGGGTATAACCTATAGAGGAAATCTAATGGGTTTTGTTTGAGAGATGGATCATTTTATTTATTTAATTGAATCATGAACATAAATAATCTCGAAAAAGTGATGAGATTTTCTTAATAAAAAATTATAACTATGTAATTTGGATCATACCCTCTATGTATGGATGGGAAATTTCATAAAAAATATAATATCATAAAATGATTTAGAATCATGATATATCATATAAATGGAAATATATTCACGTTGAAAAAGATTTTAGGTGCCTAATAAAACATGAGTTTAACGAAGGAAAAATAGAACATACAATTTTACTGATTTGGAAACTATTGAATCTTAAACTCCATTAAATAATTATGATAAAATGCATTTGTGAATAATCATAAATCTAATTATAGGTTACATAAATTACAATAATTTTAGTACATACACCACACAAATGGAATAATTGGTTAACATAACATGTATCACCTAGAAATAAAATGTGAGATAAAATCCCATTATATTGAGTTATCTTTCAGGTGAACATCCTTTAACATGCTGTATAATAAATTTATGTTACTTTTATACTGAATTAATATCCTTTTTCATGTTTATAAATACTTTTATTTAACTTATTTCCGTATTGTATACACTACTTAAGCTATTTCATTTACGTCTGGAATTTTTTACCAAGTACGGTTTGTGTGACAGTACAACTAATGTAGATCAAATAGTTTCACAGGGGTGTTTATATAAAATCACTTAATAATAACCATGAAAAAATTATCACATTTTTACATAAAATATAATTTAAAAATAAATCATTAAATATGGTTATGAAAATTAGAATATGTTACAATCATGGTGACGGTAAGTTGTACATAAGTATGAGCAACATTCACATTTTTAAATGATTAATGTTGATAGATGTTAAGTAACTGAAAATTTAAATAATGATCATTATATATTAAATAAAATATTATTTAATAATATATAATTATATATTGAATATTTTTTTGTATATCTTGTCAAGGAGGCGGCATTCTACACATCCACAAACAACGTTATCTATTTTAACGTGTGTGGTGTCGAAATAAGAAGTTGATATATATATATATATATATATTAATTCTAGAATTTTAATTATTTCATGAATATATTAATGGTGTTTTTTATTTCACTTGTTTTTAACTATGACCATTCATTTATAAATTCCTTTTATCGTGAAAACAAATCACATCACTTTGTGGGGGAGGTAGTGTACAGTTCCGCTATCAAGATTATCATATTTATACTACTTTGAGAGAACAAATTTTTGATATAAATGAAAACTAATGAAGAATAAAAAATTTAAAATAATTAATATAACATATATAAATTTATATTTCATCATAATTGACCCCATGATATGCAGTAGAAAAATATTATACAACAATCATTTTGTCAGGAAGTACGTTGTACATAGGAAAAGTATGCCCGATACCCATTAGATAGAGATGAGTGTATGATTATGTAGAAAAAATAGAAATAAAACATCCTAGATTATTTATGTTACTATAATTTTTATGTAATGATATAATAAATAAGAGTATAGGGAGTGGATAATTGAAATGAGTCTAAAAATCATGAGAGAAGGTGTTACCTCTTAATCGGGACACATTTTTTGGTTTGAACCAAACTGATTTTTTGGATTGGTATAATCCCAAAGTGATTATTATAAGTTGAGGATATGAGTTATAGGAGACTATATTGGAAGTTCATTTCCAAAATTAAGTGGTTTAGAAGAGTGTGGAATAGGTAGAGGTGGTGTCCTTTTATTTGAATGGAAAAGGACTAGCTGGTTTTTATTAAAAGAAGTTAGGTATACACATGTTATTACCTTTGAAAATACATAAAAAAAATTAAAAACAGTAATTTATGTTTAATGGATGAGATATTTTCATCCAATGTGTTTCTACAAGTTTCTATGTCATTTCAGAACTTATATTAAAGGTTTAGTCCATTATTAAGAATAGTTTTACCTTAATGATTGTAATTAATGTTAATCCCATTCACTTATCTGCATATTAAAAAAATTGTAATTATTAGAAATTAAAAATTATTCATAATCAAAATATGGAATCCATTTTGGAAAAATACAATCACAAAAGTGGTGGAAATTAAATTAAAATTAATCCCATAGACGAGACGATAATGCAGGATATTTAATGTAAAACGTCTGATAAATTAGTATTTTTATATAATCAATATAAAAGTGAAATTGATTCCAACAAACTAAATTTTATTATATGATTAAAAAATTTCGATTTTAATCTTCTAAATAAATATAAATTATAATTTATATTTATAAAAAATTCTAT
This sequence comes from Viscum album, assembly GCA_963277665.1. Taxonomy (NCBI): domain Eukaryota; kingdom Viridiplantae; phylum Streptophyta; class Magnoliopsida; order Santalales; family Viscaceae; genus Viscum; species Viscum album. The sequence goes on from OY728157.1 coordinate 41,385,294, forward strand.
TAAAAATCAGGTTTGACTAAAATTCACTGTTTTTAAATATTCTTTAAAATATTAAATGTCTCAAAAAATATCATAATTTCACCATATCTTATTTTTTTGTTTATATTTAAGTTAAGAAGTTTATATTGACCAAATAAATTTATAATTGTATAAAAATTCAACTTTAAAATGTGATTTCCATTAAATGACATTGAATTGGCTTCACAAAAATATATGATTTGTGAGAAAAATAGGGTTTGTTCTTATTTTATGAATATCAAACAAAATAGATGAAAATAAAAAATATTTTATTTAATATATAACATATATATTCCATTAAAAATAATTAACTAGTTTTAATTAATTTAATTTAGTAAAAATCGTTTTATATAAAACCCTTATGTTTATATTTGTTCCTATATTCATGTTTAATAAATTTTTACCCTATTAATTAATATTATAATTTTATAAACCATATATTTTGATCAATTAGATAATAATATTCATTACCACTAACATAACAACTCGGTTTTATCATATTATATTAAATAGTATTTCAATAATACATTGTTATTTGGGGAAACTCGGTCTTGCATGGAACACAAACTTTCATGGAAGGCCTCTCTTTAGTGTACCACAAGATATTGAGAAAGTTTGCTCATACGGGTAACATAAGCTATCATGAAAGGTCACTATTGTGTGTAGAACATGATAACTCAGTATTTCATGCATTGAATTTATGGTTAATATTTATTATAATATTATGTATCTTTATATTATATTACCTTATGTGATTATTGTTGGGAGTCGTACATTATTTCGAACAAATGTCTTTTCCTTCAGTTTTTTTGGGCATCAAATTCTCCCCACCTTATTTAAACTGTTTCTTGGAAATTTAAACTCTATCATAGTTATAGATTGATTGATACTTCTAATGTTTGAAATCAAACACCGTGAAAACTATTCATATGTAATAAACTAAAAAAGTGAAGATGGAAATTAAAAAATATCACATGGACTACCACATATTTAGGTCAATAAGTAGGTGAACATTTGTGGAAAGTAAAGATATGTTCTTGGATGAAAAATGTAAGATTTTATAGAGATTTAATATGGTCATGAATCACCAAAAATTGAATGGTAAATAGAATGTTTAAGTCCTCAAACCCACAAATATTTAATGAATTAGAAGGCCATCGGTTCAATAGAAATGTATGTATTAGGGAAAAAATTATTTTTATGTCATTTTATTAATTTTGGATAATTATTTTAATTATGAATAATATAACAACATATTATTTCATGATATGTTTCATTATCATATGAATAATCTAATCATTTGGTTGTGCTTTGATCAAATTTGAATTCATCACATTACCCATAAAAAATAATCACCTACAATGATTTTCGTATGCCTGAAGCAATAAATGAATCTTTTAAAGGATCGTAAGGAAAATAAAAGAGTGACAAGTATAAATTTTTATCTATTACTATCTCCAAAATTCAATATGGTTCATAGATTAATTTCTAATCCTAAAAAGTGTTACTAATGTTTCTTCAGTAATATATATTCGTTAAAAATTTTAACTAAAAAAATGGAAATTGATAGAAATTTTCTTAGGTTAATGGGTGGTGTGAAACCCTTATAGTCCTTCGGTCATGGGATCAGGACTCACAGCCTTTATGAGATTGATCGGCTGGCACCTAGCTAATTGTTTTTTCCTAATCTAAAACCATATTAATATTATTTCCAAAATATATATGATAGAGACATTGAAATTTTGTTAATAACTAAATTTAATTTTAACTTTGGTATCCAACACAACCTCAACACATAAATACATCATCAACTTATCTAAACATAGATCGTTCCATTTTGTAGTGTTTATCCACCATTAGAGGGAATTGAATTAGTTAATGTCGAGGTTATCCACATTTAAAAAAAATAACTATAAATAATTTATTTTGAGGAGCATCATTTCCATCCCTTATAGTCTTCCTTTACCTGTTTCCATTATGGTATATGCCACTTCAGATCCTTAAAACATTCATCCATATCTTCATTGGTGTTTATGGGAGTGGTAAAATGTATATATTATTAATAAAATTTCTGGGAAATGATTTGTAATAAACACAATATCATTCACTCCTATCAACTCATAATTTGGTTCATATTTTTCACCACCTAGTCCTTCATGTTCATTGTTAACGTGAATCCTTTGGGTTTCATCGATTGACTAAAACTAGTAATAATAGTACAAGTACCAGTAGTTGTAGTGATAAAATTGTATGATTATCATTATGATATATGAATCATGAAACATTAGGTTTAAACATAAACAACCTTTTTTTATCCATGATTAATCAATGTAAAATATATTAATTTTTTTCATAATGTTTTTTAAATAAACCGTGTATTATCATAAGAATACCCCTTATATTGTAGAACTAGGTCTCTAGTAAAGACCATTTTCTTGTATCACGTTACCCCGAGTAAGGCCTGAAATTACATGTGGATTTTTTCACTACAAGGTACATCTGTTCCAAAACCTTATCTCGTTTTAATATCTAAGAAGTGATGTATCTCTAAGAAGGCCCACAAAATCAATACATCACATAAAATCAAGGGTTTTCATCTACAATTCTACAAATTCTACCTTATGTTTATGTTCTCTAATCTATGTTCTCCTAAATCTATTTTACTACGTAGCTAATAAACCACCATTGATTCTAGGTTTTGTGACCCAGACCCCATAATCTTGGCGTCGGTGTATGCTATCAATTACAATTGGTTGATTACAAGGAATCAAGCCGTCAAGGACTGATCAATTTATTAGTCTTTCCAAACTAGATATGTTAATGAGAATTATATTACAAATGGATACAATAATTACAATGAATTTCTTTCTTCTAAATAAATAAAAAACATCAAGGATAACTCAAATCTATATAGTATATTCTTGTGTATATTTCTTAGTATTGTTCTTTGATTCCATGTGTAAGAAATATAATATTAGTGATCCCAAATGCTCAGTAAAGGAAAGGTATAGTGGGAGCAATATTTAATCAATGAGAATAGTAAACATGGAAAGGTAAATAAATTAATACAGATACCGTATAATGAAGAAACTATATTGACGTACATGATCAATGTGGTAATTTTATAAATAGAAATACATTCCAATCAAATAACTATATATAGAATACTAAAAATAACATGATATGAATCTAAAAAAATGACCATTAATCAATGAATTAATATGTAATGTATCTGTTGATAGGTCGATACAAAATATCAATGATGAATAATAACTAAATAATATAAATGAAATACTTAATTATTAGACACAAATTCTTCTAGGTATATGGAACATGTATGGTCCAGACTAATCACAATATGGTTTATCTATTGACTAAAAACCTATGTAAGAAAGCTATACAAATATTTCCTCTCATGAGGCTACCAATGCATTAAGTGGATTTCGTTAACCAGTCCCCAACCCATGTATACCTTTAAAAATAATTATTCATATTGAATAAAAAATTAAAAAGTATACCTTATCAAATAACCTTATTGAAAGAGAAATATTAATTTACCAATAATTCCATATTTAATCAAATAACATTCAATGTGAACACCATATGTAAAATGGTATACATTTTATGAAATAGTAATATCCATGATAAATGATTTGGATAATTAGGATAAATTCAATGATTAATTATCATATAAATTTAATCATTTAAAGGGGACTTCAAAATTAAATAATAGAATGGAATGTGAATTTTATCAGTGGGAAAAAAAGTCAAAAAAAACCTTGAGGAAGAACAATAATTACATCAAAACAACAAACCCCAAGTGGAGTAAAATATAAAGTTGATGTCATTGACAAAGTAAAAGAATAAATTTTAATAATATTATTGGGGATAATATAAATGGATTTTGAAAACCCTATTTAATGTAGAATGCCTTGAAAATACCTTTTTAAAGACATTTTAAAAAATAAAACTTTTACACGTGAGATGGTGGGTTCAATGAAATTACAGTGGATAAATCAATACATATCGTATGAGGTAAAAAGAATATTCCTTTTTTATTGTAAAAGGTTAAAAAATTAATCATTTTTAAATAGAAAAGAATATTACTTCTCAGATATTGGAAAATGACAACATGGTAAAAATTTATTTAAAATAATATATGGTTATGGAATAATATTCATGGAAAACCATTTCTGAAAACATTGTTTTGAATATATTCTCTCTAAATAGAGGGACATGTTGGGAATTATGAAAAATAATTTCTTAACTATCTTATGTACGTAAGAGTAGAAAATGGTACCAATAAAAGATTATGTCATGAAAAAACAATAACTAAAAAAATTATGATTTTTTGTATATATGCATCTTAATATTTCATCAAATGAATCGTAAATATAAATAATTCTGAAAGAGGGATGAGATTGTCTTAATAATCCCTTATAACTCGATAATTAGGATCAAACCATCCATCTAATAATATGAAATTAAATGAATCATATAATATCATAAGATGACTTAGAGTCATGATATATCATTTAAAATGAAAATATATTCACCTAAAAAATGTATTAGGTGCCAGATAAGACACTACTTCAATGAAAAAAATTAAAACAGACCGTTTTATTGATTTGGAAGCTTTTGACTCTTAAACTCCATGAAATAATGATCATAAAATGGATATTTGAATAACCTTAAATTTATGTTTATTATACAATTAATTCAATCATGGTAGTATATAAACCAAATCAATGGAATGATTTGTGAACATAAAGTTTATCTCAAAAAAATTAAAAGTGAGAAAAAATCTCCTTACCATGAACATTCTGTCAGGTGAATATCCATAAACGTGATTAATTATAAATTTATTGTATTTTTATACTTTCATCAGAACATTTTTTCTTTTTATAAGTACTTTTATTTCACTTCCTTCTATTGAGTGTACAATACATAAACAATTATGTTTACGTCTAGTGTTTTAGACCAAATTCAGTTTATGTGTCAAAAAAACTATTTTTTAAATACTTTAGTATTGTAAAATAAATCCTTAAATATTTTTGAAAATGAGAATATGTTACAATCATGGAGACAGTAGGTCGTACGTAGACATGAGTAACCTTCCCAGTTTTAAATAAACATTGTTGAATGAAGGTAAATAACCCAAATATTTCAATAATTATAATTAGATAATAAATAATATATTTTTTAATCATATATAGTTATATATAGAATTAGGTAATGTATTCCATGTCAAGGTGGCAGTAGTCTACACGTCCACAAAAGACATTATCTCTATAAATGTGTGTAATGGTGTAATAAAGGAGATGATATATAAATACATATATATATATATTCATCTAAAAAATATAATTATTTCATAAATATATTATTCATTTTTTTATGTCAACTATGTATAATTACGACCATTCATTTATAATTTCCATTTATCAAGAAAATGAATCACAACGCTTTGAGAGGGTAGTTGCCCACAATTCCTCAAATGATATTATCATATCAACAATATTTCAAAAACATAATGGTATTTTATAAATAAAATATAAATCAGCATAAAACAGTATAAAAATATATATCATATATAAATATTGTTTCCATCATAATGGACACAATGAGAGGAAGTAGAAAAAAGTGAACAATCATCGTTTTTTGATGTAGTAGTTTTACATACATAGAAACATTATGTTTGGTAACCATTAGTTGGTGGTGTGTGTATGTGTAGGTCATAAACATATAATAACAACATCTTAGTATATTTAGTAAATTTTTTATGTAATAATATATAATAAGAATAGTAAATGGGGTAGAGAATGGAAACAAAACTAAAAAGCAAAATATAATGGGTTACCTATTAGTTAGGTAACTTTATTTGGCTCAAACAAAAATGAAATTATGGAAGTTCTTCATCTCATAGGTAATATTATATGTCTTGGATAGGAATTGTGGGAGACTATTTGGGTATTTTTGGGTGGAACAGAAGTGATTTGAGAGGTTTTAGAAATGGGTAGACGTGGTGGCCTATTATAGTAATGGAAAAGGACTCACTTGGTATTATTGAAATGATGTTACGTGTTCAAATGTAATTACACAAATGTTTTAAAACAAAATAATGGAGGGTTTATGGTATATATATTTCAATCCAATGGGTTTTGTACAAGTCGATATGTCATTTCAGACCTTATGTTAATGGTTTATTCCTTTACTAAGAAAACTTTCATCTTAATAATTGTATTAAATGGTAATCCCTTTCAATAAAACTATTGAAAAAAACAATGTTCTTCTTATTATATATAATAAATAATTCTTATTCTAAATATGGAATCCATTTTAAAAAATTTAAATCATAGATGTGGCAGAAATTAAATTGAAATTAATCCCACAAATGAGAGGACAATGAATGTTTTTAAAACAGAAACTTCTGAAAGAGGGATATGTTTTTATAATCAATATAAATGGGAAATTGACCCCAATCACATTTATTTTATTAACTGATAAAAATATTATCAAATTAATCTTTAAAAAAGATATAATTATAACTTAATATTATAAATAAATTACTTAAAATTTATTTTTGATCTAAAATTCAATAATTTTAAATATTCATTATAAAATTGAAATGTGTGAGAAAATATAAAAAATTAAATAGAACCTAATTATTTTGTATATATTTCATAGAATATATTTATTTTTAAATATTAATTTATAAATGTATAAAATTTCAAATTTTAAATGGGTTTTCCAATAAAATGTGATAAATTTTTCATTATAAAAATATAGGTTTCTATGTGTAAAATATGGTTAGTAATTTTATATTGAATATATATCATAATGGATGAATACAAAAAATATTTTATTGAATAATATACTATAAAAATTCCATTAAAATAATTTGATAGATTTAATTTCTTTAATTTTTAGGATAAAACAATTTGGTGGGCATAGAAATGGTTTTATATATAAATATTCCGTTATTATTCAATTGGTACCTATAATCATTTATAATTAATTATTAACCTATGAATTACACTAATATAATTTTAAATAAAATATTTTCATATTTTATATAATTTTATTCATACCCTCAATGTAATGTCTAGGATATATCATATTATTTTAAATAATATATTAATAATAAATTGTTTTTTTGATGAAACTTGGTATTGGGTGTAACTAAAACTACCATGTATGACCGCTCTTTCTTGTAAAAAACTATAATGAATGGTCAGTTTTTCATTTAACCCAATATATTCAGAAAATTATCTCTTACGTGTAACACCTGAAAACACGGTGTGGCATGCGTGGATTCTATATTAAATAGTAAACATATTATAATGTATCGAGATATTATATTATCATACGCACTTACTGTCACTTTTTATAAATTATATTTAATACGAGGTTCCTACATCAATTTTTCATGGTTTCATATAATAGATACTATTATGTTGAAAAGAATTTACTTGTATTTTATTTTGATAGTAAGGAAGTCCCTCAAACATTAAGGGATACAGTTATTATCTCGCATTAACCATCTCATTAATATAATTAATTTACAAATGATAACTAGATAACTAGAATATTGTGATGTAATTATTTATAAATTTGATATCAAATTAATGTTGTGGAAAATTATTAATGGAAACGTATTAAAAAAATTTCAAAGTGAATCCAATATAAGTATGTTCACCAATGGATCTAGAATTTCTTATGGAAGAGGTATTTTCCATTAAAAATAAACCTCTTTACTGAGACATGTACATTGATTGTTCCTATAATAGCCTAAATGATTAAAAGAATTGATAACCTAAAACATAACATGGTTTTTATATGAATCGTCCAAATTTCTCAATCTTTGGTCGTATAACCCCATTAATTTTAGTTATATGAATGTTACACCAATTATTAAAGAGAGTAGTAATCCTTCATTGTAGTATTGGAATTTCCCTATAAATATTAGGGTCCTACATTAAAATAATGGTAGGATAATGTTTACTAACAGTATAGTCAAATTTTTGATATGTAGTTTACAAATATGAATTGATTCTCTTATTGTATTATATATGAAAATTGATGGAGTAGTTCACTTTTGGGATAATGTTGTTCAAAGTTTCATATTCACAAAACACTAGGTGGATTTATTTTCTAATGGAGCCACCACCTTGTCATATCATGCCCATTATGACATATTTGACAACATTGTACCACATATGATAGTATCATTGTACATTTTAAAGGAAGTAAAATAGATTGATGAGATAAATATCGTATTTAATCAAGGAGAGTCGATATTACAACCCAATGACACAATTTTTGGGTAGATATCCCCCAAAATAGAATATCTAGAAAGTGGAATTCTTCCATGCGACTGAGAAAATAAAGAACAAATATGCCATTATATATTCAATTTTACTTTTTCCGATGTCCCAATTACTCATAAACTCTTCTATAAATTAGGCATTGATGGTTTTATCCTCATATTCATTGAAGGAAGAGAGACCCTCTCGACAATGATAGAAGCCTATGCAGGTTCCTACACTGCTCATAATTTTAGAACCAATATATCACATCAGATCAAGAGGTTTGGATAATAATTTCTATTGATTACACGTATTTTCATGGAATTCAACACAAAAATTTTTACCTGAAAAATAATTGAAAATTTCATCCAATATCCTCCAGATTTGTTGCAGTCATATAATATTTCTAAAATTTTTTAGTCTATGGAATAGTTGTCTCTGGGTGATATTGCCAGAGATAGAAAGTCACATTGAGTAAATCCAAACTACCACAAACTTATTCTATATTTAGATTTTTGAAATTCCACTGATTTAATTTTGGAAACACCCTATCATCGTCATTTTAAAGATTAAAATGATTATATATTTACTTTCCCTCATAAAAAATTCTAAAAAACGTCACTAATTTATTCCCTTTTGAGTTCTTATAGTTGTTTCAGCAATATTAAATATATTATAACCATGCATTCCAATACTATTAAAAGCAGTATGGATTGATAAATGATTTAAATAAAACATTATCTAATATAATCTAGACAATTGTTAATAAATAATTGAGTTTATGTCCGGAAAAAAATTTCATGCTTTCTGGATTTACTACACCATGACCTGTACTGACATTCAAGAAACTCCTTATTCCCGGGTATATTGGACATAGGTGTTAGATCCCATTGAGGTCTAATTTTCATCACTTTATACTTATATATATGACAATCTGTCAGAAAAATAGTCATAGATGTAGTTTAATTATTTGATTTTACTAGATGAGAAGAAGTTTTACATATTTCAAAACATGGTGTCTCATAAGAATCAAGGAAAATAATATTTAAATAAAAAAGTAATCATTAATTAATTCCTTCAAGGATATTTTCTATTGGCTCCATGATATATTATTATACCATGAATGTTGCCTCTAAAACTCGAACCATGATTGGAGGGTCCAAAAGAAATACACAAGATCTTCTCTTATAGAAACTACTCCATGGTTACAATATATGTATAACACATCACATCAGCCACCAGTGAGAGCTTTCTCAATATATACATTTAATAATTTTTAGGTTCGTCCCACCACAGTCCTTTTTTTTGACCTTATACTTAAATGTAAAATCTTCCCTTTCCCATGAATTTAATCTCTATGAAAAAATTACATTAAATATGACATTAAAATACACTAAATATCATTTTCATCATACAATTTTATACTATATGGTCATTATCCTTGTGAAATTATTTAAAGATAAAATACAATTTCTATTTTGTGACAAAAACTACATGGTTACCATTAATTTAAAAGGATGTTAAAATTGATAGAAAATTTCCATCTCACATTATGTTAAAATATATGACATCCTCCATATAATAGATTTTTAATCCTATTATATTTTCTGAAACACCCAATTTGTTTTCACAGTTATGTTGTTAGTTATTAAAAAATTTCTTCGTATTTTTTTCATTGATAATGACTCAAGTGACATATAGGCCTTGGATGATCACCTCATGTATCATATTTACTAGCTCCCTGACTAATTTCAGAAGGAAAAATATTTTACCCATCATGAATACAATCTATATATAGTGATCCATTCCCTATGATCTTATTTCCTTGCATATGAGCTAGGTCTACGTAGGAATCTATTACACATAACGTTCTAGGGACCAAATTATATCAATGTATATATGAATTCATATAATCATGATCTATGAAATGATATTTTTCTTTAAGAAATATGCATGACTTTATTTATACTGTGATAGGATATATAGTGAGACCAAAATACTTTTTCCTTGGACCATACATGAAATAAAAAATTTCCAACATTATCGACATATAATCGAGATTTGTTTATTGAATTTCACTACAAGAACTATTTATTTCTTCATTCTTTTTTTGAAAAGATTCATAGGTATTTTGAGATCTCGAATAATAGGTCCTTCAACAAACACCACCCCCCCCCAAATCTCTCATTAATTGTATCAAGTATTTCAGATAGATAAATGTAGATAAGGATCAAACTAAATGTTTATGGATTGACTCCTACACTAGGATGACATATAGTAAGTCAAAAATATGTGGAATGGGGAAAATTGTATCAAGGAATATTCCCCTTTTGATTTAAGTTTTATCTACCTTTGATATTGTATCGTTTCCCAAAAGTATTAAAAATAATTCAACAAAAACTTTTCCCCAATACAACCAATTGATAAATGTATAAGAGGCCCCAAAAAAATTGTTTATGGCTCGATATTTTTTTTTCCTACATAAAATATGATTTATATTGATAACATAAGTATAACGCTACTTCTTCTTTGTACAATCTAGATCTATATAGGATTATCCAATATTTAATTCCTTACTTTCTGAACTATTTTCAATCTAAATTACCTCAGACACAAGCATGATCTTCCTAAAAATCACAATTCCAAAACTACACATGGATTAATACAAGTTTTATAGGATACAAAATTATTCCTATATCTTGTATCTAACTCTCTACAATAAATCCCATTAACAATAGAACCTTACTCTCTGAAACATAGGATTTTTTTAGGGAAGTCGCGTTTCAGAAAATTCACTGAGAAAGGATATATCATGAAAATTCCAATATCATTACAATGGATAAATATCTATAAATTAGTGAAATGGTAAAACAAAATGATTTTATTGTCGTGAAAATCAAATTTTGGATTAATAAAAATATACACTACAGTATATGGTCTATTCAGAACATCCATAACCTATTTTGAGTAGACTATCCTATGTGAAACATCACCACTTTGTGAAATAGATCCATGTAATGTTATTTGTCATATGACACCTATATATAAATCTATGATAGGGTAGAGTGATACATATCATAAGAATCCTAGGTCATTTATCTTAATTATAGAACTTCAACTATTTTCAATTATATAATTGGAATAAAATATAAAAAATTTAACTTCTATGTAGGAGTTTAGACTTCATATGGATCCCTTAACTATTTCCTCAAGACCTGATAATAAATTGCATAACACATTTTATACCATTGTTTGACGTAAAATTTCTAATGGTTTCCCCATATATATGGCCTAGTTTCCTTATATAATAACTATATCCATATGAGGCCACCCCACATATATTGTCTCTACAAGAACGATCATGTTATAATTTCTACTTCTCAGTTCTTTATCGTAATCTCTAAAGAATCTCTAAAAAAAGTTTTATGCATGTCTTGATCCCTAATACTTGTCTATGGACAACATTTAGAGACTCCCCACGCATCCTCATTCATTTTCACCCATTTTGGTGGACCTATTATATCCTATTAGTGACCGGCCATGCCTAAAATAGCCTCATTAGCCTTTTGAACATCCTTTTTCCAGAAATCACACAAAATTCTAACAGGGTTGTGGATTCCCATAAACCATATATTGATTATTCATCGTGAGTGAATTCCATTCAAAATGAAACATCTATTTTATTATAAATATTATGCTCTAGATATTGGTCAACATATATTCCCCTAACATGGCATGTCAACCAACAGAATCTTCTTCCTAAAGGGGGATATTCACAAATTTCTATATTCCTTCTTTTCATCCAATTAGAATGATTTTTTTCTATATGGTCCATAGTAATCCCATTTTTACCTACCTGATCTAACATCCTTTTATCCAAGAACATTATGTTGGAATTTATTGTATCAAAAATTCCTATTTAAAAGGTGTTGACATTTTCTAATCCATATGGTCCCATTTCAATTTCAATTTTTATTTATCAGACCAATGATTTTTATTCATAAACCATGTACACTCGCCCGCTACTAGATAGTATATAGTGGCATCAGGAGCTATTTTCATTTCATGGAAACTACTCCCATTTATATTAAATAGATTTTATCAACACCTTTATTCTATAAATAATATGATGTTATACTATTTGAACCACATTTTGGAGAACGTATGTATGAGTATTCAGTTTTCACCTCACCCTTTCCATATTTTTTGAAAAACTTCACATATGGTCAAATTTGCATATAACTAAATAGTTTAGATTTTTATTAATATATAAAACCTTATCATCTATGATAATTATTTTTTTGTCGATAATACACTAAATTATTGTTCAAAAAATTAATAGAAAATTCCAGTATGAAGACCCATTCTGAGAATCATGAGAAAATTTTTATTCAAATATCACCAACCCTCTTACTTTATGATCATATCAATAATTAATGAATAAAATTTAATGGTAAAAATTTCATAGGAAACATCATATCACCATAGAAAATATGATCCATGCTTTCTGGACCCAACTTATCAAGAAAATGTTAGAATAGTGAGACATTATATATAATTTTCTAGATTATGTGTTTCATATACAATTGAAACATTATACGTGTTACAAAAAAATTCTTCAATATCCCTTCTTTTCAAAATTATACTTTAGAGAATAAGGGTTTTAATCCCCATACAACCATTCCATATATATAAATAATGAATTCATTCATCTAAAAAAACTTTTCCCATCTTTTCATATTATTCTCTTGATATGGATCTACCTAAGAATCCAAAATTTTTTCATTTAACCAAAGTCAACATAAAAATCAATAATTTAATACACAAAACAAATTAGACAAAAAAATTAGTAAAGTTGAACATATCTTTTGAATATGGTTCATGGTTATAGATGTATACTTTTTTAATCTCTTCACAACAAATTCAAACATCCTGGGTTATGATTTACCTAATCTATAATAATATTAATCAAGTCGATTTGATACCCTTGAAATTATATAAATCTATGTTGAACCAATTTTATAAATTTAAAGGGAAAAATATTTCCCATTAACTTTTAATTTGTCATCATTAATTGGATTTATTTCATACGAAAAAATATTTTAAGCTTCATGTCCATAAAATGATTATCCCTTATTTCTAATGTGTTCTATTTTAAGAAAAGAATATCCTTTCATTTCAGAGCTTATTCCTGCTATGGCGGATATCCATTACTTTTAACTAAATTAATATTTTATTAAACTAAAATAACATCTATTCCATGCATCACTATCTTAAACTATAAGAACCTGGGTCATAAATGGAAGACCTCAGACACCTAATATGTTAATTAACATGCAAGAACCTAACATTCCCCTGGAAAGAGTCGCATAAAATTATAGATAAAAACCCATAAAGGTTGTCCTATAAAGATTTCATGTCATTAATCACTTGAAACATATGTCATGTGACTTAAGAAAAATCCATAATTTGAAATTGAAAAGGTTAAAATTCATTATTTAGATGAAAATTCATAAGTGTATATTTACGAAAAATCCAAATCCTTTCCCAAAATTCTGATCCAATATGAGTCTTAAAAAAAATTTTGAGATAAAATAATGTATCAAAACCTATGGAGTCTATAATATGACTCAAATATAACTGAAGAGTTCCCTATAGGCCCCTCGGCCTAGGAAAACATTGGGAATTCACACAATCTATAATCCTTGGTGTAACAGTCTAGAGAATATTTGTGGAATGCATGAAAAAAAACATTACGTTTCTCAACCCCTTTTAGAAAATAGAACCCTTATTCCGAAATATCCCCTTTCATGACACCCATCATATTGAATCAAATCATACTTCTAAATGGGTCGACACTAGTGTTATAGTGATTATAATTATACATGAACTCACTCATGATCCATGCCAATGAAGATATCATTTATTAGAATGGACCAACACTATTGATAATGTGATGGTAATTATGAATGAACTCATTATTGGGACACCACAAATAGGAAAGAATCATCCAAATATACCAAGTCTACTGTTATGAATACATTATTAATTCATAAACATTTCCATGAGCAATGTCCATGAGAAAAAATTAATCAAAATAGATCAACCGTAGTGTAATGGTGGTGTTATATATTACTATACTGTTCTATGTTCAACGAAAAGATAAAATCATTCATCCAAATGGATTGATTTTATTGTTATGGTGATGGTACTTATGACTACACCCAATTTAGAACCTTGTATCAGATGAAATAATTGATCAACATAGGAAAAATATAGTCTTACAATGATGTTAGTTATTCATATATCTATATTTTTTCTATTAACATGATGAAAATATTCATACACAATTATTTTGAGAACCATTATTGAATTTATTCATTTTCTATTAAATTATAAAATAGTTTAATATAATCATTATGTTGATAATAACTATAAATTCATATATAATTCTAAAGTAATAATAATGATATAATATATCTTAATAAATGAATGGTAGTTAATAATAAAAATGTATTCATTCATTGATGAATAATTAAACAATAATCCACAATTTGGAGTTAATACATGTAGATGGTAGAGATTAAATAAAAATATATTGCTAATGGACTCTTGAAAATGAGTTATTGTTCACATTTACAAATCCATAACTATGGATTGAAAAGATAGTGTTGTAACCTCTTCCTCTTTATTTGTTCATAGTGACTCTCCTCTTGTAATAGAACTAATACCTAATTTCTCTATATCATTAACTTATTGTTCTTCACCATTGGTTTCATTTTCAATATCCAGAAGACCTTGATATTGTTAATTTATATTCTGATGAATTTGAACCAAATAATTATGAATCCTATGTTAAATGGATTACTAATCTATTTCTATAACATTCTTCTCTTCTACCTCTCCATTAAAAATAGAGGCTTCATCATGAATGGCATTCATAGTTGCAAAAAAATGGGCCATAGATTCTGCATCACTATTCATTGACAAGAGTATCCATGTTTTTCCTGATCGATATTCATATCATTTAAATTGAAATTAACACTATATTAATCATATCTAAAAACTAATGTGGTTATTCCTATATGTGGGAGGTGATGTCATTTTTTTCAAGTTCACTAAGGGGAGACTCTTCGAATTGTTTTGATATCATTTGGTATACCCTTCGTCACACCTACTGTGGGAATTTTATATCTGCATGGATTGAATCATAGATAGTTTCGAGTATTGATACATAATCTGGTATCATATTCCATAATTATTTTATATTCTCAGTAAATTCTAAATTCTCTAAAACCATATCAATCCATGTCCCCAGGGATCCTAATGGTTGATAAATTGAGATAATATAAATTTTATTCCAATTGATGAACACAATCTCAATATTGTTCATTCCATGAAAACATTGGGACTATGATGTTTTAAGGGTATGTATTTATGTTATAATATGTTAGAACAATCACTGTTATCAACTAAAGATTCAGTTCACGTGAATAACACCACATAATCAATGGGTTACAAAGGTAGATCCCATCATGGAACTCATTCACGAAGCCCTAGGATTTTATATCCAATTACATAGTCATTGTACCTATATATACCATCTTAGTAAACACATCCTCTTTTGGAACAATAGATTCAAATTGTGTCTCTATAATTTTTTATTTAAAATCGCCTCCATGATTATCTATATATTATTTTTTTGGACTCTAGTGTAGTTACAAAAAATGTGGAAGGGATCGAAAATTCCTTCGAGTAACAAAACATATTTAAGGGTTGTTTTGATTTCATTATGTTCAGTTTTAAGCTAAAAACGTACCCTTTAGACACTAAAATATCATCTAACAACCCTTGATGAGTATATTTTTAACTGAATTATCTTTTTATGAAGATAACTCTAACCCCCATTGGGCAATGGAAATCACCACCTCCTCAATCTCTATTACAAAAATGGATACCTCCTCAATACGGAAAATATTTTTTTGTCCTAGGTGGTTGAGAATCAATCTATCTAGGATATTGGAGAGATTATTCACTAGAATCATTCAATGAGAGTAAATGTTGGCATAATTAGACCTAATGCCTCATTAATTTTTAATTCTATAATCTTCTAAAAATCATTTATATTATGATAGTGGTTTTTTGATCATGGGAAATATATATTCTTATATCTGGATCCTCATAGAAATAATATACCAATGTTTTATAAATATTAATTATTTTCAGTACATTTGATTTTCCATTTTATTAAGTTTCAAAATATTTAAAATCTATAGAATTTATATTATGACGGAATGGTACAGTGGCTCTATGGAGGGTTGATTCCCTCATATCCATCACTTCCATGATGTAACAAACCAGAAATAGGTCTTAAGTTTGAATTGTCAATGTAATCAGATCCTAAAATATTAATAACCACTCCAGAGTCTCTTCAATATCTTTATCAACAAGAACCATTTTTGGGAATGTATATGTTTCATATTCTTAAGTAATTTGTACTCCATGGTGTAAAAAATGCATCCATGTATATGTGAGAGATAACTCATCGGTGATAATCTATTGGGACAATTCATGGATTATGTGAAAGGGTATAATAGAACATCCATCATCCCAATATGAATGAATATTTCCAACCTTTTTTCATTCCATTTCATGGTAATATCCCAAAAGGGTAATCACACAAGAGGAGTAGTTCCCGATGGTGATGTTGGAAAAATCATGTTTGGTTTGTAATTATGTTTTTATATGTTTAGTTACAACATGATATATGTTAGCTCCACAAGGCTTATCAGCTTGAGAGGGGGGTGAATCAGGGTATGAAAAATTAAAAATACAGCCCCTTTTGATCTTGTTCTATCATTAAAAAAACTCACTTCTCTTGTTCTCTCGTATAAGTACGTGAACAGAATGTAAATCATGTACAAGACACAACAGTTTTTACTTGGATCAACCTTACTAGGCTACATCCAAGGAACTTATAGCAACGACATGCCACTGTTCTAATTTAACAAATCCTTGTTCCAATATAAAATACATGGTTTAGGCTATATCTTCTATGCCTAGGTTTACTACCTTTACAAATCATTAAGTTCTGCTCACTGCAATCCCAATGCTTACTCCCTTTACCTCTTTCTCTGGCTCAATGTCATTGTCAAGGGTCTTCATCTTCCTATTTCTTCACCCACTTCTCTTGTAAGGGATACACTAAAAGTTTGTAGACTTTTAGTTCCCTTAATTATCATTAAAAAAATCTGTATCATTAACTATTTATATAATCTTTTTTGATGTCAAACATTCACCTACAGATGAATATCACATTATAGCGGGTGTACCAGGATACCCCTTTTTTTACTCATAGCTTTAACTGGACCATGAGAATAATTCTATACTTGTGGGTGAAATTAACCTTTCATGCAACACCTATGTTAATCGTAACCAATTATTTTACACACAACAGACTTATTTTATGCAGATAATTTTCCTTACAAGTAGACACAACTTTTACATGAAACAGTGGCGTTTACGTGCCACTCCCTTGCTGGCACCAATTTTGCACACCAGATATCGTTTACATTCTATGTATTATTCTGATCATTATTATGGTCTCACCTAATATTTATAGTCAAACATGTCCTTGCACAAAATACTATCCATTAGTGTGTAATCCTATTCAAATGTGAAATACACATTTTCCGCAGAACACCGTATTTCGCACACTGCTCCGATATTTCATGCACCACATGCCTTCAAATTTTTTTGAGATTATGATCTCAAAACTCCTCTTTTGAAAGTAAATCCATTCTTATTTTTCATGCACCACTCTAAAGATTCACACACCATCCTTTTCAAAAAACACATCTCTCTATTTTCTGATTTTCTAGCCCCAAAAATTGGAAAACATTGGAATATGGTGACACATTGTATCTGCTCTTTTTAAAACACCTCCAAATCATTCATTCCTTTTTCAAGGTTCTTCTTTCAATCATGGATTTTCAACAACATATCATTAACATGACAATTTACCATAAAACACTATTTTTTTAAAAATATAACCTCGTGATATTCTTTTTCAAAAAACTCAACCTAGAGGACCGCTTTTCCAACAAACACATTCACCTCAAAAATGATTCAATGATACCTTGAGGGATTTGTTCCCCACAGTATCTGTCCTCTATAACTCATTAATTATAAGGGAAATTTATATTATTCTAATTACATACTTTAGTATATTTTTGGTAATATATGTGTATGTAATTTACTCCAATATCAATATAGTGATCAAATATTTTTGAATCACATTAATAGTGAGAAGAAAAAACAATGTGTGAATCCATTCTTCCTCCCATATACAGATAGTATCTTATGCACTTATAGTTTTTATTTCCATCACATAGTCTAGAGAATATATCATACCCCTGACATAGTGGATTTATGTTTCTACCTTTTTATGATAAGCATATTCTCCTTTAATATGTTATTTTAAGGAGATATGAAATAGTGTAGGGAGATGACCAAAACATGTTAAATTTATATCCTACACATGAAGTACCTTACATAATTTTTAAATGGATATTTTATTTATCCAAGAGTTCCCTTCCATTCAGGAATATAAAATACCTCTATAAAAATAATATTTAATGATTAGGGAACCAAATTAAACGAGGGGAAGGAATCTGGATGCTTCACTTATTTTCTTTTCATTTCTAATATAATTTTTTTACACCAATCATTACATTGGTAAGTTCTATATATAAGAGGAATAAGAACACTTATCGGGGCATTAATTAAAAGATAATTCACTTCATTATCCTCCTATTTGAAAATAAATAAAATTCATAATTATATCCAATGACATAGTAGAGGTGTAACGGTGGAAACTATCACACCACTTCTTAGGAGGAATCATCACCGACGTGTCCTTCCTCTCTCTCACTGGTTTGGTGTCTTAAATATTTCAAGCATACATTCAGTGAAAAAATATCTAGCCTTTAAGAGGATATATTGATGTCACAAGGTCATGGATATATTGTTCCACTATCTGAAATTTCAGGAAAAGGGAAATGGTCATAGGTTAATATATGCACCGATATCTATTCCTGATAACATCCTTCCATTAGAAAAATGTATATATTACACTAGTGGCCAATGAGTTCATTACACAATACCATTCTGACACCCTGACCCAATTATCCCAGAGCTCGTACATTACATTATTACATTTTAATTAATACAAGGAATAAAATACTGAAAGAAATGTCATTTAATATATTTTTGATAACTAGATTACATATATTGAAACCATTTAACATTGGGAATAAAAAACATAATACATAACTAAATAAAATTCTCAAAATCATTGATACTCATTCCATGATTTTATCTACATTTACAAGGGAATGAAAATATAATAAGGGAGTGATCAACTCACTAGTAAGGGTAATTTTTAAAGGAAGATATCATGAATTTATAATGAGTAATAAATATTAAAAAATAAAATATGATCAAATAATTTCATATAATTAATAACATGAGAATAAAACATGGCCACAAATATTCTTACTAATTAAATTATCACATGGAATATTAATAATGGTTGAATTCATAATTATGGATGTCTGCACTAACCATATATATATTCAAGATGATTTTTCAAGATCTATTGACAAGGTATATTATATATAGGGGTATTAACCCATTTTCTTTGGGTCCTAATAAATCATCTTGTTAATTTACAATAGCTTGGAAACCAAAACAACGGGTTTTTCTACAATTGATTTTTTCACATGAGACTATGGATGAATCATGGGGGTTTCATTAACTATTCACCAACCAATATAAATTATGTAGATAAAATTCCTCATATATTTAAAAATAACATAAAATCATAAACAATTTTCCTTATAAAAAAACAATTGAGTAATGGATACCGATTTATACTCATTTCCAAAATAAATCCTATTATTTTTAAAGGGGGAACCATCTACAAAATTACTAAATATTTTATTAAATAATTAAATCCTTATTTTAATAAAATGGATATTAAAATAAATTTAACTTCCAATTAAAATGGGGTAGAAGAACATTATTTTTTTCACGAGAAAGTTATCAATCACAAATGAAAGTGAATTTTTGAAGAAGAATTTTAACACATGTAAATTGAATAATCCTACCCCTTAGATGATATAATTCAACGTGAATATTATAATACCATTAAATATTGTGTAATAATAATTTTAAATTAAAATGGAGTAGAATATAAACCATAGAAAATAAATAAGTGGTGAAAATTGTGTTTGTCTAACAAAAGAAAAATTGAGATAAGAATCTCATCTCTTATGCTTTATTCTGGTTGAAATATCATTAACATATTGTTTAATAGATTTAATCACTATATTATAGTACACTATAATCATATTAATTTAAATTATATCATATATATACTTTTATAACAAATAATTACATATTCATCAATAATCATTCATCATTATCTTCATTTCAATTTTAAATTTATTTATTTTTCGAGTGTGTATTAAATTTTTTATTTTTCTATTAATTAGATCATGATTTCGTATTATTAAGAATTAAAATCTTGATATTGATATAATATATATTCATTACATGTTCATTTATGATAACCCACAAAATGTGGATATAGGAAATGAAATGCACTATTCATAGAGTCGGTAGATCGTGTGTTTGCATCAACGATATTCCATTTTAATATTATATTAAAAGAAAAAAATTCTTATATATATATATATAAGTTAATTATAAATATATTTTAATATTTAATTCATATATTTCACGTATGTATAATGAAACCCATCCTTAATACATTCTATGCAATATGTTAATGTATTTCATCGCTTTGAGGAGTTGGTGTTCAATACATCCACAAATGATGTTACTGTATTCCCAAAACAATTGGCGGAATAATGGTTTTTATTATTAAAAAATAACATAATCATAAATTCATAATTATTATCATATATAACATATGAAAATATTTTTCCCATAATAATTCTGTACCATGAGATGTGTTGAAGGAAAAACAAATGATGTTGTTTCATGATATGACAATCCTCCATAAACATTAATGGAAATTTCATTACCCATTTGATGGAAGTGTCATTATTTTAGGTTAAACACTTAAAATAAAAATATATGGGTCTCTTCAGGATGCTAATTTAATTATATAAAAATAAAATATGAAGAATTAAATTGTTTGAGAAATAAATAACACAAATGTGATCGTTGAAAAATGCTATAACTTTTTCAGTTTACATGTTATGGATTATACCGAAAGACATCCTTAGTTTTAATTATTAACAAATTTTGGATTCTAAGATGATTTTATGGATTTTGGGGTCTTATTTTGGTATATTATGGATGAGAAAATATGGATATATAAGTGGGTTAATGGGTATAACTGAATTCCATTTAATAATGGAGAAGGAGTGTTATTCTTATAAATACCAAAAGTTAAACACTATTTGGAGGTCTCCCTTACCTCATGTTCTTAAAAAATGAAAAAATAGTCTAGTAAATTGAATTTATTTTCTGTCCATATCTCC
Organism: Viscum album; assembly: GCA_963277665.1. Lineage (NCBI taxonomy): Eukaryota > Viridiplantae > Streptophyta > Magnoliopsida > Santalales > Viscaceae > Viscum > Viscum album. The sequence continues at coordinate 41,407,195 of OY728157.1, forward strand.
ACCAAGAAAAATATATGTGCATTTTAATAATTTTTTCTGCATAGTCATTATGTTTCCTCATATTTTTCATTCTGGTTTTTCATTCAGGTAACAAGTTTTCTAACATATTAAATTCATTTATTTTGTATTAATTAAAGAGAAAATAATTAAAAAATTAACTTGTAACAAATTTAAAATATTATATATAATTTTCAAAAAAAATATCAGTTGTGTCGGAAATTTATTTTAATATAAATGCAATTTACGTGCAAAATTGTTTTACATTAACCTGAACCGTGTTAGAAATGTTTTTTCTACATAAGGGTTAATATATTCATTATAAAATATAAAACAGACCATTAATAGATAATATTTTATATTTATTTTTATTTATAAATAAATTTACATAGATATAATTTTTATTAATTTTAATTATGTGAATATAATATCATTTTTTAAAATGAAAATAATGCCAATTTTGACTTTATTTAAGTAAAATAAATTCAAAAATATCATGAATATAATTGAATCAATATATATTAATTTAAAATATATGTAACATAAACTATCAATCTAAAAAAGTGTTTGCATATAACAATTTATTATTATTTATTCACTTTAAAAACATTTAATATCATTGGTTTAATTAATTATTAAATAAATAATCATTTTGTTGGAATTTATTAATCATTTTATGTAACTAAATATAATAAAAAAATTATAGTTAAATAATAATAAAAAATCTGATTTATCTTTAAAAATAAATTTTTTATCCAAAACTATGTAGCTCTTTCTTTACTCCAATGCATTACCGGACTTAAAATCTAGAAAGCTATAATTTTCATCTTTTTAATTACATAATTTATTATATCAATTTCCATATTAAACATGTGTCCAATTAATTCATATAATCTTAAAATGGTGATACTGTTTAATTATGGTCATAAAATTTATTTTGGATAATTTTCTAGGTCACTTTCCCATTTAGAATAAATGTAAAACACTAATTAAACTACATTTTACCATGATTGTGGTAATTATTTATAATTTATTTTACCAATATATTTGGTCAAAAATATGTTAATATTATGAGAATAGAAATATTGTACTTAATCCCACAATTTATATACATTTTTTAAAATTTATTTCACATAAGTGGAAATATTATAATTGATGCTATTCTCATAGAAGTGGTAAGAAAATGGGGTTCTAATGTGAAAATGATAAGAAGTTAATTATGATATTATATCAAAAATAAATTAAAAATTGATTAAAATTAAAAAATTGGATTAATATATGTATAATAGATCTATTTTTACATAAAAATATTTAAAAAATTTAATATGTCACTAATAATTATTTAATCAAAAAGGGAGTTTTCAACTAAAATGCATTATTTTTCACTATTCATAAAAAAATTAAACTACTCATAAAATACTAAAAATTCACCATAATCCAATATTTATATATATCATTCAAAAATTATTATTATTTTTATTAATAATTTTAATATTTTAAAATTTTAGTTTGAAAATACATGAACCATTAGAAGGTGGTAAAACTTTGTATTGTATTTAATAGAAGCTAACTAATTATTGTTTGTAGGGTATGCATGAATTTTTTATTCACATATGGAAAGATTGAATGAAAATTACATTTTTAGAGAATGAAAGTATTTTAATTTCTTGATGTGTTGCATTCTCCGTACCTTAATAATTTTATTTAAACATGATATCCACAATCGAGGGTTTTATATTTTATGATACTATTTTTGAAAACCCCAAAACATTAAAGAGTTTATAAAATATCCTCTTAATAAGAGAGAATGAGAAGTACAATGGTAGAATGGAATAACATATAACTATGATTCTATGTTGGATAACAATAATAACATGTGAAAATATAGACATCGAGTAAAATATTACATACTTATATGTAGTGATTGAGGAATTTGATAACAAGAAAGTGAGTGATCAATAAAAAGTTAGGGGTCTCAAATCCATATATATATATAATGATTTAAATGACCGTAAAAAATAAAAATGAATTTATTTTGTTTACTTTTTTTTGTTCCATTTTAAAAATTTGAGATATTCATTCACTCTATAATAATATATGTAAATATACGTACATGATACATTTATTTTTCATAAAACAATTATCATGTTTTTCTTCCTTGAAATATTAATAATTAATCTCTTCTTATAGTTTTCATCATAATGTGATGTAAAACATTATCCAATAAACCATGGTCCAATGATCAACACACACCATTTCATAAATTTTTATTATTATAACCCTTCCAAATACTGTGATCCAAAACATTATAATCCAAACCAAGGTAGTTAGTAGTATCCAATTTTCATTGTCCATATCAATCATATCTTTATCCAAACATCATTGGATAAATATATGGCATGTTTTATGATTTATCATTCCCTCAACCACATGTTTTCCAAAATAATTAAATTTATACTGTATCACATTCTTTTGTATAACTAAATTTTTGATCTCAAATTGTTAATTAATGATTAATACAGTATAGTACTTATATATTTCATAATTCGTTAAATGAGGAAATAAGTGATAATATAGTTTTCAACATTACTCTAGGATCCAAATACATAGGAAGAATATTAATTAAACCGATTATGTATCAATATCATAATCATAAAATTGATCCCTTGTATTCATAGAAGGTATATACCCTTGATTTATGGTGTATTATCTTTTTTGTTTCAAATCTTAATACGGTTGAAGCACGATACCTTATAATTTTCATTCCTTCCCGTGAAATCATGATCCTGGTGTCCATTTTCACCACACATATAGAAAACTCAAAAACATTTTAATCATTAACCAGGGTGATTATTTCCATCATTATTACATATGGGAAATTACTTATTTCATTTCTTCCCTTTATCCATCATTGTTACATTTTTTCTCTTGTTCTTGATCTTCAATCCAAATAAATATTACATAGGGAATTCCTTATTTTTCTTCTGATAATGTGATATTATTTTATCATATGATGATAAATCATGGGAGACTAGTTCCCTTCGAAATATTGGAGTAGGACAATAAATTAAATTACCATTCATACTCTTTGGATTGTGTGAATTTTCAAGGTCAACATTTTGTCATTAATGTATCATTTTATAATGATAACATAGACTTGATGATATCGTATCATGTATAATACCAAAAAAGTGAAATACATATCATTAATTAAAAAATAATATCTAAAATCATAATCATAAACATGGTTTACATAGTAAGTTATTCAATAAGATAATTCAATTTATATCTTACTGTTCTTTCACAAAATATTTTTTCCTAATTCTAGTTCCTATGTTTTCAGCTAAGCTTTATTTAATAACAACTCTAACACCTTGACCATTGATGCCCGAATATAATGCAGTACTTTATTACATTTGTATGATTACAAAAGAATAAAATCATGAAGGACCATTCAATTTAGTGGTTTTGGAAAACTATTTTACATACATGAATCAAATAATACATTGTTCATAAAAAACACAATACATAAAAGATAAAATTCTTAAGATCCGTGAAACTCATTGCATGAACTCATCCTCATACAATGGGGAATGGAAAATCAATAGTGGAGAGATAAAATTCATAGTAACGGAAATGTATTGTGCAATATATCATAAATTAATAATGAATAATATATATGTAATTAATAAGATATTATTGAAAAATGCCACACAAATAATCACATGAGCTTAAAACATTACCATCAATATTCTAACTAATCAAATAACACCAATGAATAATAATAAGAAAGAAATGAATAATGTTGGTTGTATGAACTATAATGATATATCCTAAATATGGTTACTTTCATGATCAATACCCACCATAGTTTATGTATGTTAGTAGATACAAGTTTAATTTCTCTCAAGATATATCCTGGCAATTGAAAACATCTTGTAAACAATAAAGAAGGGCTTCTCACTATAAAATTTTCTCAAATGAGCCTCTTGATACCATGATGGGATAGAATTAACTGATCCCCACCCCATATATTGTATCTCCAAATATTTCCTTATATTTTTGAAAATCTATTACCATCATAAATCATGTGCCTTATCAAATATCCATATTGAGTAAAGGATACGAATTTATCACCATTTACCGAATAAATACTAAAACGTTCAAATTGAACACCGTATGTAAAAATATTATATGCTTTAAAAAAGAATATCCATCAAAAAAGAAAATATATATTAAAAGAAATATAATTTTAAATGACAATTGATTAAAATAAATTGATTTTTTCATGAGAACGTTTATAATTACAAAAGAAAGTGACATTTAATGATAAATATTAACACATGAAATTTTAAAAATATAACCCCATGGATGAGATAATTAATTTTATAAAATATAATACCATTAAATATGATTTTTTTGATATAAAATGAAATGTGTGATAATAAACACCGAAAAAATAAGTGGTGAATATGGTGTGTGCATCACTTATGAAAAGGTGTGATATGAATCAATTACATTACACTTTATTTTTTGGTTGAATGATCATTAAACTCATATATAATTGTTTTATTCATGTTATTATATTACTCTAGAAACATATTCATATCTATAATATCATATATAGTCATTTTATCAAATATTATAAGTCATTCATCAATAATATTTCACCATTTTCATCATTTTGGATGTCAATTGCCTTGTTTTTTGAGTATGTCCTGACTTGTTATTTTTTGTTTCTATTAATTAGATATTTATTTCACAATCAAAAGGATGCAACCCATGATTTAAATATAATATAATTTCATTAAATATATATTTTTTATAATATATAAAATATGGATACAGGAAATTAAAAGTACAGTTCACAAAGATGGTAGGTCGTACATATAAATGAAATTTACTTCCATTTCTTCATCATTTTGAAACAGTGAAAATTAAATAGTATATATATTTATATTATAATTATACTATCATATTTATGTCATATATTTCACTTATGATAAATTCAACCCATCTTTATTACAGCCCATGTAATATTTTAACATATCACATTTCATTAAGGAGGTGGAAGTCCACAAATCCACAAATGATGTTATTGTATTGTCACTTCATGAAAATCATTAAGTTATGTATTTTATAAACATTAAAAAACATAAAAACATAATATATATGATATGTACAATATATTTCATATCAATATTATATGTTAATAATAATTCTCGACCATTATTGTTGATAATGTAAAAACAAACGATATCATTTCAAGAGGTTCTAGTCTATCATAAAGGCAAATGGAAAATTCATTACCCATATGATGGAATTATGTGTAGGTGTAGGTAAAACCATTATTGTAACAACATATCAATATCTTTAGGATAATTATGTTACTATAAAATCATGGAATATGATGAATTGAATGGTTTCTTAATGAAATAACATAAATGTTATACTGGAAAAATGGTACCTCTTTTTTGTAAGTTGTTATGGATTTCACAGAAACACATCCTTGGATTTATTTCATATAACACCCATATATTTTTATTAAATAATGTTTATATATATTTTTAATTCTACAGTAGTTTTCATTGTATGTAATGATGTCTTTAAATAAACCCTGAGATATCGTTAGTACTAAATGACCATTACGACATAGTTCGTATATAAATGGGAATATATATAACTAAAATATAAAAATTTAATGTGAATTAACTAGCTAAAATTTATTTATGAAAATTATAAATCAATTAAATGTAATGGAAATATTTTATTTTTATATTAATAAATTAAGTGAATTACTACTTCAAAATGACATTAATTAAATATATCTGTCATATATATAGTGAAATAATTTTGATATCCATTGAATTTATATTTAAATGATAGGGTATGAATAAAACCTATTTTTTATATAAAAACCTTTATTTTTAAATGGGTTATTTTACGAACTTCTAATGGAGAATGTATTTTAAATTATAATTTAGATGCATTATTAATTTTTATATGACAACATAAATTTATTATTCTAAAGAATTATATAATTATTTACTTTGGATAATTTTTTTATTTTTTTCTTATAACATTCATGTTTTGATTTATAGTAACGATATACTAAATTTTATGCGAAAAAAATTTATTCATCATAATAATTAATATTGTAAAATTATCTTATTGAATGGGTTTATGTATAAATAAGAACTATTTTAATCCTTTGATATAATTTCGGTCATTGGAATTAATTTTTCTATGAGCATAGATATAAAAACAATACAATCTTCTACAATGTTCTACATTTTAAAACCCTTTTTCTCATTCTGACAAGGAGATTAATTTAATTTATTTTCCAAAAATTAATTTTTTTTTGGAATTTGTAAAAATGGATTCCAAATTTGGAATTAGTTGGAAAACATTATTTTAATTGATGTATTTTTTTTTCATTATGAATGTAATATTAAGTAATTTTTTTATTAATATGGTAAATGTGTAAATCAGCTAATTAGGGGTCAAAGTAAAATTATAAATTTACGTTAAAATTTTTCCTAATAACCTTGGATGAGTTTGTTTTGATTTAAATAAAACTTGGGTTGAATCAGTTTCTTTTTTATAACACTTCAATGAGATGAAGAAATTTATTTTAATTTATTTAATGAAATGTTAATTATGTCTCCCTAAAATTTTAATAATTACATAATATTTAATATAATGTTATACTAAAGATAAATTAAATTATAAATATATTTTTTTTAAATTTTTTTTCTCTTTATAATGGTGATTTCTTTTCAATTTTTATGAAATAAATTTTTACCTTAAATGCTCATAGATTGATGATGGAGAAATTATTCAATTGATGAGAAATCAAAAATAATAATTTTATTAAAATGATTGAAACCATTAAAATAAAAAAATAGATGGACAAATTTTTTTGCCACAAAAATATCATCCATAATAATTTATGGTTCGAGTTATAGACCATTTTTAAACACTTGTAATGATTATAAAACATATAATAATTTATTTATAATATTGTAAAAGTTACCACATTCATGTTTCAATAAATAGAACATTTTTAAAGATTTATTATCTAAATGATGTATTTTACTAAAATAAATATTCTAAAATATTTTTGACTTATATTCATCTTGGTTATTTTATTTTATTATTAAACAAATATGTATATAAAATAATTACACAAAACTGATGTATTAATTACTTTATTGATATAGATAAAAAATAAATGCAATTATAAATATTAAATTCAATATAATATTGGATAGTTAATATATCCAAATAATTTTATAGATGGCCATGACATTTTAGGACTATAATAATTTTTTTTGATGTAAACTTCTTATCTTAATATTTTTGAAAAACAATGAATTGAATAGTGTAAAAATTGATACTATTGATTGTTTATCAAAATAATTTTTTATTAATATATTTAAAAATCATAAAACCTTTTTTAAACTATTTAATAATTATGATGTGGTCTAAAATATTCTAAATTATTACTTCATGGTCTAATTTACATGAAATAAGAAAATATTTCACCCTTTTAATATTGAAATATTTGTTGCCTTAGTTAAAAATTCAACAGAATAACTAAGGGTTAATTAAAATGAATAGAATTAAATGGATTGAAAAAGTTGTCTGAAATTAATTAGTTGATAAAATTAATTCATAATTTAATATCACATTCTAAAATTATCAAATCATTGAGGTTTATTATGTTGGTTTAATTTATTAATAATTAATATTTTTGGATATTCTATAGTGCCCCTCCCATCAATTAATAAAGGGAACCTCCTCCATCAATTATTTAATTTATTTTGAACATTAATTCTAGTACATCAATTAGAAAATTCCCTTATAAACTTCCCTAGTCACATTCATGAGGTTCTATTCTTCTCCAAAGACCAACCCTAGTGTTTTATTGTTGATCTAGTGGGATCTCATCGAAAAATAGTTAATCTCCTCTATGAATTATTTCAAACATATTTCTTATTCTAATTAATATTCTTGTGTTTTTTCCATTATAAGGTAAAAAATACAATATACCATAATAATTGATATGTTATTATTATTTTTGAAAACCAAATTCCACCTTTTATCCATCCATGAAATATAAAATCATGACGCGTGTGTTTGTACGACCTAACGTCTCCACGACATGGTGTATTTTTTTCACCACCACCTTACATGGATGGGTATAATGGTGGAAATAAAAATTATATTATATTATTATAACATAATTATAGAACCAAAAACATCCACATTAATTCCATTTCACAATTATGGAAATGATATTGCTTCTCCTGTGTATATATGACCTACTGTCTCCACGATATGATGCAATTCATTCTATATGATATCCATTAATGAATGATTTTATAAATTATTAGAATAAAAAAATAGGGTATTTAATATGTTAATATCTTTTATTTATGATATAAATAGGAAATAATAATGATAACCAGAACATATTCAGAAAAACATTGCAAAAGAAAATGATTCCATTAATACCCTTATACTGAGTAATAATGAAATGTTTTTAAAAAATGCATGATAATTTGATAGTATGTGACATCATAAATATTAATATTATTATATAATAAGTCAATATTATATTTTAAATCATTATAATTGATGTTTAGATACAAAAAAATGATATTGTACCTATGTGAAGCGATACTTTTTCAATCTCATTATTATCTGAGATTTTTTATAGTTATTTTTTTCTGGGGTATAGTTATCATCCATGTCCATGTTTCCTAAATATTTTTTTAAAACATTCTTCATATCCTTCTAAAAATTTTAAATTCATTTTTACACATTGTTAAATCAATATTAAATGGCATAAATGGTCTATTTTATTTTCAATATGATGTAACTTTTTTACTTTCTCAAAAAATTATGAGAAAATTATTTTATTTTAACTTTTATAGAATGGATGTTTTTTTATGTTTTCATATGAATTTATATCCATAAAACATACATAATAATATTTAATGTTTATATTCAAATAAATTATTTCCTGTTAAAATTGCACATAATTTTGAAAAAGAAAACGTATTTTAAGAAGAAATGATATTTTCATGAAGAATTCAATTCAACAGCTCTATCAAAATTATTTCCCATATATGATGGAATTTTATAATTTGGACAGGTTTCAATTATATTATCCATATTTTTCCTATGTTTTCATTATTTTTATTACGTAATTCTATTTATTAATACCATTTGTTTCAATGGATTGTGTTATGGTGGAATTCTGATTAAAGAAACCCATTTTATTCCTTCGGTTATGATGAATGAATTATGTTTATGTGGAATATGTAATAATGGTTTCACAATGATATGGGAATTAGATTTAATGTACTTGAATAGTTATGATGAAATTATTTGATGTTATCTTAATATTGATATGGATATTGGAGTAACTGATCTGTCTTATGGGTTTAATAGGACAAGAGAAATGAAATTCAATGGAAAATATGAATACCACACTGAAAATAATATGATTTTCCCCTAATGCTCATTGTGTGGAAAGAAATATGAAGTATCTTTTCATAAAGGGAGTATAAAATTTTTTAACTGTGGTTGAGAGGGTCATCGGGCAGTTAAATGCTAATGTGTTGGTAAAATATATCTAGTGGTATGAATTGGAAAAAGGATACACAAAATGCTCCTCCTACACTTCAATTCTACAAGTGAACGGAAATGGGATTTTATTCCAACCAATGCTCAAATAAAAAGGGTATTGATGATGTTTGATGTCAGAAAAAACATAAGGGAAAATAAAATAGACAGTCACATAATATCTCAATCGGCGATGTCGAATATTATAATATAGATGTGGAAGGTAAACTTATCATCAACTCTAACTTATAAATTTTTTGATTCTAGATCCATCCACAATTTTATATATGAATAATTTTTTAAGGGTATCATCGTATTACCTCAATTTTAAGATGTTGAGTAAGTAGTGACAACTCCAAATGGCTTAATAGTCACATCAAAAGTTTATAATTCTTCCCGAGTTAAATTTTGTGGGAATGTAAATCCTATAAAACTTGTTATCCTTAGATTAGTTGAAGTTTATTTTATTATTTTCATTGATTGACTATCTCAATATGGATTTAATATTAATATAAAATAAAGGAAAGTCACAATTCATATTCAAGATCAATCTATCATCATCTATCAATGCATGGATGAGTATGACCATCTAGTGGAAGTTTATTCCATTTTATGGATCTTCAATCTTACACATGAATGTAATATATCTCAAATGAATGGGGAGAAACCCACAATTAACAATACATATATTGTTCAATAATTTGTTGATGTCTTTCTAGAATAATTCCATGATATTCCACAAAATCATGTAGTTGACTATTCAATAGAACTCATATCGGGTGAAATGTTTATTTTAAAGACACCTTATATATTGGTCCCAATTGAATTTTAGAAATTGCAGAAAAACCTCTAAGATAATCTTGAAAAGGGATTCATACACCCTGGTGCATCATGTTGGGCGCACCTGTTTTGATTGTTAAGATGAGTGATTGATCAAGGAGACTCTGTATCGATTATCAAGAACTTAACAAGATTATTAATAAGGAAAAATAGTATTTTCCTTGGATTGTTGAGTTAATCTAATAACTACGTGGAACTCAATAATTTTCCATGATTGATCTTCATTCATTATATCATCAATTAAGGTTCAAAAGGATGATATAACCAAGTTGACATTCCGAACATTGTATGGACACTATGAATTTATAGTGATTATATTTAATCATACTAATTCCCCCATTATCTTCAAGGATATTATGAATAGAATATTTAGATAATATCTTGATATGTGTATGGTAGTCATTATAGGCAATATTTTTATTTATATGATTATTATGGAATATCATGAAGATTACATTTTAATATTACTAAAGTCCCTGATAAATTTGAAGCGTTATGTAGAATTTACCAAGTGTAAATTTTGCCATAAGAATGACTCATTTGAGTGTCTCATTAAAATATTTTTGTAAAATATACCAAGTGTGAATTTTGTATTAATAATGATTTTTAGGACAAATAATCTCAAGAGAGGGGATATATGTAGATCCACAAAAAAGCAGATGATATTAAAATATGTCCAAGTCCAACAAAACTAACTGAGATCAGATGTTTTCTTTATTTTACATGATTTTATCTTAGTTTTGTCAAAAAAAATTTATATAACAATCTAATAAACTCTTCATATTGACTTGGAAAGTATTTATGACTCTATGGAAGGAGGAACGTGAAGATAATTTCAATGTGCTAAAAAGAAGGCTACCTAGTGCAACTGTGCTCACAAGGCCTTGGAGTTAGAAAATGGTTATGAATATAGTGTTGCATCCAAGAAAGGGATGAAATGTTTTCTCATGAAAAATTATATGTCAATTTCTTAGCCACACAATAATTGAAAATATATGAGAAAAATTAACCATCAAATTATTTGGAGTCATTTGAGCTAATATTTTCATTAATGTTTTGGATAAATTATCATTATTGTGAACGGTGTGCTTTTATATTGATCATAAAAGTTTAAAATACATTTTCACCAAAAAATGTGCTAAATATAATCCATATAATATGGTTGGAGTTGATTAATGATAATGTAATACGATAAATTACCACCATTTTTATGCAAAAAAGTGGCATATTCATTGATTCAAAAGACTATGGTAGCCTACCCATGATGAGGATAACAAAATATTCAATATTTATAGATTTTTTATGGATGAATATATAAATATTAATGAAAGGGGAGAAATATTATCATTACCAAATGAATTATCACCCATAAATAATTATGATGAATAATGAGGAACATAAGGAAAATTTTGAGCTAAAAAGGAATGAAAGCAATTTACCTGAATTCATCCTTCATTGCGATGGAATAAAAAGTTTTAGGAACTATGTATGTATTACTCCCATGCCAGAATTAGAAAAGGAGTTATGGGATAAGACCCATTGTTCATAATTCTCAATCCATCATGGAATCAAAGAAGTATAGGGACATGAAAGAGTATTTATGGTGGGATGTCCTGAAAATGAATGTGGCTGAATATGTATTTTGGTGCTTGGTTTTTCCGAATGTTATGGCTGGGAGATAGAAGTCTACAGGTTTGTTACAACCATTACCCATACCAGAAGAGAAATGGGAAAACTTCACTATAAAATTTGACGTCAGAATTCCCAAAATATCTAAACTCCATAATACTATATGTTTTATAGTTGATCTCCATACGAATTCTCCCAATTTCATTACTACTATAAAGGATTTCTCTTTTGATCAACATTCTTGGATATATATAATGGATGTGGTAAGATTATATATAGTCCCACATTCCATATATCTAATTGTGTTTTGAGGATTACATTGATGTTATGGAAAAGACCTTTGGATGACCATGATATAGAGTTATATTTTCACACTTAGTATCATCCTCAAACATACAGTAAATCTAAAAGGATAATTAAAACACTATATATCATGTTGATATATTTCTTGATGTATTTCAATGGTTGTTGGGATCGATACCTAAATTTGTTGTAATTTTCATACAATAATAGATTACACACCATTATTCCGAAGGATCCTTATGAATACCTCTATGGAAAAAGCACATAACACTATCTTTCTGGGTTGAGGTTGGGGAAATAAATCTATTAAAACTATATCATGTTGATGAAATGGAATATAATTTTAGATCTATTCAAGAACACATAAGGGCATCTTAATGTTGACAAAAAAATTATGCAATAAATAGAAGAAAATACCTAGAGTTTGAAGTGGCAGATAAGGTATTTATATGAATATCTACCAAGAATATATTAATGATATTTGGAATGAAGGGAAAGATAATATCTAGTTATATTATTCCTTTTGAAATTCTTGATTTTGTTGGGATGGTAGCTTATCGATTGGTGCTACCAATGAATCTATATCATGATCATGATGTGTCCCATTTATCTCTCCTCATAATTTATATACCTAATACTTCACATGTACTAATCTATGAAGACATATCACTGGAGTAATATCATTCTTATAAAGAACAATCAATATATATTCTGGATCAATGTGAAAAAGGTCTATGAAACAAGACAACTCGCTTGGTTAATATTTTATGGTAGAACATCAAAATTGAGGAATCTAAGTGGGAACATGAGAATGTGATGAGGAAGAGATATCCTAATATATTTGAGTCTATGTGATGAATTTTTTTGGAGGAATTCAGTATAAGGAGTGAAGATTTTATCACTAGGACGTTTTTATGAAATATTTTCTTTAAAAAAATTTAATTCTCCAATTTCTTTCATTGCACACAATCATGTGTTCAAACTAGCCGTGAGACATCCATGGGGTAAAATGGACATTATAACCCAGTTATTATGTTATAAGGAATGGATATAACTAATATATGAAAATCCATGGTGAATTATTTGGATACTAATTATTTATGAAAAATATTAACCAAATTAATATAAAGGAATTATTATTTTTTGTATAAATAAATTATTTTAATTATATGTAGTGAATGAAATTAATGAAATTTATATTATACACATATATATATATGATATTCATCCAATAGATATTTTATTCATATGGAATGAATAAACCCTATTTGATATATAAAACATTTATTTTTTCAAAGGATAATTTTAGAACAATTTAGTAGCAAAGATGATTTAAATGAATATTTTGAAATCATATTTATTTTTATGTGAAAACATAATAATTTTATTTTTAATTGGTATATTATAATTTACTTTGTATTATTTTTTGATAAATTTTTGATAAATTTCATATTTTTATGAATATTAGAAATATATTTAATTTTATGTGAAAACAACATTTTTCATGAAAATAAATTAAATGGTATGTTTATATTATTGAATTGTTTTATAGTATAAATATAATAAATTTTAATTATTTGTGATAATTTATGTAATATTAATCATTATATAATTTATTTAATTATAAAAACAATTTAATCATTTGTAGAGCTTTAACTTTTAAAACATGTTTTCTCGTTTCGACAATGAGATTAATTTTAATATAATAATAGTAAATTATATGTTTTTTTATATGAAAAAATGGATTCAATATTTTGAAAAAGTAGTTCCAAATTATGTAAAACGTCTTATTTTATTTTTTGGTATTATTAATAGAAACTTCTATAATTATTTTTATTAATATGGTAAAAGGCTAAATCATGAAATTAAGGATAAAAATAATATTATAAATATTCCTTAATAATATAAAAATTTTATTGGATTAGTGTGATTCAACCTATATCATTATACAATATAAATTGTATCCTTTTGAATCTGTATGTATGAGATTAGGACTTTCTATATATTTTATTTAATGAATTGTTGAATATGTCTTCTCAAATTTTAATAACTATATCACTTTTAATAAAATTATACATAGAAGATAAATTTGAATATATGTTATATTTTTAAATATAATTTTTTTAATTCATCCTGTTAATTTATTTATACTTTATAGGAATTAATTATTTACCTTAATGGATAATATTGTAATGATGGATGAATTAATTAATTGGATTAAATGATATATAATTTATTTCTATATACATTAATCCCAATTTAAAATAAAATTTAACATTATTAATTATTTAAATGGAAGATATATTATCATAAAAAATGCCTTATTTTTTAGTATTATTCAAAATTTAAAACATTTCAGAAAAAATATCGAAATATTATAATAATATAATGTTAAATAATCTATTCAAAAGTGATGTTTATCTTTGAAAATAAAATTTATAAAAGTTTCAATATTTAGTTGTAAAAATATAAAACTTTAAAAGGTGGTAAAAATTGATATTGCATGTAACACAAGATAACTCGTTGGTGTGTGTAACATAAGCTTAATATGTTATTATATATAATTAAATTTTGAAAAAAAATTATTCCAAATTGAAAATAAAATTAATGTATTGGGCTTTTACAACTATTATCTCTATGACATTATGGACAGAAACTTTGTTGCAAAAATTATATATGATGATGATTGAACATTATATGATGCGGGTCCCCAAAACTACAACCATTTATTTGAATTCATATTGAGAATGGCATCCATAGATTATCTAGAATACTAGTTCTTACCAACTCTATAGGGTTATATATTAAATCATATTCCATAACTTTTGATGGACCATCATCTTAGGGAACCACATGATAATGTTTCTAGTTGGGTTTGAGAGAATCCAAACAAATGTATTTTTATGTATAAATCCGAGCATAGAATCCCGGGTAGGAAGTACCAATTGAATTTCAATCTCTATCCTTGTGAACATGATCTAATGTTGATAAATTATCATGAAATTATTGTCTTTCAATACATTATTCAGTGTTTAAAGTTATATATCTAAATATATATAGGAATTTACACCCAAACCTATAGGGTGATTATACCATATAGATTTTAACTTCACAGATCCAATCATCCAAATCACTTCCCCACTAGGATATAAAATACTCTCGTGCTACATGGGTTGTGGATTAATTTTCCTAAAAATAACATTTAATGTTGTATAGAGAATATATATTTAGTTTTTTTAATGGATCATTTTACACTTCCAATATTTTGGGCCAAAAAAGGGTTGGATGACCCCACCAATGAAGTAATGATATAACTTGAATGAAACCCCTATAATTAGATGGTCAATGATGTACTCATATCCCCCATGGGAGTTACCATCCAACCCCAAAATACATAAAATATGTGAAAAAATTTAAAATAGTAACTTCTTATAAAAATATTTACTAGTCGATTGTACAATTTTTCTATAATAGGTACCACTATATTGATATGACTATTGGTTTCTAATTGGGATTCCATGAAAAAATTAAGAACCCTAAGACCAGTATAAGATTCAAGTATTAGTAGTAAATAGAAACTTAAGAACATGGATAAGTATGATTCCATTGGTATTATCGGTTAGACCCTAGGAAAGACATTCAAACCCCAATAATATATATTAGTCTGTTATCATTTTTTAAAATATGAATATTTAATCCAATGAGTCTCTAGGTTTGGATCCTTGTTCTCCTTGAACACAAACCATTACAATTTGGAGTAACAAACACTTAATCCCAATCAAGGGAGTTAATATATATCTTATTATGCATTTATAACTTCTTATAGTTCATCATTGTGTTATAAAAATTACTTAAAAGTAGGATAAACTTCTCTATATCACCCCAAATACATGTTTGGGTGGATTATTATAAATTTTCACCATGAATGGTTATCGAATGATCATACCAAAATCTTATATAGTGAGGAAATTTTTTCTATAAAAAAGAGGATTTTATTCATGTTTTGAGTACGTTTTATATATAATTTTGGAAGTATGTGGTGGATTTTGTGTGATCATCTAATGACCTTTTGAAGTGAAAGTAAACACAACAAACATGATATCTAACTTTATGAAATTAACATGTATATGTTATCCCACAGTAAAATACCAAGATAATTTTAGTTCTGTATCATCCATATGAATTCCCTATACAATGTTTTCAAGAATATCATGATGATTAGTAAAAATAACCATACCCCAGAGGTATCACACCAGACAGTGGATCATATAATTCATCGTTATGATACTAGAAATGAAAATGTGTGTCGACTACTTTTAAAATGAAATTAATAGAGTATTGGGAGGATGGTAGATTATCTGTTTCTTCTAAAAATATCACAACAAAAATAAACACCCAATGTATATTAGTATCTCAACCTCTTATATAGGTGAAGCCAGATTTATCTCCAATACATAAGACATCTTATGTGTTATAGATTGTAAGGTATAATTATTTGAACATTTTTAAATACTCCAATTCAAATCGTTTAATCAATTAAGAAATTATTGTAACTAATGAATATTTTTTTAGAGAAAATTAATAATATATATCATCAATATATATTATATCCATGAATCATATTCATAAAACATAATTTCATCATATGATTTTATAAATGAAAAATATATTAGATACAAATATATATATATATATATATATATATACATATCTCATGAATCATATAAATTGGTTCCTTAATACCATGAATTTTCATTTTTAAACATATAAAATACCATACTATCATTTAAATATAATAAAGGTGTTATTAAAAGCATCAAAATTCATATTGAATCCATCAAAAAAAATGAATAAGCTTTTACATCAAACCTTATTCATTTTATGAAAAATTTGTGAAAACATTTTTTGTTATCAAAAGTTATAACTATATGACCTTGAGGGCCTTAACAACATTAAAAAAATATGAAATCATAATTATGCTGATTTATGAAATGGAAATCCTTTAGAAATTCATCAGAGTTGGTCGAGCTAATAAGCGGTGGGCAGTGATCTCTATCAAGAACTCGTATTTCTATATGAACATGTCCCCTAGAAGATACATCATATTCAATATATTTATTCCTATATAATCATTCTTTAAATTATATCAGGTAACCACTATTCATGGATCATGTCAATCTAGTATTTCCAATACATATTTTCATGATTATCAAAAATTGATTTATCATGTTGATGAATACATCACATGCCTTTATTTTATCATATGAGTACATTATATATAAATCATCCATGTTTTTAAAAACACCTCTTGTACTTCATATAAGCATATACATAATATATTTAGGCTAATTATACCGAGAGAAAAATTATATTCTCTTCTCATGCATGTCGAAACCTTCATCTTTGATGCACTCAAAATGATGACATGATCAACACCATACCCAAAAACCCCTATACTAACTATGCTCATATATTTACTTATGTAATTAGGGTATAATAGTTTCATCATTATCATGTTATTTATCAAAAAAATTGGTTAGAATTGTTGAAAATAATAAGACACCCATATGTATTTCTATGAATGAATGAAATTACATGAGATATAATTTCATGGATTAGTTGATGTAATGTGTCTCTATTCATTACCTCAAAAAACTATTCTTCATATCTAATATCCAAACCATAGTAATAAAAATAAAAATATATTCATAATAACTATTACAAGTCATCACAACCCATTATACATAATGATGACCATTGGTTAGGGATATCATAATGATTATACTTGGAGAGGTTGTTTATCATTTGACCATTTAAGTAAAGTAAGTTGAAAGGCACATGAACAAATTAAAAATGTATATTTTCGTAATTATAAATACATAAATTTTTTAAAATTGTTGTAGAAAACCAATTAAAATTTTATATCTTACAATCATATTATATTAGTTTAAATTATTTTTGAAAATTAAATAAATATATATTTATTTTTCCATCCCTATGTGACCATTTGATAAAATACTACCTCTACCCTCTTAGGGAGTAATTTTTTTTGAAGAAAAATATTTTAAATATTGGAGAGGCTTATTAATCACATTCTAGAAGTAAAAAACATTTAAAATATGATTCTATACTAGAAGAGGATAATATTCAATTATTATTTTTTAATATTCATGCGTTTAAATGTCCATACACGAAATTTTTAGTGCATTCTATAAATTATACATCATTTATCATGACAAGTGAAATTCATGTTTTAAGTGAAAATTTGGGCCTAATTGATCATCTATTTGTGGAAAAAATTATAATATTTATTTGAATTTGATGTGTTGAGATATTATCGAAAATATTTTTTAAAAAATTTATTATTTCAAGATAAATGGAATAATTAGAAGGGAATACATTCATTTTTGGCATTGAATGAATAAATTATTAGAAAGTGTATAATGGTAGTTAGGGAAATAAAATTAAAGTGTATCCCACAATTCATGCCTAAGGTAGATCAAATTTTAACTATAGATAGTGTTAGTTATTAGGATCATTTAACTCCACTATATACATATATAATTATAATGTTTTCATGGTGATCTAGTGAGTAGAAATTGATATTTAATTTGTTGGAATGATTATAAGGACCATAATATCATTGCACAAATAATATCATAACATCTTAATCGATGATAAAATTGGAATGAAATATTTACATAAATTATAGTAAATATTTAATATAATATTTATATTCTATGACCTCTAGTGATGTGTCCATTTTCAATGTCAAAATAAAACATCCAAAAGAGAGATGAATGTAGAACTATTATTGTATTAAATGTTGAAATGTCCAATTTCCATTGATTAACCTCCCACTATTTAATATCCAAATTAAATTGGGGGAATTGATTGATGTGGTTCTACCTAAGGCTAATGTATTTCATCACTAAGGAACTAGTTGGGATGGGATTGGGTGTGGAATTTTTTTCTTCTAGTATTAATTTTACTCTTTCATTTTGTAATCGAAATATAATTTTTCACATGTATGTTTTTCGTTAACCTTTATTTCTTAATAATATTTTATCATGATTTTATTCTTCATTTTTTTTCTATTTATTAACACATTTGTACAATTGTAATAATGTGTGAATTTTTTCACATTAACAATTATAAAATTCCCCACACAATGGTCAAGTGCAAGTTATTTCATTGTTTTCACTTCTTCCATCACGCTTTATTAAGTCAATTTCCTACTTCCATTGACAGAATAACATCAATGGATGGATAACCATTTGTCGATAAATATTATAGTGATTAATGGGGTCTATTGATTGATATTTTAGGATCTTAAATTATTTTATTAGTTCATTATTTTTTTTATTTCCAATTGATAAATTATTTTCATTCTCATTTTCTTCTACAATAAGATCTACACATATTGGGTGCTAGTAAGATCCAATACATAGAGTAATCATAGACATAATAATCCAAGTGAAATATTTATTAGACTCTAAATTTTCTAAGGTTTTAATTGGGGAATGATATTAGAGTGTTATCTTATTTTTTGGATTAATTTTTAAATTTTGAAATGTAATTTTCAAAAAAAAAAATACATCCAATCTAGCCCTATTGACATCCTAAGATTGAATAATTATCTTTAATCATTTTAATTCATAAATTTAGTGTTTATTTAATAAATTCAATCTATTCTCTAGGTTATGTTATTATTATTATTTCGATAAACCTTATATTTTTCTACTATATAGTCAATCCTCTATCAGATCTTACAATCTATAGGTTTCTTGTTTCGTCCCTATGGGTTTGATCCCAAAATGTACTACAATGACTGATTCTACATATATGGTAAATTTGTATTGGATGCCAAAAAAATTCACTATTATTGGGTACCCATGTTTGTTATCATGGACACTGACATTATTTTCTCACCCAAATTTCCCTATTCTTATCCAATTTCATTAATATTTCCACCTTTCGGTTTGGGTTTGCCAAAAAACTCAAATCCCCATTTTCACCAACTCATATAGCGTATCATCAAAATTATTCCTTCATAAATTCGAAATATAATCAATTTAAATATCAATATATTATATCCCTTAACATACGGAAATTATTTTAACAATTAATTAATGATTATGACATACCCGGGGAGATGTAAAATCAGTGGAAATATGAATTCCAATACGATGAATTTCCATTCCTCTCAAGGATGGTTGAAGAGATCAAATTTAATGAAGATAATTATGTCCAACCACTTATCAATCCTAATAAACAAATATTCAACCATTTTTTTTAACAACAGTAGAATATGAATTTAGATGTTTCATCTTTTATATTAGAACTATATAGCATTAAAACAATTTTTATAGCCATTGATAGTAAGGTTGTTTAATTCTCAAAATTAATAAAAGAATTATGTTACAAAAAAATATCATATGAAAAAATAAATGTTCTAACAATTTCCAAGGGTGTATAATGTATTGAAAAAATTTGACAATCAACTCATATATCATCTTATGCATCAAATTTGGAAGAAAAAATGAATGGGAAACCATTGAATCTGAGAAAAAAGAGTTGAAAATTGAGGTGACTTTATTTTATAATACTTAAAATAAACTTGAGGAAGTAGATAAATTTTTTTAAGAGTTTATAAATCATGATGAAATTTTTTTCGTATTCACATGAGATGAATATGTATCAATTTCATGAATAAAATATAGATGGATTCAATAGTGTTTCTTCCGAATCACCAAAAAATTGAACATTGTGGGAAATCACAATATTTAAGTCCACACCCATTCAGAACATTAAAAAATTGTGGTTAAATAATCTATTCAAAAGGAACTAATTCTGTTGATAAATTTTGAAAGTGAAACCAAGCTGAATTCTAATTCTCAACCTATGTATAAAAGTGTACATCATCCAAAATTAAAATTCAATGTCTATATAACCTCATTCAAGTATTCTATCAAAGAGGATAAAGAAACACACAAAAAAAAATTTATTCCTCTCCCAAAGATATTGATAATGAAATTAACCCTAATATATTAATAAATAATTAACAAAATTAAATATTATTTTTGAAATATAGGGGTAAGCCCATTCATAGCGAAATATATTATTTTTCATGAACAAATTTTAAATCCTCCATCAAAATCCTTTTGAGACTCAATAAAAAAATTGAAGTGATGAATTTTTTTCCCTTACAATGTTGAATGTTGGTATTGGATAAGATGAGGGATCAATATCGAGAAATCATATTTAGACTATGCACTTCCTGGAAGGGGCCCATGATTCTGTATTTTATATATTTAAATATGTTACGTTGGGTTTTTTTGTTTTTTTGGTGAAGAGAACCCCCTTACAGATTCTAATGTCATCTAATGTCTTTTTTTATTGAGATTTAGTAGTTGAAGAATTTTAATATTTTCAAATGATACCCGTTAATTATGATGTTCAAATTGATCCATCAATCATCCTTTACAAGCCTACTGTTAACTTGAAGCTAATGTGATAAAAATTATTATTTTTTGGATCACTAACTTCAAAAAAATTTGTTTTATTCAATAATTTCTTTTAAAATCACATCAACCCATTTTTATAACCAATTATAATCTATCTCCTCTAGTCCCTTTCAGAACATAGGGTATTTTATTTATAAATTCAAGGCAAGTGAAACTCTGTGATGTTGAAAAATCGGATTTTATTAGTAAAATTAAATGCAACGAAATATAATTCAGTTCATTAGCATTAAAATAATTAATGCCCATTTTGAAACATAAAAACAAAATGTCCTATGATTTTGAATTCCTTGAATATGATGTTGATTCATGTTTATTTTCATGAGTAATGTTTTTGGAATGTGAGTATTTTAGATGTGATTTTTAACCATATATATTTTAATACTCCTAATAAAATTTTATTATGATCATAAATTATATTTTGCGGGTAATTTTGAGTTCTTTGGAAAATTTTATCATGTCAAAGTGTTCAGGGCCACTTTTATATTAATTTTGTTATCCAAAAGAATTTAATAAAAATAGACTGAATAGGGAAATTTATTTCCTAAATGATTGGCATCCGACAGAAGGAGATCATGAATCCAAGGTTTTTATTACCTTAGTTAGAATTTAGAAATCTATTTTAGTGCCTATAATTGACAAAATTTTAGGCATTTGGAACATAGGGTTGTTGACTACAGAGTTTTCAACCCCACATTTTAACATTTTCATCTTTATTGTGGTTAAAAAATGAAAAAAAACCAGAAAAAAAATAAAAAAAATTGATACGCTTGTTATAGATTAATGTGATTCCTACATATCAGTTCCATTTTATCTCCTAAATATGAAGGTGGGAACTATAAATTTTGTGATGGACAACACGACATCATGCTTAATTAAAATTGGTTGGATTGTGATTATTAATCTTACCAAAGGAATGGACATGGGATTTGGATATTCTTGTGATATAGATTTTGAGAAATTATCTTTCTGGTTTCATTATTTTCTGGAATGACGTCTTTTTGTGAGAAATTTTAGTTAAAATGGTTTTGCAAAATGGAATTAAATTTCATATTTTAAGATAATTGTTTCTCATGACTAGAGAAAATAATTTTGATGGTGTGATTATCTACATAAAGAGGCTAATAGTAATTTATTATATTTTAATATATATGTGTTTCAATGTCTAGAAACATTATATTCAGTTCAATTTATTATTTGGACTTCATTTCTAATAAAATTTCCAATTCAAGTTCAAAGTGAAAATGTGGACCCAATCAATCGTCTATTTATAAAAGATTTTATATTCATTATTTTTAATTGATATTTTTATATATGATTGATTTATTTGTGTGGAACTATTTTTTATAGTATTGATGCATTAATTATAAGGGAAGAAGGAATTTTTATAAATTAATTGAAATATTTCTCGAAAAAGTGTAATGGGCCATAAGCCCCTCTAATCAAAATGGCTCCCGCAATTTCAATCCAAATAAAGATAAATTTTTTACATATATAGATACGATTACTAGGTTAATTTTACTATTCTATGTATACAAATGATTCTAAATATTTTAAGGAGAACTAGGGAAAAAACATAACATTTAATATGTGGGCTAGATTTCAAGGCCAATAATGTCATCCCACCAATTTCATCATAAAATCAAAATGGATGGTCCGATTAGAATGAAAATTTGAAATATATTATAGTAAAAATGAATGATCTTATTTATCATATATGAACCCTAAATATTATGTCATATTCAATGTCAATATCAGTCATCTAATTGGGGGATGAATTTTGTCCGATTATTTATCAAAGATGAAAATTTCAATTTCCATTGATTTCTCTCAAAAATTTTACTACCATAGTTAAATTGGAGGGAATTTATTAAATTTGGGTCTACCAAAGGCTACTGAAATCATCTTTTCAAATATGATGGTTAATGGATTGGGGAAGAATCCTTTTATTTCAATTTTAAGTTTATACTCTCATTTGGTAATCACATCATAACTTTATTCTATGTAATTTTTTGGGTTCAACATATTTTCAAAATAATATTTCATCATTATATTCTTCATCATTTATTTTTCCTTTTCACACTCACTAAAATAGACCAAATTCCTTAATTTTATTTATTTTTTGATAATCCCCATTTCAATGGTTGAGGGGGAACTCTAACAATGATTGTAGTCTTAGTGGATTACATTACCCAAAGGTCTTATGGAAATTCATCCCGGAAAATACAACATGGAAATAACCTGACCCAATCTCTATATATTGATGTTATATTCCCACCTTAATATTACATGATTCGGCAGAAATACCTATGTAGAGAATAATATTCATTTTCTTGATGGTAATTATCATCCCTTCTCATTTTGTGTATTTATGCTATTTTTTGGATATATATTGAATTTTATGATCATAAGTTTTCTAATAAATCCATTACATCCAATGTATCACTAAATAAAACCACGGATAGACTCTTCTTATTTACTTGTTTCTATTCAGATATTTAGTGTTTCATTCATAAATTCAATAAATTCTGATTGGTATGTAAGAATTATTGTTTTTAACCAACATCATAGTGGGACTCTTCATAGACAATAATCCATAAAATATTAGTGTCTATAGGTTTTATATTTGGTCCATGTAGATTTGATCCCTACATGTACTACATTTAAAACCTCTACATGTTGGGAAAATTTTGGAGTAAATTTTTTTGGCACCATTACCCAAGACCCATATCTGTTATCATAAGAACTCAAATCAATTTCTTACCACAAATTCTATATTTTCTTCCAAATTATCTTATCATTTTCCCATTCTATTTCTGTATCTCAGAAGAATATAAAATCCAAATTTTCACCTAAACCAAAGTCGAATATTCAATCTTATGCCTTAATAAACATGATCTATAATCAAATGGAAAAACAATATTAGGTATCCCCTAAATAGGGAATTTTTTTGAACAAAGAAAGAATGATTACCTAGAAACTGGGTGATATGTATAATTAATTGGATGAGGAATGGTTAATGGTTAAATTTAAATCCCTCCAAATGGTGGTTGAAGAGATATATCATAACTAATTCCATAATTTCCAATAACTTATCCATCCCAATCGACATCAACATCATGAAAAGATTTCTAAAAAAATGGGTAGAATGAATTAAAAGATATCATTACTAGGATTTTAACTATAAATTATTTGAACAATTATGGAACTGATTCCCAAACATGATTTCCATTATTCAACAATGATAGAATAATCATGTTACACAAATACCTATAATGAATGAATCCAATAAGTTATTATTACTATGAGAGTAAAATCTAATGAAAATATTGAAAATTCGACTCTAAAACAATCATAGGTTTCAAATTCACAAGAAAATACAAAATGGGATTATTTAAAATCATAAAAAATGAGAGGGAAGGTTATGTGAATTTATTAGGGAATATTGGAATTGATCCCGAGGACATAGTTAATATTTTTAAATAGAGTCTAAATCATGATGATTTCTTTTGTTTCCAGTTGAGGGAAACCTATATCCATGAGCAGAATCATATTTAGATTCCTCTAATCGTTGTTTTACAAGATCATAAAATAATAGAACATTGGGTAAAATCACAAACTATAATTCCAAACCCATTTCAGAGAGTCATCATTAAAATTTGGTGGTGGAAACATCTATTCAGAAGGAAGTAATCATATTTATATATTTTGAAAGTGAAACCAGGTTCAAATCATAGTCCCAACTAATGTACGGATTTTTTTGCCAAAGAAATTGAATTAAATTTCCAAACATCCTTTCTCATGTATTTTACCTATGGGGATAAAAAATATCCATTTTTCATTTAATCCACTCTCATAGATATAATGATAAAAAAATTCAACTAATTTTATTATGAAAAATAAAAAAAA
This sequence comes from Viscum album, assembly GCA_963277665.1. Taxonomy (NCBI): domain Eukaryota; kingdom Viridiplantae; phylum Streptophyta; class Magnoliopsida; order Santalales; family Viscaceae; genus Viscum; species Viscum album. The sequence continues at coordinate 41,433,033 of OY728157.1, forward strand.
CATTTGTATTTTCTCTTCCTCATATTCATGGGATTATCTTATTCAATAAGTCATATATGATTTTTTCTTGAATCAATTTCATAACATCCCTACTAATCCCTTTTTAGAATCAATCAAAATAAAATTTATGCGTGAAAAATAATTCATTAAATTGTTTAATGATGGCATTGGATTAGTTGAGGGTTCTACATCAAGCTAATAAATTTAAACTAAGCGCTTTCTTAGACACAACATAGATTCAACATTTAATTTCATTTAATTTTTTATTTTGCATGTTTATGTGTTTTTTAAGAGACCCCCTTGGGATTCCAATGTGATCTAATGTCTCTTGTGTGTGCGATTTAGAAGCTAAAATATTTAAATATTTGAAAATGAAACCCATGCATTTTAATGGTTAAACACAAAAATAAATAATCTTTGACCAGTCTACATGCGACATGAAACTACAGTGACAAAATTATAATTAATGTATCATCAACATCAAACCACATTGTTTTGTTACATGATTTTATTTCAAATAATTATAGCCAACTTTTTACAAATTCTAATATCTCTCTTCTCTTCCCTCTCAAAACCAAGGTAATTTTCATTCTAAAATAGGGGGAGTGAAAATATGGGATATTGATAAAAAAATCGGACTCTATGATATAAATTAAAATCAATGGAAGAAACATTCAATTAATTATACCTACATGAATTAGTGTACATTGTGAAAAAAAATTAATTTCAACTGATATTGAATTCAATCAATATGATTTTAAAGCGTGTTTATGTTCATGAGACTATTTATTGGAATGTCCAGTTGTTTGATGTGATTTTATACATTTATCTTTTCACCATTTTAATATAAATTCCATGATTCACATATATTGAATATTAGGTGTAATTATTAGTTTTTGGTCCACTATCATCACGGAATAGTGATCAGAGACACTTTTATTATAAATATAGTTTCAAAATTACATTAAAAATGACTTTTTAGTGAAATTTATTTCTCAAATATGTAGAATTTGGTATTTGAGGATTGATAATCCATTATTTTATTTAACATATTTTGGCTTTACAACTTTTTTTATTGAATGTAATTGATAAAATGTATGGTGTATAGAAAATTAGGATCATGACTCTGATTTTTTCAAGCCCGTAGTTAGTCTTTTTATATCATTTCTTGTTCAAAAAACAGAAAAAATAAAAACATTAGAATAAGGAATAATAAAAAAAATAAATTCTCATATTAGGATTTAATGTGATTCCCAAATTACACATCCATTTTTTCCTTCAACGATAAAATGAACCCCATTGTTTTGATGCACCACACAACATTGTGCCTAAGAGAAATTAGATATAATGTGACGATGAATATGACCAAAGGAATTGTCCTGGGATTGGAATATTCTTGTGAACCTCTCTTGTGTGAAATAAATTCTATAGGTTATGATTATTTAGGAGGATTAATTTTTAGGATCAATTTATATTAAAATGTTTTTGGGAAAGGAAAATAAATTTGATATTTTTAATATAATTTTCTCTCAATAATAAGAAAACATGAATTCGAGGGTCTGATTATCCGCTGATATTGGATAATATTGAATTATTTTATTTTAAAATTCACAGGTTCCAAAGTACATAAACTTAATTGATTTTGGAAATTCATGTTCAAAGTGATGATTTGGACAGAATCAATCATCTATTTGTAGAAAACATTATATTGATTATTTGTAAATAATATTTTGGAACATTATTGATCACTATATTTGATAAAATATTATTCTAGGATGAATAGAGGAATCACAAGTGAATACTGATTTTTTTGGTTAGGAATGATGAAATTTTTTGACTAATAATAATGGGCAGTAATCCCATAAAATAAGTGGGGTCCAGTTTTCAAACCAAATGAAGATCAAATATTATATATAGATATAAAATGTTATGGGAATAATTTAATTAAATTATTTATAGGGGTAAGTGTGATTATTTCAATTATATTAAGGGACCCAATGTTGACATTAAATTTTTGGGCAGGATTTGAAGGCCTATAATGTCAGTCCCCCCAATTCCATCATAACATCACAATAGTTGATACAATTTGAAAGAAATTTAGAAATTTATAATATGAAAAATAGAAAAACATATTTATCTTCAAGATCTCATAATTTTAAATCAATATTTATTTTTAAATTTCAACATCCAGAAGAGGGAAGAATCTGGTCTTCATTTTTTGGCCTTTGTCCAAAAGTCCAATTTCCTTTTATTTATCTCCAACATATTACAATATCAATTAAATGGAAGATATTTTATTGATTGTGGGACTAAAAATTCCTCCAATATTTCCTATTTAATAATATGGATGTGAAAGGATTGGGGGAGTCAATTTTTTTTTATAATTTAAATTTTATACATTCAATTTTTAATTGAATCATAACTTTTACCCATGTAAGTTTTTTATTCAGGATAATTTAATAATAAAATTTCTTTATATTATACATCCTCATTTATATATTCCATTTTATTAACACATTGATAAAATTGATTCTTGTTCTAAATTAATTCACACTAATAATTTTGAAATACCTCACACAATGATTGATGGTTCGTTATCTCATTGTTTTTACCACTTCAATCGTTCTTCTTTAAGAATAATTCCCACATCCATTGATAGAAAATAATAAATGGAGAGAAAAAATTTTATGGGTTGGTGATATGGATTTTAATGGAGTCGATTGGATGTAATTTTAGGATATTAAATTCCCTAATTAGTTCATTATTTTAATATTTCCATTCGATGAGTTATTTATTCATGTCTTCTACAACATTAACAACTACACTTTATTTGTTCTAGTACTATCCAATCAATTGAAGTGATTATGAAAATGATCTAGAAAGAACATTGGTTGTTAGACTTTGAATTGTTTAAGGATTAAAATCATTAATTATTTTGGGGAGTTATATAGTTTTGTGGATGCATGTTAAATTAATAATCTAATATTTTATAAGGAAACAAATACATCTAATCTATCACAAGTGGCAACATGGAATTGACCCATCTTATTTTTGAGTTTCCATATAGATATGTAATGTTTAATTCATAATTCAATCCATTATATTATGTACTTTAGTACTATTTTTATAATCAACACTATAGTTGGACACTGCATATCCCATCCTCCATCAAATCATAGTTTCCATAGGTTTTTTATTTGGTTCCGGTTGATTTGACATCTACATGTAGAATAATGATATCTTTTAATTTTAGGATAAATTTGACTGTCATACAAAATTTTTTCACCTTTCTTAGGAAGCAAAGTAGGATATCTTAGAAACTCACATCCTTCACTCACTCTAAATTTTCTATTATCACCTCATTTCTCTTATCAATATCAATTTCTATTTTCATTTGTTGAAATAATATTAAATGCTCATTTTCACCATATATAATATATTATCTTGATTTTTATTCCTTCGTAAACTCAGACTGTAATCAAATGGAAATTCTTTATTGGGTAGCCCTTATATAAAAAAATTTATTTTTATTAAGAATCGATGATTTCACCATACTGGAAGAGATTTACCATCAATGGGATAATGTATCATTAAAAGATTAATTTATGATCCTCTATTGGATGGTTAAAGATATAAAACATAATGATGACCATGATGTCGATGAACATATCAAGAACAATACTAAAAACAGTCATGAACAATTATGTAAATAAATTGATAAAACGAATTTAGGTGTTTGATATTTAAGAAAATGACTTTGGATCATTGAATCACCTATAAAACCAATGCCCAGTACAGTTTTCATGTACATAACATTGGTAGAAGAATCATCTTACACACAAAACTCTTGTGAAAAAATCCACGATCATAATATTTCCAAGATAAATTATCTGAAGGGTGACTAAATCATGGTGAAATTGATTTTTTGTTTTCACATGAGGTATGTATCCCTGTAATTAATCACTTTTGGGTTTCTCCAATGGTTTTATTTTGGGATCATTAAATAATGGAACATTTTGGGAAATCATCAACATTGAGTCCACACCGATTCCTAACACTCATCAAGAAAATTTTGTGGTTGAAAATTCTATTCAAAAGTAAATAATTATATTGTGAAATTATAAAAGTTAAACCAATATCCAATATATTTCACTACCTGTGTTTGAATGTTTTATCCAACCCAAAAAAAAAATCATGGTCTATACATCCTCTATCAAGTCTAGTATCAAGGTTGGTATGAAAAAACAATCTATCTTCATTTCATTCTCTCCCGAATCTAATGATAAAAAAATTATCCTTGATGTATAAAGAAAAATTAAAATAGAAATTGGATGGTCCTTTTTTATATTCATGGTATTATCACATTCTCTAACAAATATATGATTTTTAATCAATCGCTTTCAAAACATCCCAACCAATACCATTGGACACTCAATCTAAATCAAATAGAAGTTGTGAAAAGATAATTAGAATTTTTAAATATGGTATTGGATAATTTTTGGGTTCAACATCGAGAAAATGAATTTATTCTAAGAACTTCTTGGGATGTTATAAGGATTATGCAATTTACTTATTTAAATATTTTATTTAGTAAATTTTATTATCATTTTTAATGGATCTAACATGGGATTTTCAATCTTATATAATGTCTCTTCAATGAGTAATTTTTCACCTGATGTATTTTATTATTTCAAAAATAAACCGATTCATTATAATGTTCAACCAAGACATCAATCATCCTTGATTGGTATATATTCTAAATGAATGTAATGTGTTAAAAAAAATTTATGGGTTATCAACATTAAACCACATGTCCCCTATTTATTACCAATTCAAATCGTTCTATTCACTTCACATTAAAAACTGAAAGCAGATTCATGTTAAGTTGGGGGAGTGGAAATATGGTATATTGAAAAAATGGAATTTTATGGTAAAAATTCACATCAATGTAATCAAATCAATTAATTTTCCTTACGTGAACTAAGATACATTCTAAAACATTAAAATAGAATGTCTAATGATTTTGAATTTCATGAATACATTTTAATGCATGTTTAGGGCCATGAGCGTAGTTTTTTTGGAAAATGTGGTTGTTCAATGAGGTTTTTTCGTGTTTAAATTTTCTTCCTCTTAATAAAAATTCAAAATATCACAGCCATTGAATTTTTAGTGTAATTTTGAGTCATTGGTCCCCATTCATCATGTAATAGGGTTCATGGACACTTTTACATTAATTTGAGTATCCAAAAAAATTTACCATATACCCCATAGTGTAATGATTTATCCAAATGTGTGACACACGACACTTATGGATCACAACTCCATAGTTTTCCTACATATATTTAGGATTTAAAATTCTATTATAGTGCATATAATTGTAAAAATGTGTTGTGTTCAGCACATTGGGACCGTGACTCCACATTTCTCTTGTTGAGTCAATAAGGTTTTCCTTATGACTTTTACATTCCTTCTTGTTTTGAAAATCACAAACACCTTATCTTTAAGAAAATCGCTTTTATAAGGAAAATCACTTTTATAAGTAACATCGCCATTATAAGGAAAATTGCTTTTATAAAGAAAATTTCTTTTATAAGGAAAATTGCTTTTATAAGGAAAATCGCTTTTATAAGGAAAATCGCTTTTATATGGAGAATAGCTTTTATAAGGAAGATTGCTTTTTTAAGGAAAATTGCTTTTATAAGGAAAATTGATTTTATAAGAAAAATTCATTTTATAAAGAAAATCGCTTTTGTAAGAAAATTTTTTCTTATCATATATTCATTCATATTTTTCCTAAGTATAAAATTCGGATTCATTTCTGTTTTCTCGGATTTGTTTGAAACTTTGATATAAATTATTCTGTTTTAGGATCCGAATTCTGGATAAGAACTGTAAGAAAGTTTCACTCCGAATTCTAGATGAGAACTGTAATAAATTATCATTCTGAATTCCGGATACGAACACTGACTAAGTCCTATTCTAGATTCAGGATATGAATCCTTATGAAGTTCAACATTGAATTCTCATTACGAATTCTAATGACTAATTCTCATTACGAATTCTGATGATGAATTCTCATTCTGAATTCTGGACACTATTTCTCATTACGAATTCTTAAGATGAAATCTTATTACGAATTCTGATGATGAATTCCCATTACGAATTCTGATGACGATTTCTCATTCCGAATTCTCATTCCGAATTCATCTATTAAACAGAATCTGATCGTCTCTGTTTTGTACACTCTAAATTTATTCAGACTCCGAATTTTTCACTCCAAACTTTCATTTTGCTTATGCCTTTATATTTTGACTACTCTTTATTATTTTCCTTACACTCCGAACTTTCACTCCGAACCATCACTCCGAATCTTTTGAGTTAGTTTTTAAACGGTGTCGTACATTCTATTACACTTGTTTTTTTATAAAACGATGTCGTCTATTCTGTTATAAAACTAACCGTTGGCTATGTGACACGTGTACATGTCCCACCGATTTTTAAGGAAAATATGACCATTGGGAAGGAGGACGACCTTACCTATAAATAGGAGTTCATTTGAAAGAGCTCGGTTCTGAAAGGCTGACCAATCTTCGACTCAAGTGATTACATGCTTGAAGTTATTTCTAGAGAGAGAGGCTCTTATTAACTCTCAAAGCTTCATGCGACTCCGAATGTTGGTGATTACATTTGAGGACTTCTGGGGATAGGAAGACAGAGGTGCCAACTACCTTGAAGTTCATGGGCTTCCTTGCGGAGGAAGACAGAGGTTTCCAACTACCTTGAAGATGAGGGCTTGCGGGGATAGCAAGACAGAGACACTCCGATCTTCGTATCTAGGGCTTACCGTGGTGTGGGAAAGACAGACTTTCTTGGAATTATAAATCACGGGACCTTTATCCAAGGTTTTTGGATACCCTTCTCTTTGGGTTAAAAGACTATTATCATGTTACATGTAGTTCTAATAATTGTTTATTTCCGCTGTATTTTGTATTATAAGGAATGTATAACTTTCTTATACTTCCTTACTTGTACTCTGTTTCATTTAGATTCTATACACTTTAAGGTAGAATCTCATATTGTAATATTTTCTTATGTTTCAATTTCCGGAACCATATTTCCGGAACCTGCATTCAGAATCTCTTTCCATGTTTTCATTTGGTATTAGAGGTGTTGTTAATTTTCTTATGTTTATCTTTGTTAAACTTAGCCCTTTCCTTTACTCAAGGAAAACATAGTTATTTGTAACTAACTTTAAAGGTTCCAAAGGAATTTTTAAAGTATAAAATTCACCCCCCCTCTTGTATATTGAGCATCTACATCACTATTTCGATCCTAGAATTGGTATCAGAGGAGGTCTATGAAATACATATACTTGCGTATAAGTTTTTCTTTCTCACTTTCCCATTCTGAACTCTATCATTCCGAACTTTTCCATTCCGAACATTGTTATTATGAATCTTTTCTAATAACAAGTTTTTGTGTCGAAGGTTATTATAAGTATGGCAAGAATTAATGTTGGTTCAATTGATAATCTAAAACCTACAAGACCACCAATATTTGATGGTAATGATTATGTGTACTGGAGAGATCGAATGAAGTATTTTTTATCAATACTGGAGTAGGCAATTTTGTTATGCTTACTGGTGATTAAAAAATTCCTGATAAGGAAGTTAGAACTTTTACTAACCAGGAAAAGCACGAATATCAACTCAACTATAAGGTACACAATACTCTACTTTGTTCAATGACCAGAAATATATATAGCCAAATTTCTTTTTGTGAAGCAGCTAACTGTATCTGGAAGAAGTTAAGGGTTACACACTTTGGAACTTCTAAGGTGATTGAGACTAGGAGAGTTATGCTCAGAGATGAATATCATGGCTTCAAATTTCCTTATGGAGAACCAATCTGTAAAGTTAAACAGAGATTTATGACTATCGTAAACACCCTACAGTCTATGGGAGAGAAAGGTTTAGATGATGAAGCTATTTTGGATACGATAATTGATATCATGCCTAATGAGTGGGAGTCAAAAAGAACTGCTATAGATGAGAATAGTAAAGTCACTCAGATTTCTCTTGATGAGCATTTTGGAACTTTTCTCCAACATGAAACCAGAATTAAGAGAGATATTGAAAACATCAAAAAGAATAATGAAAATGGTACTATTGCTTTCACAAAAACATCAAATCATATGAAAGCCAAGACTCCTGAGAGAGTAATCAAATCCAAGTCTAAGAAGATTGTATTTCAGTCAGATTCTAGTGAGAGTGAAATATCAGAAAATGAATTAGAAAATCTTGCTTGAAGGATGAACAAGATAGCTGGCCAGATAAATTTCCAATCCAAGTATAAGAAAAAGGAAAGGAAAGATAAGAAATATGGAGAAGTTACTTGTTTTGAATGCAAGAGATATGGACATATCGACCAGATTTCCCTATGCTCAAAAAGAATGAAAGGAAAGAAAGACATTCAGACAGGAACAGAAAAAAGTATTATAATGCAAAATCTATGAATGTTCTAAAAGATAATGACACCTGGAGTGCCAGTGGTGGTGACTCTTCAGATGAATCTTCTGATTATGAATCTTCAGGACAGAAGAATCTTGGTCTTATAGCCAGATTACCTATTGATAATCATTGTTTTATGGCTATGGGACGAAATGCTGAATCACTAACCAATGTTTCTTTAAATTCTAATCATAGTAAGTATTATGACTCTTCTGATGAAGAATATTCTTCTGATGAAGAAAATAATCTACCTAATTATGAAGAAGTCTCTAGGTTTGCTGAACTTCTTGAGATTGAGAATTCCAAACTTAATAAAAAAACTTGATAAGGCAAACTCTAGGAATTCTATTCTTACAAAAGAGATATTAGATCATTCTAAAGATCATAATAAGAAAAATGCTGATTTTGAAAGTATTTCAGAAAAATCTTGAGGAAGTAAGTTCTGAGAAGAACAAACATTCTATAGAATTAGAAAAAGTAATTTCTAATAAAAATTTTTCGAGCCTAGCTCTAGTTCTAAATATAATTATTTTGAGGATAAAAACATGGTTGTAAAACTCAAGTCCGAAATTTTTTCCTTAAAGAAGTGATTATCAAACTTTACCCATGGAATGGAAAATTTTGATAAAATGTATTCCCAAATACGACCTTTAGGAAATAAATCCAGATTTGGTTATACCCATGCAAAACAAATTTTCAGTAACAATTATTTTGTTTCTCAAAGTGCCCCATTTTGTACCATGTGTCAATATGGTGGTCACTAGTCAAAGGATTGTTCCTTAAACAGAACTCAATCTTTAGGATTTCACAAAGCTTACTTTCCTACGAAAATGTGGGTACCTAAAATTTTGTTATCTAGAAATCCCGGATGCAAACAAGTTTGGATTCCGAAAGTCTAATTTTCTTCTTGATTTCAGGAAAATAAAGAGTGTACCAGCAACAATACATGGTACATGGATAGTGGATGTTCCCGGCACATGATTGGTAACAAAAGCTATTTTGAAATGATTATCAAAACGAAAGGAGGAAAGGTAACTTGTGGAGATAATGCTAAGGGTGAGATTGTTGGTATTGGTAATATTGTTTTTCTTGGTAAAACATTGATTTCAAATGTTCTTTTTGTTAAGGGTCTTAAGCACAACCTTATTAGCATAAGTCAGTTATGTGATGAAGGTTACCTTGTGAATTTTAGGAATGATAAGTGCTTAGTTCACAATTCCAAGGAAGAATTTATTCTCTTATCCAATAGGCAAGAGAATGTTTACACCTTAAACATAGAAGATTTTAGAAGCCAAGATTTACCTTGCCTTATTGCAATGGAAGATCATTCCTGGTTATGGCATAGAAGACTAGGTCATTGTAACCTTAGGAACCTATGTAAACTCTCTAAGAAGAAACTAGTTAAGGATCTACCAGAGCTTAGATTTGATTCTTCTAAAGTTTTTGATCCTTGTCAATATGGCAAGCAACATAAATCTAGTTTTAAATCAATCGGTGAAGTCTCAACAACCGATGCATTACAGTTAGTGCACATGGATCATTTTGGTCCAACACAAACTAGAAGTATTGGAGGCAAATACTATGTGTTTGTCTAGTTGATGATTACACTAGATTTACTTGGGTTTATTTTCTAGCAAAGAAATCTGAAGCTTTTTCTTATTTCAAAAGTTTTAGAGCTCAGGATAAAAATGAGAAAAACCTTCCATTGAAAACTATTCATAGTGATCCTGGTGGAGAATTTCAAAATTCTGATTTTGAAACATTTTGTAGTAATAAAGGTATTACTTACAATTTTTCAGCACCTACAACTCCTCAACAAAATGGTGTAGTTGAAAGAATAAATAGAATTCTCCAAGAGATAACTAGAACCATGTTGAGTGAATATTCTATAGCTAGACATTTCTGGGTTGAAGCTGTAAGTATTGCTTTCTATACTATAAATCGAGTTTTGATTAGACCTTTTCTTAATAAAACTCCTTATGAGTTATAGAATAGTAGAAAACCAAGACTATCCTACATCAAGGTTTTTGGTTGCAAAGTATACATTTTGAATACTAAAGATAACTTACATAAATTCACCCCAAAATCTGATGAAGGAATTTTCTTAGGTTATTCCACAACATCTAAGGCATATAGAGTTTTTAATAAAAACACTTGTACTGTTGAAGAAACAGTACATGTAAAATTTGATGAGTCAGATCCTTTTGTTTTTAAAACATCTCAGCCTACATCCTCGGATGTGTTTTCAAAAACTGATTATCAACCTTTGATAGAAGAACCTTCTGATAAAGATAATGTTCAAGAAGATATTTCTGAGACATTTACCCCAGAAGACTTTCTACCCTATGTTGATGAACAGGCTTTTCAAAACCCAAATCAGGAATTTCTTAAGAATCATCCTAGTAATAGTATCATTGTTGATGTAAATCATCCTGTAAGAACTAGAAGTTCCTTATGAAATGAATTAGAACATCTAGCATTTCTTTCCCAATTAGAACCTAAAAGCACTGATGAAGCTTTAGGTGATGATGATTGGATTAAAGCCATGCAAGATGAACTAAATGAATTCGAAAGGAATAAAGTCTGGACCTTGGTTGAAATACCAATGGAAACTTCAGTTATTTGAGGCAAATGGGTTTTCAGAAATAAATGTGACGAAAATGGAGTCATAGTAAGAAATAAAGCTAGGCTTGTTGCTAAAGGCTATAATCAGTAAGAGGCAATAGACTATGATGAAACCTATGCTCTAGTATCTAGACTTGAATCTATCCGTATTCTACTTGCCTTTGCAGCATTATTTAATTTCAAACTTTTCCAAATGGATGTGAAATGTGCTTTTCTTAACGGTTATGTTCAAGAGGAAGTTTTTTTTTGAACAACCTCCTGGCATTGAGGATACAAAACATCCTGATTATGTTTTTAGACATACCAATGCCCTATATGGCCTTAAACAAGCCCCACGAGCATGGTATGATAGACTCACTGGATTTTTGCTTCAAAATAACTATGTTAAGGGAAATACAGATCCAACCCTTTTTATAAAGAAAGATAAGAAAAATTTTTTGATTGTTCAAATTTATGTTGATGACATCATATTTGGTTCAACTCAACAATCTTTGACCGACTCTTTTGCAAGTCTAATGAAATCTGAGTTTGAAATGAGTATGATGGGTGAGTTAACATTTTTCCTTGGTTTTCAAATTTCTCAAAAAACAGAAGGAACCTACATATCTCAACATAAGTATATTAAAGATCTTCTTAAAATGTATGGTTTTGACAAAAATAAAAGTATTAGTACTCTCATTGGTACCTCAAACTCTTTAGACCTTGATGAAGCTGGGAAACCAGTAGATCAAACATCTTTTAGAGGTATGATAGGAAGTCTACTATACTTAATAGCTAGTCGACTAGACTTAATGTTTTCAGTATGCTTATGTGCAAGATATCAATCCAATCCTAAGGAATCTCACCTAAAGGCAGTAAAAAGAATTTTTTGCTACCTTAAGGTAACCATGAATCTAGGATTATTCTATACTTCTGGAAATGATTTTATCCTAAAAAGATTTTCTGATGCTGACTTTAGTGGATGTAGAATGGATAGAAAAAGTACATCTGGAACTTGTTATTTCTTAGGAGATTCATTAGTTTCTTGGTCCTACAAGAAGCAACATTCTGTAGCACTCTCCACTGCTAAAGATGAATATGTAGAAGCGGGATGTAGTTTTGCTCAAGTGGTGTGGATGCAACACACACTCACAGACTATGGCTTGAGTTTTACTAAAACTCAAATTTTGTGTGATAACACAAATGCCATTTCCCTCAGCAAGAAACCTGTACATCACTCCGGTGCAAAACACACAGATTTTAGGCATCACATTCTTAGGGATCACACACTTAAAGGAGATATTATTCTTCAGTTTATCGGGATGCAAGATCAACTTGCTGATATTTTCACAAAATATTTTCCTTCTGATAAATTTGAAAATATTAAACAGAAGTTAGGAATGATAACCATAAGGTATTGCTTTTTAATTATCTTTCTGTTGAAACTGTCTCCTTACAGCAACAAACTCCTTTTCATAGGGGGAGAACATTTGATTGTTAGTTTAACAAAGTTTTTCAAAAACTGTTTTCAAACTTTTCGGAATTAAAATTCTGGAATGGAATTTTCGGAACTAAAACTTTCCAGAATAGATATTTTCGTATAGAAAACTTATGGAATTGAAATATCTGGAATGGAAAATTTCGTACTAATATTTTCATAACGGGATTTTCGTACCGAATCTTCCAAAATAAGTTTTTTGTTTTCAAAATTTTTTAATGAAATTTCCGTACTGAGTTTTCCTTACTAGGATTGTTTTTTGTACTGAGTTTTCCGTTCTGAGTTTATTTTTCGTAATGAGTTTTGCGAACTATTTCATAGTAAAGATTATTTTCGTAGTTTACGTAAAAATGTTACCAATTATGAATAATCCTCCTAAGCCAATCCTAAAGGTACAATTTCCTTACTCGCGTTTTCGTAGTCATACTTTACTTGCTGGAATTTTCTTATATTTTGTTTTCAGATTATAGTTTTCTTAATTCTTTGTTTTAGTAAAAACCTCAAAAGATCGGATTCAAGAGAATTTGTTTTCGACCATCAGATCGGATCTCATCTTATCACGACCGTTCGATCAATCGTGGAAGTTGAAACGTTTTTTCGTTGCCTATATAAAGGGGACGCCAAACGTTGTCCCACATCGTTTTTCAAGCTCCAGCATCTCGAAGCTCTGCCTCTCTGTTTTAAGGCCGGTCCAAACTTCAGTTTTCTCAGTTCCGAATTTCGTAGAGGTCTTCAAATCCGAATGTCTGTGGAAGTAGCTTCTCAAGACATGTCTTCATCTAAGCCGATCTAGAAGTGGTTAATATATAGAGAGAGGCTGGTTCATCCGGATTTCATCAACAAGTACGATTCTCTTATATCTAAGAATGTCAAGCTTAATGGTTGGGAAGATGTTGCGGTGTCAAAACCCGGGAACCAAGATGATGTATATTCAGATTTTCTTGTAGAGTTCTATGAGAATGATTCTTTTCTCAAGGAAGATGGAAAGGAGAAGTTGTCCTTTAAGTATTATGGTATGAATCATAAACTTTCATATGCCAAGGCAGCCAGTTTGGTAGGGATGAATAATGAAGGTGAAGCTGAATTTATATCTCATGTGTTGCTGGATTCTAAAGGTAACTTCGACAAGGAAAAATCTTTAGAAACTCTCGGACTGGATGATGACAAGGCTCCAAAGATTGCTAGTTTATCTACAAATTTCAGAATTCTAGAGTTATGGGTACATGGGATTATCGTACCAAGGAAAGGTGACAAAGATAGCTTGAAGAAGAGTGAGATCTATATCCTAGATTTTCTGATAAATCTGAGAAAGTTTAATTTGATGAAGCACATTCTCACTACTCTTGAGAATTTGAAGAAAGTAAATCTGAGAGCTCATATTATAATGTATCCAGCAATCCTCTCCATGTTGATAGTTCGGTGCCTTGAGTCTTTCAAGGAGGCTTGAAAATCTAAGCCAAGAGTTGGCAAGATTATGCTGGTGAGTAATGGTACACTCAAAAGAATGGATGTAGTCTTTGACAAGGAGTCTGGACAATTTATTGATCTACCTGCTCAAAAAGAATCAGTTCTGAAAGCTGCTGATCCGGAATCCTCTAAGCCGGTAAGTAAGATAAAGCTGAAGGAAGTGGAAGTAGAAGCCGAGGATCCGAAGTCTAAGAAAGTTCATTCCGCACCTCCAAAACCAAAGAAGAAGAAATCTTACCCAGATGAGGTTGTTGCTAAATGGAGGGAGATGATAGAAAAGAGAGTGCAAGGGGAGCCTCAGTTTGGCTTGGACCCTGCGGAGGCTAAGGCCTTGAAGGAAAGAATTTTCGATGAGCTAGAAAAACTAGAAAAAGAAAAGAATCTCAAGAAGAAGATGTCTGAGGCTGAGGTAGCTCAGGCTTTTTTAAAATTCAATGAGATGGTTTCTGCGAACATTCCTGTTCCGTGATCCTTTTCATTGGAATCTCTACCTGAGACTCCAGGAAGACAATTTGTTGCCCCGGAAGAGGCAGTGGCTAAGCCAGATGAACAAGGTGATCAAGTTGAGAAAGTGGAAGAAGAAGAAGAAGATGTTGCTGAAGGAAGTGGTGAAACCAGAGATGTCTTGAAACAAGTAGATGATTATAAGGGGACACCTTCGGAACACATATTGCTCCGAACTTCAGAAGCTGAATCTTCGAAGATATTTACTCTAGAAATGGAAGAAGAGAAAGGAGAAGAAGAAGTAGCTTATCATGGAGAAGAAGAACAACTTTTACATGATATTGCTCAGATGGAAATCGTAGAGGTTGGTGGTCAGGAAGTTGCTGATGAGGAAGATAATGTTGTCCAAGTCTCTGATAGTGAAAAGAAAACTCCGGAACAAGATTCTATTCTGAAAAAAGAAAAGGGAAAGCAAATTCTTGATGATACTCTGAGTTCAGTAGTGGTGAAGAGAAAAGAAGTTGGTAGTTCTTCAAAGAGAAATCTTGACCTTGTTGAAGAAGAAAATTCTCCAAGAAATGTTTCGGATTCGGAGTCATCTTCGGTGGGGCATGACTTTGTTGTCCAGACTTTAAATAAGTTCGTGGGAACCATTCCGACCTTCTCAAGTATTGACTCAAGATGTCAGATGCTCCAACATTATTTAAATCAGAAATCAGACTCAGTATCTATGGTTATGGACAAGTGTGTTGAAATAAAGGCTTAGTTCAAAACATTTTTGTTGGATACAAAGCGCATAGAAAATCTTTCAAGAGAATGACAAACTGGTTGAGGAAGAGTGTAGAAGATATGAGGTTATTCGACGAATTTCAAGACAATGTTAAAGATGCTTTTCAGACTGAGGACATGAAGATAAATGAGATGACTTCTTCCTTTGAAGAGAAGCTGGCAGATGAAAAGAACATTCGGATTCAAGAAGTCAGAGATCTGAATGGGAAGCTAAATTCTGTCTCTCAAAACTGGTTGTCTGAAAGGGATCATCGGATTGAGTTTCAAGAAAAGATGAAGGCTCAGGAAGAAAAGATCAAAGCTCAGGAAGAAAAGCATCAAGCCCAGGAAGAAAAGATTGAAGCTCAATCTGCAAGAATAGTGGTCTTAGAGAAGAAATCTGAAGAAGATCATAAAGACTTAAAGAAGATAAAGACTATTCTAAAGGGTCTCATGGAGAAGGAGAAAGATCCCAAAAAGACAGATCCGATCTTTTGTTGTACCTTAACTCTTTTGTTGTTGAAATTTTCAAACTTAATGAAAAATTTGTACTTGCTCGTTTCTTTTTGTTGTTACTACTAATATTTCAGGTACATTGCTATATTTTCCATTCCCTTATATTCTTTTTGAAAATCATGAAGGGGGAGAAGGAAAAGAACTCTAATGAAAGGGAAAAAAAATCCTAACAAAGGGTGAGAAAGAAAACAAACTCTAATAATATTTTATCTAAGGGGGAGTTTTTCATTAAAGAAGACTTTCTTATTCGTAATGAAATGTCACTCCGGAAATCTAGAATACGATCCTTAGAGTTTCAAAGCCTAATGTGGAGTTAGTCGTATTCATCAATATCCTTAAAGAAAAGGGATATAAGCCTTAATGTTTTTATTTTTTCTTAGAATTTCTTTTTCAAGGATGTTTGTGGTTTCCAAAAAGGGGGGGATTGTTGAGTCAATAAGGTTTTCCTTATGACTTTTACATTCCTTCTTGTTTTGAAAATCACAAACACCTTATCTTTAAGAAAATCGCTTTTATAAGGAAAATGTCTTTTATAAGGAAAATCACTTTTATAAGGAAAATCACTTCAATAAGAAAAATCGCTTTTATAAGGAAAATTGCTTTTATAAGGAAAATTGCTTTTATAAGGGAAATGGCTTTTATAAGGAAAATCGCTTTTATAAGGAAAATCACTTTTATAAGGAAAATTTATTTTACAAGGGAAATTTCTTTTATAAGTAAAATTGATTTTATAAGAAAAATTGCTTTTATAAGGAAAATCACTTTTGTATGAAAATTTTTTCTTATCATATTTTCATTCATATTTTTCCTAAGTATAAAATTCGGATTCATTTCTGTTTTCTCGGATTTGTTTGAAACTTTGATATAAAGTGTTCTGTTTTAGGATCCGAATTCTGGATAAGAACTGTAAGGAAGTTTCACTCCGAATTCCAGATGAGAACTATAATAAAGTATCATTCCGAATTCCGGATACGAACTCTGAATAAGTCCTATTCCAGATTCAGGATAGGAATCCTTATGAAGTTCGACATTGAATTCTCATTACGAATTCTAATGAAGAATTCTCATTACGAATTCTGATGATGAATTCTCATTCCGAATTCTGGATACGATTTCTCATTATGAATTCTTAAGATGAAATCTCATTACGAATTCTGAGGATGAATTCCCATTACGAATTCTGATGACGAATTCTCATTCCGAATTCTCATTCCGAATTCATCTATTAAACAGAATCAGGTCATCTCTGTTTTGTACACTCTGATTTTATTCAGACTCCGAATTTTTTACTCTGAACTTTCATTTTGCTTATGCCTTTATATTTTGACTACTTTTTATTATTTTCCTTACACTCCGAACATTCACTCCGAACCTTCACTTCGAATCTTTTGAGTTAGTTTTTAAACGGTGTCGTACATTCTGTTACACTTTTTTTGTTATAAAATGATGTCGTCTATTCTGTTATGAAACTAACCGTTGGCTAAGTGACACATGTACAGGTCCCTCCGATTTTGATGGAAAATATGACCGTTGGGAAGGAGGCCGACCTTACCTATAAATAAGAGCACATTTGAAAGAGCTCGGTGCTGAAAGGATGACTGATCTTCGACTCATGTGATTACATGCTTGAAATGATTTTCCAGAGAGAGAGGCTCTTATTAAATTTCAAAGATCCGTGTGACTCCGAATGTTGGTGATTACATTTGAGGACTTCCGGGGATAGGAAGACAGAGTTGCCGACTACCTTGAAGTTCATGGGCTTCCTTGCTGAGGAAGACAGAGGTTGCCAACTACCTTGAATTTGAGGGCTTGTGGGGATAGCAAGACAGAGACACTCTGATCTTCGTATCGAGGGATTACCCTGGTGTGGGTAAGACATACTTTCTTTGAAGTATAAATCCAGGGACCTTTATCCAAGGTTGTTGGATACCCTTCTCTTTGGGTTAAAAGACTATTATCTTGTTACTTGTAGTTCTACTACTTGTTTATTTCCGCGGAATTTTCTATTATAAGTAAAGTATAACTTTCTTATACTTCCTTACTTGTACTCTGTTTCATTTAGATTCTATACGCTTTGAGGTAGAATCTCATATTGTAATCTTTTGTTAAGTTTCAATTTCTGGAACCATATTTCTGGAACCTACGTTCAGAATCTCTTTCCAAGTTTTCATTTGGTATTAGAGGTGTTGTGAATTTTTTTTAGTTTAACTTTGTTAAACGTAGCCCTTTCATTTACTCAAGGAAAACATAGCTATTTGTAACTAACTTTAAAGGTTCCAAAGGAATTTTTAAAGTATACAATTCACCCCTCTTGTATATTGAGCATCTACATCACAATTTTGATCCAACATCTCTTTCCAAGATTTGGTCTCTTCATCTCTATTATGGTTAAAAAATTTAAAATAAAATTATAAATTTGGACACTGATCATATGGTATAATCTGAACCCCCTATCCCTTCCAATCATTCCCATGAACATGAAAATTTTCCCCACATATTTTGAGATAGCCAACACAACATCATCCTCAATTTAAATTTTATTAAAATGTAAGAATGATATAACAAAAGGAATCATCTTCATATTTGGATATTGTTATGAACCAATATTATGTGAAATTATTTTTATAGGTTTCATGATTGTTTGGATTGGTGTCATTGTGTGAGCATTGTTTGTTAAAAAGGATTTGGAAAAGTGAATTAAATTTCATATTTTAGAGAAAACATGGGCTCTGGAATATGAGAACTCAAGTTGGGGTATGTGATTATCCACTAAAATGCTAACATTAATTGATTTAATTTTAATATTACAATATTTAAATGTCCATAACCATTAGTTATGGTGCATTTTATAAAATTAACATCATTCCTCATCAAATGTGGAATTCATGTATAATGTGAAAATTTGGGACCAATCTATCTTATAACTGTAGAAATCATTATTATAATTATTTGAATTTGATATTTTGCAACATGATGTGTCGCTATTTTTTAAAAAATTTCCTTCTAGGATCAATGTATACATGATAAAGTAAGATATATATTTTTTGGATATGAATGTAGAAGTTTTTGGAAAAAGAATGATGAGAATTATGCCCATTAAATAAAAGTGGAGCACAAATTTCAAACCCAATGATGCAAAAATAATTATTATAAGTAGATAAAATTCTGTAGATAATTTCATTGATCTATTTGTGGAGATATTTATAAATTTTTTAGGGAGATCCATGGAGATAAAGTTGACATTTAATTTGTGGGACAGATTTGAAGTCCCATAAATTCATCCCACCAATTGCATCATAAAATCAGAATTTATGAGGAAATAAAAAGGAAGATTTTTAATATATAATTGGAAAAATGGATTATATTATTTCTATTAAAAACCCCCAAAACATTTATCCATATTTAATGTGAAATTCAATACCAAAAAGGGGGATAAATCTATTAATATTTTTTTATTCAATGTTGTAAAGTACAATTTCCTTTGATTTCTATCCCACATTTTACAATATTAATTAAATTTAAGGGAATTGATTAATGGGTGGTTCACATATGTATTTGATATTTCTTATTTAAGGAAACAGTCTTGAAAAGACTTTGGGAGGAATTTTTTTCTTTCAAGTGTACATTTACGCTATCATTTTCTTATTGAATCTTTATTTTTTCCCATTTAAGTTTTTAATTTAACTTAATTTCATAATAAAATTTATTCAAATTATTTTTATATATTTATTTTTTTCATTATCATTAACCAATTTCTATAATTGAATCAATTTGTGAATTATTTCACAAAAACAATTGTGAAATTCATCCTACAATGTTGGAGTGTTCTTTTTATCATTTTTTCAATTAATTAGTTCCTCTTCATTTACCATACTTCCCTCTTAAATTGATGGAATGTAATAAATAGATATATTACCATTTATGGGTTGATCCTATAGAGTTTCTTGGGGTAGATTGGTTGTTATTTTATGATAATAACTTCTTCAATCAGTGTATTATTTTACGATTTCAATTTGATGAGTTATTTTCATTCTTGTCATTTCCAACATTAACAAGTATAAATTTTGATTTCTGGATTGAAAAAATTCATTGGAGTGATCAAGAATATGATCCTCTATGTGCATTACTAATTTTCCTTGGAATTTTTAACCAAAACATTTTGTGATTTATTTTGGGTATTTAGGTCATTTTTTGATACATCTTGATTAGTGTTCTAAAATTATACATGAAAACAAATAAATCCAAATGATCCCTTGTGATAACCTATAATCGACATATATTCTTTAATTATTTACATTTAGTTATTTATTGTTTAATTATTTAATTCTATCAATTATCATAGGTATTTTGTTATATTATTTACAATAAATTCTCTAGATGGACGCTTTGTAGACAATCCTCCATCAAATATTAGTGTCTATAGGTTTTTTCTTCGGACCTTGATGATATAATCCCTATCAATACTACAAATATTTCTTATATTGGTTGGGTAAATTTGGGTATTGACAAACATATATTCAATCTATTTTACTTACTGATATCAAATATTAAAATGATTCCTTTTTGTTTATTCATAACACATTCTATGTATATCATATTCATTTGGAATCATCCCATATAACTATTTAAATTAAATAATTAGTAAATAAATCAAATTTTTACATTATACTGTTACTAGAATATCTTAAAATAATTTATGATAAAGTGATATCTACTTTTATATGGTAACTAAAACAACCCATTACAATTATATTTACATCCAAACCCTAAACTATTTTTGGATGAAATGATATACACTTTGTGTATTGGGTCATATAACACTTTGGAAATAGTGATATACACTTGTTATGGTATCTAAAAGTAGCTATTTACATTTAACATTTATATTGCATGTCCAAATTATTTAGGTTATTTTTATATGGAACACATTATTTTAATGTATTGAACTATTTTTTTCTTACTTTGGAATTTATCGATGTTCAAAAATACTTTCATTATCACACATATTCTATTAGAAATACCATTCTGTGAACAACACAAACCACTATATGTTTTAGAGTGTAAAATTCATTTTGTTCTAGTAATAATATCTAAAAAACATTTTTCCATGTCTCATATGGAATAAATAATGATAGAATCATTTATCCATAAAATAATAAATCTAAAAAATATAACACCAATGGGAGGAAAAAAACAACCACATAATTTATTAAGTAAGATAGAATCTTTACCCTGGAAAAACACTTTTATCAATATCATCTTCTGGGATCATGATATATAATACAATGATTAGAAAACCAAATGTATGAAATTAATCATTAATGTTATTTAATAAGAACTTGTTAACAACATTTATTATATAGGATATGTGAGAAGAAAATAAACATCCTTAACACTCGTTATCACATACCTTTAAAAATTGACGAATGAATTTATATAACAGTAATTCCTTCAATAAATATTCAGCACAGTTCCCTAAATACTTTATGTATTCTTGATAATATCATCACATGAAATCATTAATCATTTCTGATAATACCCCAAATTTTCATGTAACCTTTACTAGCATCCCAATGAAATATTTTTGGACTTCCAAACATTATCTCTACCAATTATTAAATTTTACCTCGTGGTATATTCTACACAGTACCGAAAATTCCACACTATTCACCTAATTCATTTCTTTTAAAAAATTTGATTATATCAAGTAAAAATTATATGAATTATTTTATCATTTGACAGAAATTTAATATATGAAAATAGAATTAATTCCATAACCATAATAACCTTTATATGAATTATTCGGCCTCTCCAAACACAATCAATCATATTGTGTATCATTAAAATAAATGTTCAAATTTAGTATATGAGTGGATTCTAAAATTCAATAAGTATTTTTTCATTAAATTCTATTAAAATAAGAAATAAATGATTCATTTCATTGATAATAATAATTATTTTCATGATGAAAAAAACAACACATCATTTATATGGATGGAAATGTTCGAACACATAGAATACTTCAATTGATCAAAAACATTTCTAATGCTACCAATCTAAAGAGTTGAATTGATTAAGATTATTATTTAATAGATATATATAATGTCTATTTTTATTATAAAATTAATATATATATATATATATTCTTTTATCAAATGAATATCATATATTATATCTATTCATTGGGTGTCTTTTAGTGACAATTATCCCAATAAAAATGATGACCTCATACATTATATCCATTTATTAAGACAATATCCATATTTTACTAACTACATAGTATGTTATGAATTTTTTTCATCCCATGGTTATTATGTTACAGAGAAATCCTAATCACAATATATGTGACTCTATGATAGATTATTTGATAACCAATTATGAAAATTCATCTTATAGATTAACTCAACTATATTCATCTAGTAACCTAATAATTTTAAGGTCCCTCTTATAATGTTACCAAAAAGAAACTATATTAATGGGATAATAATGGTTAATATAAGAGAACGCAACTATGCCATCACCTATTGAAGGATGTTCTAGTAACCCCCATTACGTTCTATCCTTACACAATATAATCAATGGGAACCATAGTAGAAAAAGACCTTCCTAGTTGAATGATAAAATACATGAAAATATCCATATTGAATATAATATAAAACATATTATTTGAGGTGTATTAATTTTAATGTATTACTAATAAAATATACATCATTTTCAAATTAAATTCATAATAATTAAATCATATAAAATAATTATATTCAATTTCATATTCCCATTTTTTGTAAGTATGTTACGAAGGATTTATCTTTTTAAATCCCTATTCGAACCAACTAACTAATGTGTCTAATTGCATTAATGTTCAAATATCTACACAACTGATGACTCAATTTTAATCACTCAACTATAAAAGATAATTTTACTCATACATACCTAAAGGCATCATATTTAAATGCTACCTGAATGATCTATTTTAAGTTATATAGTTATATGAGATTGAAAATATCCAAATGATTATTCTTGTAGTGATAGATGTGTAACTACATTCATTTTTCAATCAATGGAAATCCTCAATGAAAAATGGTAGTCTTGACCCAAGTCCCTAAACCTTTAGAGTCTTTACATAATAAAGATTTTAATTCAGGAAAACTATTACACCTACTATAAACAACCTATTCTAAATAAATATCATCATGGTCATATATTAGATGAAAAAATATGGAAAAGGTTGATGAAAAATAAATTTTATGATATAAAACCATGTATGTTATTAAAATATCTACCATTGGAGAAATCTATCAAATAAATGGGAATATACAATATTCAAATTTCATTAAAAATTATATATTTATTTTAGGGAAATTTTCAAATAAATAAGAAAATTACATATTTTCCAAATCAATATACATTTATCTAAAATTAATAATAAAATTATAATTATAAATTTTTTATTATTTATAAAAAATATAAACATTTTCTATTTATGTCAATATTATCAATATTATATTTTATTTTAAATTATATTTTTTTTATATTTCATAAATTAAAAACATATTATAATTAAATATCAATTATATAATTATTTTAAACAAATTAAATATGAAATATATTATAATTTTTAAACATTTTAAAAATAACCTCCTTTTATTTCTAAATAATACATTTATTTATCAATTTTAAGGCATTGAATTTAATTTATCAAAATACATTTTAATATATTAATTCTTAATATTTTATAAAATGTTTCATAAAAGTTTATTCATTTAATCAAAAAAATTAATTATTCTATTATTTTATAAAATACATATAAATTAAATATTACCATAATGTCTTTTCTCATAATTAGTAGACAATTTAAAACCACTAAAACTTTAATATTTTAATAATTATTTGTCAACATTTTTATCTTTACCCTTATGAAAATCCCAAATTATGTATTAGGAAAACCTCAAATTTAAGGCTTTTTGCATTGGTATGTTACTCATTTCCTTCGCACAACATAAATTTATTATTATTCATAAAGATAATATGAATATTAACATTACACATCGATGATTTCATTTACGCATCTCATTATCTATATGGGCATAAAGGATATAACCCCTCACTGAACGATTTTCATAAGGGTGGGTCTTAATTTTCATTTACACAACATTTTTTTGAATTTCACTACCTTAACAAATATCTTTTTCATAAGGTTACTCTGAATTTTTCATATGTTGTATAATGGTAGGTATATGTGACATATATATAGTGTCTCTAATATCTTTTCACAAATGGTTAACATTCCTATTAGCCTTAATTAAACACCTTTACATAAGAGATTAACCTTTACAAAACAAACCTTTCTATAAGGGTACTACCTATACAAAACAAGAATCATGTATAAGGGTACTACAGTTTTGTAATAAATTTTTGTAAAGGTAATAATGTGGTTACCCTTATGTAAACCTTTTTTGTACAGTTTTCTTGTAAGGGTAATGGAATATATAAAATTACCCTAGAGGCTTGTGTAAGGGTATAAACATTATATATCCAACCTATATAATAGTAAATCCTAATTAACTATATAAATCACACATAAATTTCATTAATTATTATTATTTTGTTAATTAATATTCTATTTTTCATTTTTATTGAAAACCAATCATTCATGAAAATCAAAATCTTGAAAAACATGCCTATGATACCACTTATTGGTTTCATAGGATCATATAATGTCTACTTTTAGTGTAATACAACCCAAAACATTTGTTATATATCATTAAAAAATTTATATGTAAATATTTATAAGAAACTGAGATCCTAGAAACCAAGACTCAAAGTAGCTTTCATCTTCATTCAATGTAAAATGACTGAGAATGATCGAGAGGAGTAGTGAAAATAAGAACCCTGCCTCTAATGGTTTACTTCTAACAATTTCTCCAAAAACAATTCATGAGGATACATGAAATCAAATATAGTGATAAAGAGTTCTAGAAAAATATAAACAATGTTTTTGTAAGATGAGTTTTTTTTAGATTCATATATGCACAACATTTAAGGAACACATCCACAATAATAGAAAATACCATACTCTTATAAAGAGGAACCCTTAGGCCTCTATTTTTCAAAACACATCAAATAAATTTCTAACCATTTGGTATAATTCATTGAATATTGTAAATGGATATCTGTCAAAGCCTTTAATAATTTATAATGGTTTGTAATATTCAAATAAACCAATAATGGGAAAATGTATAAAATATATTACTTATATATTTATATATTATATTCATGTGTCACATGCAATAAAAATAAATTCATCAAACAAATTAATAATCATACACTATATATTATATCAAATATATATACAAATATCATGCATCAAATGAATGTATACAATCATCTCATGGACGTTCATTTTAGTTCACATACATTAGAAGTAAACTGTTATGATGACAGAAACTTTTTGACACACAATAGACATCATAATGTCCCATGACATTCAGGTCATTATATAATTATCTCTAACATTGAATGTCAAAAATAACCTCCCCCTTTCCATGAAAAATTAACCACTATAGAAATAATCCCAATAAGGTGAAATCACAATTACTCATCATCCATATCCACCATTTAGATTGATTTATAGAAATTAACATTTAATTTTGGTTGTCACATATCCTACTCCAAAGAGAGTAGAATAAATACCTGAATAAAACTATCATAAAAAATCCCTAATATATCATACACTCAATAAAACATTCCCTCATATTTTTTATGATGTATTTTTATAAGAGAGAGTGGTTGATTCCATTTACACGCTCCATTAATAAGAAATCTATTTAGTAACATGAATCTATATATAAATAACTATTTTTAAACATGACGGTCATTAATGCATCAAATAATGAGTTCTAATTGATACTAATGATTTTTGAAGTGAATGTTTCCTTTTGTTTGTCTCAAAACTCCTGATTATTGAATTTATTCTTTCATCAGTAACTCAAATCCCATGTGTGGGATTCAATTTTTTTAATAAAATACTGTAAATTGTATTTCCAAATGATTTTGATATAAAAAAAATCAACAAATGTTAAAATCACACACATTGAAATAGGTGTTATTCGAAGTGAATATCACCTTCATTACTATGTAAACAATTTAATAATCATGGGATATGATCATTTTGAATAGATAAACGATTCTATAAATCATCAAAATATTTTAATGGAATAATATTATGTGCAAATTTCTGATTATGTGGAAGAGGTCATCAAAAATAAAGAATTTATGTGTGAAAAACAACCGAACCACATACTCTAATCCAATCACAAATCCCATTGTCCCAGATAACGTGGCATTTCAAATTTTATATAGGGTTTGGATGACTATAGATACACTAGTTCACCATCAATAATGCTACTAATAAAATTTTCATCTATTAAATTGGAACCACATCATTTCCATAATACTCAATTGTGTGGGGGAGGGGGTGTTTATTGAAGCCTGAATGGGTAAAAAGGATGAAAAAATAGTCATTAACACGAAGTTGATTTAACTTAAATAAAATTGAATTAGAATTTAGAAAAAAAATCCATATACCACATCCAATGATATTAGACACATCATCTCATTTGTGAGTCCCAAATTCGCAAATTATCAATCCTTGTTCACAAATAATTTTCTCTTATTTGGAATTTTCATTTACAATTGGATGGAGTCATTTTATGTCTTCTGTTATTCAATTTTAAGTCCCAGTTATCATTATGTGGAATGTAACTATATATCATGATAACCCATTTTCAATGATCCTTATATTTCCTACAATTGTCTTTTTTTATTGGAATACATCCATTTATGGCCCATCTCATATGAGTTTTGAGTATCAATATTCAACAAAGTCATGGTAGCAATATAAAACCATGATCCTATTTCACACCTCCTTCCACCATGTGGAATTTTTATTTACTGGAAGTAATCATTTTTTTCCTCCCAAAGAATATACTGATCAACATGTATCACAGAGCTACACATTTTTATATCACCTCACGGAATTATATGAATCACTCATTCCCACATCAATGCCTTTATTGTTAATAAACAGCCATAAGGTTGACCATTTTGGAAGAGTATTTGGCTAAGAAATACATATAAAAACAAAGAGAATAAAGTAATATAGTATAATAAAATATAATGAATTTCTAATTATATAAATTCTATAAATGGATCAACATCCACATAACACACATAGAAATTACAATACTAAAAAAGAGTAAATAATAAAAAAAATTCACTAAAAAGGGATTCCTAATTAATGGATTCCCTTCATAAAAGAACTACATTTTAAGCCCTTTATGAAGAATATCCCTCGTGATTTCATTATAATGGAACCTCCCACATTCTATTTTCTAACAGGTAACATTGGAGAGAGGCACCCTTTTCTCCCACACCATTTCTCATAGAAAATACTCAATGTGAAATTTTGTATCCTAGTGGTATTTCTTAGTCTTATCTTATTTCTATTTTATTGCATTGAATTTGATTTTCCATATAACCTTCACATAGTATCAAAATTATACCTATAGATTAAATTAATCATTATACAAACCTAGAAAAGGATAACCCAAGGCCTTCTCTACTGCCACCAGATATACAAAATCATGGAATGCAAATCAGTGTGTAACCATTCAACCATTGATTACCTTGACTAAATTATTATTTTGAATTATCCTCCCATAGGGGTGGGACCATAGGGATAATCATGACCATGGATTCACTTGCTAAAATGGTTCTCTACCATGATATTTCTTTAGTACTCTCTCATGGATTGATGCAGTATTACTTTTTTATCAATTGAGTCAGGTCGATATGGGAATTTCTCACGGATTAATCCATTATTATTAATTGAAGGAGTCGAAATATATACCCTAAAAAATTTTATACATAGGAAATAAAAGAGGTATAAGAACATCACTCATTGATTAAGTATATATAATTTATTATAGGATTTAAAATCCCTCCTACCTTTTATATCCCCTCTCTCTTCCATTAGTCGATACTGATTTTATTTATCATAGGATTACTCCTTGGGTATTAGTACCATATAAATATTATCATTAAATGTGGTTGATCTTATCCCATCTATTTTTTCTCACACAATGTATAACTCACATGGGCATAGATATTAGAATTCATTACACCATGAACAAGAATAAACCATTCATTCATGGTTCTCATCCTTGGTGTAATAACCATCACACATCATTAATATGGGTGTCATCCTAGGTGTAAACACCACCAAATAAATTTCATCAACACATCCAACTTGGTGTAATCACTAACAGATATCTTTCATATGGGCCTCCTCATATTTTTATTCCCAAAAACATATCTTTTTATGTGCTTTCTCCTTCGGGGCCAGTCCATGCACATACTTCGTCCTTAGGTATCTTCAAAGGTGTAATCCCCATCAAATAACATTCTTATGGTAATAATCATATTTTTATTCCCCATAACATATCTTTAATGTGGATATGCTCCTGAGTGTATGCTCCCACTCATATATTTTATGTGGTCCTTCTCCTAATGTGCATGTCCTAGAATAGGTTTCATAATTGTTCTACTTCCTTCAGTGTAATCCCTAAAAATACCTCCACCTTACACATTTAATAAGAAATATATTTAAGGGATTATCATGTATAAAAACCACTCATTCTCTAATTATTTAACCTTTTACGATATTTTAATCCAATGAGGGAAACCCAATTTATAATCCACATTTAACACCATATCATGAACCATAATACAATAACTCTAATATTCTATATAATACATATTACATATTTCATGAATCAAATAGTTTTTGTGTTTTAGTTGAAATTTCCATTACCATAATTGAGATGCATCACCTGAATAAACTAATTGTGTTAGTTGGGTGTTGTTATACCGCATAAAACACATCCATGTAAAATGATGTTAAACAATATGTAATAGACTCATAACATGAACATAATCTATGAATATTGAATTATGTTTCATTTGATTCATATTACATGGTATAACAAAGAATCCTCTCGAAGGATAATAACCAATATCAAAACCAATAAATATATATCCATAAAGGGTAATATTTATTAGAGTTTAAAAATACTTACACATTAGGCTAGATTCCCCAAAAGAAATTTTCCTCCTTCACCAATGTCATATTTTTCATAAATAAACCATTTATTAAACTATATTCTAGATAAAATTAATCCCCATGTTGGTGGTCCATGTTCCCTCCAGGTCTTGTCACATCATTCCCATCATAAAATATTCATGTTGGGAACTATATTGTCATGTACATATTTCTTATGAGACAAACCCAATAATTTTTGGCCATATTCCATTTGAGTTCAATAAAAAAAGGTTTTTTAT
This sequence comes from Viscum album, assembly GCA_963277665.1. Classification (NCBI taxonomy): domain Eukaryota; kingdom Viridiplantae; phylum Streptophyta; class Magnoliopsida; order Santalales; family Viscaceae; genus Viscum; species Viscum album. The sequence goes on from OY728157.1 coordinate 41,462,238, forward strand.
TAGTCCCACACTATACATTAATACAAATACTTCTATATTACATCGTTATTTTATAATATTAAATTCTACAGGTCATTCCTTCTCAAACAATCCTAAAAGGTAGAACAGGTCCTATTAAGTTACATCAAACTATATGAGTTTTGATTACATTTGTAATTATACATAACAATACAATTTAATAATACTCATCCAAACACCATAGAAACTAACCACTTCCTTTGATGGAGATAAAAATCAGAGTTCACAACTACGTGTCTTTAAACCACTGTAATTTAAAATAATGGATCAGCAATTAATAATGAAACAACATAAATAAACATTGATACATAGATATTATTCCATTAATGGAGAACCTTTGACACATATAGATGGTTCCATTACTATATAACATATGATATGTATCGATGGTTCAATAAATATGGAACCTCTAATATATAAATATTTTCACATAAACAAAGAACATGAGATTTATAAATAAGATCACATTGAGTTAGAACCTCTAATACAGACATATGTTCATATTAATATATAATAGACACCAGTAATTGGCATTTCGGTAACCTATTCCCACTGGTATAAGGGAAGCATTCAAAAAACGTTACTTAATTCAAAATGAGATTCCGTGAGTAGGCAATAACCACTATAAAAACTGCAATGATCCCAACCACCCAATATATCGACAAACATGGATCCATAAAAATAATAGGAAATATAACCATTTTGACCCCATTAATTTTTAAATAAGTTCTAAATGACATCTTTTTTTATAGATATAGGAGCCATTATTTATTTTCAATTCTGTGCACTAACCAGAAACAGTTTCTCTTTAGGTAAGTTTTGTTTAAAATTTATTTACTATTTTAAGTAAAAATTATATAATTTATATTGAATTGGAATGATATGTTTTGGATTTATCTATATTTTTTTAGAGTTTATTGTGGACTGTTTCTATGAGATTGGTTTCATTTCGAGGAAACTATGATTCTTGGTGGGTGACATCTAAAATTTTCCTTGTTAAATTAATCATTAAATGGATATTAATTATTATAATTGGATTGATAATTTAATTTAGAAATTTCATAAATAATTATTTAGGATTTTTTATCTTGGTATTTTCATATTGGTTGAAATTTATTCTTATAAAATCATAAGCATTGATGGATGATATAGGATAGTAACCAATGAATTTTGTGGCAAGATTTTATATTACTTTATATCTTTTTTCATGGGAAATTTTATATTTTTGTGCCTCAATATTATATATTCATGTATTCTTGTATGGATATTATGGTTATTATATAAGATTTTGGATAGTATTGTGACATATTAAATGGTATGGTGGTGGATCTCCATTTAATTTATTGATGTTGTCTCTCCGTATGAATTATATTGGTGGTATGAGTTATTTTAAAGAACACGTGTCTTCATTTTAAAAAAAAAAAATTTTAAGTTGAATGGATATAAATATAATTAAAAGAAAATGAATTATATGATAAATTTTTTTTCAATAATATTTCCAAATTCTATTTTGGTTTTTTAAATAATGGATGAATAATATTTGGACAAGTCCATGTCATTAAAAAATTAGCGGTTGATTCCTTTTAGATGAAAATAGTTCGAAATGTTTTTTTTAACTTTGATTTCATGGTGAATCCAATAAAGGATTGAATTGATACGTTTTTTTTATATTTCATTTAATTAGGGTGAATCCCGTTTTCTAAATAATGTATTATTCATATGCTTATAGTTTTTAACTATTTATGGATTTTGAATTTCTTATTGGTGTCATTGTTTGTGTAGCCATGTAAGACCATTCATGTTGTATGAATGTGTAAGAATGGCCATAATAAATTTCAAAACCCACATTGAGGGTTGATATATGTCAATAATTCTATGGTTATTGTTGAGTAACATTGTAACTAGAGTGATGGGTTGATTTTAAGAGCTGTAATTATGACCACGAAAACCATGTATGGTTTCCAAGATGTGGTTTGACATTGGGGACTCATGGAGAGTGCCTAGGTAATATGTTGAACCTGTAAAGGATTCATGTGATATTTTTATAGAGATGATTTTGAGGGTCAACTAATTACACAAATTGATGATGTTGGATTTATTGACCCTTTTTTAGGATAACAAATAGTACACCTAAGTGGACGACCTCATAATTTTGAGACGGGTTCAGGAAAATGTTTAAACATAATGAGATGTTTTATGATTTATGAACTTATTAATTTTAGTATTTATGTACATGTAATTCTTTTGACATGCTCCTTAAATCCATAGGTATGTGATGTGCCCCCCATACATATTTGAAAACCATAGACTGCCAGGATTGGGAGTTGGTCATTGATCATGTATACTGAGGTGAGTTAAACAATAATTTTATATCTTTTTTATATTTTGTGTGATGACCCCTAGTTTATTATAATGTTACTTATCATGGTAAATCCCATGAGACTGTACCTCTGTATACTCATTTTCAAACCCATCAATTATTTATCACTATATTGGGTGTGGGATTGTCCCTGAGTGTCCATCTCTTTATACAAGGTATGCCAACCAAAGGGTATTTATCTGTTTATATCATGTGGTATGTCCCATGGGTGTTTAAATCTATATATTAGGTGGTTTATACACTTAATTATTATTCTATATACTAAGCTACATCAACCGTAGGTAATTACACTGGTTATAATGGTTCGATGATGTACTCCAAGATAGACTAGCACTATCCAAAGATGGTATAGTATTGGTTACTAGATTCAAGGTGGGATGTATTCCCTGGAAGTGGTTAATTTTTTATAGATAAATTTATCACTAGACAAATTTTGAATAGTTATGGTCTGAGGAACTCCCTCTAACACATGATGACTAAACATTTATATTTGATATACTAGTGTGTTATGTTTTCTAGTGGATGTTATTTGTGATCATGACCACACTTTTTATGTATATAATTTATATGAATCCATTTAAAAATATTATCACATTGTGCTATCATGTAATTGGGTATTATGACTAAATCATTGTATAAAATCCTATGATTTTGGGAATTATTTTTTTGAATTACATTAATATTATCATATTTTTCATTTCACGAAATAATGAATGTAGCTTTTTTATTAAAATAACTATATTAGATTTCATTATATGAAACACCATGTTAGGAAGGAACTCTATGTAACATTTATATTAGCATGTGGTACATAAAAAAATATTTTTTCATGTATTACACACAATATTGATTCCCTTATATAGCCTACATTACTTGCAAGTCTGAGTTTACCAAACAACAATATACTATTACTGTTAGGATTATAATATTAATATAGTTAGCACTTATTTATAGGAATGGAATTTTTGAATAAAATTAAAAAAACATGAAAATAATATTTATACATATATATAGGATAAATACTTTGATTATCAAATACTCGATGTGGATGTAAGAATCATTTGAAAATAAAGAAATTACATTTATAAGAAAACTATTTTTCTATTATCAAACACAATTTTATCTCAATAAATTAATCAAACAAGTTTTCATTATCGTTTTCAAAAATATATATATATTATGTATTCAATAAAAAAATTATACTTGTCCCATATATTATAAAGGTATAAGATAAGAATAAATCCACTTTAGTGAATTAAAATATGTATTTTTATAAATGGTATTTTTAGGACCATTTAATAGTGAACCCATTTTAAATATGACATTCGATACATTAATACTGTTTATTTTAAAAAAATAACTTCTTTTTATATGATTAAATTAAAAATTTATAAGGTAGAATTTTATATATTTTTTTGAGAGGATTAATTTATAGATGAATAGTGAAAACACAAAAATTTATTACAAAACTTAATTTTAATATAATTTTCTTATATAGTTAAATTAATTTTTTATTTCATTTTAAATTTTCATGTGATTATTTTTATATAAAAAATTCCAATATGATTAATTGGAATAAATTTATCTTTGAAATTTGATATAAAAATATTCTAATCTTTTGATAATTTTCACATTATATACATGTTGTGTTATCTCATCTGCAGGATTACATATTTTTGAATTTGAAAAAATTATTTTAAAGGAATTTGGAAAAATAGAATTGATATATTAAATTTCAATAATAATGAATTTCAAATAGGTTAATCTTAGATTTTCACACAAAAAATAATATTTAATGTTATTAAATTTAATTAAAATGATTAAGATGAAAATTTCATTAATAAAGTACTAAACCATAATCCTATGCCCCAAATAACCAAGAAACTTATCCATATTTCATTGGTTGTTCATATTTTGACCCTATACTATATTTTGGAGAATTGTTTCCACCATTTGAGTGCCTTAACGATAGAAATAAATGGTTGGAATGCCCTTTTCAAACATTTACAAGAATACCACTCCATGTTTAGTAAAAAATTGAAATCACACATCCCACTTATTAACACCTATAAAGAAGTATGAATCAAAAAAAATTATCAATTAATCTCTCAAAATCCAAATATATATCAAATAATCCTCCGTCTAGGCACAAATACAATCAAGGTAGCTATTTGGTGAAAACCAAGAGGAGTTACCCAAAGAAGAGGTATAATTCTTCTCCCGATCCATTATTTTATTTTCATTATCCACCACCAAACTTTTTTTCATCCATTACTGTGTAATAAAAATAATATATTTATACTTACACTTACACACACATTTATCAAATGGGTAATGACTTTATCGTTTTTGTGTGAGACGAACTACTTCCTCAGGAAATGAAGCTATTTGTTTTTCATTTACCACCACTCAGGGTTTTCCATTGTAATGGAAACTCTATTTTGATATAATATATTTTATATTTATGAAGAATTTATGCTTCAAAAATTATTATATCACAGAAAACTTCATCCTTTGCATTTTCTGTAAATAAGATAACTTCGTTTGTGCATTTTTGGACTATTGCCTCCTCAATGCGATGTTATTCGTTCACATTATATAGATAATGTATTAAATATTTTATTAGTGAACATATTATTGTAACATTTCGGTTCCAGAACCCACCCAGAGGTGCCCCGTTCTCGGTTGGTGACACGGCCTCAAACGCATTTCCCCAAATTCCAGAGGCTGCTGAGTAGCAGCGAGGGCCTTGGGTGTGATAGTTGGAATATTATGCCCTCATTGGCAGAGTACACAATAGAAGTTAACAAAAAGTTACAAGAGCAGAAGAAGTAATAATACTATACAAAAATGAATAATGAAGGACTGATAGAATAAACAAAATAACATATATAAAATAATTCATGATACATATGTCTTGGAAAATATTGAAACATATCACATTTCTGAAATATATTGCAAAACCAAGTACAAAAGAAAAGAAGTAATCATCTCCACAAAATCGCAAGCCTAGGCTTAGTCCCATTCTCTCCAGCTCCACAGCAAGTGGAGTACTAGAAGTATAATGGAACATTACCTTGGCTATACCTACAATAATATAATCTATTTGGGCCCAGAAGAATGGCCCAAACAGGGTGTGTGACTAAATTCCAGTAGACAACCACCATGAGATATGTGCCTAATAGTCAGTGAATATATGGTAGGTAAAGGCACAGAAACAGTAAATAGGAAAGTTATGAAATGTAAACAATCCATAGTTTCAATCATTCTAACCACAATCAAGTAAGAAGATAATCATAGAAAGTAACCCTCTAAGAAGTGGTCGCAACCTGACCCCGCTTGATTAACCAAAAAAGTACAAGCCACCCTATGTGAAGCACACACAGTCTCACCCCTATGGTTTAGCTAATGTATAGACTCTCTGAGGAAGCACTCACCATCAATTCCCCATATATTCTCTTATCAGTACTAAAGGCTCTCTTGGGAAGCACTCAATGTCTATTCCCCTTGTGATATGTGTCATGGATCTACAGATTCTATGAGGAAGCACTCAAGGAAAATTCCCTATGTGGTCTTGCATCGTATAATTATAAAGACACTCTGAAGAATCCCCTATGTCATTTCTCTCTATGGTCTACTACACTAGGTTCTCATGGCCCCATGTAAGTCAACATGTATCACAAGCGTAGTGCCCAATGTAATCCTAAAGAGCTACTTGGATTACAGTCTACAACATCTCAGCAAGTCAGAATAGGAAATAACTTCCTCCTATAAAACTAGGCATGGAAAACAACTGCATCCTAAAAGGAAAGGCTAGACCAAAAAGTCACAAACAAAAAATATATACTTAAAACATCAAAATCATATCAATTTATCCCTAATCACATTCAGTTTCCACTACTCAATCATATAGAAAAATTAGGGGAAAAACAGGCTAAACCGGTAAACACTGAATACCTCGTTCATGGGCAATGGGAAAATTTGTAATTAAATATCGAATAATTTCAATAGAAAGGCAAAAAACACCAACCTCAGGGTTGGGAGATCGAATTAATTGATCTACGAGGCTTGAATCTTTGTAGAACTTCGTAGATCAATGAAAACGTATAAAACGGTCAACCCACAATAACTCACGAAACATGAGAAATCACGGGATGGAGTTCTTAGAGAAGAGAGAACTCACTAATTAAATTCCAACACAACAGTTGGTGTTTGATTCGGAGGACAGATGGTCGGATGGGGGCTCGTCAAAGATCCATGGCTGCTCGGTGCTCTCAGATTAACTGGGTTGAGAAGGAGACGGTTCCGTCTATTTGACGTGACCCCGATGCATTTAATCAAAAAAAAATACACGACATGTAAATTTTATTTACACTGCATGTACTCTCTAGTTCCATACTCCGCTGTAGGCGGCCTCCAAGTCATCACACCTGGCCTTGTCCAAGGCCGCTATATGGATAGCACATGGCTACCTATGGTAAACGAGTACATGTCATGTACTCATAAAGTACACGACGTGTATTTTGAAAATTTTCAAAAACTCTTCTTTTATCAAAATCTCTAGAAAGAAAAAAGAAAAACATACATGAAAATAAGATCCATGTTCATAAAAACTTCCCCCCTTAAATAATATTTTCCCTGAATTTCCCTAGAAAGGCGGTGTAGAAGAAGAACCCTCGAATAGCTCAGGACACTGTGATCATACATCGGCCTGCCTCTCTGAGTCTCTTCCTGTACTCGCCCATGCTGTCATAGCACTTATACTAGAGGAACATACCAACTATGGAGAACCTTCATACATTGATCAACAATCCAGATAGGATACTCCTCGAAAGTTGTGTCCACTTATAAGTCAACCTTCGTGGGTTGTAAAACATGAGATGGGTCTAAAGAGTAATGTTGAACCTGAGAAACGTGGAAAACGTCATGCATAGCCAAGTACCTCTAAGGTTACTGAAAAAGATAGGACATTGTTCCAACTCTCTCCAACACCTCAAAGGTATCGACGTACTTCATTGAAAGCTTATCCAATATCTTAATCCTATTGTGCCCCAACATCAGTGTGACACATAGAAAAACCTAATCCCCAACCTCGAACAGCAGAGGTCGTCTCCACTGATCATCATATGACTTCTGACGAGACTGTGTAGTATCCTTCCCCTTCTGAATCAAATTTATCTACTATGTGGTCTCCTGAACAAGACGATGTCCCAACAAAGCTGGCTCTCATGCCTCCATCCAACATAAGGGTGATCGACAAGGCCTACCATACAAAATCTCATAAGGTACCATCTAAATCGTGGCTTGAAAACAATTTTTGTTGGAAAACTCAACAAGAGGTATGTGCTTCTCCCACGAACCTCCCAACTCTAGGATGAATGCTCGAAGCATGTCCTCAAGTATCTAAATCATATGCTCGGACTGGCCATCTATCTTAGGGTGGTAGGATGTACTCAAAATCACCAGTGTACCCAAATCTTTCTATATCCCATACCAGGCCTGAGAAGTAAAATGTGTGTCCCTGCCTAAAATGTCAGATTGTGGAACTGCATTCAGATGTACAATCTCATGGATGTACAATAGCCCCAACTCATCAACACTGAAGGACTCCTTGATCGGAATGAATTGAGTGACCTTCGTAAGTCTGTCAATGACATCCCATAATGAATCATTCCCTCAAGGGAACCTTGAAAACCCTATAACAGAATCCATCACGACATCATTCCACTTCCACTCGATAATTGGTAACTACTGCAAAATCCATGTTTTTCGCTGATGCTTCGCCTTCACCAACTGATAGGTGGGACACGTCATGACCAAACCTACAACGTCCCTCTTCATTCGTGGCCATCAATACAGAAGTTGTAGATCATGATACATCTTGTTGACACCAGGATGAGCTTCCCAAACTTGGTAGAAAAATTCCCACATCAGCTCCTTGTTTATGTTTGTTGGCACCCATATGCACCCCTGGAAATGCAAGTTCACATCCTCACTTATGGTCCATCCAAAAAATAGGGTCCTAAAACACGCTCTTGTAGGACAAGGCCTTCAGAATCTGATAGCTTTATTCATTCGTACACAATCATGAAGGTAAGAGGTAACAGCTACAGAAGAAAGGAATGTCTCCCCTATATAAAATTATAAAGTATATCCATAGACATTTTGGTAGGACTACAAAATACTTCTTGAGCTAAAAATGTGATTTGTGTTATTTTTGACCCACTGACTGTATATGTACATTTCCATCCTTTTCAATATATTATATCTTTGGATCATTTTCTCGACTGTACCTATGATAGGTTGTAAGGTTATATGGATTTTCTAATTCCATTGTATCGGAAAAAGATCCTAGGATCACTTATAACTTTTGGAAAGGCCTGAAGAAGTCATTATGAAAAAAAATTCAGCAATACTTTTCATTCCCAATAATATGGATAGACAAAGAAAAGAAGTCAACTATTATAGGATATGCTTAGATATTTTTAAATGGACAACTAGGGATGTTAGGATCCGTATATTTATTTAGATTAGATTTCTTATAATACCATCTTCCATTCAAAAATACTGATGGCACCTTTGGAGGCATTATTTGGAAAGTAGTGTCGAACTCTATCATTTTGTACGAAATTCATGTAAAGGAAGTTGATGGGACTAGAGTTAGTAGAGAAAGTGGATTATAAAGTGAATATGATCCAGTAACACATGAAAAAATCATAGATCATTAGGAATAGTTATGCAGATTATAAGAGGAATGTTTTTTTAAGCAGGTGATCATATTTTTCATATAATCTATCCCAGAAAAACATTATGCATTTTTCTTAGAATGGAATTTAAAGTCAATGGTTCATTGGAACAAATGAAATCATAAATAATGCTAGACCAGTTGACTACTGAGTGTCTTTACCTCTGATTTTATCATATGTTCCCTATTTATGTAACTTTAATGTAAAAATATGATATATTTATATCATGAAATAAATTAATAAATATTTCTAAATCGATAAATTATGTTTTGGTATTTTTTGTGAAACCATATTTTTTATTTATAATTTTATAATTAATTTAATTATTAAATAGAAAAATTATTTCATGAATATAAATTCATAAATTAATATTTTTTTAATATTATAATATAATTATATGATTCCTTTTATAAATTTTTATATTATAATAAAATCTGTTAACGTTTTAAAGTTTGTATTTTTTGAAAAAAATTGATTTTAATGAAAAATAAAATTTATCATATTTATAAAATTATTTACATAAAATTGAGTTCAATTTGTAGTTCTAAATAGAAAAAAATTGAAAGAGTGAATTTTTACGATTTTCCGAAATTATATGATTTTTCGGGAATAGTTAAATATGAAAATTTATTATATTTAACAAATTCAAAAAACATTGAGTCATAGATGATGTAGGGAAGATGTAAGCCAATAATAATGAACACTCAATTATTATTTTAATATATTTAGTGATAATTATAAAACTATTCATAGTATTGAGATAAAGTAATAATATAAATAATATAATAATAAGAAAACACCCCTCTTCTCCACAATAAATTAAAAATATAACTACCTATTTTCCTCAAACCTCAAAGCATGTTATCTTGTTGAACATCTATATAATAATCATTAGTAGCCTCTCCTCAAAATCTATGACCCATTGGCTTAACCAAAAAGACAAAACCAAGGGCCTTAAGGAGGTTCTCATTGAGGGTAATTCTGGAGGTAAAATCCACAACCATTTTCTTTTATTTTATTTTCAATTCCATTACTAGTCTTATACACTTTTCACATCAACATATCCAATTAGAATGAAAAATCTATTATCATTTAAATACCACAATTTTATCTTGTTAATTAAAAAATTCAACATTGTAATTATTCTCCACCCAAATTTACTCTAAAACTAAGAACATAGTTTGTGTTGTGTCAATTTACCACCATCATGGACGATACACAACAATTTTTCATTAGCACCACCAATTTTATAAATAACACCATTGTTATGGTAAAACAATATTTTATTATACATATAATAAGTTATTTAGTTTTTTATATCCAAGATATAAACATGATATTGAATGGAATTATATAAGTTCATGATGTTCGTAAAAATTATCAAAATAAATTAAATCATTTTTCTTACTATTTTATCAAATGAATCAACAAATTATTTTAAAAAAAAATTATATATTGTATCATTTATCATTCTGAGAACATATTATAAGCATTTCATTCCAATTTTGGAATTATTCATGCATTCGACATGAAAATCTATATTGAACCAACCATAGAAACCATTAAATAAATACACCCAGTACCAGTGAAATAAAAAAAAATTCTTAATTAATGGGTTGAAAAAAATTTAGAATATCATGTAAATTATCATAAATATAATTTATTTATTTAATAAATTATTTATACTCTTCAAAGAATTGTACAAGATGTTTGACAACATTTGCAGGAAGTTGAACTCGAGGCAAGGGACACCTGAGCTAAAACACTGTTTTAAATATTTAATTTTCTAAATAATTATATTTTATGACCATGTCATCAAATTGGTTTTTATTAATGTATAAATATGGTTATTGGTGATTTAATTTAGATTCTATTAATTGATCTTATTCATATTTTATGTAAGGTACATTCTATTTAAAATCCACTTTAATGTATTTTTTAAGAAATTAAAAATGATAATTTTTTATATATACAACATCAGTGGTTTTTAGCGCTTTCATAACCCTTTATTATTTCTATGTTTCTCTTATATTCTTTCAATGATTTTTTAAGTATATGATTTCATTATTATGTGATTGGTTTAAAATTTTAGTTTTATGAAAATGGTATTTTAACAAATGAGTGTGTTTTTATAAAGAGTTAAAAAAATCTCTGTCTCTTTATTCATGATATCTTCCTTATAAATTGTTTATTGTGGTTTTATCCCATTATATGTAAATATATGACTTTTTTAGACCCATTTTATATCATTATATGTTTGATTAATCTCATTATTGCTCAAGATGTAACGGGTGATCCCCATTGTATCTCTCCAAGGCATTGTGTGCTACAAAAATGGTATTTTACCGTAAGGATATTCCATTTGTAATATTTGATGTAAGAGTGATATGTAAAGTTTTTCCCAAGGATAATGAATTATTTTTATATTCATTATTATGAGTTTTCAATAAAATGTTTTTTAATAGTTTTTCATCATTTCACTAGAAAAACTATTTTATTTCATTATGTTCTTTAATAAACATATTATGATCATCCCAATTTTTTAGTTTTTTTTATTGGTTATAAGGATTTTGGAGAGAAATAATTATATCAAGATGAATGTTATAAATATTTCTCAATGAAATCATGTTTTATGGATGACGTGGATAATATTTTAATAGTTTCCCTTGGGCATGAATATGGTTTATTATATCCATGTTGAATAAATATATAAACAAGAAATGATAATAAATGTGAAATAATTTAAATTGTGGAATAAATCTATTTTTATGTAATATTTAAAGGCTAGGTCCTTATACCTTCCACTTACTGTAAATTTGATAACTTCATTTGTCGACATGTTGATAATCGCCTCCTCAAAGAGACATGATTTGTTCACACTCTACATGTGATTTAATATGGATAAATATACTAAGATTATAAAATATATATGAAATATTAATTATAAAATAATGATATTATAAATATATAATTTACATTATTTCTTTGAATATGATAAAGAAACTAAAACAATTTTCATGCGTACGTACGACCTACCATTTTTCTTAAAGGTTTATTTCATTTCATCTATATATTTTTTATATATTTTTATAAATAAACATATACTAAATATTTATGATATTAAAATAATTTTTAAAATTCATACAAATAATCAAACCATGATGCATGTAAGAGTATAAATATTAATAAATCAGAACATTTGCATAGAACAAAGAAGATATTAACTATAACATAATAATAACATGGAGTTTTTTCATAAAAAGGAAACATAAAATAAAAAAAATCATATATGGTATGATATATAAAAATATATTCTAGTGGAAGATTTATAATAAACTTATAGTTATTATAAATGGTGTTTAAATGTATACGAAGAATTTCAAGGCTTAATGTAGGAAACTTTTGTCTCACTTTTTATCTTTGTAGGAGACATGCCTTATTCACCACAAATTTATATTGCATGGTGTCTTAAGGCCTATTGATGGATTATATTATTATTATACAAAAATTTATGAGAATTTAAATATCCATTTTATGACCAATTTATGGGGTTTATGTTTCTGATTTTTCCAAATCGGTAATGTAATTTTGACTCAATTTACTTTCTTTGAGCCTGATGCGATGTTATGCACCTATATTTTTCTATGAGTTCTTTGTACTATTTTTTAAAATATATAGCATGAATGTATTTTTTTTATAAATTTTTTTCATATTTTAATGTTACTTTTTCCATTTTATTATGATTTTAATTTATTAATGTGGTGATTGTTTATACTTACAACTTCATCATGTATTGATATTATTTATGGATATGTATTTATTGAAGATATATTATAATACATATCTCAATAAATATTATTAATTTTATTACACCATATTAATTAAGGTTATATCCAAGTAATGGTACCATTTTTTCCACTATATAAAACATGATATAATTTAGTAAACTTTTTAATGAAAACCCGACCTAATTTCAACTTTTTTTTTGAAATATATGTTAATTCAATACTATGTTTTATAAAAATTATTTAAACCTTTTTTAATATTAAAAAATTATGTGTAAAGTATATTTTTACCCATTCATTTTTTTTCAAAAAAAATAAATGTGATTATATTCTCGTGTTACGATCAAAGCTCTTTTCTAAACATTTAAGTTGAGAATGGGATGTTTGGAATGTACAGACATACCCATTGTTAGTACCATAATTTTCATCATAATGTCATTTTTATTTTACATGGTTATTTTAATAAATATAATATCATAATATTATGTATATTCTATTATCATAATTTAATATTCAAAAGAACTTTTTTTTAATTTTTTTTTCTTCAAAAAGTTTTTTAAATTAGTTTCATTATTGTTTTTCAAAAGATAGTTTTCAAATAAAATTATTTCAGTGTTCTTAAATAATATTTTATAAGACTTAAATGTGTTCAGAAACCGTTTTTAAAAAGGTTTAAAAGATTTTTTATATGTTTTAAATGTTATTTACAAGGAAAATAGTCTTCAAAAACTCTTTATGTTTTAAAATGTTGTTGTAAAGGTGAAAAGAGATTTTCCTTAGAATATGTTTTAATCTATTTGCAATGGTTCATACATATGTTCTGAAAGTCTTCCAAGTAAATATATTTGGAGAATTATATGTGTTTTAAAAGGTTATTTTCATGGAAATTTTATGTTCCATGTGATCCTTCAGAATCCTTGTCCGTATAATATTACATCATTGGTGGTAGTTTATTCATTACTAGGGATATTATCCAGGGATACAATTCACATTATTTCTTTGAATGGTCTCTCTTTTAATAGCTTTATGTTTATGGATCATTTTTCACATTATCATGTTATATCATGATAAATTACATGAAACCCACTTACTTTAATGGGTCATTGAAGGATAAAATGATTTTTATTATATATATTTTCCATAGGTCATTATTTGATTAAATGTTTATAATACCCAATTAATCTCATGGGTTATTATATGATGTTTATGAAACCCATCTCTTATTATAGGTCATGATATGATGCATGTTTCATTATCTTTTGGAACATGTGTGTTGAATTTTATTATGTGAAGGGTTGTCCCTATATCTCCTATAATGTATTGGGTAATGCTAAGTGGTATATGAGCTCAATGGGTACATGGATTGTAGCTCAAGATAGAAAAAATGAGGGTACACTGATTGTATACAAATCATGAAAGCAATAGGGTACATATTTTTTACCCCAATCATGAAAAAAGAGGGTAAATGGGTTACAGAATATGATTGTTATCCGAATAAAAAAATTACAAAATTAGTATTATCCCAAAAGTAACAGGTAATTAAGGTCTTGGTAGGTTTTCCTGATATATGGTTTTCTATTATTATGTGTATACCACAAATTATTTGTCTAATTCATTTTTATTCAATCATGTTGTATTATATTGATTACATTATGATTCATGTCTTCAAAACTACAAATATTTATGCCACGACTCATGATTAATGTCTTTGATAGACAGATGAACTTCAAATGATATTCTCAAGTAATGATACCCTTATGTTATTGTTTTGTTTATATTATTCAATAATATAATATTATGGAGCATTTTTGCCCACCCCTTTCTTATGCATCCTTTCCCTAGGTTATGAATAATGTATTTGAGTATAATTTGTTAATTGGTAGAACATTGTGTAAACCAATGACGATATTTCACCATGTTAGAATATTTTGTATCCATGTATCCAAAGAAACTAATTTGATGTGGTTCATGGGCATGAATTTTTAAAATGATGAATATTAATCTATATTAATGTAATATTTATGTATATTAATCATGGACCATTATACATTATACTAACCTCTTATCTATGAGAATTGCATGGGATTCAATTTACATTGATAAGCCTTCATATTTTCTCTTATGTAATAGTTATTACATGGAGTTTGGTGCTTTATATAGTTATATTGAGTTGTGGAGGGAATTTCTTATTAATGTGGTTTATATTAACTTTAGCCAGAGGCCTATTCACTTGTCATTTAAATTTTAGTTTTTTTATAATGTACTGGCCAGTGTACTATTTTTAATATACGAGTCATGTTTTCCTTATTTAATATATGTTATAGTCACTCTAATTTTTCTTCTTCATCATATATATTTACTTTATTCTTCATTGAACTGTAGGGGACCCGTGAGACCCCTGTTTATACCAACATTTATTTTACTAAATACACTATATGTACATGATGTGTAAAATTATTTATAGATTCATCAATGACCCAAGGAGACTTATATTTGATGTCATAGTCTCCCTAAAAAATCATTGGTTTTCTTAGCATGTCATAATCATTTGACATATATGTTGGAAAGAACTAAGTCACGTGTAATCCCTGTAAGGGAATCATTTAGGCGGCCTAGGATGGGGTGTTGTAGTGTGGAATCATGGCTTCTTTCGAGAGGTGATTTTTTTAGATATAAATTATTATTTATTTAGGAGACTAAATAGGTGGATAGAGTCAACACTTATCCAGTATGGTACTAGTTAAAACCCTGATTTTTAGAGGATATAAAGTTCAAAAATTAAAGTTGTAAGATGAGTGAGGTGCATGGTTGGAATGAGAATCCCAATATAGGATAAATGGGTATTGATATGATTCATAATGCTTATGTGAGATCATATTATTTTTATATGAATCGTAAAATTTTCATTCTTTGGGAATGATTACCATTCATATTAAAAGTATTTCTTAACCTGACACCTCCATAGAAACCGTATTAATGGGATGGTATTATAAAATAATAATTTTTGTCTTCATATATTATTAAAATATTTTAGATTAATATAGATATGAGGGGAATAGTTTATTGATTGTGTTTTTTTTCATAGACACCACGGATAATTTATTTTTTATGGTTGGATTTTGAGAAAGCCCCAATTTAAAACATAAAATTCATCCAAGTGGTATGAGGTATGTGTGAAATGGTTTTATAGGTCATTTTTAATAAAAAAATTATTGATCATATTATTTCCAAATGTATAATAATTTTTAAAATTTATTAAAATAACAAGAAACCATTTTTTAAAATTGGAATCATGGGTAATTTGAGATTAAACATGGTTTTTGGGTAAAAAACTATAAATATAGGGGATTTATTTGGTTTTTTTGGTAAAAATATGTTTTATGATAAGGTAATATTTTGTAAACTCATGTGCGTACAATATGGTATTCATAAAAGAGGATAATATTGGTTACTTAATATGTCAAAAATATTCTATATGGTTTTTTTATATATTCCGTTCTTTTTTAATTATATATAATATAATCATGTAAATATATAAATTCCATGGGTATTTTCATAGAATGATTTAATTATATTTGTATGTGATTGAGGATATTGTGGTCCCCAAGGGTTCATATCATGTATAGATTCCCTATGATCACTAGTTCACTAGTAGATTGATGTATTTGAATCTGCTACAAAATATGTGTTAATGGGATCCTTGGATGGGTGTGTTTCCCATAACTCATGTTTTGGTTAGAGAGAAATAAGTGCCTAGGTATGTTGGTTTACTACATTTTAAAATGTTTTTTGGGAATGAATATGGATGTTTTTATATCAAACACTGATTCAATGGTTGTTTCAAGAGATTCATTTGTGGTCATGTCATGAAATTGATGTATAATTTATTTTTCATATTATCTATTCATGCATTATATCTTTTTTAGATGATTTTAGACTGTAAAGCCTTGACCCTAGTTATCCAGTGTCGGTGCATTATTACGTATCATTGGAAAAATCACAAAAGATCGAGTCTCTAATGACCGATTAGTTTAATATCCTTGGAAGTAATAGATACATTCATAAGTTTTACATTACATAATAAAATGGAAAACTAAAAAAAATTGTTTCTATAGACAACACCATGATCCTATAGACTATCCCGGCAGGTCAGTCATAATATACTTCTTCGCATCCTAGGAAAAATGTAACATAGGAAGGGGTGAGCTCAAATGCTCATTAAGGATAACAATATACCAGAAACATTCATAAATAAGAGTAATAATTTAAAGAAATGTATAAAAATTAAACAAAATCCTTTTCAACCTTTATTTCATCATTATAAGGAAAATATAAATATAAAATAATTCCATTAACTTACTCACGTGGATATTCTACTAGTCGAATAATCACATGAAATATCAATAGCCACTTTATAAGGATGGAATGCATAATTCCAGATATCATAACCATGTATTCAAGGCCTTGTTCCAAGACTACCAATAAGATTTTATCAAATCCTTGAGCTAGGACACTAGTTTGTCTCATGATACCTACCGATGCATCTAGGAGAAATAGAAGGTTCCCCCCATCACTTATTGAGTCCAATGCATTCCTCAAATGAAAAGGTTTAAACATAACATAAAAATTCGTATGAAAACTAGAAAATGAAATGTCAATACTTTATCCATAAACCATGAATGGTGTAAAAATAACACATCCAAAGTCAAAAATATCACAAAACCTTCAATACAATATGGATTTATTGTATCATAATAAATCAACTTCAAATAACATTAAAATCAATCAAATGATTTTGACATAGAAAAACTAAAATCCTTTTTTAGAGAAATATCTCTTTCTATTTTAAAATCATTTAACTGTCACATAATTCTAAATAAACATTTATTTTTATGATTTTATTATTAGATTGTAAGGGAAGCTTCGTTGATATTATAATAGAGGAAAATAGATGCACCCGCCGTATAAGTTAAAAAAATTCTTAACATAATTTTGTAGAAAAGGTCATAAATTACCATATTAGGAAAACACCGAAAATATTCCTTTCAAAACATATAATGTCAAATAAGGGTATAACGACTTTACCCCATTTTCTAGTAAATAGTAAAAATGTTTTGAAATACATTTTTATGAAACACGGATGTGGATGATAAAGAGGTCCAACTAGATGCTTACGTATAAACAACCTTATATAATAAATAGATTTTGAAATTAACCCTTACCTTTTACTTATCCTTGGTCGAGGGTAGGGTTACCTCTTGTATAATGGTGAAATAATTGTTATTAAATTATACAAGAATCATATACATTAATATGATATCATATTTGATATTTTAACATTTCTTTGTTAATAATATCTTAGTATTATCGTCGTTTCAGGTGTTAACTGATTCGTTTTCCTTTATATTGCTTGTTACGTAAGTAATTTTTGTTATCGACATAATGTATCTTATTCATATTCATAATTATATTAAATATTTAAACATTATTTTTAATCATCTAATGAAAATCTTTCTTGAATGGATACGATGGGAATGAATCTCATTGCATTCATGGAGACGGTAATCCATACCTACACACGAGCGACAATATCATTATTTTGATATTATAATAATATATAATATGATGGTATATCATATATACATAATCACTATCATGTAATATTTACTATTCACATCAATTACACATCATTATTATAACTATCCATATAATAATATATTGAATAACAACTACACGATGACGTGGAGACGGTATGCCGTACGTACGCACGTATGGTGACACGTCATTCAAAGGATGGATAGAATAATGAATATGGTTTAATCATATTTATAATAACATCATAGTATATAGAATATACTAGAGTTATTATTTTAGGAATTGAAACAAAGAAGAAAGAGGATGTGGATGAAGAATGGAACTAGAAATAGGTGATGAAATATTTACTTCTTCTTAGGGTTCTTCCTTTTTATTTGATCAAAAGGGCATCTTAGGTTCACTTTCTGACTAATGGAAGGCCTTGAGGATTATTTTAGGGCACTGTAGAGGGTATGTTTTTGGGTTTTTTTGAGCCAAATGGCTTTGAAGGTGTGAATTATAGAGAAGGGTAAGTGCCATTTTAAAATAGCGGTGAGGGGAACCTTATGAAAAGCTAAAATTATTATTTTATAATAAAATCATTTTCTATTTCAAATAGAACCAAAATTAATTATTTAAAGTATATGGTAGGTAACGGTCTAAAACCACTCATCCAATAGATTCTATACAGGTTTGGTTCACTATGCTAACTTTATTATTTAGATTTATCTCTTAGTTAAATAGTTTGACATTTACCATGTCCCTTTGTATTTTTATATTATATGGTCAATAAACATACTATATACTTCCAATATAACCCCAAGTGGTTCATTAATGATGCACCTATAGTTATATATGACATTTGGTAGAACCTTAGATTTTTAGAAATATAATATTTATTAATAATATAATATTTGTTTTAAAAACTCTTTTATGTCAAAGTTGACACTATTTTGTATTTTGTTTTTTATAAATTCATAATAGAATTATTACATTGAAATTATTTCATCTATCCAACCATAACATGTCTTATTAACCTATAAAATATTTGGAATGCATAAAAAGTCTCAAATTACATTTATTTTGATATTTATAATATCAATTATTTTAATCATTCATTAATATGGTAATTACTGCATCATCATGGTGTCGTAAATATATTTAATTATTTAATGACTAAAAATTATAAATAAAATACCATTATGTTTTAAATCTATTTATATTTATAATAAATATTTATAGTCCAATTTATCTTAGGTATAACAATATATTACAAATGTTTTAGTTATTAAACATTGATTTTATCTCTTTTAACTCTTCTTTTAATAAAATAATAATAAATGTCCAAATCTAATCCAAGTGGACCAAAGAGGATCATATTTTATTCCTAAGATTTTTTTGGTTGAATTATACTTATCCAATAGAATTAGGACATATGTTAGTGTAATAATAACATAAATTTTACCTTTAATAACGTTATTTACTTTTAACCATTGTAAATAAAAGTAAAAAAGTTACTATTCACCAAAAATTGTTTTCATCTTATTGAACCACATTTTACTAAATGATATAAAATGTGTCTCTCAGATATATTAAATTAAACTCACAAAATCAGAAAAATTATGTTTTATGAAAATTTGCAAATGCTCTTAGGAGGTGGGTAAAAGTCGGTAAAAAATTAAATAAAAATTTTATATAAAAGAATTATTACAAACTAGCTCCAATGAAAAAAATTGAACATATATAGGTATTATAAATATATATTTACCTAAAATAAATTTTAATAATATAAATAATTATTTAAATAAAAATTCATTTTTAAACAATAACTCAATGGATTTCACTATTCATCAAAAATTGGATGTTTTCAGAAAAATACCCAAAAACACTATGATAATTTCGATATTATGAACCAAAAAAAATTCCATTTTGAAAGAAAAAATTTATAATATTTCAAAAAGTGGGTATTACTATTTATAATGTATAGTTTGATTGGTTTCGGTGTGTTATAACTCAATGTTGTGTACAACACATGCTATTGTATTATTCAAAGAGAAGCGTATCGTGGAAGATTGGGGTGTTACATTCTCCCTTCCTTTAAATAATTTCATCCTCAAAATTTCTAGAATATTACGACATAAATTGACTCGGGTGGTTCTTCGTCATAAGTTCCTCAGGTTCCCACGTTGCCTCTTCCATGTTATGGTTTCTCTAAATAACTTTTTCCAGACGAGTTGTCTGGTTTCTTAGCACATGTTCTCTTGTATCAATAACCTTAATAGTCTCTTCGCAATAAGACATATCGGGTTCTATTTTTAATTCTTCCCAGGTGAGTACATGTGTTGGGTCAGGCATGTATTTTCTCAACAATGATATGTGGAATAAATTGTCAACTTTGGATAGACTTAGTGGAATTGTGATACAGTAAGATACAGCCTAAATTTGTTCAATAATTTCGAAAGGTCTGAAGTACCTCAGACTCAATTTTAAATTCTTACCAAAACATATAACACCCTTCCATGGAGATACCTTTATAAAAACATGGTCTCCCACCTAAAATTTGAAAACCATCTTTTAGTTATCAGCATATCTCATCTACTTAATTTGAGATGCTTATATGTGGGTTTGGATTACCTTCACTTGTTCCATCATTTCCTCCACAAGTTTTATGCATATGAGTTTTCTTTCACTAATATAATCCAAATAGGTTAGTGTGCGACATCTCTTTCCGTATAACGCTTAATATGGTGCCATCAGAATACTTGAATGTAAGAAATTGATTTAGGAAAATGCTACCAGAGGTAAATATAGATCCCACAGACATTGAAAGTCAAGGGATCATGATCTTAGAATGTCTTTTAAGGTTTGAATAGTCCACTCTGATTGTCTATAAGTTTGGGGGTGGTAGACAGTGCTCAAACAATGTTTAGTATCCAGGGATATCTAATGAATTTTCTGAAATCATGATGTAAAATGTCGATCACAACCAGAAACAATTGATATGGTTACTATATGATGTCTCACAACTTCATTAATATATAATCTTGTTATACGTTCAAGTGGAAAATCATCTCTTATAGCAAGAAAATGTGCTGACTTGGTTAAACGATCAACAATGACCTATATTTCATCATTATTTTGAGGAGTATTTGGTAGTCCCATGACCATGTTCATCGTAATATTATCCCATTTCCACTCAGATATGGGAAGAGGTAACAAGACTCCTCCAGGTTTTTACCTTCTAGCATTTACTTGTTGACAAAACATACTTCATGACACAAAATTAGCTATCTCCCTCTTCATGTTGTCCCACCAAAAATGATCCTTCAAATCTCTATACATCTAAGTGCTACCTGGGTGTATAGAAAAATTGGAACTATGAGAATCAACCAATAATTCCATTTTTAGATCAGGTATATCTGGAACACAAAGTCTCTTACAAAATTTCAAAATTCCATCTTCATATAAGAAGTCACCAAATCTCCTGTTATTCACAGCTTTAATCTTCTTTTTAAACTCCTCATCATCAGCTTGAGAACCTTATTATCCTTTCTAATAAAGACGGTTTGTCAAACATTTGAAAAATTATTGATGATCTACCTTCCATGGTTATTCCCATATCCATCTTTACTAGATCCATGAAAATAGGATCCCTTTCAACTCTCATCTTATTCAAAACTCCATGATCCTTTCTACTCAAATCATCTTCCACCTTATTTTCCTTCATCAAGTGGTAGTGTATCATGCAATCAAAATCCTTGAGTAGTTAAATCCATATTCTTTGCCTCATGTTGTGTTTTTTCTGTGAGAAAGTATACTTCAAACTCTTCTGATATGTATAAATCTCACAATTTTCACCATAGAGATAATGTATCCATATAATCAAAGAAAAGATTACATCTAATAACTGAAGATCATGATTAGGATAGTTTTTCTCATGAATGTTTAGCTATCGTGATTCATAGGAAATAACCCTATCATTCTGCATAAGGACACAATGAAGTCCTTAATTTAAAACATCACTATAAATAACAAACCCATCATTCCCTGATGATAGAGTCAGTATAGGATCATTGACTAATATTCTCTTCAATTATTCACAACATTCTTCAAATTATTTTGTCCAAAAAAATTTCACCCCATTACGTGTGATCTTGGTTAATGGGTTAGACAATTGGGAAAAAATCTGGACGAAACGCCGATAATAACCTGATAAACCAATAAAATTGCTTACCATAGATATACTCATCGATGCTGGCCATTCATGGATTTCTGTTGTCTTATAAATATCAACAGAGATTCCATCCATATAGACGATATGGATAAGAAAAGAATATCATGATTCCAGAATTCACACTTGTTAAACATCTCATATAATTCAGTTCTTCTAAGAGTCTTCAGGATAATGCACAAGTGATTTTCAGGATCTTCCTAGATTTTGGAGTATACCAAGATATCATCAATAAATACCACTACAACGTCATCAAGATATTCCTTGAAAACTCTATTAATTAGATCCATGAAGAAAGAGGGTGCAATAGTCAATCCAAAAGGCATTACTCTATAGTAGTAATGCCCATACCTAGTTCAAAATGATGGCTTTGGAATGTATTCCTTCTTCACGCACAACTGATGGTATCTAGATCGAAGGTAAATAATTGAAAAATATTGAGATACATTAAATTGGTCAAATAAATCATCATTGTGAGGTAAGAGATACTTGTTTTTTTATTGTTATAGCATTGATCTCCTTGTAGTCAATGCACAACCTCATAGATCCATCATTCTTCTAAAAAAAATGATAGGGGCTCCCCATGGAGAAACACTAGGGTGAATAAATCCCTTATTACTCAATTCTTCTATTTATTTTTTTAGTTCCACTAATTCCACAATGGCCATTCTATAAGGGCTCTTCGATATGGGCCATGAACCATGAAGTAAATCAATAGAAAACTCCATTTTTCATTATGGAGGATGTCCAGGTAAATCCTCTGTAAATACGTCAACAAACTAATGCACAATAGGTTCCTCCTCTATTTGAACATTATTTTCCTCACCCATAGGTTTTTCATTCTCTTCCTCCCAAATAATTGAATTTTATTGAGCTATTGGGGGTGGATTTAGATAATAATTAGGTAGTGACATTTCTTATCTAAATATAAGGTACTCCTTTTCCTCATAAAAAAATTGTTACCTCCTTATTATTACAATAAATTTTGGCATCATGGTCTGAAATTCAATCAATACCAAGTAGTATATCAAATTCCATCATGGTTATAACGATGAGATCAGAAGATAAATAACATTTATATTCCTTAATGAGAACTGATTCACTAAAAATTGTTGTAATCATACTTACCTTATGATTTTTGACTAACACCTCCCTTGTTAAATAAAATTGTAAATATCTAATTTTCATATAAAACATGGTTGATAAGAAATAATTCGATGATCCATAATAAAATAAATCATTTTCTAATCTTGAGGAAGCCATTAAATTACCTTCCCCTGTGACTTTCAAAGCATTAACCTAGACAGTAGTGATAACATAAACTTGGACATGATCACATGGCCTTTTCTGAGGTATGTTTCTTGACACTTAGGACATTAATTCTCATAATTACCCCTTTCTCTAGAATTGTAGCATTCATCATTGACAACCTCTTTCTTCCCCTTCCAATAACGAGGTTAGTGGCCTTTTTCACCACACTTGTAACAGACTCTCATTCCCTTCAGGGAAGTACCAGGGTCTTTCTTCCCACATTTAATGCAGGAAATTTATACAAATTTTCCCTTCTTCCCCTTATTTCCATTTCTAGAGTGTTGAATGGTTCTCTTATTCACTTTCTTTTCTTTAATGTCATAAGACTTAGAGAATTATTTTTCTGTCATGATATCACATGAGACAATATCTTTATACGACGAGAAGGATTGTTAGAATAATGCTCGACAATGAAATGGCGTTACCCCATCAAAGATGGAATCAATCTTCCTTAATGGTTTACGTATATAATTTACATCATGCCTCACTAACCATGAAAAGTTAGATTCATACTTCATGACATTCTCATCCTCCTTTTCCCTCAGACTCCGAAATTGTCTTTCCATATCCACTTGATGGTCATGAGGAAAGTATTTTTCTACGAAAATTTCTATAAAATTCCTATATTTCATATTTGATACTTAATCATCTTCCTTTTTGTTTTGAATCAGTGACTACCATTGATCAGCATCTCCAATGAGGTGGTAAATTGCAATGAAAGCTTTTTCCCTTTAACTACTCCCCAAGGAGTGGAATATTTTCTCTAAGGAATTTATCCATTTCTCAGCTACAAGTGTATTTTTACCCCCATTGAATGTTGGTGTTTTTTGCCTCCTGAAGCGATCTAACATTTATTTTCCATTCTACGGATCAGGGTTCTCTATACGGGTAAGGTTATTATTCATAATCGGAGTGATTTTTACCAATATAGTGATAAGATGTTTAGCACCTGTTTTACTAGTAGCTCTATTATATTTTTCTTGAGCAGGAGTAAAATCCCTATATAGAGTGCGTGCATTGATACGGTTTCCATTCCATCCACTAGGAACCATTTTTAAAAAATGGAATAAACTAGATTAATTTATGAATCGAAATACTTAATTCCAATCTTATAAAATAGTTAACATAAATTGAACATTTTTTGGATATAATCATTAATCATAAAAAAAATCCTTCAGGAAGTATATACTCATAAACCCTTCATAATGGTTTTTATAGAAAATGGGAATTATCCTAAGCATATCCCACAGTAGTCTCATAACCAAGAGTTCAGCAAGGCACATTTTCATGCACCAGTTCACGTTCGAGTCTAGCTCCATGAGGTATTTTCAGGTTTTACCCCTAGTTACATCTGTGCCAGAGTAGCCTCAACAAGCTCGTATCCAAATAGGGTTGTATTTCTTGGGAAACTCACAAAATCTCTACAATACCAAAATTATAGGAAGTTATTCTATACTAATCCTCGAAGTCTATCTTAGGGCTATGTGCTCTAATCATAGTTTATCTAAATCTAGTTTCCAAGGATTATACTGAACTTCCTCTGATACCCCATGTAACACACCAACCCTCATAACCCAGAGTCAGTGCATTATAACGTATCATTAGCATGATCACAGAATATCATGTATCAAATGACCAATTAGTTTAGTATACTTAGATGTACTAGATATATTTATAAGGTTTACATTACAACATAAAATGAAAAAAAATACATCAACGTTATTTCCATAGACAACACTGAGATCCCATAGACTATCCCTACTGGTCAGTAATAATATACTTCTTCGCATCCTATGAAAAATAAAACATAGAATCGGTTGAGGTCAGATGCTCAGTAAAGATAACAATATAGTGGAAACATTTATAAATAAGCATAAACATTTAAGGAAATGTATAAAACTAAAAAAATCTTTTTCAACATTAAGTTCATCATAATAAGTAAAATATAAATCAAAATAATTCCATTTACTTACTCACATGGATATTCTAGTAGTCGAATTGTCACATGAAATATCAATAGCCACTTTCATAATGATGGAATGCATAATTCCAGACTTCATAACCACATAATGAAGCCTTTGTGCCAATACTACAGATAAGATTTTGTCAAGGCCCTATGCCAAGACACTTGTTTGTCTCATGATACCTAGCGATACATCGATGAGCTATAGCGGTCTCCACCCATCACTTTCTATGGCCAATTCATTCCTCATATGAAAAGGTTAAACATAAAATAAACATTCATACTATAAAAAGCATACGAAATGGAAATAAATTATCCATAAACCATGAATGGTGTAAAAATAACACATCCAAAGACAAACATATCACAAAACCTTCAATACAATATGGTTGCTTTGTATCATAAAAAATCTACCCCAAATAAGTTTAAAATCCATCCAAGCATGTTAACATCTATAAAATCAAAACAATTATTAGAAAAATATCTCTTTCTATTTTGAAATCATTTATGAGTCACATAATTATAAGGAAAACATTTATTTTGAAAATAGTCTTATAAGTTATTATTGGAATATTTTATGATGTTATAATGTCAGAAAATAGCCGCACCCACCTTATAAGTTAAAAAAACATGCTTACCTTGATTTTGTCGAAATGGTCATAAAGTACCTTGTTTGGAAAATGACAAAATGATTGATTTAATGAAATATATGGTCAAATAAGGGTATAAATGACATTAACCCATTGTCTAGTAAATAGTAAAAATGTTTTGAAATATGTTTATAAGAAACATGGATGTGAGTGATAAAGAGGTCCCAGTAGATTATTACGTATAAACAACCTCAAATAATAATAACATTGTGAAATTAACCCTTACCTTGTACATTTCCTTGGTCGAGGGTAGTCTAACCTCCAATATAATGGTGAAATAATTTTTATTAAATTATACAAGAATCATATACATTATTATGATATCAAATATGATTTTTTAACATTTCATTGTTAATAATATCTTAGTATTATCGTCATTTTGGGTGTTAACTGAATCATTTTTCTTTATATGATTTGTTACATAAGTAATGTTTATTATTTATAGGATGTGTCTTATTCATATTCAGAATGATATTATGTATTTAAACAATATTTTTAATCATCTAATGAAAATAATTCTTCAATGGATATGATGGGGAATGAATCTCATCACATTCATGGTGATGCTAATCCGTACTTACACACGAGCGACAATATCATTCTTTTGATATTAAAATAATATATAATTGGTTTGAATATAATATATAGTAATTCATTATCATTTTATATTTATTATTTGCATCAATTACACAATATTATTATACCCATCCAAATAATAATGTATTGAATAACAATTACACCACGATGTGGAGACGGTAAGCCATACATACACATGTATGATGATAAGCCATTAAAAGAATGAACAGAATAATTAATATGGTTGTACCATATTTATAATAACATCAATGAATATAGAAGATTCGGGAGTTATTACTTAGTGTTATGGATTCATTTATAGTCTTTAGATTAAAATAAAATTAAATTAAAAATGAATTGTTATACCATGTTAGGTATTTTTCCTAGGATGATATTGGGAGATCATTATGGAACATCCACATGAGGTTGTTCCTTGCTCTAGTGTATCAAAATTTCCCAATTAGTTATACAAAAATCAGGTGAAGTTAAATTAAATTTTCAATGGATATTAATTATTATGATTTTACAGATAAATTTATGATGCATTGTTTAAATTTAATTATTTATATTTTTAGGGCATTGGATAGGATACTAAGGTAATTTTAGAGATGGTTGATCTCTAGAGACAATGGTAAGGCCTTCTTTAGAGGATGGTAACTCTGAGATTGTGGTGGGTATACTTTACATTATTGGGACTCTGGTTCTTTTCACATTTTTTATATATGTTCCCTGATATTATATTTTTTTGTATACATGCATGACTTGTATTTTTTTTACCATAAGGATGGGATGAGCCTATGTTGAACTAGTACTCAATATGAACTATATATCATGATAAATTGTACCGTATTGGTAATATGGATTAAAATTTTTTGGGAGACCTCCATATGGATTATCTTCATGTATTGAGTGTTTTTAAAGAATAAGGGGATTCCTATTTTAATATTATTTTTAAAAGTAAAAATTAATGAATCTAAATTTAATGTAAATTGGTGATATGATGAACATGTTTCAAATTGAAATTTTAACAGGATAATTAAGATATAAAATAATAAATTAATTATATTTAGAAATGGAATATAATTTTTTATTTTTTCCCTATGAGAACTATATGGTGTTATTAAGGTGACTTATTAATCCCAAAAAATGAGAATAACCTCATATCGGGCGGACATGAGTATGTAATACCCTTTTAATTGATGAATGTTGTCTCTTGTGTAACCTGTTGAGGATGAGATATGGAATTGCGACTGAGTAACACCTGTAGGATGGAAAATATGAGTTTTGACCTTGGTTAATCATTGTGAGTACAACTATAATATATTTTCCCCAAAAGAGAGAACATTTTATATATGATTAGTAATTATTGCTGGTGTCATAATAGAACCTAAATAGATTTTATGGTTTAATAAATCAATTTTGATGGTTATGGGTTGTGAACTTGAGTCTCCAAACATAGAACTATGAGATGAATTTGGGAAAATAACTTAACAATATGAGATGTGTCATGTGAGACGTTTTGGGTGTTGTAAAATTCATTTGAGAACTATTAGCATACGTGGTATACCTTGGATAGGGTCCTCGCATTGGGGTTAGGGGATACTAATCCCATGAAGATTTGGATACTTTTGAATCCCCTTATTGGGATTCGTCTATTAAGCCTATATACCTAGTTGAATTAAGCCTCATCTAATTAAATTTTATATACTTGGAGGGATAAAAATATTTTGTTTATCTCTGTATGCTATGTGGGATACGCTCAGAGTTTTTATCACTATATATATGGTGGGATATTATTAGGTTTTTTTCTCTTTATACAGTATAGGTTACCCCTTCATATTTTTCTTCATATACCATATGATAAATTCTTTAGGTGTTTATCTATTTATACCTTGTGGGTTTTCTTTGAGTGTTCATCTCTATATACCATTTTGTTCATCCCACATGTATTTATTAATGTTTAATAGGATAATTCATCCCTCAAGAAAATTAAAATGTTGGAAGGGTTATATGATGTTCTCAGAGATTCTCAACCACTTGATAATGTAGTAATGGAATTATATACTAGTTTTGGGATGGAACATAGTCCCCTTAAGTGGTTACTTATAGATATACACATCCATAACAAGATAAATAAGGTATGGTAATTCATGTTGGTCATTCTTGCACTTGATATCCCCATATATTTATTTTATGTTCTTTTGTGTCATGTTTATGTTTGGGTCTATTTAGAGTTCATTTCCACACACTTTATTAATGTTTAACTTGAATATTCATTTGATCCCAGCATCACTCAGTACTATCAAGCCATTGGGGTTTCCTATTGGGTCGTCAGACTCACCCCCAATCTGTTTACACCACATGGGTCTTGATGATTATGCATAGGTCTTCTTGATTTCTCGAACATCAAATGTATTTCATAGATCTATGGTCATGGTCCTAGTCACCTGAGTAGTGGAGCCAATTTATCGGTACTATAGTTTACAGTTATTTGGCGTAGAGGGTAGTTTAATTTTCAGAATTATTTTAGTTATTAATTAGCAAGTATTTTTTCATGGAATAATTTCTGATAAATGATTCTTTTTTATTTATAATATATTTTTTGCCCTCTATTTATTATACTAAACCTTATTAGTTTAATTATTTCTTTTCAAGAGTATTTGGGGATAATAGGATCCACATATATACTTATAGGTATTTCATAAATTGTGTTGAATGGTATGGTCGTATTAAATATTTGCAGATTGTGGTCTAACCCCTATGCATTATATTATATAGAATTGTAAATGCATGACTATATGCATCCCTCATAACTCGTTGAAAACCCATAGCATATAGGGAGTCATTCTTGATGTCATTTGGAACCCCGACTTGGGAAATATTCAAGTATCCTAGGAAAAGTCACTATATTGTGGGATTAAAGTGTGTTTTTAATGGACATCGTCAGTTATAAATTGATATATATTATTGGAATTCATGATGTTGATTGAGTAAATTCCAAAAAAGTATGACCTTCATTAAAAAAATGATTATAAGGTGTATCTAGTATAAGACTATGTATTCTAGGACATGTGAAGTGCTGGTTGGATTCAAGAATCCTAATGTGGGACGGATGCGCCTCATGAAGATTCACAAGGAATAATAGTGAGATAGTGGGTTATACATGAATCATGATAGTGTAAGGTTTGGGAAATGATACATTGTATGATTGATATTGTTTTTTGATATTATGCCTCATTGAAATCCATATTAATTGATGAAAACTATTTTATAATATGTTTTTCTTCAAATATAATATAAGGGGTGATTAATTAATTCTTATATGAGAAAATTTGTTGAGTGATAGTGATATATATTATATTCCATTATAGGGTAGTGATTTTGGGGAGGTTTTATTATGAGAAAAATCATATATTTAAATACCTTATCTCGTGTCATAGTATGAAATTCATGAGAAATGGTTTAATAATTACTTTTTACTAGAAATTCCACATGGAGATAATGATATGGAAATTTCCATGAATTTTACAAATTTGAAATAGATGAGGCAAATGGTTCTGAAATATTTTTTCAAGATGAATTAGAATATGGGATAGATTTAATTATAAGAAGAACTGAAAGGATGTGGAGTTTGTAAATTTTAGATTTAGTAAAAAAACCTTGTTTCTAAAGGGTAGTTTTTGAAAATACAAATGTGTATGATATTTATTTTAGAAGAGGTAAAGGTTCGATTAAATGATGATTAAACAACATATATATATATTTCACATATAGCTTCATGGTGGTATTATATATAACCAAACATTTTTGAAGTTATACATTACCATATATCATCCTAAAATGTTTAAATTATATATATATTTGTTTTCAAAGTGATTTTTGTCCTATTAGGGGTAGTCTCATGTGTAGATCTCCTTGAATACCATTTTTATAATATGCTAATTATATTTTCCGTGATTCTATATATGTGAATATGAGATTACTATATAGGTTTTATTTAATTTATTCATTTGGGGCATAAATACATTTTGGTGGCTATTTGGACTGGTTTACTAGGTTTTATGTGGTTAAGTGATAGTGAACCTCATAGATTTATTTATATTTTGTTGTTATTCCATATTTGTTTTAATAGGCTCTAATAAGGAATTACAATAAGACATATTTATGATGTTGGGTTTGATTATGATGTTTTCTAGTTCTTCATGGGTCCTAGCATTATAATGAAATATTTTGAGTATCAATCTATAATTCCTATGGTGGGGATCCTAATAAAATAATTGGTGGATCATGTTTGTTGTTTTAGCATGTAAATATTGCTTATTGTAATTGGTAATGATCTTGAATGATTTTTATTGATGTTGTGAGTTAGTTCATGGTTTGTAAGAGTGAACAAATCTCATCATTACCAATGATAATGAACAAAGTGAGTCCTATAGAGACTACATATTTTAATTTTATAAGAAACATATGAGGATACTTCTATTGTGGGGAGCATCATCGAGGTTATTTGATGGTGGAGAAAATAGTGGGATAAATTATTGTATATATACTTTATTTGAGGATTATAAAAATATGTTGAACAGATTCAATGTATAGGAAAGAAATATCAAGGTATTTATGGGATTCGAGTGTGTGTTGGATCATACAATTTTCGGTTGTCCTAAATAGTGGGTGATAGATGGATGGATAATTCGATGATGTTATTAAAGGAATATAAAATAGTATTTGAGATTGGAAACAAGTGTGGGGTTTCAGATTTTCATGTTATAACTTTAGTTCCTTAGTAATCATTCTTTGGTTTTATGGTAGTGTATTGATACATCGCTGGTGTAATCGAGTGTTTTTGGTAATGTTGTTCAGTGGAAGACTGATAAGTTCATTTTTTCAAAACTAGAAGAAATTAATTTTAAATTATATTAGGAGTGTTGATAGAAAAATATTTGTGGTGTAAAAAAGTTTAAAACATGATTTTGGTGGAATTTTTTTGTGCACATGACATGTATGAGGGTTTACACAATTAATGTTTGATTAGCATCGAATGATAGAATATAGTGTATTGATAGTAAAATGAAAGTCGAAATATGTAAGGTCTTAATATTATTAATTCTCCAAGGATTCTCAAGGACACAGAACTTTAGGTATTGGTGTTTATTAAATCCAACTATTAGACATGTTATATATTTCATTGGAAACACAAATTGTTCAGAATTTTGGTGGAAGGGTATTTTTTAAATATATATTCAAATTTATATTTCGGTTCACTGTGCACCCTGATTATAATATCTTGGATATGGTTTGATGCCTTGTATATTACTTGGTAACTCAGTTGTGTACACAGGATTTTTTTAAGACTACGGTATTCTTTTGGGGTTTCTACCCAGGGTGCATGTTTCTGTTTACCCAATTTATGGAAACCATATGGCACCTGAGTCTTGAAGAGTTTTCTAGTAAAATTTTATATATCATGGTTATCATGCATGGTTAGAGAATAGTCACGGTGGAACCATACATTTGGTAAATGATATTTTTCATATTATATGGAACATTGGAATAACAATTTGGTTGTCACTTGATTGAAAATAGTGAACAATGATGTAGATTAGGATAATTATGGTTTTCATAGTTGGTCCATAGTTTAGAAAACCATATTATCCAACTATGTGGAAGATGTATTCTTATAAATATCTATCGACAATGTTGGTGAACAGTTTGATAAAAAATGTGAAAAAACAAAATAGAATTCATAATTTCATTAAAATTTGAAAAATTGTGCTTTTTTACCTATGGAATTTTAACCCCAAACCCCCTCTTCTCCTATCCCTCATATGTATGATATCCAAGAGGTAATCCTTATACATTCTTCTTCAACTAACTTCAATATCGGATGTTTCTTAATATATTCGTTATTGATTTGATTTCTAAATATTTTACCTCAAATTATTTTCTTCTTATAACATTATTTTCTTTTATTTACAGATTCTCAGATTTAGGGTTCATGATGATTCAAACATAGTGCGGTGCAAAATATCATACTTATTAAGATTCATATATGTCTTATTTAGAAGTTCATTAGGGTCTTAATTATTCTATCATTCATCGTTACACATTAGATATGTTTCGTTTTAGATTTTTTTTCCTGCATAATATTTCAATTGAATTGGATTTATGGGTTTGTAAATTTTCTAGGTTGTTGTTGATAGTGAATTGTGGACCTTTTTCATGAGGGGGTTGTTGTTCCAGTGTGATGAATGTGTTTAGTTAGTGATTTAAAAGAAAATCAAAGATGAAATTAATTGTAAGTGGATTTTACATATCATACTTTTATTTATAATTTGATTACTAATTTATTATAATTAGTTATTTATGATTCGAATTATTATGATAGGATCCTAGGTTAATGTCCATTCAATGAAATTCTTGGGAGATGGCCTTTGATACCTATTAAAGGAATTGAAAATCCATTTTTTCGGTGAGTGGAATTTATATTACAAAATTTATTTTTTTAATAGAATTTTATATTATTGTGGACCAATATTATACCTACCTTTATAACTGTATGAATTACATGTTTTTTCTATAAGGATGGTATGGGATCATGTCAACCTAATAGTCAGCATGGAATTGATATAATTATAGACGATTGTATGGGGTTTCACTAGTCAATTAAGAACCAATGGTCCCCCTTATAGGTTTTCATGGTTGTGTTATTGGGTTTAAAGGACATGTTAGTTAAATTTCAAAATATCTTTTAAAAAATAAAAATATAGTCAAATATAATTTATGAAAAATATATCAGTAAAAAATTTGATTTTGAAAGTGAATTTCAAAGTTATATTTTAGATATCTAAATAATAATTTGATTGGATTTTGAAAATTTCATATAATGATTAAAATGGATGGTGATAAATTTTAAATAAAATGATATAAAAGGGGAATGATTACTTAGATTTCAAGGGAATTAATGAAAGATGTTGACTTGATATGGTTTTTTCTATTTTAAATCATGAGTTAGATTCCCTAATTTCAAATTCTTTTATATTTATTTTTGATACAATTTTTATAACTTATTGATTGTGTACTTTGTGTTAGTGTTTTTCAATGTGTATCCATTTGAGAAATTTCTTATCGTATCATGGTGATTTCTTGATCCTCATAAATGAAACAAAACACATATATTGTGAACAAAATAGTGTAAGAATCTACTTATTGTTGTGTAATGTTGTGACCATGTGATTAGATATGTTTGGGAGATGAAATTATTATTCAAGAACCCAACTAGGGTTGTAAGAATATGGAAAAAACTAGGGGACTCAAGTTGAGTGCCCTTATAATATATTGAACCTAGAGAGGGTGTGTTAGATATATGGGTATTGATGATTATGGGTGCCACATTAAAACATGAATCGATGATTTTAGACTTTATAGATCCATGTTATTGATAATGGTTGGTGAACATGAGAGGTCGACCTTGGACATATAATATTTCTTCTATCAAATGGCATATCCTTTTCAGATGAATCATATGAAATGTTTTTTAGAGAACTAAATCTGAGTAGTATCTATATATATGGGATTCCTTGGACATCCTCATTGGATCTATTACTATGGGATGTGGCCCCCTGTGTATATTTAGATACATTGGACTACCATAATTTGGAGTTCAAAGTTGATCATATATTATATGTTGAATTGTTGCCTGATTAGTTATTTTCTATATATTTTGTGGGATAATTCCTAAATATTAATCATTTAATACTAGGGGTAATGTCTGCTGGTTTTAATTTCTATATATCGGGTGGGAATAAACCTAAGTGTTTTTCTCTATATACTTTGTGGGACATCCCCCATGGGTTTATCTTTTTTTATTTTCTGGGATCTCCACCCAATTGATTATCTCTATAAACCAGGTTGGTCAGCCCCTGGGTGTTTATCTTTGGGTATTGGGTGGGTTAACCTCAAGTTGTTTGTACTCATATTTATATATGAGTTATTCCCTAGTGATTACATGGGTTATATTTCTTTTCTGAAAATCTATGACATAATCTAGAACTAGTTGAATAAGTTATGTATTTAGGAACCAGTATTGGGTGGATCAAGGCCCCTTATATTTTTATTTATGGACAGATACATTCATCACACTTCAATGAAGGTATGGTCAGGGTATGGGGTGGTCCAACTAAATATTACAACATAACATTCATAATTTTTGTTCTTAAGTGTTCTTTTTTTATGGGTGTGTTTCATAGTCACAAACACACTCTTTAAATATTTATTTCTTGTACATCCCAATAATCACAACAGAACTCGGTACTATCAAGGAATTGGGGATTCCAACTAGGTTGTTGAAATCATCGCATATCTATACAAATGAAAGGGTTTCAATGTATTTGGAAATATATTCATATTGTTTCTTAATTAACATGTATTTAGTGGAGCTGGGATCTTGGTAGAAGTCAAGCATGTGTTGGAGACCTCATTTAAGTCAAGGAGGTTTGGGTTGAGTTGAACCAAATGTCGTTAAACAATGAATGTCTATATTAGTTATTGATCATTATGTGCTATCCAGTGTTCATTTTATGATATATGGTACCTATTTTATTAATTTATTTAATTTTCTATCATAATATTTTTAAGTATCATATAGTTTTATTGAATTCTATTAGAGATTGTATGGGCTTATTTGGGTCCACGATTATGTTAACAATAATTTAGGGAATTCCTCTATGTGGATAGCTCGTGATGAATTTTTGGTAGATTAAGGCTTGACCTTGGAGAATTATATTGATGTTAATATTCTCTCTATGACTATTTTTTTCCTCCTCTTATAGGAATCTACTTCTATATAGAGAGGGGCACATGATGTCACATGGAATCAAAGATTGGGTGTCATTCGAGAGGTCCTAATAAGGGAATTACACTTATTCACCATCACAAGTGAGGAATTCCATTACCTAATCCCATATGGAAAACTATGATCCCAGTTACACATTATTATGCATAGCCACCATATTTTTTCAAATAAATCCATGACAGATAGCGATAACCATTTTTCCTAATGTACTATATGAGGGTTCTGACAATAGTGAAACACACTCAAGACCCATCCTAGGCATTTTTATCAATATAATGATTCGAAAAACTCGTTTTAATGCTATTATGAATCATATCACACAACTTCACTACCTCACATACATTAAAGTGCATGATCACATATATAAACAGTGGATAATGATGAGAAGAACCTACTATTACCCTCATGGGGTAATATTGGGAAATGAAATCTCCTAATTTAGTCTCAATCCAAGGGAATTGAAGAACCTTAAAGAATCCTCTATTATATTTATTTGATATAATGAAATAGGAAATAGTAATAGAAACATTTATTGATGTCATAGAGGGGTTATTACAACACCCCTAATATTTTTAATTCTATTTATTCTTTAAATAAATACCATGTCTGATAGCATGTTTCATAGTTAAAAATATATATAATTTATTTGTGACATAAAAAAGAATTATATTAGGGTAATTTATTAATAATAAAACCTATATTAACTGGAAAACATTTAGTGAGTTATGTATTCATATAAAATCGGATTAGGAACTCATAATGTTTATAACTTCATTTTTTTATAATTGACTTTTTTTGTTATATATTGTATATTCATTTAAAACATAAATTTTAAAATTTTAATTATTTAATTTTTTAAATTTAAAATCATTTTTAATTTATAATTTAAAAATTAGAATATGGGAAATTTTTTTTATCTCTCTACAAATAACTAATTTTAGGATAAGTGTTACAAAATATTGAAATAACTAATACCTTTAATTTAATGTTGAAATTAGTACTAAATAATGACTTAATATTTTTCATTTCATTTTTATATAAAAATATATATTTATAATGTAAAAAAAAATTATATAAAAATACTTATTAAATTTTATAAAACCCATGAGTGACATTTAAAAATCCAAATTAATATTTCAATCTAAAAATTATTTGTAAAAATTAGTTTTCACCACATGTAGAAACTAAATATAGAAAAAAATTATATTTTATACCATAAATTTTATATTATTTACTAATTTTAGTATCATTATAAGGAACAAAATGATGAATGAGATGTTTAATGTTTGCGACTATGATAATTGTGAATGGGTTATTTTCAAATAATTATTTTATAAATGTTGTCTAACTATTTTCTTCTAAATTTAATTGATCTATTTTTTATAATTATTAGGATGTTATGTTCACATTAACATATTAATTTATAATCGCTCACTTAATTATAAATAAATGTAATATTTTAGTAATAAAATTGAATTTTTATGACCACAATTTTCTTCCATATATATATATGATATGTTATAATTTTGAATTTTAAATTCCCATAATTAGACATTTATATATATGTAATGGATTCAAAATTTATCTTTAGATAATAATAAAATATTTTTACGGGTTATCTTATATTTTTAGTAAAAATTATATTACATATGTAAAAACTAGTTAGAAGTGTAAACAATATGAAAAATATAAAAAAATTAATATAAAAGGAAAAAATTGATTAGTATATATAACCAGATAAATTTTGGAGGTATTTTAAAATTTACCTCATAAATAACTAAATTAATTTCCATTTTATATGGTTTTATCCATAAAAGTGATAGGGAATTATTGAAAAAGTTATGTGTTTTTAAAAAAGTGAAATTTTCTTCACATATAAATGAAGACCACGTTCAAAATATTTCTACACCCATTACAATTATTTATCTATAAAAAAATACATAGTCCATTCTAAACACCATACATATTTCCACGATTTTGGTTCTTCCCAATAAACCAAGATAAGGATCCTTAATGTGATACCAATGGGAAAACAACCAAACTGAGAGGTAATTCTCTCAACAAAGAAATAATATTTCATTTCTTATTCTACCCAATAAAAAAATTTATTCCCATTAATGTATGATAAAATAATAATTTTTAATATGAATGTTGTATTATGGTATGTTAATATCACATTTCTTCATTCCATAAAATCCTTTCAAAAAATGATTATTTGGTTATTTATACGAGCACATTAGTACCTCTATAATAAATGAATTATATTTTTCATAACCTCATCTCAAAGGTAGAAATAATATATTTATTTATTAGAAAAATAATATTTACAAAAACAATTTGTCCATTAAATGATATTTTTTTCTACCACCCTCATGTTCTATGAAATTATATGCACATATAGAAAAAATCATGATCACTGATAGGGGTTTTTATATATTAGTGTTTCATTATTGAGATATGATTTTAATTCACAGCTTAATCCCTCTTGTGATGTAAATATTTCCTTGGGTGATTTTTTACAAGAACTATTTGGAAATATAATGTATTTAAAAATAATTCTCACTTTTTATCTTTCACGGAATTTTTATTTAATCGTTTCCAAATATGTAATGGATTTTTTTAATGTAATCCCATTTGAAGAGATCAAATGATTTTTTATAACTTATTTCTTCCAATATTGAATTATTTGACACTATGAATTTATTTTATGGTACATTCTATTCATCTCTAGAATTTTTTTTTATTTTAAGTATATTATATTGATGAATTTATTTCAAAAATATATATCATTGTCGATAAAAATTCCCATCCCCTTCAATGACAGGTTCCGATATATGTTTATATTTTCAATTCCTCTCCAATGTTTTCAATTATTTATTGAAACCCAATTATGTTTTATATCAGGTCAAAATTAAATTTAACTTCTAATATTTTCAAAATAATTTTTTATTATCTTTTTTAATGATGTCAGTTTGAGAAAAGGTATTTTAGAATAAAAAGTACATTTGAAACCACTCTCATAACTACTTGGTTATACATTATCTTCAATTACATCCCTTTCCCTATATGTTATTATCATATAATTAATCAATATTATATTTATGTCATACTCTTATAACATTGCATTTCATTTTAGGGGGTTTACATTTTTTTTCTTTTCAATTCTCCCTGTTAAGTTAACACAATTTAATGAATGTCCCTAGTTATTATATAATTTCATATATATCACCCTAGTAAAATGTTTTAAACTATTAATATGTTATTAAATTTGGAATTTATTTTTATAAACACTACATGTTCATGTTTCTTCCAATGGAATATAATAATCTCTTTCCATTTTTGAAATATCTTATACTCATTTCACAAAATGTAACCTAAACAGAATATTTTTATTCCTTACTACAACAATATTTCTCAATAATTTTTCTAAATTGTTACAAAATTTTAAGGAACTATATTTCTTATAAAAATATTATTATCTATAATATTTTTATTTTTTTATTCCTCAGTAATTCATAAAATATAACCTTAGTTATTCGTTGATAAAAGATTATGAAACCCACTTCTTTCCATGGGTTTTCCAATTGTTATGATTTATGTATTATTTCTCTTACATATTTAAGAAAACATATTCATGTTTATTTTATGAATATAATGTCTTCTCTATAATTTCACATCAATTAATTGTGAAAACTCATCATCTCATGACATACCAAGTATGATGTACTCCCAGTTCACCTAAGCCCACTATATTATATTTTCTTGGTAGAAAGCCTGTAATTTGGGGTATTGGAAGTTAGATTAATAAAAATATGTTGTGTCTTATTTTTATAAAAAAATGAATATGGCTCATGGGATGATATCCTAAGCACACTATGAAATTTTGTCCTGGTTTTGAGACATGATTATGGTTCTTCAGTAGTTATCTTAAGGATAATATGTAATGTTGACCTTGTGGTGAACCTTGACTATTGTGCACATGCGGTTATACTAAAAACACAATGTTATATTTCCGTGGTTGTTAACCTTGAATTATTATTATCATGTTATAATTTATATTGTTTTAACATATTTATTATTCCATTAAATTATTATATCATTTTCTTTTTCAATGTTTCAATGCTTATCTCCCACTATTATAACATGATACATTATTATTGATTAGAGATTCCATGTTTTTTTATCATTACATATGAACACCTATAATAATTCAATGATATTTTCAATAATATATTTCTCTCATACACAAATAGTATCATATAATTTTGATTTATTCATTTGTGACATGTTGTTTATTTTTCACTTACTTAGAATTTGAGCTCACCCCTTACTTATGTTTCCATTTCTCAGGTTATGAATATGATTATGGTTTATCATAATTATATAGAGGAGTATAGTGTCCTTAAATTATGTGGAATTTGTTACAAGAGCTGTAAACATATTTTTCATGTAGCTAGTCCTAAAATACACTAAACATTATATTCAACGAAGTGTGTGATTATTGTGATATTTAACGTATATGTTATGGAAAAAAGTTTAATGAATACATGATAATAATGGTTTCTTAATGTTACCATTACCATGATATAGATAATTTACTTGAAATAACTATAATATGACACCAATAATATTTTTTGAGATCCTAGATTTTTTTTAATAACCCTAGAGCATGATATTTGTATAAAATAGGAAGGAGGGAGGATGAAGAAACAATAAAAAGATTTTTAGGCTATAAAATTATATTAATCCTCACTCCCACCCCACTTAACTGGGCTTTGGGATTCCCATTTAAACATAGGTGGGATCTTATTTGACATATAGTGATCCACTAGGTACCTGATTATTCTCTATTTAGAGTTTATTAGGGGCGGATTGACCCCACTAGACTTACTATAAATTACCACATGTCATCTGATAGTAGTATCCTCCCTCCCATTGCTTCATGTTATCCTCTACCATCATATTTTTTGTTCTAAAACCCATTAAATTGAACACTATATATAAACACAGATTAATACACATGAAATCAAATAATATAAATAAATATACACTCAAAAATACTAGGTCCCATCATTGGTGGTAGGGTGGTATTTATTTTGGGTTGAGGGGTGTGTTGTGGGGTCAAATTCTTTAGCATGTGAGTTTAATTACATTTATATCATTGTGTTTTATTCCTTGGAGGAAGATGTAATTGACCATATATATCAATATTAGATGGAATCTATATGTTCATTCATATATTTTTGATTCATTAGAAATAATACGGATTTAATACGGAAATATATTAAATTTTAAATTTTATTTGATTTATTTATTTTTTGGATTATTATTTTTAAATAAATAAGAAATTTTTTAAATGTTTGTTTGGTTTTGTTAAAACAACCATGAGACTAAGGATGATTATATAAGGGTTTTGAAGTTAGCTATGTAAATACTTGATATTTTAGGAAAATTTAACCAATACTTTATTCAAGAGCATGTGTCAAACAAAAACAAGAAAATTACTCACCACATGACCATAATGAATCATAGAATATTAAAATAATAAGTCAAATATAACCATTGTTATAAAAAAGATAAAAATAAATTATTATAATTACATTTTATTATTTTATAATTCTTTAGATGGACCATTAAGAAAAAAACAACTCTTTTTACCATAATAAATTAAATTTATCATTATTATAATCTTATTATAATAAGAAATAAATAAATATATAAATTAATATATAAATCTTAAATAATTTATAAATTTAGATTAAACATTAATAAAGAAAAATGATGTCTAAAATAGATGTCTTAATTTTTTTTCATTTTATATTGTAATTCATTAAAAACATATATTAATAAATATAAAGAAATTATTTTAAATAAATAAAATCATTTAAGTATTTATCGATGAATTATTTTGTTCAGATTAATTTTTCTAAATCATTGTAAAAAATTATTGTTTGGTCAATCATGCAATATATTTTTTTTTTCAAATATCATGGATGTTAAGACATTATTAGTTAATAAAAATTATTTGGAAGTTTATGAAACCCTTTTTAATAAACAAATTATTTTAATAAATTTTAATATAAATTTACATATGTTTATTTAATTTTATAATCATATATTTAATATTATGTATCTTAAGTAATATTTTTATCAAGAAGTAATATTCAATGTATTCTAGAATTATTAGTTTGAAATTAATTTCTGTAAATTTTAAAATATTAATATGATTAAATGGATTAAAAAATGTTAGTTATTAGGCACAAATTGTGTAATAAAACCCTATTTTTCCAAATCATAAAGGATAAATTACTTTTTTAATTAAGAGTAACCATTTAAAATATCATTAGGGGTAAAAATGATTTAACTAGTATTTAAATAACACAAACATGTAATTGAGTAATAATGGATTTACTTGAACATCCTTCAGAATGAGAAATTGAGTTTTCCATTGATTTAATTAATGGTTCAAAGCCCTTATCGAAGACCCCTTATAGAATGGCCACTGTGGAATTAGTTGAACTAAAGAAAAAAATAGAGTAAATGAGTAATAATGGATTTATTCTCCCTAGAGTTTCTCCATGGGGAGCCCCTATCCTTTTTATTAAATAAGAAAGATGGATCTATGAGGTTATGTATTGACTATAGGGAAATAAATGCTATAACAATAAAGAACAAGTATCCCCTACCTCGCATTAATGATTTATTTAACCAACTGCATGGAGCTCAATAATTTTCCAAGATTGAGCTTTGATCTGGATACCATCAATTGTGTGTGAAGAAGGAAGACATTCCGAATACAGCATTTCGAACCAGGTACAAGCAGTACGAGTTTACAGTAATGCCTTTTGGGGTGACTAATGCACCCTCTGTTTTCACAGATCTAATAAACATATTTTTCAAAGAATATCACGATGATTTTTTAGTGGTATTTATTGATTATATCTTAGAATATTCCAAAAGCTACAAAGATCATGAAAATCACTTGCACATTTTCCTGAAGCCTCTTATAAGACGTGAATTATATTGGAAGTATATCAAGTGTGAATTATAGAATCAGGAGATTTCTTTTCATTGTCATATTGTCTCTAAGGATGGAATATCTATTGATCCTTCTAAGAACAATGCAGTCCATGAATTTCAAGCACTGTTGAGTATAACTGATGTACGCAGTTTTATTAGTTTAGCAGGTTATTATCGGCATTTCATCCAGAATTTTGCCCGATTGGCTAACCCATTAACGAAGCTCACACGTAAAGGGGTTAAATTTCTTTGGAAAAAATAATGTGAAGAATGTTTTGAAGAACTAAAGAAAATATTATTAAATGCTTCTATAGTGACTCTACCATCGGGGAATGATGGGTTTTTTATTTATAGTGATGCTTCAATGAAAGGACTTTGTTGTGTTCTTATGAAGAATGGTAGAGTTATTGTCTATGCATCACGACAGCAGAAAATTCATGACCAAAACTATCCTACTCCTGATATTGAGTTACCTACCGTAATCTTTGCCTTGAAGATATGGCGACATTATCTCTATGGTGAAAAATGTGAGATATATACCGATCACTAGAGTTTGAAATATTTTTTCCAACAGAAA
The DNA here is from genome assembly GCA_963277665.1 of Viscum album. NCBI lineage: Eukaryota > Viridiplantae > Streptophyta > Magnoliopsida > Santalales > Viscaceae > Viscum > Viscum album. The sequence goes on from OY728157.1 coordinate 41,505,920, forward strand.
GAACTGAACATGAATAAAAAGTGATGGCTTTAACTACTCATGTAACACCCCAAGCTTTTATGGTACGTTTCCCTTGGAATAATGCGATAGCGTGTGTTGTACGCAACCTCGAGTTCTAACACACACCACAACTAATTAAACTAGCCGTTGTGAATAGTAATACCTACTTTTTGAAATCATATATATTCAATATTTCAAAATGGACTTCATTTTTAGATTCGGAATATCAAAATTAGCCTAGGGTGAAATTTTGGTACATTTCGGATAACATTCATATTTTGATGAATAGTGAAAATTTCTAAATTTTAATTAAAAACAACTTTTTTAATCAAAATAATTAATAGTGATAAATTGTGATTTTGATTGGTTTTAAAGTATATTTATAATATATTTTTACCATTTAATATAATGTTGGTCATTGGACATAATTTTACAATTAAACCGAACATAAACAAGTGTCAATCTTTTGATAGTTATTACCTCTTAAAAACACGCTTTTTGTTTTGACAGCGGGAACTAATTTTAAATTAATATCTGCCACTTTTGTGTTTTGAATTTAGGAAAATGGATTCCATATTTGGAATCAGGATGTCCAAATTATCTAAATAGGTAACTTTTATTTTTACACATTTTGAATAATTACTGCGGTAAATATTTTATTTACCATGGTTAAAGGGTAAATCCTGTAAATAAGGGTTACAAAATAATATTATAATAACACAAAGTTACCATAAAACGTGTCCTAACCTTATTGGTGGACACATACCCGACCATGAGCATCCTTGGGTCAATTTGGGGACCCCTTGGAGCCACTTGTATGTGGTAGGGACACATTATATTAATAAAGTTAAAATAAACATAAAAATGGCATAAGCTTACATCTTTTAGAAGAACAATTTTTACATAGGGTTATACATGTTGGATTTTCGATTATAAATATTCATTAGAAAGATAAAAAGATTTCCTACATGATGATATTTTATTTTTAATTTTTATACATCAAATAAGTTAAATTATTAATGACACAATAATGATGAAATGTTTACCTCATTAATAAATCATTTAAATAAATAAGATTATAATGATTAAAATATTATCTAAAACCTGTCCAATTATTATTGGTTGATGTTATTTAGAATATGATTAATCTTATCTTCGACCTCAATGATTTTTGGACCATTATAAACCGAATATAATTATATTATAAATTAATACTTTCACTCTTTCCTAAAGAGCCCCTCCTCTCCCTTATAAAAGGAGACCACTTCTACTCATTCTTCACACCTCTCAAGCCACTTGGCTCGTCCAAATTCTGCCCAACTAAGCTCCCCACATCCCTCTCCTCCTCCTTGAAGCTTCCCCTTAGGCAGAAAGCATTACAACAAGTCCTTTGGTTCCAACCAAAGTGAGTTACCTAAATTAAAGGTAACGATTTCTCTTAAATTATTTTCATTTATTTTGCTTCTTCAAGCCCCAAACTCTTTTTATTTCCTTTATTTTGTAACATCACCAGTATCCTCAATATACTAGGATGTTGTTATAAGAAGGATTCAAACTACACATACACACAACTCCATCTAATGGATGATGACCATAATGTTTTTGTGGATGGAAAACTAACGCCTCACGAAACGATGATTGTTCAAATACATCTTACCGCCTCTCATGGTGGCCATTATGATGGCACTCTAATTAAATATGATATTAATGATATATATTTTATATATAAGCTTCTGTAATTCCATTTTATTTCATACCATTATTCGTTTCATGTTGTATATACATACGATAATTTCATTTGAGGAAGTGCGGACTACCGCCCCCTTAAAATGATATGACTCGTTCATACCACACATGGAACGTATAAAGGATGGTGTTAATGAACATAAGTAACATGTATAAAATATTATATTATAATGGAATAGTAATATACCTATGTATCATTTGTATTCGATTCTTTTAAAATAAAAATTAAATGGAAGTAGCGTTCGTGCATACGTACGGACTACCGTCTCCACGAACGCGATGAGATTCATTCTCCATCGTATCCATTCAAGTATAATTATCATTTGATGATTTAAAAATGATGTTTAAGGACTTGATACCATTCTGGATTTGAATAATATACAACTTATCCTTTACAAACATGTCTTACGTAACAAAACATATAAAAGAAAACAAGTATGTTAACACCCGATATAATGATAATACTAAGATATTATTATCAAATCAATATTAAAAGATCATATATGATATCATATTAAGGTATATGATTCTTGTATAATTTAATAACAATTATTTCACCATTATACAGGAGGTTAACCTACCCCAACCAAGGAAAAGTACAAGGTAAGGGTTTACTTTACAACCTCTTCATTATCCAAGGTTGTTTATACGTAATAATCTACTGGGATCTCTTTATCATCCACATCCATGTTTCTTAAAAATGCATTTCAAAACATTTTTACTATTTACTAGAATATGAGTTAAAGTCATTTATACCCTTTTTTGACTTTTATAAGTGGTTTATAAAGGAATCTTTCGGTCGTATTCAAAACAAGGTCCTTTTTAACCTTTTCGATAGAATTGAGGTAAGAATGTTTTTTTTAACTTATACGGCGGGTGCGGTTATTTTACGCCGTTATAAAATCTTCAAAGATTTCCTTACAAGCTTATAAGATTATTTTTAAAGAAAATGTTTTATTTTATATGGACCTTAAATGATTTCAAAATAAAAGGAGATACTTCTTTAAAAAGAATTTTGATTTCATCTATGTCAACATCCTTTGATGGATTTTAAGATTATTTTGAAGTTGATTTATTATGATACAAAACATCTATATTGTATTGAAGGTTTTGTGATATGTTTGACTGTGGATGTGCTATTTTTATACCATTCATAGTTTATGGTGAAATTATTGACATTTCGTATGCTAGTTTTAATACGAATGTTTATGTTATGTTTAAACCCTTTCATATGGGAATGCATTGGACTTAATAAGTGACGGGTGGAGCCCGCTATAGCTCCTCGATGCATCGGTAGGTCTCATGAGACAAACTAGTGTCTTGGCACAAAGCCTTGAAAAAATCTTATTTGTAGTCTTGGCACGAGGCCTTGGCTATGTGGTTATGATAGTCTGGCATTATGCATTCCAACATTATGAAAATGGTTATTGATTTTTGCATTTGATTATTAGATTAATAGAACATCCATGTGAATAAGTAAATGGCATTATTTCATTTTACTTTTTCCATACTATGTTGAAGTTCAATTTTAAAAGGCTTTTGTTTTAGTAATTCATTGCCTTAAATGTTTATGCTTATTTTGAATGTTCCGCTATATTGTTATCCTTACTGGGAATTTGAGCTCACCCCTTTTCTATGTTTTATTTTTCCCAGGTAGTGAAGAAGTAAATTATGAATGACTTGCAGGGATATTATGAGGGGTTAATAGTGTGGATAAGAAGACTTTGTTGTTGTAGTAGTTTTTCACTTTGAAATGTAATGTAAAACTTTATGATTATATCTAGTGTTTCCAAGGCTACGAAACCAATCGGTATTTCGGGATTTGATCTTTCTTGTGATCATGCCAATGTTACGAAGTAATGCACCGACTCCGGGTAGCTGGGGTCGGGGCGTTACAGTTGGTATCAGAGGAAGTTTAGTACAAACCTTGGAAGCTAGATTTAGATAAACTCTGATTAGAGCACGTATACCTAAGATGAACTTTGAGGATTAGTATAGAAGAACTTCCTAGAATTTTGGTATTGTAGAGATTTTGTGAGTTTTCCGAGCAATACATACCTGTCTGGATACGAGTAGGTAGAGGCGGCTCTGGCACAGATGTACCTAGGGGTAAAACCCGAAAACACCGCTTTGAGCTAGACTCGAACGGGAACTGGTGCACGACAACGGGCCTTGCTGCACTCTTGGTTACGACACTCCCGGGGGATATACTTAGGATAACTCTCATTTTCTTTACAAATCATTATGAAGGGTTTATGAGTATATACTTCCTCAAAGAAAACATTTTTATGATTATGGATTATATCCATAAATAGTTCAATTTATGTTAAGTGTTTTATAAGTATGGGATTATGTATTTTGATTCATAAACTGATCTAGTTTATGCCATTGTTTAGAAATGGCGCCTAGTGGAAGAAATGGAAACCGTATCAATGCACGCACTCCATGTAGGGATTCCCCTCCTGCTCAAAATAATTATAGTGGGGCTGGTGATGCAACTGATGCTGATCAACTAATCACCATACTGGGACAACTTACTCAGGTTATGGATAATAACCTTACCCGTATGGAGCACCCTGATCCGCAGCGTGGAGGATCAATGTTAGATCGATTCATGAGGAAACAACCACCAACGTTCAATGGGAATACAAATCCCTTAGTAGCTGAGCAATGGATATTTTCCCTAGAGAAAATATTTCAGGCTTTGGGGAGCAGTGAAAGGGAAAAAGTTATCATGGTGGTTTACCGCCTCACTGGAGATGCTGATCAATGGTGGTCATTGATTCAAAATACGAAGGAAGATGATAAAGTATCAAATATGGAATGGAGGGAGTTCAAAGATCTGTTTTTAGAAAAATACTTCCCTCGCGACCATCGAGCGGATATGGAAAGGCAATTTCTGAGTCTGAGACAAAAGGATGATGAGAATGTCACAAAGTATGAGGCTAACTTTACAAGGTTAGCGAGGTATGCTGGAGATTATATTCGCAACCCAAGAAGTAAGATTGATCGTTTCTTTGATGGGTTCAAACCATTTCTCCGTCGAGCATTAGTCTCACAATCCTTTTCATCGTACGAAGTCATTGTCTCATGTGCTATCAAGACCGAAAAGGAATTCTCTAAGTCTTATGACTTTAAAGCAAAGCAAGAGAAGAAGAGACCTGCTGATCAATCTGGGAATGGAAATAAGGGGAAGAACGGAAAGGTTGAATATCCATCTTGTGGTAAATGCGGGAAGAAACACCCTGGTACTTTCTTGAAGGTAATGGGAGTCTGTTACAAGTGTGGTGAAAAAGGCCACCAAGCACATGATTGCAAGGGGAAGAAGGAATCTACCAACTTTCAGTGCTACAATTGCAGGGAGATGGGGCATTATGCAAATGCATGTCCTAAGCGTCAGGAGAACTTACCTCAGAAAAGGTCAAGGGATCAAGGCCAGGCTTATGCTATCACTACTGCTGAGGTAGAAGCTCCGAAAGACGTGGTGGCAGGTAATTTAATGGTTTCCTCAAGTTTAGCAAATGCATTATTTGATTCTAGATCATCGCATTGTTTCATATCTTCCCAGTTTGCTAAAAAAATTAGATATTTCTAATTTGATTTAATAAGGGAGTTGTCAGTTAAAACTCCTAAGGGAAGTATCGTTGCAACAAAGTTTTGTGAATCAGTCCCCATTACAGCACATAAATTTTCTTTATCTGCTGATTTCATCGTCATACCTATGATTGAGTTTGATATAATCCTCGGTATGGACTGGATTTCGGACTATGATGCGAAGATTTATTGTAAGAAGAAAGAGGTTACGATTCTTGATGATAATGATAAGGAGCACCTTATTTTTAGAGCAGAATCGTCACCACCTAATTCTTATTTAGATCCACCCCCAGTAGCTCAACTTAATTCAATTATTAGGGAGGAAGAGAATGAAATAACTGTCGGTGAGGAAAGGAATGTTCAAATAGAGGATGTACCTGTTGTGAAAGAATTTGTAGATGTATTTCTGGAAGATTTACCTGGACATCCTCCAGAACGAGAAGTTGAGTTTTCCATTGATTTGATTCCTGGATCAAGGCCTATATCGAAGACCCCTTATAGAATGGCCACTGTAGAGTTAGTCGAATTAAAGAAACAACTAGAGGAATTGAGTAATAAGGGATTTATTCGCCCTAGTGTTTCTCCATGGGGATCCCCTGTTCTTTTTGTTAAAAAGAATGATGGATCTATGAGGTTATGTATTGACTACAGGGAGATCAATGCTATAACGATAAAGAACAAGTATCCCCTACCTCGTATTGATGATTTATTTGACCAACTGCATGGAGCTCAATACTTTTCAAAGATTGACCTTCGATCTGGATACCATCAGTTGTGTGTAAAGAAGGAAGACATTCCGAAGACAGCATTTTCAACCAGGTACGGGCATTACGAGTTTACTGTAATGCCATTTGGATTGACTAATGAACCCTCTGTATTCATGGATCTGATGAATAGAGTTTTCAAGGAGTATCTTGATGAATTTGTGGTGGTATTTATTGATGATATCTTGGTATACTCCAAAACCTACGACGATCATGAAAATCACTTGCGCATTATCTTGAAGACTCTGAGGAGGCATGAATTATATGGGAAGTTTAGCAAGTGTGAATTCTGGCTTCAGGAGATTTCTTTTCTTGGTCATATTGTCTCTAAAGATGGAATCTCTGTCTATCCTTCTAAGAACAAGGCAATCCAAGAATGGCCAGCACCTACGAGTATAACTGAGGTACGTAGTTTTATTGGTTTGACAGGTTATTATCGACGTTTCGTCCAGAATTTTGCCCGATTGGCTAACCCATTAACAAAGCTCACACGTAAAGGGGTTAAATTTGTTTGGACAAAAGAGTGTGAAGAATGTTTGGAAGAACTGAAGAGAAGATTAGTCAATGCTCCTATATTGACTCTACCATCGGGGAATGATGGGTTCGTTATTTATAGTGATGCATCGAAGAAAGGACTTGGCTGTGTCCTTATGCAGAATGATAGAGTTATTGCCTATGCATCACGACAGTTGAAAATTCATGAACAAAACTATCCTACTCATGATCTTGAGTTAGCAGCTGTGATCTTTGCTTTGAAGATATGGAGGCACAACCTCTATGGTGAAAAATGTGAGATTTATACTGCTCACAAGAGTTTGAAGTATATTTTCTCACAAAAAGAACTCAACATGAGGCAAAGGAGATGGCTTGAATTACTCAAGGACTATGATTTTACGATACACTACCACTCGGGGAAGGCAAACAAGGTGGCAGATGCTTTGAGTAGAAAAGACCATGGAGTTTTGAACAATATGAGAATTGAAAGGGATCCAATTTTCATGGATCTAGTGAAGATGGACATGGGAATAACCAGGGAAGGTGAAACATCAATGCTTTTTCAAATCGTTGCCAACCCATCTTTACTAGAAAGGATTAAGAGTTCTCAGACCAATGATGAATAATTTCAGAAGAAGATTAAAGCTGTGAATGATGGGAGATTGAGAGACATTGTGTATGTAGATGGAATTTTGAAATTCGGGAAGAGACTTTGTGTTCCCGATTTACCTGATCTAAAAAGGGAATTGCTGGATGATACTCATAGTTCCAATTTCTCTATACACCCTGGGAGCACCAAAATGTATAGAGATTTGAAGGAACATTTTTGGTGGGACAACATGAAGAGGGAGATTGCTGATTTTGTGTCAAGATGTATGGTTTGTCAACAAGTGAAAGCTGGAAGGCACCAGCCTGGAGGAGTCATGCAACCTCTTCCCATACCGGAGTGGAAATGGGACAATGTTACAATGGACTTTGTCATGGGGCTACTGAAGACTCCTAGAAGGAACGATGCAATATGGGTTATTGTTGATCGTCTTACCATGTCAGCACATTTTCTTACTATAAGAGAAGATCTACCCCTGGAACGTCTAGCAAGACTATACATTAATGAAGTTGTGAAACTTCATGGAGTACCCCTATCGATTGTTTCTAATCGTGATCCCCGTTTTACTTCAAGATTTTGGAAAAGTCTTCAGAAATCCCTGGATACTGAACATCATTTGAGCACTGCTTACCACCCTCAGACAGACGGACAATCAGAACGGACTATTCAAACCTTAGAAGACATGTTGAGATCTTGCTCACTTGACTTTCAGGGTATGTGGGATCAATATTTACCATTGGTAGAATTTTCCTATAACAATAGCTTCCATTCGAGTATACAGATGGCACCATATGAAGCGTTATACAGAAAGAGATGTCGTACACCAACCTGTTGGGATGACGTTGGTGAAAGAAAACATGTAGGCCCAGAACTGGTGGAGGAAACGGTGGAAAAGGTGAAAGTAATCCAAAATCACATCAAAGCAGCTCAAAGTAGGCAGAAGAGCTATGCCGATAATCAAAGGAAGGATTTGGAATTTCAAGTCGGTGATCATGTTTTCCTGAAGGTATCTCCGTGGAAGGGAGTCATACGTTTTGGTAAGAAAGGTAAATTGAGTCCCAGGTACATCGGACCTTTCGAAATTCTAGAACGAATTGGGGCTGTAGCTTACCGATTGTCAATGCCGCCAAGTCTCTCCAAAGTTCACGATGTGTTCCACGTTTCTCTGTTGAGAAAATACATGCCTGACCCAACGCATGTACTCACCTATGAAGAATTAGAACTGGAACCCGATCTGTCTTATTGCGAAGAGCCCGTCAGGATTCTTGATACGAGAGAACAAGTACTGAGAAACCGGACGACGCGTCTGGTAAAAGTTTTGTGGAGAAACCATAAGATGGAAGAGGCAACGTGGGAACCCGAGGAACTTATGATGAAGAACCACCCGAGTCTTTTTATGCAGTAATACCCTAGAAATTGCGAGGACGCAATTATTTGAAGGAGGGGAGAATGTAACACCCCAAGCTTCTTATTGTACGTTTCCCTTCGAATAATGCGATAGCGTGTGTTGTACGCAACCTCGAGTTCTAACACACACCACAACTAATTAAACTAGCCGTTGTGAATATTAATACCTACTTTTTGAATTCATATATATTCAATATTTCAAAATGGACGTCATTTTTAGATTCGGAATATCAAAATTAGCCTAGGGTGAAATTTTGGTACATTTCGGATAACTTTCATATTTTGATGAATAGTGAAAATTTCTAAATTTTAATTAAAAACAACTTTTTTAATCAAAATAATTAATAGTGATAAATTGTGATTTTGATTGGTTTTAAAGTATATTTAGAATATATTTTTACCATTTAATATAATTTTGGTCATTGGACATAATTTTACAATTAAACCGAACATAAACAAGTGTCAATCTTTTGATAGTTATTACCTCTTAAAAACACGCTTTTTGTTTTGACAGCGGGAACTAATTTTAAATTAATATCTGCCACTTCTGTGTTTTGAATTTAGGAAAATGGATTCCATATTTGGAATCAGGATGTCCAAATTATGTAAATAGGTAACTTTTATTTTTACACATTTTGAATAATTACTGCGGTAAATATTTTATTTACCATGGTTAAAGGGTAAATCCGGTAAATAAGGGTTAAAAAAATAATATTATAATAATACAAAGTTACCCTAAAACGTTTCCTAACCTTATTGTTGGACACATACCCGACCATGAGCATCCTTGGGTCAATTTGGGGACCCCTTGGAGCCACTTGTATGTGGTAGGGACACATTATATTAATAAAGTTAAAATAAAAATTAAAATGGCATAAGCTTACATCTTTTAGAAGAACAATTTTTACATAGGGTTATACATGTTGGATTTTCGATTATAAATATTCATTAGAAAGCTAAAGAGATTTCCTACATGATGATATTTTATTTATAATTTTTAAACATCAAATAAGTTAAATTATTAATGACACAATAATGATGCAATGTTTACCTCATTAATAAATCATTTAAATAAATAAGATTATAATGATTAAAATATTATCTAAAACCTGTCCAATTCTTATTGGTTGATGTTATTTAGAATACGATTAATCTTATATTCGACCTCAATGATTTTTGGACCATTATAAACCGAATATAATTATATTATAAAGTAATACTTTCACTCTTTCCTAAAGAGCCCCTCCTCTCCCTTATAAAAGGAGACCACTTCTACTCATTCTTCACACCTCTCAAGCCACTTGGCTCGTCCAAACTCTGCCCAAATAAGCTCCCCACATCCCTCTCCTCCTCCTTGAAGATTACCCTTAGGCAGAAAGCATTACAACAAGTCCTTTGGTTCCAACCAAAGTGAGTTACCTAAATTAAAGGTAACTATTTCTCTTAAATTATTTTCATTTATTTTGCTTCTTCAACCCCCAAACTCTTTTTATTTCCTTTCTTTTGTAACAACACCAGTATCCTCAATATACTAGGATGTTGTTATAATAAGGATTCAAACTACACATACACAAAACTCCATCTAATGGATGATGAACATAATGTTTCTGTGGATGGCAAACTAACGCCTCACGAAACGATGATTGTTCAAATACATCTTACCGCCTTTCATGGTGGCCATTATGATGGCACTCTAATTAAATATGATATTAATGATATATATTTTATATATAATCTTCTGTTATTCCATTTTATTTCATACCATTATTCGTTTCATGTTGTATATACATACGATAATTTCATTTGAGGAAGTGCGGACTACCGCCCCCTTAAAATGATATGACTCGTTCATACCACACATGGAACGTATAAAGGATGGTGTTAATGAACATAAGTAACATGTATAAAATATTATATTATACTGGAATAGTAATATACCTATGTATCATTTGTATTCGATTCTTTTAAAATAAAAATTAAATGGAAGTAGCGTTCGTGCGTACGTACGGACTACCGTCTCCACGAACGCGATGAGATTCATTCTCCATCGTATCCATTCAAGTATAATTATCATTTGATTATTTAAAAATGATGTTTAAGGACTTGATACCATTCTGTATTTGAATAATATACAACTTATCCTTTACAAACATGTCTTACGTAACAAAACATATAAAAGAAAACAAGTATGTTAACACCCGATATAATGATAATACTAAGATATTATTATCAAATCAATATTAAAAGATCATATATGATATCATATTAAGGTATATGATTCTTGTATAATTTAATAACAATTATTTCACCATTATACAGGAGGTTAACCTACCCCAACCAAGGAAAAGTACAAGGTAAGGGTTTACTTTACAACCTCTTCATTATCGAAGGTTGTTTATACGTAATAATCTACTGGGATCTCTTTATCATCCACATCCATGTTTCTTAAAAATGCATTTCAAACCATTTTTACTATTTACTAGAATATGAGTTAAAGTCATTTATACCCTTTTTTGACTTTTATAAGTGGTTTTTAAAGGAATCTTTCGGTTGTATTCAAAACAAGGTCCTTTTTAACCTTTTCGACAGAATTGATGTAAGAATGTTTTTTTTAACTTATACGGCGGGTGCGGTTATTTTACGCCGTTATAAAATCTTCAAAGATTTTCTTTACAAGCTTATAAGATTATTTTTAAAGAAAATGTTTTATTTTATATGGACCTTAAATTATTTCAAAATAAAAGGAGATACTTCTTTAAAAAGAATTTTGATTTCATCTATGTCAACATCCTTTGATGGATTTTAAGATTATTTTGAAGTTGATTTATTATGATACAAAACTTTTATATTGTATTGAAGGTTTTGTGATATGTTTGACTATGGATGTGCTATTTTTATACCATTCATAGTTTATGGTGAAATTATTGACATTTCGTATGCTAGTTTTAATACGAATGTTTATGTTATGTTTAAACCTTTTCATATGGGAATGCATTGGACTTAATAAGTGACGGGTGGAGCCCGCTATAGCTCCTCGATGCATCGGTAGGTCTCATGAGGCAAACTAGTGTCTTGGCACAAGGCCTTGACAAAATCTTATTTGTAGTCTTGGCACGAGGCCTTGGCTATGTGGTTATGATAGTCTGGCATTATGCATTCCAACATTATGAAAATGGTTATTGATTTTTGCATGTGATTATTCGATTAATAGAATATCCATGTGAATAAGTAAATGGCATTATTTAATTTTACTTTTTCCATACTATGTTGAAGTTCAATTTTAAAAGGCTTTTGTTTTAGTAATTCATTGCCTTAAATGTTTATGCTTATTTTGAATGTTCCGCTATATTGTTATCCTTACTGGACATTTGAGCTCACCCCTTTTCTATGTTTTATTTTTCCCAGGCAGTGAAGAAGTAAATTATGAATGACTTGCAGGGATATTATGAGGGGTTAATAGTGTGGATATGAACACTTTGTTGTTGTAGTAGTTTTTTACTTTGAAATGTAATGTAAAACTTTATGATTATATCTAGTGTTTCCAAGGCTACTAAACAAATCGGTCTTTCGGGATTTGATCTTTCTTGTGATCATGCCAATGTTATGTAATAATGCACCGACTCTGGGTAGCTGGGGTCGGGGCGTTACAACTCAAGGATTATGATTGCACGATACACTACGACCTGGGGAAGGGAAATATGGTGGCAGATGCTTTGAGCAGAAAGGATCATGGAGTTTTGAAAAAAATGAGAGTTGAAGGGGATCCAATTTTCCTAGATCTAGTAAAGATGGATATGGGAATAACCATGGAAGGTGAAACATCGATATTTTTTCAAATGGTTTCCAAACCATCATTACTAGAATGGATAAATAGTTCTCAGTCCGATGATGAAGAGTTTTAAAAAAATAAAAGCTATGAATGATGGGAGATTGAGTGAAATTGTGTATGAAGATGGAATTTTGAAATTTGGGAGAAGACATTGTGTTCTCGATATACGTGATGTAAAAAAGGAATTGTTGGATGATGATCATAGTTCTGATTTCTCTATACACCGTAGGAGCACCAAAATTTATAACGTTTTTAAAGAACATTTTTGTTGGGACAACATGAAGAAGGAGATTGCTGATTTTGTTTCTAGATGTCTAGTTTGTCATCAAGTGAAATCTGGAAGGAAATATCCTAGTGGAGTATTCAACCACTTCATTTACTTGAGTGGAAATGGTATAATATCATGATGGTCTTTGTCATGGGACTACCAAAGACTCCTAGAAGGAATGATGCAATATGGGTCATTGTTGATTGTCTTACCAAGTCAACACATTTTCTTGCTATAAGGGATGATTTACCACTTGAACGTCTAGGAAGACTATATATTAATGAATTTGTGAGACTTCATGGAGTACCCCTATCAATTGTTTCAAATCGTGAACCCTGTTTTACTTCAAGATTTTGGAAAAGTCTTCAGGAAGCCCTGGATACCGAACTTTGTTTGAGCACTGCCTACCACCCTCAAACAGATGGAAAATCAGAACTGACTATTCAAACCTTATAAAACATATTGGGATCATGCTCACTTAACTTTAAAGGTATGTGGGATCAATACTTACCTCTGGTAGAATTTTCCTATAAAAATAGCTTACAGTCGAGTATTCAGATAACACCATATGAAGCATTATACGAAAAGAGATGGCGCACACCAATCTCTTGGGATGATGTTGGTGAAGGAAACTCATAGGCCCAGAACTGGTGGAGGAAACGATGTAAAATGTGAAGGTAATCCAAAGCCACATCAAAGAAGCTCAAATTAGGCAGAAGAGCTCTGCCGATAACCGATGGAAGGATTTGGAATTTCAGGTAGGAGATCATGTTTTCTTGAATGTAACTCCATGGAATGGAGTTATACGCTTCGGTAAGAACAATAAATTTAGTCCCAGGTACATCGGACCTTTCAAAATTATAGAACGAATAAGGGTTATCGGTTATCATTTGGCATTGCTGCCAAATCTCTCCAAAGTTCACGATGTATTCCACGTATCATTGTAGATAAAATACATGCCTGACCCAACACATATACTTACCTATGATGAATTAGAACTGGAACCTGGTCTATGTTATTGCGAAGAGCCTATCAAGATTCTTGAAATGAGAGAACAAGTGCTGAGAAAACGGACGACTCGTCTGGTAAAAGTTCTATGGAGAAACCATAAGATGGAAGAGGCAACGTGGGAACCCGAGGAACTTATGATGAAGAACCACCCGAGTATTTTCATACAGTATTATTCTAGAAATTTTGAGGATGAAATTTTTTGAAGGAGGGGAGAATGTAACACCCAAAGCATCCATGGTACGCTTCTCTTTGAATAGTACAATAGCATGTGTTGTATGCAACTTCTAGTTCAAATACACACCACAACCAATCAAACTAGCCATTATGAATCGTAATACCCACTTTTTAAAATTATATAAATTTTAATTTTATAATGGATGTCATTTATTGATTCGGAATATCAAAATTAGCCTATGTTGAAATTTTGGTATTTTTATGAAAACTTTCAATTTCTGATAAATTGTGAAAAACACTGAGTTATATTTTAAAACCGAATTATTATTTAAATAATTATTTATTTTATTTTAAATTATTTTAGGTAAAACAGATACATTATACTTATATATGTTCTATGTATTTCATTGAGTTCAGTATATAATAATTTTAGAAATATGAAAATTTTATTGAACATTCACCGCATTTTACCAATCTCCTAGGAGAATTTGCAAATTCACATAAAATGTAATTTTACCACTTCTGTGATTGGGATTTCAAAATTTAGAGAGACATGGATAATATCAAGGAGTAATATGCGGTCTAATAAGATAAAAATAATTTTAGGTGGATAGAAACTTTTTGCTTTTATTTACCACGGTTAAAAGTAAATATGGTATTTAAGGCTAAAAATGATATTATAATTACCCTAACACATGTCCTAATTCTATTGGATATGTATAATTCGTCCAAAAACAACCTTAGGAATAAAATATTAACCTCTTTGGTCCACTTTTATTAGATTTGGACATTTATTATTATTTAATTCAATGATGATTTAAAAGATTTAAAATCAATGTTTAATAACTAAAAAAATTTAATATAGGGATATACATAAGATAAATTAGATTATAAATATTCATTAGAAAGTTAAAAATATTTATTACATAATGATATTAGATTTATAATTTTTGGACATTAAATATGTTAATTTATTTAGGACACAATGGTGATGCAGTAATTACCTAATTAATGAAATATTAAAATAATTGATATTATAAATATCAAAATAAATGTAACTTGAGACTTTTTATGAATTCCACTAATTATATAGGTTAATATGACATGTTATAATTTCTTAAATGAATTATTTTCGAATTAATAATTTTTTTATCACCTTAAAAAATCATTTATTAAATAGTGTCAAAATAGCCATAAAGGAGTATTTAAAACAAATATTATATTATTAATTGATATTCTATTCCTAAAATTATAAGGTTCATCAAAATGACTTAGATAATTTTATATATATTAATAATTAACCACTTGGGGTTCTCTTGGCTTGTTATAGTATGTTTATTAAACATATAATATAATAATACAAAGAGACCTGGTAAATGTTAAACTATTTAACTAAGAGTTTAATATAAATGATAAGGTTAATATAGTGACCCAAAACGGTCTAAAATATATAGGTTGAAAGGATTTATACCTATAACCACCCTAATTTTTAAATTATTCTACTTTTTATCCATTAGAAACCGAATATGAATTTATTATAAAAGAATATTTCTAGATTTTCCAAAGGTTCCCCACACCCCCTTATAAAATGGCACTCCCCCTTCTCTCAAATTCATAACTTAAAATCCATTTTTCCCGGCCAACCCCTACCCAAATTTTCTATAAACTTCCCTAAATTCAACATAGAGGCCTTAGTTTGATCAGAAATCCAACCTAAGAAGCCCTTTTGATCAAATCAAAAGGAAGAACCCGAAGAGGGGGTGATGTTTTCACAACCCTCTTTCAAGTTCTTTTCTTCTTCAACTTCTTCATTATTTGTTATTTCCATTATAATATAATAACACCAGTTTCTTCTATATAATGTGATGTTATTATTAATATGCTACAACAAAATTCGTTATTCTATCCATCCTTTGAATGACATGTCACCATATGTGCGTACGTACGGCTTACCGTCTCCACGTCGTGGTGTAATTGTTATTCAAAACAATATTATTCGGATGGGTATGATAATAATGTTTAATTGAATTAATTAATAAATATGACATGATAATTATTATTTATATATGATATACCATCCATCTATATATTATTTTAATATCAAAATAATGATATTTTCACTTATGCGTACGTACGGACTACTGTCTCCATGAACGTGATGATATTCATTCCTCATCGTATCCATTCAATATAATTTTTATTTGATGGTTAAAAATAATGTTTAAGAACATGACATCATTCTGTATATGAATAATATACAACCTATCCATAACAAAAATATATTATGTAATAAAAAATATAAAAGAAAACGAGTAGGTAAACACACGGAACAACGATAATACTCAGATATTATTAACAAAGCAATGTTAAAAGATCATATGTGATATCATATTAATGTATATGATTCTTTTACGATTTAATAACAATTATTTCACCATTATACAGGAGTTTAACCTACCCTAAACCTTAGAAAAGTACAAGGTAAGGGTTAATTTCACAACCTTTTTATTATTTAGGGGTTTTATATGTAATTATCTACTGGGACCTCTTTATCATTCACATCCATGTTTCTAAAAAATGTATTTCAAATCATTCATAATATTTTACATACTATGGTTTAAAGTCATTTATAACCTTTTTGACTTTTTATAAAGAGTTTTTAAAGTAATATTTCTATCGTTTTCCAAACAAGGTATTTTTTAAGCTTTCCAACAAAATTAAGGTAAGAATGTCTGTTTAACATATATGGCGGCTGTGGCTATTTTTTGCCATTATAAAATAGTAGAAGCTTCCCTTACAATCTTATAAGAATATTTTAAAAGAAAATTTTTTCTTTTATTATTATGTGACTTTTAAATGATTTCAAAAAAGAGATACTTATCTCAAATAGTTTTGATTTCATCTATGTCAATATCCTTTGATGGATTTTAATCTTTTTTGAAGTTGATTTATTATCAAACAAAACATCCTTTTTTTTTGAGGAATTTGTGATATGTTTGATTGTGGATGTGTTATTTCTATACCATTCATGGTTTAAGGAGAAATTATTGACATTTCATATGTTAGTATTATTACGAATGTTTAAGTTATGTTTAAACCTACTCATATGAGGAATACATTGGACTTAGTAAGTGAAGGGTGGAGCTCGCTATAGGTCCTCGATGCATCGGTAGGTCTCATGAGACAAAATGGTGTCTTGGAAAAAGGCCTTAACAAAATCTTATTTTTAGTCTTGGAACAAGGCCTTGACTATGTGGTTATGATAGTCTGGAATTATGAATTCCATCATTATGAAAGTGGTTATTGATATAGCATGTGATTATTCGACTAGTAGAATATTCATGTGAATATGTAAACGGAATTATTTCATTATATTTCAACCATATTATACAGAAGTTCAGGTTTAAAAATATTTTTTTTAGTTATACATTGGAATAAATGTTTATGCTTATTTATGAATGTTTTTGCTATATTATTATCCTTACATGGAATTTGAGCTCACCCCTTTCGATGTTTTATTTTTCCCAGGATGTGAAGAAGTATTAATGAATGACCTGGAGGTATAGTATAAGGGGATATGAGTGTGGATACAAGATGTTGTTGTTGTTTTCACTTTATATTGTAATGTAAACTTTATGAATGTATCTAGTGATTCCAAGGCTACAAAACTAATCAGTATTTCTAGACATGATCATTTTTTATCTTGCCAATGTTATGTAATAATGCACTAAATCTAGTTAACTGGGGTCAGGGTGTTACATAACATTCCTCTTTTTGTATCAAAATTAAAATAAATGGTTTATGTGGTTTAGGAATATAAATACCATAGAACATCAATAATTTTTTTTAAGAAAATAAAAATTTCACATTGAAACTATTATTAAAATTAAAAATTCACGAAATATTTTTTTAATTATTTTCCTTTAAATATAACTTATGAAACATATAAATTTCAATTTATATATATTTAATGTAAATTATGGTGCAAAATTATATCTATGTCATACACATTAAACAAAATATTTCATTAACATTTTTTGTAAAACCCATGTAATCCTTGTTAAGAAACTTATACGATGAAACTATTTAAAAAATATAAAAATAAAAAATTTGTTAAAAAATACAATAACAGATAATATAAATAATGTTAAAAAAATTAGAACATTTTTATTAAACATTTAATTTCATAAAAATTGATTTTATACTAAAGAGATAAATAAAGTTATATTTTACTAAAACAATTTTCACAAATATTTTAAGTATCAGGGAGAGGACAATGAAACTACTAAAAGTAAAATTCATTGAAAAATATATAGTATATTAAAATATGTATATCTTATGATATAAATATCAAATAATTCCCCAATGGGATATGAAAACATATAGAATCCCGAGTGATGATGAAAAAAGAAAATAAGTTTTTCCCACATTGGTAACTTTTGAATCATAAGACCCATGAAATGAAAAAACACAAATGAAACATTATATATCATGAAAATAATTATATTCATGAAATAAAATACTTAATATGGATGTATATACACAATAAAATAGTTTGTGAATGTGTAATATGTTTCATGAAGTAAAAGTGACATGAGTAACCATTATATGAGGATCAACATCCTCAATATGTTCTAGAACCTCTTATATAATAAAATTTGTTTTATGATAAATATATTATAAAACCACACTAATTTAGATCATACCATGTATTGTTTACTTATCACCTATTAATTTAATTTTTTTTTGAAAATCACTATTTTGGTTCATAATTTCCCTGATTTTTATAAGTTTTAGTTCAATAGTTTCAATATTTTTACCTTAATCATGGTTCCATCATATCCTGAATTGTTAGAATGATATAAATATCATATATTTCTATTATAAATTTATTTAATTCAATTTATAATATATATATATATATATATATATATTTTATTACACATTCAGAGAGATATTAGGTTGTACGTATTCTTGAACACAATTTCTATTTTTCTATCTGCCATTCACTTGAGTGATGTTATTGCATCCCCCAAAGAAATTGAATTTTTTGTGGTATATATGATATAATATATAAATAAGTATAACTATTTTAGAAATATTATTTATATTAATTTAATTTATCCTTATTTCCATCCAACTAAAATTGAAACGGAAAAAACACATGACATCAATTCGTGAGGTGGTAGTTCACCATACAATCGTGAGATGATATTTTTTTCCAATTTGCTAAAAGTTAAGAAGTTATAATTGATATAATAATTCTGAATGTAGTTTATATAATATTGTTATGTTAACTTAAACATTATATCAATCCATGAATGATAGTAATGTAAAATGAATTACACTAGTTTATGAGGCGTAGTCCTTCATACCCATGGTAGACATATTTTTTTATCAATTTGATAGAATTTTATATGGATATGGATTATTATGTTAATAGAATAAATTATAAATATATGATATAAAATTTTATTATTATATTATAATTTATTAATAATATTTGACGAGGTGGAATAAAAAATAAAATAAAAAGTATTTTTTATGAATGATGCCTCTTCATAGAATAACCTCTTTAGGTTTTCATCAAAAACCATCCTAGGTTGTTATTATGATAAAAATATAGAATTTAAAATTTTGATAGTATATTATAGAATATATATTGGTAGTTATTGAATAAAACAAAGGTTTATTGAAGTGTAAAGAGGAGAGGATATGCGGCATCATTCAATATGTGGGGGAGAGGACACACATTCTATTTTTTAAAACAATAAATTTCACCCATGTTATCATATTCTAAAAGGATAAAATATGATTCAATGAAAGAATTATTGGTGATAATTTATAAATATTTCCATAAAAATTGATTTTATACTAAAGAGATAAATAAAGTTATATTTTACTAAAACAATTTTCACAAATATTTTAAGTATCAGGGAGAGGACAATGAAACTACTAAAAGTAAAATTCATTGAAAAATATATAGTATATTAAAATATTTATATCTTATGATATAAATATCAAATAATTCCCCAATGGGATATGAAAACATATAGAATCCCGAGTGATGATGAAAAAAGAAAATAAGCTTTTCCCACATTGGTAACTTTTGAATCATAAGACCCATGAAATGAAAAAACACAAATGAAACATTATATATCATGAAAATAATTATATTCATGAAATAAAATACTTAATATGGATGTATATACACAATAAAATAGTTTTTGAATGTGTAATATGTTTCATGAAGTAAAAGTGACATGAGTAACCATTATATGAGGATCAACATCCTCAATATGTTCTAGAACCTCTTATATAATAAAATTTGTTTTATGATAAATATATTATAAAACCACACTAATTTAGATCATACCATGTATTGTTTACTTATCACCTATTAATTTAATTTTTTTTTTGAAAATCACTATTTTGGTTCATAATTTCCCTGATTTTTATAAGTTTTAGTTCAATAGATTCAATATTTTTACCTTAATCATGGTTCCATCATATCCTGAATTGTTAGAATGATATAAATATCATATATTTCTATTATAAATTTATTTAATTCAATTTATAATATATATATATATATATATTGTATTACACCATTCAGAGAGATATTAGGTTGTACGTATTCTTGAACACAATTTCTATTTTTCTATCTGCCATTCACTTGAGTGATGTTATTGCATCCCCCAAAGAAATTGAATTTTTTTTGGTATAGATGATATAATATATAAATAAGTATAACTATTTTAGAAATATTATTTATATTAATTTAATTTATCCTTATTTCCATCCAACTAAAATTGAAACGGAAAAAACACATGACATCAATTCGTGAGGTGGTAGTTCACCATACAATCATGAGATGATATTTTTTTCCAATTTGCTAAAAGTTAAGAAGTTATAATTGATATAATAATTCTGAATGTAGTTTATATAATATTGTTATGTTAACTTAAACATTATATCAATCCATGAATGATAGTAATGTAAAATGAATTACACTAGTTTATGAGGCGTAGTCCTTCATACCCATGGTAGACAATTTTTTTATCAATTTGATAGAATTTTATATGGATATGGATTATTATGTTAATAGAATAAATTATAAATATATGATATAAAATTTTATTATTATATTATAATTTATTAATAATATTTGACGAGGTGGAATAAAAAATAAAATAAAAGTATTTTTTATGAATGATGCCTCTTCATAGAATAACCTCTTTAGGTTTTCATCAGAAACCATCCTAGGTTGTTATTATGATAAAAATATAGAATTTAAAATTTTGATAGTATATTATAGAATATATATTGGTAGTTATTGAATAAAACAAAGGTTTATTGAAGTGTAAAGAGGAGAGGATATGCGGCATCATTCAATATGTGGGGGAGAGGACACACATTCTATTTTTTAAAACAATAAATTTCACCCATGTTATCATATTCTAAAAGGATAAAATATGATTCAATGAAAGAATTATTGGTGATAATTTATAAATATTTCCATAAAATTGATTTTATACTAAAGAGATAAATAAAGTTATATTTTACTAAAACAATTTTCACAAATATTTTAAGTATCAGGGAGAGGACAATGAAACTACTAAAAGTAAAATTCATTGAAAAATATATAGTACATTAAAATATGTATATCTTATGATATAAATATCAAATAATTCCCCAATGGGATATGAAAACATATAGAATCCCGAGTGATGATGAAAAAAGAAAATAAGTTTTTCCCACATTGGTAACTATTGAATCATAAGACCCATGAAATGAAAAAACACAAATGAAACATTATATATCATGAAAATAATTATATTCATGAAATAAAATACTTAATATGGATGTATATACACAATAAAATAGTTTGTGAATGTGTAATATGTTTCATGAAGTAAAAGTGACATGAGTAACCATTATATGAGGATCAACATCCTCAATATGTTCTAGAACCTCTTATATAATAAAATTTGTTTTCTGATAAATATATTATAAAACCACACTAATTTAGATCATACCATGTATTGTTTACTTATCACCTATTAATTTAATTTTTTTTTTGAAAATCACTATTTTGGTTCATAATTTCCCTGATTTTTATAAGTTTTAGTTCAATAGATTCAATATTTTTACCTTAATCATGGTTCCATCATATCCTGAATTATTAGAATGATATAAATATCATATATTTCTATTATAAATTTATTTAATTAAATTTATAATATATATATATATATATATATATTGTATTACACCATTCAGAGAGATATTAGGTTGTACGTATTCTTGAACACAATTTCTATTTTTCTATCTGCCATTCACTTGAGTGATGTTATTGCATCCCCCAAAGAAATTGAATTTTTTGTGGTATATATGATATAATATATAAATAAGTATAACTATTTTAGAAATATTTTTTATATTAATTTAATTTATCCTTATTTCCATCCAACTAAAATTGAAACGGAAAAAACACATGACATCAATTCGTGAGGTGGTAGTTCACCATACAATCGTGAGATGATATTTTTTTCCAATTTGCTAAAAGTTAAGAAGTTATAATTGATATAATAATTCTGAATGTAGTTTATATAATATTGTTATGTTAACTTAAACATTATATCAATCCATGAATGATAGTAATGTAAAATGAATTACACTAGTTTATGAGGCGTAGTCCTTCATACCCATGGTAGACAATTTTTTTATCAATTTGATAGAATTTTATATGGATATGGATTATTATGTTAATAGAATAAATTATAAATATATGATATAAAATTTTATTATTATATTATAATTTATTAATAATATTTGACGAGGTGGAATAAAAAATAAAATAAAAAGTATTTTTTATGAATGATGCCTCTTCATAGAATAACCTCTTTAGGTTTTCATCAAAAACCATCCTAGGTTGTTATTATGATAAAAATATAGAATTTAAAATTTTGATAGTATATTATAGAATATATATTGGTAGTTATTGGATAAAACAAAGGTTTATTGAAGTGTAAAGAGGAGAGGATATGCGGCATCATTCAATATGTGGGGGAGAGGACACACATTCTATTTTTTAAACAATAAATTTCACCCATGTTATCATATTCTAAAAGGATAAAATATGATTCAATGAAAGAATTATTGGTGATAATTTATAAATATTTCCATAAAATTGGTTTTTTACATGTTTTAGATCATTTTTAACCCTTATCATATATGTTTAAACCTGGATAAACATGTTTTCACCTTTATCGTGGTATAAAATATTTATTATGATCACTATAAATTATTGTAAAAATTTATAATTAACATATAATATAATATAAATAATAATTATTCAAAATATTGAATACATTTTTAAAATTAAATTCATAGTTGTGGAAAAATAATATTTATTATTAAATAATAAGATGCGTTGAAAAAAAAAATTCCCATGAAAAACATTAAAAAATTTATAATGTTTCAATTAAATTATTCAATATGAAATTGATTATAATGAACTATATTATGTAAATTTCAATATAAGTGAACTATTTTTTCGTTATAAAATATATAAATTATTATATAACATCTAAAATAATTTATGAAAATGTAATTTTCATTAAAAATGAATAATTTTTAGTATTCACATAAAATAAATATTTTTATAATGTAAAAAATTAATCACTCGAAAATAATTTTTACATGTATATTTAAAAAATTATGTTTTTTTTCAAATAATTTTACTTGTAGTGTTAAAAATAAATTTTAATTTATTTTTATAAAGCATGACTAAATGGACATTTAGAAAAATAAGGTCTCTCAGAAAACATTGATTTTCATTGAAATGGTATTTATTTTATTTTTAATCAATAAATAACCATTCAATTTATTTTATAAATGATTAAATTATATAATATTCTTCAACTAGTTATTCATATTCATTTGTTACAACATAACAGTTTGGTTATAATGGTAATGCGTAAAGATTAATATTTAACAGAGTATCATGTTTCATTTAAACATGATATTTCATTTATCACAATCATTCAAAGAGATTTAATTTATTTAAAAATAAATACATTCTAAATTCAAATGTTGTTATATTAAATTACACCCTTGGTGTTGTGTGTCATAAACACTTTCAAACATTCTGTTCATCTATTGAAATACCATGTTGTTTTATTTTACCCCCATAAAATATATTATGTCATTATTATTTAATCATGATATAGATAACCAAGACTTCAAATTATAAAATAATTTTGTTGGGAATTCACATCATAAAAATGGATTCTAAAACATTATATTGATAGTATATAAAGATAAGTAAAAATATCATGTAGAATAACATTTAATAGGTTTCAAAATGTAATTACGTTATGTTGGTTCCTGGAAAAGTAGAAGCATGCATTGGTGGGCGTTATGTTAAAATTTCATTTAATATTAAGTTTCAAAAAACTGTTAGTGTGGATCTCGCTCATCAAATTTATAATTAATTAATTTAATTTTATAATAAACATGTACCTTATCTAGAAATTATTTATTCCATGTAGATGATTATCATATAAAAATACCTTTGGGATTAAATTTGTTGGATTGTGAGGGACCAATGATAGAATCCCTCTTCTATTGACCCCTATGGGACTCTTTCATCTCTGAGCTACACAAAATGATATTTTTCCTTTAGTGTAGTGAGTTGATTATTTTTTTTCCATTTTCATCTCACTTCCTTTGATCATCATGGGTTATTTATTTTACTTTTCATTACTAAGATGAAGAGAGATATTTCTAGTCAGGAGAGAGATTTGTTGTCTGAAACAATTCACATGTTTAAATTATTGAATGTAATACAAAATTGACATAATGGAATTTATAGAGCTAGGGTATAGTTTTAATTATTCATTTACTAATATACTAGACCTTAAAATATATTAATCATTAATAACCGACATTCTATATAAAAATAATAATATTATTATTATTAATTTTTAGTTTGTTTTATCTTTCACGATAGAAAATATTATATAAATTAATTTTTAATTAAAATTATTCATTTGATATAGTCTTTGTAGAATAAAAATACAATAATATTTATTTATCTCCAAAAAAGGTATTTAATTTAAATATTTCTTTCATCAATAAATATTTTTGATAGATAAAAGATTAATAAAATTATCCATAATCATTGAAAATAAAAACAAATTAATTAATTATATTTCAATATATTTTCATTCAGATCATCAGAGACACATTGTGTGTGACCCTCTCAGATTTTTCTCATTGAAATTAGTTGGGATTTCTTAATGTCCAAGAAAATTATCTAGAAAAGGGTCAATGGAACAAATATAATGAACATATTTTCCCAAAAATGATAACTACATAAAAACAATCATTAAGTAATATTATCCATTTTTTCATAATTTCTCATCGAATTGGTTGAAAATCTGTTTCACCAACATATATGCTGAATATGTATTCTTTTTGCTATATGAAATAAACACATCGTTTCACAATGGACAAGGAATTTAATGAGGTGGTTCTATTCAAATCAAGGATCGAAGATAACCTATTTCCTATAGATGGAAGGTAAAAGTCCTTACATGAATTATCCATTAAATACATGTCAATCATGATTTGTTAATGGTGACCTACCTCACATTGAACATACGAAATCATAGTTTTCATCAAAAAATATATTTCCAGGAGTCATGAAATGAATTAATTTAATCTTAAATCCTATGTACCATAAAACATTATCAGATATAGGAATATCTGATGACACCAAGACTAGATTAATTCATAGTAGATGGTATGTTCTAATAATAAAAAATCATAAATATTACCATGTGATAACATCATGAGAAATATCCTCATATGATTATGTGTAATTTCACAAAATATTCTACATACTATGTGTCCCATCATAGTACATTATCTAACCATATAACTTTTTTTATGAATATCATCATACAAATTCATTGTTTTCATCATAGATGGGAACCCATATGACATTATCAATGCAACATATATAACATAAAATTATAACAATAGATTCCTAAATAATACAAAATAATATTTAATAAAAACTTTTATTAATAATCCTTATATGAAATATATATGTAATCAATGAAATAATATTTTTTCATGTGTAAATTCCAAAAAAAACTCCCACATGGATTAGATCCAACTAACTATGAATTTTATACTGTTGTAACTCACATGATAATCATGTTTCTAATTAGATATTATTTTTTTCAATGGGTCAGAAATTTTGTATTCCAAGGAAATACATCTCCCTTAAGCTTCACATTTCTAAGAAAAATCCATCTAGGGTTGATACTTATGAAGTAATATTTTCCACTTATCTTAATTTAGCTATTTTGAGATAGACTCGAATATAGTATTATCACAATAAGCTGTGATATGATCATTACTTCTAAGTACCATGTTACAATAATAGAAGAAGTTATGCATTTATACTGCTTCTTTAGCTACCTTAGAAGCTGCAATATACTAGAAAATTGTAGTGGATGGTGAGACCAAACCCTGTTTTAACCTCTATAATTTAACATAAAATACATTCAATATGAATATGTATTCATTTTGTGTCATAATTTCACATTTTCAATTTAAAAACTATAATCTACATATCATCTGATGACTCATTCCCAATCACCTCCACAAACTAGAAACATATCATTAGTATGCCTTATATACATAAAGAATTACTTAATACCATATAATCGAGTTCACATGGGTCATCGTGATATCATCCTACCTCATGTAATGTGTAAGAAACATCTCTCCTTGTATATAGAATTACATAAATGACTTATCCAATTTCAAACATGTATTTAATACTTGCCATTATTTTTCAATCATCTTGTGTTTGAGGTATCATATTATTGGAAGGGTGAATTTCATGTGACACTAGGAAGAATCCCCTTTTTGGTTTTACATAATAAATATCATCAGTATCGTTTAAATTCAGATACATTTACTTAGCTCAAGTAGTATGTTATTTTATTTTTATGTATCATGATCCAGAGAAAATGTCTTACCTTGCCCATGCATTTCATGGGGAATAACTTGTTCATCCAATCCTTAACAGACTGTTATACTTGTATTTCTTATCTAATAGGTTATATTTCCTTAACATACACTTTTAAAAAATGAATTTACCCAAATTAAACTATTTTTAGAAATAAGGATAACACGCATTCCTTAGGAAACCAACTTATATTATGGATTCATAAAATCAATGTTCCATAATGTAGATGGTTACATCAATCCATAAATGGATCGTTTCAGTGTTTATTTCTTGATAGAATCCTTTGGTGTAACAAAACCTTCATATTGTATCATATAGACGTATTTTTGAAGGTTCCCATTATGAAAGGTTGTTTTTACATCCTTTTTCCAAATCTCAATGTGATGGTAATTCATAATGGAAAGTATAATTATGATGGATTCCATCATTGTAATTGGAAACAGGATTCAACATATAGAATGAAAAGATGTTGTTTAAACCATTTTTAATCTTTTCGTACCTATTGGTGATGACTTTTACGTCAATTTGTATGTTAATTATTGATATAGTTTTGAAACAATAGGTGTTTATATCAATATCAAGATCTACAAAAATAATAAATTTTTTTGGGTACATGGAATCCATTTCAGAATTCATGTATTTTTTTCAATAGGAAACATCAATTCCAAATACCAGTTACTTTTAGATTAGTGTACCATTATTTACAACCAATAATGAGTTATGATCCTCAGGAAATCAGAAACCATATTGTTCTTGTTCTCTATCATCCGTTGTACTATTATTTAGTACTAATGCTAGTGGTATTGTTTCTTCTATAATATACAGTTTTTGAATAGATTCATTTTTTGAAACATTTGTCCCATGAACCTCATATTAATTTATTTCTATCTCACTCCCACTATCCATTTTATAAATTTGGTCCCTCTATAGGAGCTTGGGGTCTGTTTCCACTATATCATTTTTCTTAGTGACCATATATATAATATCTATAACATCCATGATCAATAATGAATATAACATTTTCATATTAATCAATATTTGTGAATTAAATATTAATTATACATTAAAGTGAATGGTATGCTCGATGGTATACCTGACACACACCAATGGGTTTCTCTAAAGTCTTATGTTGTACACAATGTTGAGTCATACTGAAAACAATAATAATATAATATTATTATTTTAAATGGTTTTAATGCCTAGACATTTTATTGGTGGTATTGAAAAGAACTAACCATATTATGACTAAACATCTCTATTAAAAGGTTTTACATTTATCCAATATTATTTAATGGCATAAAATGATAATGAATCCAATTTTTATCATAAATTCTCTAATATTTTTAAAATGTGGTTTTACCACCTTTAGATGGAGAAATCAATTTAAGTATAGTTTTTGTCACTTTTATATGTTTATTTTGAAAAAATATATTTCTTATCTAGAAGTGGGATATAAAATTTTACTTTGGATAAATTTTTTGTATTTTTTAATGTTCTTTTTAATGAATAGTGAAAAATACTGCATTTTAGGTCATAACTATTTTTTCAACTCATTTTTTATATCGATAAGTTAACTTTTTAAATGGTTTTAATGTGTAATTGGATTATATTTTAATGATATAATACAATTTTTATCATTGTATGTAATTTCCCTTTGTAATTGGACATAAGCACATGTCAATATTTTTGTAGTTTTTAATACTTAAAATCACCCTTTCTAGTTTTTTTAACAGATATTAATTTTATAAAAATTAATGAAACTTATATCTTTTGAATATTGTAAAATATACATAATTTTTAATTCATTATTTCAAAACTAACATTGGGTGATTATTTGGTATTTTTCTAAAAACGTTCATTTTTTTGATTAATAGTGATAAACACTGCATAATAGTTAAAAAAACTACTTTTTCATTTAAATGATATTTTACCACTTATGTGAATTGAATTAATAAAATTTTACATATATGGTTTTCATATTAATGTTAAATGTGGTTCAATATGATGAAAATAATTTTTGAGAACAATAACTTTTGATTTTTATTTACCACAATTAATGGTAAATAGGATAATTCAAGGTAAAAATAATATTATAATAAAATCAAATTACATTAAAACATGTCCTAACATTATTATATTAGTCATGTATGACCAATAAAATCCTTGGTTAGAACTTTTGACCTTTGGAAGCCACTTGGGTAAGTTAATTACATTAATAACTTCGGATTTAATGTAAAAAAATATCATAAACATGTAATTTTTTATAAAACAATTTTAATGTGGGTTAATATAATTGATATCTATGACTATAAATATTCATTATAAAGATAAATAATTTCTTGAATCATGGTATTTTCTTTATATTTTTTACACATCATATAAATAAATTTTGTTATGACACAATGGTGATGTAATGATTACCTCATTAAGGAATGTTGTAAATAAATGATATTATAAATACTAAAAAAAAAATTTAATATTTTTATTCCATAAAAAAATTTATGGTTGGTTATGACTATTTATATTTGAATTATGTAGATTTTTTTAATTGATCTAGTTGGTATGTACTTCTCAAAAATCCATGATAAGGATAGAAAAAAAATGACATAAATGCATTTTTAAATCAATTAAAATTTTATTAAATAATAAAATAGTCCTAAAAACAAATATTTTTCCAAGTGACATATATGATGCTCGAAATGACATTAATGTTCCATTTTTTATCTTTATGATTTTTTAGTAAATATATTAACCATATAGTATGAATATACAAGATGACATGGTAAAACTTAAATTATTTAACAAAGGGTTAAATAAAGAAGATAAGGATTAAAAAATAAACCAACCTCATAAAATTATTATTGTAGGGTATTTTTTCGACTTATATATATATTATATTAAAACTAAATTATTTTTCGGCCTTTTGAAACCAAAATTCATTTTAAAATTGAATAATACTTTTAATCATTTCATAAGAGCCCCCCCCCCCCTCTTATAAAAGGACACCACCTATAACATATTAATCACACATCTAAAGCCCCTTTTCTTGACAAAACACTATGAAAATAATCTCCCAAAATCATAATTCTATTCTTATAATCCTTTCCCATTGTAAAAGGCAATTAAAGAGAGATTTTTTGATCAAATCAAAAAAAGTTACCCGATTTGAGATAAAGTCTTCTCTCAAGTTTATTTCCATTTTTTTCCTTCTCCACTCCCTATGATCAACTTATTATTTGTTTATATAAAATACCAATATTAAAAATATAATTGGTTTTAGTTATTATAATGATTATTACTAAACTTTTACACACATCTATCTAATGGATATTATCATATTGTTTCTGTGTACGGTGAACTACTTCCTCGCAAAACAATGATTGTTTGAGTTTCCACTACCACATATCATGGTGGCCATTATGATGTAAATTTAATTATATACTATATTTAGGATATTTATTTTATCTCTATGCTTCTGTAACTCTCATTTACAACATAACTTTATTCTTATCATGTTGTATAAATACGATAATTTCATTTGAGGAAGTGCGACCAACCGCCCCTCAAACTAATATGACTCGTGCATACCATACATGAAATGTATAAAGGATATTGTTAAAGAACATATGAAATGTATATAAAATTTTATATTATACCGGAATAAAAATATACATATGTATCATTTGTTTTTCATTCAATTTAAAATTAAAAAAATTGAAATGAATGTAGCGTTCATTTGTACGCATGGCTTACCATCTCCATGATCGGTGATTTTAATTTTCATATATCCAAATTATATAAAATATATTAAATAAATATATACGTTATATATATGATATATAAGGTATCTAAATCACAAATATCATTTTGGTTTTAATGGACATCTGACCACATGGAAAATTTGTAATTATAAAAAGTTATTTTTTTACTCAACTTTCGAACATCGAAAAAAGGTTCGATATGAATTAAAATAATTTACTAATTGTTATAGCAAGGTAATAAGTGATATAAAATAAATAATAATAATGAAAAGGTTTCTTGAGAAATTATAAATTATCTTAATATATTTATTTATGAATAACAAGAAACACACAAGACATGTCGAACATGAGGTAAAGGGTTTTCATCACAGTTTTTATTCCCATGAGATTCATGCTCTATTTGAAACTATTTCTTTTTGTGTGGTGTTTTTACTGACCTTGATTGTATTATTTGTGTAATATAAATTAAATTATGGGTATTTAGATCTTCATTTTATGATCATTCATTCATGAAGTGAATGTTTTGTATGTTACCAAATCCAAAAGGGAACCTTTCACCCTCCTCTTTTAGTCAACAAATTATTTTTTGTTATTTATTTTATTTTTATTTTATTATATTGGGATATAATATAATATTTTATTATTTCTATAAATTTTATTTTTATATGATGATAGACCCTTTTATCTCTCATCAACTCATTTTTCTGAATTTTAATGTGACGTTGTTAGGCTGCCTAATCATTGTAAGGGAACTACTTAACCCAATTTTAATTCATTGGGTTAATCATTTAAGTCATGATTATGTCATGATATGATTATGTAATTAATATATTTTGTGTCAAATATTTTATTTATAAATGATTTATGTTTACATATAGTGAATAAAAATAATCATTCTTTTTATTTACAAAATGATTTTCTTAAGGGATCATTTTTCCCTCCTCTTTTAGTCAAATTCTTCTTTTAAGTTATGTCTTTTAGTTTTCATTTTATTATGTTGGGATATTTTAAAATATCTTTTTATTTTTATAAATATTATGTCCATGATATGAGATACCCTTTTTTATCTCATCAACTCATTTTCTGAATGTTTACATGATGTTGTTAGGCTGCCAAATTTTTGGAAAGGACTTTGTCTCAATCTCATTTCATTGAGGAATATTTTGATAATATAAACCTATTTATCTTACACAGTGTATAATAAAACTCTTTCACTTTTACTTTCATTCTTATGGAATCTATTTTTACAAATCATTTTACTAAAGGACAAAAGGAATATTTTTAACGTATGCGGTGACAACAAAATTTCCACCATCGCGAGCATTATTTGATATTTGGATTCATAACAAGCCATAATGCTTTTAAAATGAAAATAAATTCAATATACCCTTTTTATATATTTTATATTGAAAATGGTTTTGATAATGGATTGATTCTGTCAATATATTGATATTTCAAATTGTGATTTCAATTTGGAAATTTTATCTTTTATTATTATTGTTCATGTATTTTGAATATGTTATGGTTCTTGGGAGTTGATTAAGTATACCAGTGGTTCTATGTTAAACCATGGTCATGTGAGCCCGATATAGATTTCCAATGCATTAGGAAACACGACAGAGGTTAACGTTAGTGTTTCTCCTTAGATAAATTGGGAATATACTTTGATGGGTATTCTAGAGGTAACTCCCAATGTAGTTGTGAAATATACATTGTAAATATGTTATGGATTCCACATGTTACCTTTATGATTTTTATATCACTATTTTATTCAAAAATCTTATGATTTCATGAGGTATGATCATGAGATTATGTTTTTTATGTATTGATGGACTAATGTTTTATTTCATTAATTTGTAACCCTTATAGATTTTTTATGCTTATCCCATGTTTTTTATATGTTTTCTATACGTTTTAAGGACGGGTAAGAGAAAGAATGAATTCCAAAAGATTTATAACAATAAAATAATTCTTGTTTTATTTAAGAAGTTTTTATTTTATGAAAAAAATGGATACTGAGTAGAAGTGTCCACTTTTTAGGTTTTGTGATGCAATGTTATAGTAATGGCCTAATTCTATAAAACATTAAACTTGAAAATATCATAAATGGAAATTTTTTATTTTACTCACGATTATGTAATTTTTATGGCTTGGGCCTTATAGTTGGTATCAGAGGTATGTTTAGACAACATTAATGATTATAAGTTTTTTAGACCCATGGTTAGACTTTATGGATACTATTCAAGTTAGATCATTTTTTTGTAACTTTTTCATATCAAGGAATGTCTATTACAAATTGATGGATGAGGATATAAAAAAATTCCTCTCCCTTCCTAATAACATTCTTACAATAATTATTTCAATATTAGGTCCTGATGATTATGAAACATTTTCTATCCTACAACTCACTTGCAACAATTTTTTTGAGAAATCAAACACCTATGTTATACCACAATACCAACGTGGAACATAGAATATATTTAATCAAATCCAATTTTTTCAATATTCTCATATTTTCAAGAATTTTATATATAATCATGTCATTTTCGAATATTTTACCTTATCACAAGGTTCTGAAGAATATTATGTTTTTGAAAATGGTGATGAAGAAGGAGACAATTTCACAACCTAATTATAATATCTTCTTAATTATAGTCTTTCAGCACATGCTTGGGGTCTTTGAAAATGAAAATTCATTAAAATTTTCCACTGAATATCGGTCCATATATTTTATATAAATCATGTTTTATTATATTTTTTGTAATTATTTGTCATACATGATTATTTTATGAAACTATTTTTCTAGGAAAACCCATATGACCCAATTTGTAGAGGTATATTTGGATAAAGGAAGAAGATGATTTTGTAGGATCTCTAAATCATTGTTCCAATGCATGGACCATCTATTTATGTGAACAAGATGACGATGAAACTATGTGGACACCATGATCATGTTATGATGTTCTTTCATTAGGAATAGTGTCATTTTATGGAGGTAAAAAATGTCAATATATATAAGACTACATGAATTTAGATATTGAATTCATTATTAGTTGGGATGAAAATGAGTCGAACAAGGAAACCATTGAGTATAAATCATGTTAGGGTTATTTTTGTGCTTAAAAAAGGGACAACATGCAAGATGGGTGACAACCTATCACGTTCGGCAAGGCCGTCGAACCCAGAAATTAAGGGAGACAATGGAACATCGCCTACCAATGGCCTACTTGAAGCCCCTGGTTAGTATGACTAATTATTTTTTGTTAAATGATTTTAAGGATCAAGAATAATTTGATTTAGGAACTTATGTTTTATCAAATGGATATTCTTAGTATAGGATAAGGATTTAGTGATTTAGTGATAATGGTTTTTTTGGAATGTGTTCTCTCTTTTGCGGAAACACTATATGCCTAAGAAAAATAGAATACTATGGGATTTAATTTGTGGACTAATAGTGATTTTTTGTGGACATATAGTGATTGTGGTTATTTATGGAAACAAATAACCTATCCAAGTGAATATGGTATTTGGATAATTAAACATTAGTATGAGACTTTAAGAGTAGTCGATGTTATTTGGAGATAAATGTTAAGATTTACTATGGAAGACGATGTTATTAAATTCTTCTATGTATTGTGTTTCAATAATATTTTGGATTATATTTAATATTTTATGGGGAATTGTTTATTGAATTGTCTTTGTTGAATGTGGGGTAGTCTTTGTTAAATTTTGGAAATTAACAGTAATATTTATTTCTATAAAAGATTATCCTTTTTGGGGGTTTTTTGATCTTGTAAAACCCATTTTGGTTTTTGATAATGTCTAAAGAAAAGGGAAATATATAGTTACTATTTTTTGGATTATGCGTGTCTCTTGAAGATGATTCTAGTGCTTAAGGTCTGACCAATTCATCTTGAATACTCATCGTTTGGAGAAAACATGAGTTTTCGGTAGAAACTTATTAAAGGATGAAACTCTACTAGAAAATTAAGTATATTTTCATATATCCATAGTCAATATCATAAATAAATTCTCCAAAATAAAGAAATGGAACATAAAATATAAATTTTGTCCATTTAAATTTACAACTGGGAAACCAATGATCGTTTAACCAATCACATGTTTGTGGTTTTATTGTTATTAAACATCTCTTGGTCATGTTTTCTATCACTCACAATCAGAACATGACACCTTGTTTCTACATTGTATCCATGTTTTCCTTCATGGAATCCTACTATTGGTTATCTCGTGTGACCATTGTACTTCTCTTTCATTCTTTTAAAGTGATTATTTTATTGAATCTTTTTCTTATGTGGGACATTATATGATGTATCCAAGCCCAATTTTAAAATTGTGAGGACACAATTCCCAAAATGTGGGATGGACGTAACATCCCAAGTTAATAAAGAATAAGTCATTCACATATTTATTAAAATTTATGAATTAAATATTAATTTTAATTTAAAAAGGATACTATGATCGATGGTGTACCTGACACACAACAATGGGATTCTTTCAAATCTTATGTTTCACACAATGTTGAGTCATACTGAAAAAAATAATATAATATTATTATTTTAAATGGTATTAATTTCCTAGATGGTTTATTGGTGGGAATTAACAAAACAAACCATATTATTATTAAACATGTTTGCTAAATGGTTTTAAATTTATTCAATAAAATTTAGAGGCATTAAATGAGAATGAATCCAATAATTAACAGAAATACACTAATATTTTTTAAAGGTAGTTTAACTTCCTTTTGATGAATATATTTTTTTAAATCTACTTTTTTTAAAATTTATATGATTCTTTTTACTAAATAAAATTCTTCTTTATAAGTGGGATATCAAATTTTACTTTGGGGGCATTTTTTAATTTTTTTGATAAAGTTCTATTCTTAATGAATAGTAAAAAATATTGCATTTTTAGACAAAACTGATTTTCATCTGCTTTATTTATATGGGTAGATTATCATTTAAATGTTTTTATGCTTTAATTGGATTATATTTTTATAATCTAATCCAATTTTTTTCATTAAACGTAATTTTATTTTGAAATAGGACATAAACACATATCAATGTTTTTGTAGTTTTTAATTCTTAAAAACACGCTTTCTAGTTTTGACAACAGAGATTAATTTTAAATTAATTGATGAAATGTATATGTTTTTTAGTTGGAAAAATAGGCATCATTTTTTAATTAATTTTATCAAAATTATCTTTGAGTTAATTTTTTGTTTTTTTTTTGAAAACGTTTAATTTTTGAAGAATATTGAAAACACTGCATTATTGTTAAAAAACAACTTTTTATTTAAATGAAAGTTTACCAAATTTGGGGATTGAATTTCACAAATATGACATACATGGTTGTCATCAGTAATTAAAATTTTGTTCAATAGAATGAAAATATTTTTTGCTGTATAGTAACTTTTGATTTTAATTTACTATGCTTAAGGTAAATCGGGTAATTCAAGGTAAAAATAAATATATAATATTATAAAATTAACTTAA
This sequence comes from Viscum album, assembly GCA_963277665.1. NCBI lineage: Eukaryota > Viridiplantae > Streptophyta > Magnoliopsida > Santalales > Viscaceae > Viscum > Viscum album. The sequence continues at coordinate 41,542,143 of OY728157.1, forward strand.
ACTTGTCTGAACCTTATTTGATTAGTCATGACCGTCAAATAAAATAATTGGGTAGAATTTTTGGCCTTTTGAACTAACTTGGGTAATATAATTATTTTATTAACTTTTTATTTAAAATAAAAATAGAAATATCATAAACATATATTTTTTGCGAAAATAATTATAATGTGGGATATATAATTGTTCTATTTGACTATAAATAGTAATTATATAGATTAAAAATATTTCCTATATCATGGTATTTTATTTATAATTTACGACATGAAATATTTATATTTATTTATGACCCAATGTTAATGTAATAATTAACTTATTAAGGAAGGTTTTAAATAAATTAGAGTACAAATATTAAAATAAATTTATTTTGAAAGTTTTTATGCCATAAAAAATTTTATGCAGGATCATAAATAATTATGTCTGAATTAATAAAGTTTGTTTTAATTGATCATGTTTTTTTGGTTTTTTACAAAGTCGTTATATGAATAGTCTAAAAATTGACATAAATGAGGTTTTTAAAAAATTAATATTTTATTAAATGATAAAATAGTTCAAAAAGGTATGATTCAACCAAATTAAATATATGATTTTACAAATGTCATTAGGTATCCATTTTGGGACACTTTTCATTTTAGAGTAAATATATTTACCATATAGTATGAATATTCAAGAAGAGATGGTAAAAGTTAAATAAGTCAACAAAGGGTTAAAAAAGATAAGGTTTAAAAAATATCAAAACCTATCCCATTTTTATTTGATGATTTTATTTCGAAATTTATTCATATTATATTATAATTTAATGTGTTTTGGTCCTTTTAAAACCAAGAATCATTTCTTATTACAATAATACTTTCAAACATTCTTAAAGAGACCCTCCTCACTCTTATAAATTGACACCACCTCAAACCCATTACTCACACCTCTAAATCCCATTGGATCATCCAAAATATGCCCAAATAAGCTCTAAAAATACCTATCTTCCTCATAGAATCCTTCCCCTACATATACGAAAATTCAAGAGATCCCTTTGGATCAAGACAAAAGAATTTATCTGATTTGAGGTAACATCTTCTCTCAAGTTTCATTCCATTATTTTTACTTATACATTCTCTATGATCTTCATATTCAACTATTATATAAAAAACCAGTATCCTCAAAAAAATATTATGTTATTATGAGATTTATTTAAAAATAAACTTACACACACCTCTATTTAATGGATACGAACATACTGTTTCTTGGTACGGTGAACTGATGCCTCACGAAATGATGATTGTTCGATTTTCCACTACCTCTTCTGATGGGGGTAATTATGATGGAACTATAATTATATATTATATTTATGATATTTATTTTATCTCTATTTTTCTGTAATTCTCATTTAGAACATCAATTTATTGTTTCCATGTTGTATTAATATGATAACTTCATATAAGGAAGTGTGGACTACCGCCCACTCGAAGTTATATGACACATTCATACCGTACATGGAATGTATAAAATATGGTATTAATGATATTATGTAACTAAATAAAATATTAAATTATAATATAATAAAAAGATACCAATGTATCATTTTGTTTTTATTCCTTTAAACATGAATAAATGAAATGAAAGTAGTGTTCATGTGTTCGTACCACTTAACATCTCCATGAACGGTGCATTTCATTTTCATATATCCAGAAAATATGGAATATTCTAAATAAATATATTCAAGATATATATTATATATATGATATATATATCATGAATATCATTCTGTAGATAAATTACTTTTTCCCACATGGTCAATTTGTAATTATATCATGTTTATTTTTGACTCATGTTATGAACATCGACAAAATTTCCGATATGAACTCAAATAATTAACTAATTTTTCTAACAAGGTAATATGTGATATAATGTAATAATAAACTAGAAAAAGTTTCTTCTAAATGTAAAAATTATCTTATGATTATTATTGAGGAAGAACAAGGAACATAAATGACAAGTCAAACTTGGGGTAAGGGGTTTTCTCCTCACTTTTTATTACCATGAGATTCATGCTATTTTTGCAACTATATATTTTTTTGTGGGGTCTTTACATCACAATATTATATTATTTGTGCAATATAAATTAATATATGGGTATATACGTCTTTATTTTATGATATTTATTTCACGGGGTGTATATTTCCTAAGTTACCAAATCGTAAAGGGATCCTTTCACAATCCTCTTTTAGTCAAAGAATTATTTTTCTGTTATATCTTTTAATTTTAAAAATATAATGTCAAAATATAATATAATATATACTTATTTAGGTACATTTAATTTCAAAGTGATGATATTCCCTTTTCTCTCTTATCAACTCATTTTCTTGAATTTTAAAGTGACGCTGTTAGGATGTCAAATTTTTGTAAGGGAACATCTTACCTCAATTTCAATTATTTGGGATAATCTTCTAATTATTTATTATTTTGTGATATGATTATATATGGAATAAATTTTTATGTCATATATTTTAGTTATTATTGATTTATTTGTACATATATTGAATTCACATAATCGTTCTTTTTATTTACAAAATGATTTGTGTAAAGGAACCTTTCACCCTCCCCCTTTAGTCAAAGACTTATTTTTGGTTATGTCTTTTAATTTATGTTTTATTATGATGGGATATGTTGATCTATATCATTTTTTATATAAATTTTATGTCCATGTGATGATATTTTTTTTCTCTCTCATCAACTCAATTTATGAATTTATAAGTGATGTCGTTAGGCTGCAAAATATTGGTAAGGGACTTCGTCTCAATCTCTTCTCATTGAGGAAACTTTTGGTAATATAAACTTCTTTCGTATACATGGTGTATATTAACCCCCCCTTGACTTTTACAATCATTCAATGGGAATATTTTTTTACGAATCGTTTAACTAAATGAAAAAATGGAATGTTTTTAACATATGAGGCGACAACGACCTTTCCGCCGCTGCAAGAATAATTTGTTATTTGACTTCCTTAACAAGCTGTAATGTTTTTAATAGAAAATATACACAATATACCCTTTTTATTTATTTTGGCATTGAAAATGGTTTTGGTAATGGATTGATTATGTCAATATATTGAAATGTTATATTGTGATTGTAATGATGAAATGTTAAAATTCTTTTATTCTTGTTCAATTGTTATTATTATGTTATGGTTCATGGAAATTATTTATGTAAAAATGTGGTTATGTGACAAACCTATTATGGTTGAGCCAGATATATCTCTCAAATTCATTGGGTAATGTGACAAAGGTAAAACTTAATGTTTATTCTAGGAGATTTAGGAAATATACTATTATTGGTATTTTCAATGTAACTCCCTACATAGATGTAAAAGCTAAAGAGTAAGTATATTATGAATGAGAAAAGTTACCTTTATGATTTATGATTTCTATTTTTTATTCATAAATCTTATTAATTCATGAGGTATGTTGATGATCTTATGTTTTTATGTATTTATAGACTAATGTTTTCTTTCTTTATAATATAACCATTACTTTGCATTTTAAGAACATCCCATGTTATTGAATTTTTTTTCACATTGTATAAGGTAGTGTAAGAGAAATTAGTAATTCAATAATATTTATATCATGAAAGGAATTCTTTTTTTATATACGGAGTTTTTATTTTATGGAAAAAATAAATACTGGGTAGAAGTGTCTACATTGTAATATTTGATATGTAATGTAATAGTTATAGCCTAATTCTATAGTACTCAAAACCTGAAAAGATCCTCAATGTTATTTCATAATTTAACTCAATATTAAGTAATGTTTCTAGGTAGTGTCCTTATAATATACCATTGTTTCTTTGGGATATACTACAATGCTACACTTTTTTACTTGGCGAGCATGTTTGTTACCAGAAGTGGCCTTAAAAATTATTTTCAACAAAACACATATAAGTTTGATAAAAAGAGTTTCCATCCATTCAATAAATGGTATGGAATACCATATTCTTCATTATCAGGAACTTGAATTATAATTTTTGGTTCTTTTTGTAATGTGTATCAACAAAAAAGATAATGGAATACTCACAAGACTCGTTATTCATCTCAGCATACCCACCGAGGAGTTGATCCTCCATTCAATTTCACCATTTCACTCATGTGTATAAGTATGAGTGTGTTCACATAAGATCCCATTCCACTGTAATTTACCAATGAATTATTGATTATGATATTTTCCACCATATTTTGAATGTAGATTATTAGTCTTCTTACCATGTTTTTTCTCAATGTCATTCTTGTATTCCTTGAATTTATCAAAATAACAAAACTTATACCTCATTAAGTAAACATATCCATATTTACTAAAATTACTAGTAATAGTAATGAAGTACGAGTTACCACCCTTTATTCAATATGTAATGGCCCTCACATGTCGTTATGAACTAATTCCATAAGCTATTTATCCTTTTTCCTCTTTCCAACTAAAGGGGTATTTGTTCACTTTTCCTTATAAACATGTGTGACATATGTGATATAAAAAAATTCATTTTGTTTAAAGGAATTTAAATATCCATAATCATGTAATTTATCAAATATTATATAGTTTACATGACCAAGTCAGTTATCCATTAGTTGGGTGTTGTATGATTCATGTAATATAGTTTCTTTATTGATTAACATTACTTGATATTTCTAGTCCAAAAATAGTACCGTTATTTAAATTTAACTTATCATGTAAAATTTTATCTTTTTAAATGAAGAATAATTTCTTATTTAATGTTAAAATAAATCCATCAATGTTATTTATCAATATAGTTTTATCTTTTTGGTATCTTAAGACCCATAATAAAAACATTTTAAACCTGTGATCAGTCTATTCGCCAATTTGGTGTATTAGTCTACAATATATACAACATCATGTTTAGCTCCTTTAAATACTCATAGATCTACCCACACATGGTTAATCCTTTTGTATATACATGTTTGTTTTATATGAATACATATGTGATAACCAAATTTATTTTTAAACATCCAATTTGATGAAATCTATTAATTTTACTTGATAACAAATTCACTTAATGCTTCTCATTTCTTCATTGGTAGGATGTGGTTTTTATTATAGTGTCATTTTTTCCAAATTTGAAAAAATAGAACCATGTTCCACTAATATTCCCTAGATCATCCTCTTACATGTTTGGTGTGGGAAATATTTGGGAACATAGTTCTTCATAATCCATTATCATTTTTTCAAAATAACTACCAAGGAAAATTTCATGATTCTTCTCCTTTTCAACTTGGAAATAAGGGCTAAGAAGTTCTGGTAGATACTTCTTAATTATTTTCATATTAAAATTTACAAAAATTATATACAATCTATTAGGGTGAGATGCAAAAATGAGATTTGTGTCATGTTATTTGGGGAGTTTTAACACTATATCCTCGGTGCACTCAATATAAAAATGTTCTAGAATATAAGAGGCCCAGTTGGGGAAGCATAACCAATATATTTCTGAATGATTACCTTGTAAATATCAAAATATTTATCTCTATCTCCCTCATAGGAAATACCATAATGGTTCCTAGTATTGTTATACACATTTAGGTTTCTAGGAGACTTCATGAGTTGAATTGACATAGATGAAAGCCTAAAAATTGATATTTATCAATATCACTCAATTTTTTTTCATAGATGATGAACTCTATATAAATATCCTATTTTGAAGGATGATGGGGAAAATAAAATCCTACAATTTTTTATTTTGATTCAGGAAAACAAACTTTAAGGCTTTTGAACAACTCATAGATGTTACTCTTAGTGAGGATATATATACATTCTCCGATATAGAATGAATGGATAGTGTGGGTGAAATACTTTTCATTTTATTCTACATTTATCAGATCTTATTATTAGTACTTTGTATAATACAAAATTTTGTGATAAATAATAAAATTATTGATTTCATTAATTCTCCCGCTATTTTATCAAGTCCTAATAACCCCCAATAATAAACTCAAAATATCTAGTTTCTATGATATTCTTATAGAAAAGATCCATATTCCCCTTCTCGTAACCCAAACAAGGTATGGTCATCCTAAAATAATGAATTTTGGTAGGGAAATCTTTCCCAGCTGTGGTATTTCTACTCCATGATCTTTTAAGTAGACTCCCCTATATTGAAATCCAAAATTGTATTTCCTCAAAACATTCTTCCATGTAATATCAATTCTATTGAGGGATACATATCATTGTGTAAGGTGGTTTTGTTAAACCATAACCATCCTATGAAATCCATATTAAATGTATGTTTCTCAAAATGGGTTGGTCAGACACATATTTATAATGATTTTTTTCTAATCAAATGATGAATAGCCATGTTTGAATTAATAAATATTTGAGATATTTTAATTTATTAAGAATACATTTTACCTTTTTATCTTTTACATGTAATTTTAATATTAATTGGATGACTCATAATTAATTATTCAAGTTTGGTAAGTCATTTACTCATAATTAATTTATTTAATTTCTACATTTTCAATGAAATTCTATTTTTTATGTGAAATAAACATTTATTAAAAAATAAATAATTCAATAGGAAATAAAAGAATAAATAAACTACCAATACATGAGCATCATCATATGGTTGATTTAATGAGTGGATGATAAATCAACCTTTATCCTAGGGGAAATGGCTCTAGTTTCCAATCTCGGCGTGAGTTACAAAATTCCACCTATTAAAAGGTTTATCACATGAGTGGAATCGTTGTGGTTCTTTTATAAGACACCTCAATTCACCTTAGGTGACTCCATTAATAATATGTAATTATAACCCACACATAGGTGATGGGAATGAGATTACAATTTATTAAAGGATTACATAAATATCCTTGGAAATGTAGGGCCTATAAAATTATGATGGTAGGGATAACTCAAATGCCATCAAATTAATTCTAAAAATATATAATAGAAAATAAATGTAATAAATAAAATTAATTAAACACCAATGTATAAACTGTTCTTTATCTATCTCGTGAATGTTCATACATGCAACGTAAATGCAAATTAAATGGATAACAGTTGTCTCTTTTTTCATCATTTATTATAAATATTATCCTTCTTTCAATGAATAAATAATTTTTAATTAATTCTCCATTATTGTAATTATCATTATAATCACATTAGAGATAACCATCAGAACGAAACTAATGGAAAATAAATTAAATGAGAAATAGTTACAAATTTATTAAAATAAATTAATTGAGCATTTCAAATTATTTAAAACCCTTATTAAATTGGAAATCACCTAAATTTCCAATTAAAGAAATATATTTTTTCAAGAGATAAATCAATATTTATTGTAATTTAATTCTACAAATAATTGGTAGAGTTAGTGGAGTTTATTAGATGGATACAATTTCTATACCCATATTTCTATATATCCAGGTTACAATCCTATTTCTCTAGCTTATTGACTCAACAAGCCTATATTGAGTGTACATGTTAGCTACAAACAATGTATCTGCATGGTGTGTGCCTAAGATACACTCATGGGTATTTATTATGCATCTCTATAGATTACATTGAATGTATAGACCAAAAGTAGTCCTTTTGGTTTTAATGATGAGTTCCTATAAGACCCCCTGAAACGCATGAAGTGTTCTCAGGTATGAGGGTGTATGGACTCTGCCTCCTCCAACAGACCATGTATATCTAATGTAATGGTTCATGAGAAAAATAATGATTACACTATTTATATCTAGAATATAAAAATTGATGAACGATATGCTTTGTACCCCACATCCACATCGACTAAATGATAAATTATATTGGTTTTCAATCTCATGCGGTTTGAATAAGTATAATGGCAACATAGATTACACTATTTACACAGTTAACCCATATAGAATAAACAATGTGTATGGAATATAAATAGCACATAATCTAACATATTTTGTTCTATATTATCTAGTCAACATGATGAATAAACTACTTGTAATAAATATAAAACATGTCATGAATCATGTGGCATATCTAGGTGTCACAAACTATGGTACAAGGCGTGTACTCGAGCTACACGTTGTGTCACCCTATCTTACCAGCCAAAAATTGGAAAAATATTAATGTCATATCTATTTATTATTCATCTATTTTTATAATTTTAATAAAATGAAACACTAAAAAACATGATTAATATGTGAATAACATGTTAATTATAAATAGATCAATGAATGAAAAATATGAAATGAAAATTCAACCATAATTGTGTTTGGATCAAAAATCAAATAAATAATATTAAATTTAAATTTCATCACTTTGTAACTATGTGATTGTATTATGAAGGAAATAATTATGCAGTTTTATGTGATATATTAATATTTCATTTGATATAGTGTTCCCCAAAACTACATGAAAGGGTTATGGATAAAAATTTTATAAATATATTATATAATATCTAAAAAAATGAATACATGATCTAAAAATTATATCTCTAAAGTAGTGTTGAACATTTAAAATTTCCATTTCTGATTTTTTTTCATTGTGTTGAGAAAATAAAAGGAAATAATTCCTCGAGTCATGATCCCCACATGCTCTTTTTGTATTTTTGTCATGAACCTACCCGGGTCGACCCTGAACTAGTCTCTTGAGATGGTCTCCAGCATAGCAGGAGGGGATTTCTGGATCCCAACAGGATGCAATATTCTATTGTTCATCATAGAATACAAGAGGGAATGATTTTTCTCAGAAGAAATAATGTAGGACTAGGAATATAATTGAATCAAACAAGCCATAATAATAAACAACTTAATAAAAACAAATAAACAGTTAGTCATGATACATAATACAATTAACAAGTAGAATCAAAATAAAAAACTCAATGTTTACCAAACTTCTCTGACCTCCATGGGACCTTTTGGTCACCTCCACACACTCAATCAAACCTACCCTACATTGAGAACCTACTAGTAAACCTGATCTGGAAAAAGCAACTTGCACTTGGAATTATACAAATGGTGTTAGCATCAATATTCTATGTAGGAAAGATGAAGGTGATCCAATGAATCCAAGGCCTCATTTCACATAAAAATCCATAGACATAAGTTTGAAATAAAAATATAAAAGTCAGTTATTCACACTAAATATAAGAAACTTATAGTTCCCATTTTAAATTCCAACACATGCTATATTTCATTTCCAAAACCATTTTCCATTTTATAAACAAATCCCAAGAAATGAAATTCCAAGGATGTGATAAAAAAATATATAACATTCTATGATGGAAAATAATTATAGCTCAAATTAGGAAATAAAAGGAAATACATACCATCGGTGAACCCAAAAATCCCGATATGACCCCTGAACATAATCTGTTTGAAACAACCTGTTGCGTATGGTGAATCCCTTATGTACATAACCAACCTGCTTCCCTAACCTGGCCTCACTAGTGGAAAATCCCTCCAAGCCTATCTAAAACTCAATGTAGCACTAACCTATCTAATAGGGGATAAATGGAAACCATCACATGATCATATAAAATAACCGCATGAACCCATGGTTGTAGTAATACTATGAGCGTAGGAGGCCCTCACATGCATTACCCACCATACCTGCCAGCAGAACACTTACATACCCCAAACACAGACACTATATTCGATAACCCATAAATGGATATCCCCCCTATATAGGTTCCCCATAAATATATAAACTCAAACATATATCACATATTCACATTACATCTTCAAATGTTCTTACTGTGTAGCTATAACATATAACCGTTTAACCATTTCAGAAAATGAAAATTTTTCCCTAGTGTCAGATAGTTTCCAAACAGAATCATTTCAAAGAGACAACACAAATATTATAGTAGTTCTCAAATTGCCAAACATGCTTTTACCTTGACCTGCCAAAAATTATTACCCAAAACATCACACCAATACCTCATTTAAATTTTTATTGCTAAATGGGCCCCTAATATACAAACACACACCCAAACAATTCATGTATACCAATCATGTCTTTTCGATTCTCAAACTCACACCAAAATATTACAATAATGTTCATTTAAAACTATAATGTGTTGGAGATTTTATAAACAAAATAAAAAGACAATTAAGCCACACAATCTCCAAAACACACACACCACAATCCAAATGGGTTCATGGTAAATATTTTCATTTAAAAACATTTTAAAAACCCATACAAGAGACTATGTATATTTAAAAATGAGAAATGTTTTTGAAATCAAGATTATCCAAGGAAATACCAATTTTATGTTATCATCTTCACTGGAGGGAATATCCATGTGTGCAGGTACTACAACCATGGATGTATCATCATCCAACGGTGAAACAAAAATCTAAGATACAATCAAAAAACATTTCCCCAAAAAACTATTTTCATTAAAATCAATTAAAACCGTTCATATCATTTAATAGGAATAAAGAATTTCCCCTTTTAAATATAAATCCCATTTATAAAAAAAATCATATCAAAGAAGCCATTATATATCAAAATTATACTCCACAATCCAAATTCAAAAAAACAAACAATTACCGTCACACCATAATTAAGGTTATGCACTTCTTAAAAACATGTAATTCTACTTTGAAAAATAATAAATTTTAAAATAAACATATTTTGTAACATAATAGAGGCATTTCACACCATCCTATTATAAAAAACAAGTATTTACTAAATTATAACAACACAAAAACACAACATTCATAATTCCATATCATAATAGGGGTTTTAATGATCATTAAGATGATATTGAAAAAAAAAGTTCCAATAGATCATTTTAGAAAGGAATGATTAGAAATAACTACTTCAAACTAATTAAAAAGTGATGAAACCTCAAAATAAAGAACAACCAGGACACATGGACCAAACCAACAGACTAGACATGAGGTAAATGTTGGAATTATGATCTTAGACTATATGGTTTGGTTAACATGAATAAAAACTCCAAAAGAGATAAAATAATATATACCCAAACCCAAAGAGGTGAGGGATGTTAGCGAGGGGAATCGTAACCAAGCCAAAGCAAGGTGGAGGCACTGTGCAGGGGGTTCAGTCTATGCTTGAACACCAACAGACTGGTGGGGGGGTTGGTGTAACCAGAGGTACGCTGGGATGGGAAACACGATGCAAGGAGGGGGTAGTGGAAACCTCTCCGGAGGAAGAGTAATTTTCAGGATGGGAGGTCGGGCTGCATTGGACCTAGATAGAGGTGCGCTATTGGATGGAGGTAGGTTGTTGGAAAAAGGTCAAGGGTGTTGGCGGTAGGGGAGTGTGAGGTGGAAGGTTTCTAGGAAGGAGGGTGTGCAATTGGGAAGCGCTGAAGAGGGAGACTATAGAGGGAGGCAATGAGGGTGGTGGATGTGTGAATAGGGAGAAGGGGGAGGGGGAATGAGGGTGCATCATGTATGGGAGAAGGGGGGGATTCCCCTAGGTTTTTCCTCCTTTATTTTTATTTTTCATGCTTTTAATATAATTAAACTATTATTAACAATAATAATAATAATATAAATATAAATAAATTGATTATAAAAATAATCATAATAATAAAAATTATATTTTTAATCCTAAAATTAATAATATTATATTCATAAAATAATCATTAATGTAATAATAATAATAATAATAATAACACTAAAAATTATAATAATAATAATAATAATTTTATTCATTTGATTTTAAATATTAACATATTTAATAAAGATTTAATCATAAAAATATTAAAAATTATTTAAAACCCATTTTGTATTAACAATAAAAAATATAATTACAATTCATAGTAAAATAATAATAATAATATCACTTATAATAAAACTAATAATATTATCTATAAAATTATATTATTATTAATTTGATGAAATCATTTAACAAATTTTATTTTTATTAAATATTATTTATTTTAAACATTAGGCAACTACACGAAAACCTAGGTTGATCACACTGTTACCAGCAAACTTGTGAGGCCCGTGCACCGGTTCTAAACCCACCAAAATCATCAAACATCAATAAATATAATTCTACATTGAAATTACTCCATGAAAATTCTAACTGAATCCATTAATTAATAAAACAAAACACTTTTAAAGGTTTTGTTGTGACACTCAGTGTACCACTAGTAGATCTTTATGTGCTACGGTGGTGATTTGATTGTCATGTATTGTTCACTTTGATTTCTCATCCTTTTATCTTGAAGGTGTATCTCTTGTGTTTCTCATTATTTAGAGAGCAATAGATTACAAAGGGGTTAATATATAGTTTTTTGTGGGAAATAATTCTCACGATCAATATAAAGATGTAATAAAAAATAGACATAATGGTCTCTTTTTGTATCTTGATTATTGGTAAATATAATGATTTAATTTCAGCCATCCCTTAAATAATATTATAAAACTAAATAAAACCCATTGCACATATTATTATTATTATTATTTTTATTGGGTGTAAAATAACATGCATAATAAAAATATTTTATTTAATCATATTTTTACTTATTATTTCTAATCGAACACAACCTTTGTACATTTCAACACCTCCATCATTTAATGTACTCCCAAAAAAATATATTGAATAAAAATATTTCATTGATCAATAAACATTTCCGATAGATAAAATGTTAATGAAATTATCCCTAAATCTATATAATAATGTTTATTTAATTAATTATTTTCATAGTGATTTCAATTGAGGCCATGAAAAACACCGTTTTTTGGCACCATCTTGGATTCATTCTCAATGGAATTATTCGGTCTATCCTAAATTCTGAAATATATATGTAGAAATCAGTGAAGAAACATTAGATGAATTAGTTAATGTAACAATGATGATAATAATATGTGAATAATATATGTGTAATATTATCCGTTTATCACAAAATATCATCAAGAAAGATTCATGTCGGTGTCACCAACCTATATACATGATAAATATTTCTTTTACTATATAAAATAAATGTATCCATTCATCATTTATATAGAATTTAATGTGATGAATCAATTAAAATTATATGGAAGAGATATCAAATTCTATAAATATAGAAGGTTCGAATCCTCCTTTAACTAATTAATTAATGAAATATCAATCATCACACACCCAATATTCTCTAACTCACTATGAACATATTGAATCAATCATTTATTCATCAAATATAAGTGCATGGTTCGTGACATTTATTTATGATAATCATAAATCGGAAGGATATGGATGCTTGGGTTTAGTAATGGTGATTACCGCCATAGGCGGTGATGGCCTCCATGCAAGTCCCACCTCCCACGGTGGAGGAAGTATTTTCACTGCCCTCAGGTGATTGACACTTTCTACCTTTCTCAAATCCTAAATTCTTTCCATTGTTCCTGAATGTTTTTCTCTACCCCAAAGTTCTTGAGTTACATGAGGGGATCCTGCAGCTCTTGGTCCTAGCTGGATAATTTATTGATGCCTCCTCCTTGCTAAACCTGGTGTTGATAGTGCGCTTCAAACTGCGACGCCCATCCATAGATCACATTGATCATTTTGTCTTTGATTCGTGGAATGTAAATAAGTGTTCCACTATGGGCCTTCATGATTTGAAACATATAATGGTTCTCTTTGAGTCTAAGGAAGATTTGATTCTAGCCTGGTCCTCTGCCCCGCATACCTGTGATGGCTTCTATTTTATTCTCTTCCAAGAGTCCTATGACTTCAATATAAAACATGATGCTTCGACCATGGAAATTTGGGTAGGATTTCAATGATTACCTCTTCCATATGAAAATCCTGCAATCATTCACATGCTTGGAAATTTAGTTGGTCATTATTTATTCTCGAACAATAGAACATGGGTTGTTTTCCACCCGGTTTTACCAAGAATTTGTGTGGAAGTTGATCTATCCAAAGCACCAGTTAAGTTGTTCTTCATTGCTGTGAGTGAGGAGTTTTGATATAAATAGTATCTGGTTTTTGAGTCCAGGATTGACTACTGCTCTTTGTTTTCCATGATCGGGAATATTAGGGATGCATGAAAGGGTGGAAGGGTGGCTTCATAAGTGGCTTTGAATAAACAGGTTGTAGATGTGATGGACTTCAAATATCAGCAGGAGAAGTAGGACTTAGGTACTAAAATGCGGACTGAACCTTGTTATGTTAGTACATTTATATTGAATTGTAGAAAAATGGGGGAAAGAAAGGATTTTCTGAATCTGAGGGTGAATGGAGTTTTTGGAAGATTGCAGCATGATCTTGGAGTGGATGATTCAGGATGTATCGAGGAAAATGTAAAGCAGGAAGTTCATACTGCTGCAGTGGCCAATGAAAATCAAGTAGTGGTGGTCGTTGGGTGTAATGAGGAAGTGGGAAGGCTTGCTAATAAGTCATAGATAGAGGGCTCTTTTCACGCAACTATTGTTTGGGTGAGGGTCTCAACGGGACTGAAGACACAGTCTGAGAAGAAGGTAGACAATATTGAAATTTATAACTGATTTGCTACTCTTGGGAATGAAGAAGTGGAGGTAGGGGTTGATCAGGTTTCCCCTACCCTATTTGATGGTTGGATGTCTATTGGAGCTATTGAACATTCTTGTAACGGGGATTTGGGGTCAGAAAAAAATTTCATTAGAGTGGAAGTCAGATTGAGAAGGTGCAGGGGTAGGACTCTTGCAATATTGTAGCGAAACTGAATCATGGCAGACTCTCTCATGCTGAAGAAGAACTACCAAGGAGTGAAAATGGAAATATGTCAATTGATTTGAATTATCAAAATACTGTGTTTGGAGAGTGTCTATTGCAGATGGGGGTGCCTGAAGGTCATGAACTTGTGCTGTAATGACAGTGTTTAGCATTGAGTGAAAATAAAAGTCAAGGTGAGCAGGGGAAGGGAGTGAATGACAACTATCCGGAGGTGATTTCCAATGGGAAGTGTGGATATATATCTTACAGGGATAAGGAGAATGCTGATCCCAGAGTTTTAAACTATTATATTGATTTTGATCAGCGTAGAAAAAAGGATCAGGAAGGGAATGAGGGATCTATTGTGTGCTTTCTATACTATTTCTTTATTATAATAAATGGGTAGAGACGTTGTCTCTGGCTTCTCTTTCCTGGTAAAATATAAATATCCTTACACATTATCAAATATAAGATTATTCAATCACATCAAAACATGTATAATTCAAACTAGATGAGATTTTCTCAAAATCTCTCATATTTTAGATAACCAAGTGTAAAATTCCTGATATGAAACCTTATCTAATTTTATTTACTGACACTTGAAGTTCTATATACTATATGTCCTATCAAAGAAGGTTATCTGACCGTATACCAACATATAATAATATCATCAATAAAAATCATGGTTCTCATCATAGAGGGTAACTATTATGACCATATCAATTGGTCAAATAAACATAGATATTTTTACATTACATTAATATATAAAAATGAACAATATTTGATAATATTATTTTTAAAAAATAAATATATCTAATATACAAGTATTAAAAGGATTAATTGTTGGTCTTAGGACAACAACTCCGAAAAATTGGAGGGAATTGAAGATGGTGACATGGATTAGAATCATAAATAATTATTTATAATGATAGAGGTAATTAATCATATGTATATTAATAATCAATGTACTATTATGTAATATAAAACCATAAACTGATACAGTGTGAAAATATCAATGTGTCATTAGAAACAAAAGTACTAAGATAAAAAAATTTCAAAGAAAGTTTTCGTATTTTTGAGGAATTATTATTCTATCAAGATATATAATTCCATAAAAAAATTTCATTTGATATATTTGTATTTAATAATCACAATTTCATAATTTTTTTGGTCAGGAAATAATTTTCCACTCAATTTCTGACTCTATGTATTGAATATACATGGTGGATTCATAAGGCCTCAATCTCTAAAATTATGTTTTCACTCAACATTAGATCCATAAAATAATAATAAGTTAATCAAAATGTTTTTTCAAAAACAAAATGATTATCACTTGAAATCTAATAACACCGGAAGTTAGACTGAATCATTTTCATAAATAGTCATCCTTAAGACATATTAACAATATTTCATGCCAAATCCAATGATAAAAAATATATAATGAAGGTAATTAAATCAATATTATATTCCCTAAAAAATATAAAGTGCCCCCTAATGTTACATTCAAATGTGTTATTACCTTGATCACCAAAAAAATAATAAAAATTCCATGCTTCAAAAAATAAAATCTATGATTATTGAATATATTCAATAAATCCAAACATGAAGCAAAACCTAACAAAGTTAACATAAAAAATAAAGTTACTAACAAATTTTAGGATCACCAATATTATCCAATACACATAAATTTATCATTATTATTTCAATATAAGGCCTTTATTAAGGGTCATATTTCTTTAATTGTTTTTTTCAGAAATAAAAAATTACCACTAGAAAACTTCTCTTGGTAACATTTAACAATTTTTATCAAATACTAAAAAAATAACAATGTAGAAAACTCCTTATACATTTCATTAATCTAATAATGATAATTTCATAATAAAATACTTCTGAAAATTAATTTTTCAATCCAAATACCCAATAAAATTAATCATTCCAATTCATATATATTAATAACATAAGCATGACCTTGATCTCTATATTCTCTTATTGTATATTCATTTGAAGTTTGATGAATTTTTTTATGTACTACTCTATCACCATATTTTTTTTAATTTAACATTTATAACATCTTCATTTACATTAAAATACTTATCACGATGTATTTTCTTTCCACTCTTGTAGAAAACTCTCATTCCAATCAAACAAGTACAAGAGTGATTCATTACACAATTATTACAACGGGAAATACTTCATTCCATTTATCCATTTATCTTTCTTTTTCAATTTCATCCTCATCTTTCCTCTCTTCCCTTGTAATACAAAGTACATGGAGAATTATTTCCCTATATTTATGTGACAAGATGTTATGTTCACATATGATGAGAATGTTTAGGAGAATAGTTACCTTAAATGAATTGTACAAATCCCATAATTTATTTATCTTTATCATTTGATTATGTAGTTATTTGTAGCATGATTTTATAACATTGCAAATTTGGATTCATATATAGAAAAAATTTCATCTTCATTTTGTCTAAGATTAAAAAAAACTCTTTCCACATATATTGATTTATCATGGGGAATTTTTTTTAAATGAATAATACCTTTAAATCATTCCATTCCATGTGTAATATTTCTTCTCCTTCCTTGGTTTTTTAAATAAATTTCCACAATGGACCAAAAAATCCAAAGAAATGATAAAAATCCACAATATCTTTCCCCCTTTAATTTTTTTCCAATGTAATAAATATATTCTCTAAGGAACATATCCAATTATTAACTACAAGTGGATCCATAGTCCCATTAAATGATAAAGGTTTATTATGATTAAAGATCTCTAAAATAGATACACTACATGGAAAATCTATAGGATACTTCATATAGTCAATTTAATTTCACATAACCTGATTTGAGGACCCCAAAATGGTTAGAATGTGATCGGTTTCATTTGTTTCATCTAACTGAAGATTCGTTATTCTTCATAAGAGATAAAATACATCATGGTTTACAAGAATTTATATGATTGTCATTTATTATTTTATAAGTAATTTTTATATAATTTTTTCTTCTATATTATATCATAAATGTATGAAGCATAATGTATAAATTGAAATTCTTGTGAATCGTTGGAATAAATTTAAAAAAATCACAAATATTCTGAAAATAATAAATATTGTTTCTTTTGGAATGTTATAAAATCCTAAAAAGCTTTCCAAATACATCATAATAGGTGGTAAATATATTTGGAATTAAACAAAGAATATACCATTTAAAGGGTGAAATATGTGATCATTAAGGCCCGATGATGATTACTAGGTGATGCTTTTGTCAATCCCTATTTTCTATTTTTGGAGTTATGACCCTGCGTAAATTTATCTCAGAAGAACATCATGATTTTTGTATAAATATAGGGATGTATAGTAAAGACTCAAAAAATTACATCTAATTTTTTAATTATTTGGGATTATTTTGACCCTATGAAAATTGACATCGCTTGATTTTGAGCCCCGGTTTTCCCAGAGTAGATTTTCAAACTTTTTTTAGGTACGTTCAGTAAATGCAAGGGTGAAGTTTTATATCTTTTGAAAAAGTGCTTGGATTAAAAATCTGAGAACACCGTTGAATCTGCACTACTAGGATTCTCTTATGGTAGGTTTCACATCGACTACAGCAGGTCAGGAAAAAAGATAGATTCAGGACATTTTAAAGAAAAGTAAAAAAACATGTAATTGTTATTTTATTTTATTTTTCTCTGATGGATGAGTGTTAGTGTGTGTGCTGGTGACTTTTCAATCCATTTAATATCACGACTCAACAACTGTGTAACTTTGTCATTGTAATTTAAAAGGGATTCGTTAATTGATTTAATGAACATCATTAATTTTTTCCAATGTGTTAGTCTCCTTTATCCCACATATTTAAATGGATAAATGGGTGGGTTTTTGTGACAAGATCATCAAGAGAGAAAAATCAGGTGACGTTCATCGTCAACATCCACCTGGAGGATCAGACAGGATTCAACAAGCGATGAAGAGTTCCACTGAATCACGAACCGACGAAAATGATGATGTTGGTTCAATCGATCGTTGTCAACGGACGTCTCATCCAGGTATGGGTTATTATTTTTGATATTGTAATATTCCTCTTTCCTCATTCATGATTTATATGAAGAACATCAATCAACTGACCAGAGGGTTGATCCACTGATCATTCTTTAAACACAGGAGGTTGACGTAGGGTTACAAGTTGGTAGTTATTTCTAAATTCTCTGATTGTTGCTAACACCCCATGTTAAAATGCTAAAGTGGAGGGTGTGTGTCAATCCTATTGAGGCCCTGACACTTTGTTGATCGTGTTGTTATTGTGTTTCCCATTAGCGGCTGGGCAATGTGACGGAAAGGCAGAGATATGGGTCACATAGAGGCAATGGTGTCCCGAGAGGCTCATATGCACAAAAGACCACAAAAATGGACCACCGGAGCACATTCAATGTCTCGTGGAATGAACTGATGGTATTCCATGCCGGCGGTGGTCATCAGGGGTCGTAGGATGCCCGTGAAAACTAGTCATGGAATGTGGGATGACGGCTCATTGTTGTGTTCTGTCGTGGTCGGCCCAAGCCAGCCACACTGGAGAAGGGCGATGCCTGCAGGTGCCGTCTGTGACAGCAGCAGCTATCGTTGGGCCCTAAAAAGAGGGGGAAGCGTGACCCAGATTCCCACCACGTCATCTCAAGACCATCCAACCATCTGGACGAAAGTTTTACATGGTGGGGAAATGCCCCACTAGCAGGGAAAAATGACACCACGTATGCGGGGCCAGCTGAAGAAACGGTCCGACATCAGGAGGACTGGGCCGGACAGGCCAGTGCTAGTGGTCTGAGCCCCACCCAGTGGTTCGAGATGAACCTAGTGAACTGGGATGACCCCTAATGGGTTGGACCGTGGTAGGGTCATGTAGACCTCATGAACTGTTGCGTCGGGCCGGTCTGACCGAATCAGACCGGCCCCGGACCCAACTTGCCATCGAATAAAGGAACACTTGTAACTGATGAATCAGGTTTCCATTTGACACACCATTAGTGGAATTGGGACCCCTTTTGGGAAGTGGTCTCTTTGGCATATTTTGGTGGGCCCGATAAAGCTGGTCCAGATAGAGGTGCAATCACCGTCATTGCACGGAAAGGAGTGAAACTAACAAACCGAGCATCTTATCAATGCTCCTTTTGTTGCATAAGGACCATTGTGACATGGTGGTCCATTGGAGATGCTCTATGTGAGTATTTATGGTTTTTGACGTGATACCTAGGTTGGATGAAACTTGAATCCAAGTGGGCCCATCTTTCAAAAGTGCACATGTCTCAGAGGTCGGACAACTGATCGACGCGTCGTCTATCACACTAGGACCACTAAGACAGGGTGGTCCCTTGGGATTGAATTTTCAGGGACTTCGTATCAGTAGAAATATGACCGATGGATTGAAGTGTATAATCTTTTAGAGATCAAGCATGCTTTATGAAGGAATCCGGTGGATGGAAGTGATATAAATTACAAGACAAACTAATAAGGGTCAGCATCAGAATTTTTAGATTGTGATGATCTATTTGGACAACTAATCATCCCTACATATGTACTAGAAACCAATACGGTTCATCACCAACGACCAATACGAGTCAACACCAGCGACCAATAGGGTTCAGCACTAGCGACCAAAACGGGTTAGCAAAAGCGACTACTAAGGGTCAGCACCAGTGACCAATACAAGTCAGCATCTAGTTACCAATAAGGTTCTTCATACAGTGACCTATATAGGTCATCAGTATAGTAACTATGGATTGGATGATCTGGATTTATGACTAGTCATCCCTATCCTAATAACCTTGAAGTTATACCATTGCAGTGAACTGCCTATTTTACTTTGTGTTTCATGATTTAGATCATCCTTTTGATATTAATGTTGTAGTACTTCTAGTGATGTCTTATTTTTTAGATTAATGAGATACCTTCAGGGGTACGAGGTCCCCTACTGAGTTGTTATACTCATCCCTGCACGGGCTCCACCTGCACGTGTGTGTCTGGTGCAAACAACTGACACTGTGAGGCAGAATTTAGAGGTTTGGAACATGGTGGAACAAGGTCTGACAGGAGCAGTCGAGATTCTATCCTTCAACATTTGACATACAGCTACTTCCCTCTAGGTAGAGATCTAGGGACAAGACGACAATTGCTTACAATATATTTAGTATCTAGGGATTGTATTGTGGACCACTATTTTCTGTTTACAGTTGTACTTGTTGATGTAAATTAATCTCGTGGTTATTCATATATTTTGTTGGTTGTGCATTTTATTCTACCTTTTGGGTTTGAATATAACTCTATGTCATTTCCTTCCCTGTTCTATAATATCTTTTAGGTTCAAGTCACAAACCACTGGCCTTTGAATGGAAGGTTTAGGGTAGTCACTTCTGGGCCCTGTGGGACAGGTGGTGGCTTGTATTATATGGAACACTAAATAATATATCCCCTAAAAACAATGGGATATTATTCTATACTAATTCATATCTATATATTAATTCATATGTTTATAATCTCAAATTGTTATTTTCCTAAATCTAGTTCATATGGTTTGAACTGAAGTTACTCTGGTAACAACAACAGAGTCCCCAACCCACGTAACATAGAGTTAGTGGTTAGATTATTAAATGGGATTAATATATATGACATAAAATAATAAAAACCAAATATTTCACTATTCAAGGAATACATGATATAAAAAATAAATTTAGATTATATTTTATCATGTAAAATAAAAAATTCTTCGATAATTTTGTTATTCCCATTATGATGTCCCAAAATATCAATCACAAATCACTTCCATGGTCTCTTGGGGAAAACATAACATAATAAAGGAGTGGAATCAAATTAATAGTAAGGGTATGAATATATTTTAAGGTGTTAAGAATAAATAATCATAATAAAAATGAAAAGGTAAATAATCAATTTATTAAATTACTTGATCATAAGATGACATGGATAAATGATGATCAAATAATTCCAAAAAAATAATTACATGATTTTTATTTTTAACCCTTGATATTATAAATAATTTAATAATCATAATAAACGTCAATAACTACACTCATAATGATTTAATTCCTAATTCCTTACATCTGAATCATATTCTAAAGACTTTTCCCAAGGTAAATTGAAACTAAAAGTAGAAAGCCATTTAAATTTCCAAATTTATTTGTATTGTGAGACTGATCGATGCATTAAGGGGATATGTAATTTTGGGGCCCAATGATAAAATAATAATTATACATAATTCCTCATATGAAATGGGTGAAAAAATTATATTAACTTCCATACAGATAAACTGACATGTGAAATGTTAATACTTACCACAATAAATAAACGTAATTATCAACCATCGAGAGTAATATGGTGGCTCGTAATAAAATTGTTCTTCATTATTAAATATTCTCATAAAACATAAAGATACAAATTAAGGATGGTATCAAAACAAATATCTCTAGTGGAATATAAGTTTGATAAAGGTTTGATGACATTCATTAATAGAAATGCCATAAAAATTCCATAATTTTATTTTGATGAAAATAACCTCTTCACATTGGAAGTAATTTTATAAAAAATGTTAAAAAATGTATTTTGACAATAGTTATCATTAAAAATAACCCTTTAATCTTATAATTTGATATTAAAAAAATTTAGTGGTTATGCTGGTGTAAAATTCTATTAATTATAAAGAGGATAAAATAATAATCATTTTACATTTTCAGTAATAGTCATACAAGATATGTTTGGACAACTGTGTGAATAATACAATGAAGAAATTTTTTAAAAAGATATACATGGATAATAATTTACTTAATGATACATTTGGAAAATGGTAAAATATTTTTTGAAATAATTTTTAGAAAACATAGAATTTGATGTAAAAGGATTTTCAACTGAAGATTGAAATATTGTCATATTATCATTAAAACATTTAATCAATCATTTTAAGTACTAATTATATGTAAAGTGGTACTATTACATGGAAACACTAATGAATAACCATATTATAATTAAATATATTCAATATGATATATAAATATCAAATAATTACTCCTAGGGACACCAAAATATAAATAAACCTGAATAATGATGAGATTTTGAAATAATCCATTACAATTTTGAAAACATGTTAATAATAAACACCATGAAATATATAACATAAATTCCAAAAATAAATACAATAAATAGAAATAAACTCCTGATATATAATGTAAAAATATGTAGTATATACTCTGCATAAATAAATAAATGGTGAATATGGAATAAGTCTAATTGTTGTAAATGTTAGACGAGAAACCCTTACCTCAGGTTCAAATTCCATTGTATATGTTAAAACCTAATTTTATAGTAAGTATAGGTGAATTTAAAATAAATTATAATCCCATAATCAAATATATAATACATTTTTTTTAATTATAGACTTTTCTCACCTTCCAAGTAACAATGTTTTTTTGAAAACTGCTATTTCGGGTGATAGTTGATATGTTTTTCATATATGTTTTGGTTTATAAATTTCATTCCTTTTACATTTTTCATGGTTCCACCATCACATTAATTTTAAAAAATTATATAAATATCATATATTTAAGAAATCCGTTTTTTACTTAAGTATGGATCATTTATGTTTTAGTCTGAATCATTAATTTAGACCTATTGTGGATTCTAAATGAGTTATTAATGGATGAAAGGGTTTCCGAGGCTTTTTTGGAGCTCGGAACATGAATTTTTGAAAAAAAAAAGAGTTCGTGCATGGTTTGGAGTTAACCGTGCATATGGTATCCTTTTAGTACTGAGCCATCTCGCATGGCTAGCGCACGGTCGTGTGACTTAACAATACGAATACCCCATTTTACATAGGTACACATTCAAGGTTTGTGCAATGTTTTAAAAATAGTGTAGACCAAATTATTCTTGCAGAGCCCTCCTGCATGGTTTGTACATGGTTTGAAAAACCGTGCGGTCAAACTGTTTCTAGGTTAATTTCCTGGGAAATTCCATGTTTTCCCTTACTGGTCTAATTATGCCACCCCATCCTCCCTAATCTGTGTTTATGCAGGATTCAATTATTTCTCCTTAAATTTGGGGATTTTGGTGATCTAAACTCAGGATCGAGAGATCTCCTTCGTCTGACATCTAATCGAGATTCCATTCGTCTCGTTGGATGCGCAACAGTAAGTAATCAATTCCCATTCAGTCATTATTCTTATATTTTTCTATAAACCTAGATATCTTCATGTGAGCATTTTTCACCTTTTCTTAGATATACACTAATTAGAGGAAAATTATGGATCGATACCAAAAGGAGAAGAATCACACAACCCTATGGTGGGTGGACTATAACTCGTCCCTAAATTCTGTTGATATTGTAATATTTTTGTGGGGCCCAATGAATCCAGCTACAACTGTTTCATAAATTTACATTCCATAGTTTTACTCTTTAGAATCATATAGTTATTATATTTCCAAATTAATGATTAGTAGTAAGTTGTTACACCCACACCTCAACTCTCCACATATTGATGGTTATGCCATAATTGGGTTTTTGGTGTTTTTCATATGTGTGAGCCACCGTTCGGGTGTACCCCTGAATAGAATTCCTATAGTTGATCCGTCTTATAATAAATGGAATTTGGTTTACTAAGAATTTCATAATGTAATGTATCATATATGCTCACCAATTGACCCACCTATAGTAAGTGTTTCAAATTGATTATTAAGAATGGAAAGTACACTATGCCTATAAATTGGAAATATAAAAATAGACTTAAAAATAGTTAAATCTCCATAGAAACTACTTCTATGTTGATGGGAGGTAGTAGATTGAACCTCAATATTTGAATATTCCTTAATGGTTTATAAATACCTGATTAAACGGTTTCAACACTACATAGTCTATGCACACTAATAGAATACAATGCATAGACCTAGAAGTAAATGGTTATATATCTACTTGAACTATAAACACAAATTTAAGGCAATAATTAAACCAAATAAATTATTTCATGATTACAATATCAAATAGGAATGGATAACTTGTGATCCCCTTGGATTCTGGGAAGAGAGTACATTGGGTCTCAGAAAACCCATTCTGATTAAAGGGTGCAGTTTTCTTATGTTGATACCCACCTAGAATCTTGTTATTGTCTATTCCTCAGATCCCTGGTATACTACTATAGGGTCATTTTCATTATTACATGAGACCTTGGATACACTCCTTGGATAAAGCATTGACTAGTAGGTGCTGTGGTGAAATCCCATAGGGCCCTGTCCTTGCTTTTCCCCATTTTAGATTGGTCGATCACCTTGGAATCAGTGGGCTCCTTATTTTGGAATGCATTGGATTACACTCCTCAGATTACACTCTTAACTTTAATCTAGACTCAGTTACTACTAAGTTAGAATTCCTTGATATCTATATTGCTTTGGTTATTACGCTGGAACTCCCTCATTGGATATCAATTTCATGTTTCCTTGTTATGTATTGGGAGCATAACTTCATATTCTATCATGAGGTGATGTCAATACTGGTTGTTCCTCACTTGACCTATTAACATTAACTGGTAATTGATTAATTGATGAATTTTTTACATGTTCAGACACCAGATGAGGGCTGAAGCAGGTACATGGTTATTTAGTTATATTATACTATTTTCATTATGTATATATGCATTGCTTCACTCTACTATATTCCATTTCGCAGGCCATATGTTGTAAACACCATTGTCGGTGGCCCAGTGAGATTTATCTCACAGCCACACTGGGCACCGTTTGGTTTCCAAGGTAGATTACATGTTTGTAGGTGTTGAAAAACTGATGCATATAGCGTCAAACACTTCATTGCTTGTTGTTTAAGATGAATCTTAATAAAAACGTGGCTGATATGGCACTTGGTATGCTTTGAGTAGACTTCATTATTATTTTAAATAGTGGAAATGTTGTGCCTATTGTTTTGTATCCATGACATCCAATTTTCTAGTGACATGAAATTATGTCATCATTGTCACAGTTGATATAATTATTATTATTCTCATTTATCTATTTTATCACATTTCTTATTATCTTTAATTATGTTACTTCCTATTTTTACTATGAATATATATTCCTTCTACTATGATAGACACTACTTATGAGGGAACAGTCTTCATATAGACAAACCATAGTCCCTTGTTGTTAGTTGCATGCCTTTGGAGTTCAGGAAGATGTGATTGAGGCCATGTGGCCCACCAGGATTAGGGCACTCATTAAGTGGAAACCCATTTCGGGTCGTCACAAAAGGGTATCAGTGGTAGTTTTTTTACTATTTTGAGAAAACAGAATGTTGAATAAAAATTCATTGGACTTGATCATAAGTCGTGATTGGACATCACGAAGCCATGTTTGGGGTAACAACAAATTATCCCAAATTATTATTGTTGTTCTGCTTTTTCCTATGGTAGTTGATATTACTTCACTATTGGGAGATGTGCATGTTGTTTGGTGTTGTTTATTTTTTCTCTATTTGCGGATTTTTTTACCATTAGCCTGCTGATATGAGGTAAATAAGAATTTTTATATTCATCATTATAAACACCTAGAGTTCACATTTCAGGAATATTGTCATTCCATATTGGTGCGTTTCACTTCATTTCATTTCTTGATAATCATGTGATTGTGGAGTGATGTTTTCATATATTCTTTAACATGTATTACATTGGATTAGATTGAGTGATTTATTTTCTCAATTCATGTGGTTGGTGTATGGGTCCTAATGGGTTGGGATGATTAATTTACTGAATCAAGCCATTATAGTATAAAGAAATGGGTGTCGTTTCTGGTGATAGGTGTATGGGTATTAACTCATCAAAAATAAATGTCCATTATAAAGTGAATCATGAAATCTAAAATTAATTGGTTTCACATTTATAAACTACATTTTCAAGTTTATGAAAGGTAAAGGAGTGAGAAAATAAATTAACCACAAAATTATATGAAAAATATACTTGATCACTTACCGATAACTAAAGGGTTAAGAAGGTTGATTTGGTAGTATGCATGGGGTAGTGAGTTATCCTACAATTAGTTTCAACTAGTGATGTTATCTAGTGATACTAATATTCTTTTAAGGAGTTATTAGTGTTTTTAAATCATTATCGTCACTAAGTTTTCCTGTCATTCTCTAAGAGGGTGTTTACCACCATTCTTTAGACATGGTGGGCCCTCTGCATCCAGTCTTACATCTAGGAGGGCCAA
Organism: Viscum album; assembly: GCA_963277665.1. NCBI lineage: Eukaryota > Viridiplantae > Streptophyta > Magnoliopsida > Santalales > Viscaceae > Viscum > Viscum album. The sequence goes on from OY728157.1 coordinate 41,569,021, forward strand.
TTGAGGCACTGCATGATGTACATGATTTGGGCATCGATGCCCATGTCTGTGATAGTTTGTTACATCTGATAGATTCCAAGAAAGGTTCTTTATGGGTTATACCTACGATGGATTATCTGAATCATGTTTTCCACAACAATTATCCTCTATCTTTTTTAGTGGATTGTAGTTCTCGGGTGATTGAGTATTGTCTAGGGGACATGAAGTCTATCATTTAGCATCTATAAATTCCTAAAATGTGATGATTGAACCCTGATACATATATTCTTTATGATTCATCTATGTGTTGGTGGGATGTGGTTACACAGGCCAGTCGTCATCATGGTAGGTTCTAGGTTAATTTACAGACCGCCTTCTATCATCAGTTATTTCATCAAGTACTAACAGATGACCAAGCTTGAGAGGTCATGAATCTCAAGTATGGTTTTATGTTAGTTATGGAATATTCATCAATTTTCCCTAATTTACAGTTCTTTTCACCGCTTCTAGCTAGTGATGAACTTTTTCATGCTAGAAATTTTGAGGATGGGCCCTAATAAGCCATATGAAATCAGGTGAATTCATTGCAACTTTCTACCATTTATAAAATATTTGATTAGGCCCTTATCACTGAGTGTATCCTGAGGGAAAACACAAGTAGCAAGTTTTAAGAATTAGTAACATGTCTGACCACTAGTTCTTCTAATGGTAGGAAATGTTCCCTTGATGTTTCCTTTCAGGGAAGTGGTAGCCAGACTATCTAGTTTGATAGCATTGTGGTGGGTCATCAATAAGGAAGAAAAGTGTATAAGAAGCCCCAATGTGATCAAGACAATATTGAGTGTTGAGCTTCCATCTATATGGGTCATCTTCAGCGTTTCTGCATGACCATTCCACCATATTCTTGTGGAAAAGGATCAGCTCCAGCTCCACCTTCAGGAGTGAGTTCTTTTTCCCCGCATCAGGTGATTAGTTGAAATAGAACCTCCAGGTCTAGATGAGGAGGAGGTTGTGGTCATGTTATTTTGATCCCCAATCCCCGAAAACACTAGAAAAGTAGTCATAATAATCATATTCCATCTGTTGAATATGTTCGTAGACTAAGTGAGTTTTAGGCTTTACAGACGATACCTGAGGATCTTGCTATGGGACCATCTACATTACAAGGTACTATTCAAGTATCCTCCACTACAGTCTCTATTTTTTATACTCTCTCTTCAAACTCATTTATTTATATATATATCAGGGAATTTTTGGGATTAGAGATTAATTATCATTATGGTGTAATGACCCTCAACAAACCGTTGGGAATACGGATGAAGGGAATATGCTAGTGCATGGACTTCCCCCTAGAGGTTTGATATTACCCTTTCATGTGGAATAATATTGTTCTGATGATGATGGGATTTTATTTCATTCTATGGATGGATTTATTAATCCTCTATCATGCCTCTATATACCTCTATTGTTGTAGGATTTCTTTTACATCACCAGAAGGCATCAGTTATCTTATCAATGGTGAGTGGGATGTCTAGGAAGGGAGAGCTTGACCAAAGCATCATGGGATAGGTGAAGTGACCACCTAGATTTCTATTCTTCTTATGGAGGTTCTGTGTTTAGTTCAATCTTCTTCCCCCCAAATAGTTGATAGTTTCATGGAATTCATTCCTGATGATGTTTTTGGATTACCTCCAAAGAGAGAGCTAGAGTTTACAAAAGACCTTGTTCTAGTAGCATATCCAGTATCCATTCCCCCATACAGGATGGAACCTACTGAGGTTCGTTAGATATGGTAAAAAATAGATGACATATAGGCCAATGGATTTATATGTCCATGTATATCTTCATGGGGTTCACTCATGTTATTCGCCACAAATGAGGATGTAACTCCTCATTTATAGTTGGATTACAAAAGGTTGAACTATCTTATGTCCACGAACTGTTATCCACTTCCTCGAATAGATTACCACATTGACTATATATAAGGAGAAAAGTAGTTCTGTATAATCAACCTGAGATCAAGTTATCATCAGGTGTGAGTCAAACCATCAGACATACCTCATTCAACATTCCATATAAGGTATGGTCTATATGAGTATCATGCTATGTCGTTTATTGTAATGAATTCTCCTTCCATTTTCATAGATTTTAGGATTAGGGTTATCGACCCCTATTTGGATTATTTTTCCATGGTATTTGTACATGAAATCTTGGAGTATTTTCTCTCTCATAATAACCATGCCAAACATCTTGAGATCATTCTGATTACACTAAGTGAGCATCTTCTTAATTCCAAGCATGCTAAATTTGACTTCTAGGATCACAAGGTCCACTTCATGGGACATATTATTTCCTAATTATGAGTATCTATCGACCCTAAAAGGGTAGTGATTTAGTTTCCAAGGACAATCCAACGAAAGAATTTGATATCCACTATTTTATAAGGATAACATGATAATACATGAATTTCATACAATACTTTTCTCATCATGATGAACCTCCAACTGGTCTTAAAAAGAATGGTGTCTATTTTACATGTTTAGAGAATGTGAGAAATACTTTTAGAATATAAAAGTGAGGCTTCTTTGTGAACCGATTGTAATTATTCTTGAACCAAGTAAACGTAACATCATTTTCTTTGAAGCATCAGGCATTGCCCTTGGAGTAGTTTTGATGTAAGAAGACAAAGTTATTTCTTATAGATCACGCAAGTGGAGGCCTCACATGGGAAATTAGCCGACGTACGGCCTCGTGCTAGTAGCAGTTGTCTATGACTTATGTTTCCATAGGATTTATCTATTGGGTGAGAGCTCTATGGTGTATACAGACCACAATATTCTCAAGTATATATTCCCTTAGCATGACTTGAACCTCAGACAACAGAGATAGGAAGAATATCTACAATCCTTTGATTTTGAACATGTGTAGTACCCCCAGTTTCTGGTATGTAACTCTTAATTAATGATTGTAATGGTTATAAAGTTAAGGGTGATGAATGAGAGAGTCCGGAGAACATGGAATGATGTTTTGAGGCAATGGTAAATTCGTATGGGCGGCACACGGTTTGTCTAACCATGCGGCCAAACAGTGTGTAGTTGACACTTTTGAGGTAGTGGCTCTCGCATAGTTAGAGAACGATTCGAAAGACCATGTGAGGAGGTCATGAAAGTGTAGGATGAGGAAGTTCCTAATGCATGGGTAGTGCAGGGGTTGTCAAACCATGCAAACTAACCATGCGGTCACTTAAATTAGATCCTAAAAAGTGTATCTCGCACATTTTTTCCACTAAATGGATCTTTTTTTCTTCTAAGTGGCCATAACTCGGTATCACTATCCCTTGAAGGTATGAGAACCTCTCCCAAGTGTTTTGGGGGCGATATGAAGGCTTTCCTTGGCGAATCAAAGCCAGATTCTTGAGGTATGTGATTGTCTGTCATCGTTCTTGGTCAGTTTCATAGATATACATCTCCTTTTCTATTGGTTTCTTAGATCTACGCCCATTATGGGTAGATATAATTGTGTGGATGCCAAATATGATGAAATTTTGTCTTAGTCTTTCTAGTAAAAAAGATCTAAGGCGTGTTCTTGAAGAATCAACCCGGTTTTCTTATGTGTTCTTCATTCGTTGTGGATTTCTTCAAAACCATTGAGGTAGGAGGATTCTTTCTCAACTCCACATAGTAGATCTGATTAGAATGCTTTCAAATTGAATGTGTGGGATTGAATTAATTGTTATTTGGTTTATTAACACTTATTAGAAACCTTCTTGCGTGATGGTTTTGAAATCCGAAAAATTTGGGATTTTGAATGAGTGCGTTGGATCGTAAATTTAAAAATAGAGATTTTAAAATGGGTATTTTCTAGAGTTGTGACACATGGTTTGGATTATATTTTTTCAAATAAAGTTAAAGTTTTATTGATGGAAAGTGGTTGTTTTGAAACTAGTCTATTCGTTTGTTTTTAAAAAAAAGTGCAGTTTTATTAAAATGGTTTGAATTGGTTGAACACACATGGTTTTTACATGATGGTTGTGTCTGTTCAAAGTCATGTGGGATGGAAAAGGGTTACGGGTCTCCCTCATCATTAAATGGATGGATAAGGGTTAGGGATCTACCTTATCAAAGGGTTCATGTTGGTCAAATAAGGGTTAGGGGTCTCCCCAATCATTAACGGGATGGATAAGGGTTAGGGCTCTCCCCCCTCATTAACTGGATGGATAAGGGTTAGGAATCTCCCCCGTCAATTAGTTCACTAATGATGACATAGTTAAAGGATGACTCACCACTCGCGAGTATAGGGAGATATAGGTTACATGTAAGGTGGGATGTGTGGATGTATGAGAAGAGTTGGGGTTGTCAAAGGAATATTGAGAAAGGGTTTTAAAGCTAGTTTAGTTATTTTTCTGGAAAAATAACTTGTTGAAAAAATTGGTTTCAATTACACTTGTATGTTTTTGGTTATAATTGGTTTTTTAAAATTGTTTATATTTGGTTGTAAACTATTTGGTAAATTGTTTTATATATACTATCTTAAATAAATTTGACTAACTTTTCTATCCTAGTGGTGTGAGTAAGGAAGTCATTAGGGAAAACCTACTAAGTTTTATAGTCGCCTCTACTTTGGAACATTGGTTCTTTGGCAGGTTCTATCCTCCAGGACAAGGCAAAAGGTAATGTTTCACATGTATTTAGCACCACCTCTTGACATTTTTTGTTGTTCGGTGAGTATGGTGTTTAGAGCATTTGGAGGATGGAGTCTTGTGGTCTTTTGAGAGTCTTCTATCAATTATCCATTGTGTACTTTGATAATTTGTTACTCTTCTATTGTTGCATACTTCGATATGGTTTTGAGATACAATTAGATTTTGGGTTGTCATTCATTTGTTCATGCATCATATATTAAATGTGTGGTTATGGTTAGTTGGTTTATTGATTTATTTTTTAAAGGTTTAATCTTCCACCACTTGTATATGAAACCCTTTGGTGTTTATTTCTAGCCTTTGGCATCTTGGGAATGTCTCTTAAGGCCAAGTGATGTCTTGTTGTACTCTCAATACAATGAGAATTTGTGGTTCAGTACAAATGGTATCAGCTTTTTTGGTCACTCTCTAACATGTATTCATCATTGATCCTAGTTTTGGAGATGAAATCCCTTCTTGTCTATTCCTTGGTTGGGAATCCTAGAAAGGGGTAGAATTTTATGAACATGAAATATATAGTATAAAAGGACTTTTCTAACCCTTTTATGATGACCATCAAGTTACAAGGGAGTTGGGTAAATAAGTGTTTGGAGACACTTCTAGGATTTAGAAATCTCATTGTCATGGGTTTAGCCCAGGAGACAAGCATGAAATGCATTATAGTGGAATGAATTCCCACTAGGAGTGCATACATCATTTCGAGAAATAATTATTTTTGAAAAAGAATGGAATTGGTTTTCAAATGAAAGATTTTGAAAAGATAATTATTATTGTATTTTGAAAATGGTATAATTTTCAAAAGCATGTGAAGTGGTTTTAAAAATATTTGAACATGGGAAAAGGGTGTTTTGTGAAATAATGTTGTGATAGTTGATGTGATTCAATTTGAATTCCTAGTCCATCAATTTCTAGAAAGTGATATTGATGGAGTTTGTTGTTGTTTTAGGAAATGGCACACAGTAGGCATCGTCGAAACCAACCCGAAGAAGCTGCGGAGAATGAGGTTTCACCTGAACCATGGGTGAACCAAGATCTAGTTCAAAGTATTGTACTGGATTCTCATCCTATAGATATGAGGAACATGAGGAATGAACCAAGCCATGTGGATCATACCATCCTGTTGATGAAGCAGAATCCACCGAACTTTTATGGTGATGTTGAACCAGAGAAGGAGGAGGTGTGTTTATGTAGGATGAATCATATCTTGGATTTCATCAGCACACCATCAAAGTTCAAGGTCATGTTGGTGACGTATATGCACGAGGATATTGCATGTTAGTTGTGGGATTTATTAGTGTAGGCTAAATTGGATGAAGGCCTTACATGGGTGTATTTTGAAGAATTGTTCAATAATCTATTCTATCTTCACACATTCAAAATGCAGAAAACAATGGACTTCTTCAGCCTGAAACATGAGAGCCTCTATGTCACGGATTATGCGGCCATGTTCATTAATTTAGTCAATATTTCACCAGTGGTTACAACAAGTGAATCTTTGATGGCATGCATCATTGAATCAGGGCTAAAGTAGGAGATTCGATCGATTATCTTGGTGATATGTGTTACAGACTATACAGAGAGGGTGAACAGAGTGATTTTTGTTGAATGTGATATCTTGTTACTGATAGGAGGAGGAATGATGATACCTACAGGAAACTATGGGAACTCAATCGCTGGGAAAAATAGGAAAAGGGACACTTATTTCCACTATGCAAGTGGAAATCTGAACCAGACAGCTGGATCAGTAAACCTTCATCCACGACCGCAGAGAAAATAATGTTTTTTAAATGTGGTTTGCTTAACCACATAAAAAGAGATTTTACGCCACAACCTAGAGCATGTCAATTTTGTGACAAGATGGGACATCTTCAGCGATATTGTCACAGTGATCCAAGGTAAGGTGCTCGAGACACTTCTCAGCTATCACAAGCATCGTATGCTTCAACTGGATGAGGAAAGAAAAATCAGTCTTGTCAGTAAAGTCAATCTTTCCATGAGGATTCTATAAATACCATGAAACCTCAACTAGGGAAAACTCAGCAAGTAAACAAGGAGAACGGTGTAGTAAAGAAGGAATTGTATGGAGTTTTCCAGATGACTTTCGATGATCAGGATGAACCATCTATAGTAATATGTACTATTCTTTTGAATTATACCTTTGTGTGAGTTTTGTATGATATTATTGCATCACATTCCATCATTTCTTTTCATGTTGTTTCCTTTCTATGTTTAAAAATGGAAATGATGCCTTATGTTTTGAAACTGAAAACTCCTCTTGGTGAAAGAGAATGTCAAGACTTTGTGTGTGGAGCATGTACTATAAATTTTGATGGAGATTAGTTAAAATGGGACTTCTCGATGTTGGATATGTATGTCTATGATGCAATCCTGGGTATGCATTGCCTGAAAATGTTCAAGGCTCAAATCAACTTTTAGAGGAGAACAGTTAGTTTCATGAATGAGGACGGTATCGAGCATCTCTTTAGAGGAGAGCGGACTGTAATGAAAGGTGAAATGATCTTGTTGGAACCAATGATGGGAATGATATCTTACCAATTGGCAGAATTTACTATGTCATCAATGGATGATATCGAGGAAAATAGTTTTCCAACTATTGTGGATCAACTTCCATATGTCTGTCCCAAAAACTTGTCAGTGTTACCACCTCTATGGGAAGTGGAGTTTACAATTTATCTCCTTCCGCAGACCAGCCCTATTTCCCTTCCATCTTATAAGATAAAACCAACATAGCTACCAGAATTGAATGTGGAGTTAGCGGAGTTGGAAAGAAAGGGTTTCATTTGACCAAGTACGTCTCCATGGGCAGCATCAGTTTTGTTCGTGAAGAAGGAATATGGAACTCTTCGGTTGTGTGTCGATTATCGTACGCCTAACCAAGTTACGATAATGAATTGATATCCACTGCCATGCATAGATGATCAAAAACATCAATTAAGGAGAGCTCAAATGTTCTCCAATATTGAATTGTAGTATGGATATCACCAATTGAGTGTTTGGAAAGATGATATTTTAAAGACATCTTTCAGACGTAGATATGGACACTATGAATATGTAGTCATGCCTTTCATTCTAAAACATTCACCAGAAGACATCCTGTAGTTGATGAATTTGATATTTCAACAATATCTAGATTCTTTGGTTGTGGTGTTTGTGGATGAAATTTTGGTCTATTCAAAGAAAAGGGTTGATTATGACGTGAACCAGAAAATAGTGTTACAAATATTTAGAGATCATCATTTGTATTCCAAATTATCATAGTGTGATTTTTTGGATACAGGATATACATTTCCATGGCCATGTAATTTATGAGAAATGAGTTTCTATTGATCCTAAAAATATAGAAGCCGTTATCTCTTGGAAACCACTAGAGAATGTGTTCGAGATACGATGTTTTCATGGTCTAGCTGGTTACTACCGACATTTTTTGCGTGATTTATCACGACTAGCTTATCCAATGATAGATATGATAGAGAATAATGCTCCATTCCAATGGACAAAATAATTTCAGATGTCCTTCTAGGAACTGAATGTTCGGATTCCATCAGCACTAATCTTGACCTAGCTATAATTAGGAAAGGGGTATAGTGTGTATTGTGATGCTTCAGGATTAGGGTTGGGTTTTGTTCTCATAAAAAGTGATCACGTGGTTTCTTATGAATCATGGAATTTGAGGGTGCATGAGAAGAAATACCCAACACATGATTTGGAGTCAGATTCAGTCATCCATACTTTGAAAACACGGAGACATTTTCTCATTAGTGAGAAATTTATTGTGTTTACATATAAAAAAATCATGAAACACATGTTCTCAAAGGGATATTTAAATCTATGGAAAAGGGGGCGGATGGAGTATCTCTAAATTTTTGACTTTTACTTGATGTATGCACCAGGTAAATGAAATCTGGTGACAGATTCATTGAGTATAATGTCATATAATCAGTTTGGGAAAGAATATTTAGATGAATTCAAGTTTATGTCAGTCTTAGTCGGCTTGTATCTGCAATGTGAAGATAGAGGTGATTTTGCAGTTTTATTTTTATCTATGCGTGTTCAAGATTTATTTAAAATCATAAAAGAAGCACAAAAATATGATGTAGAATGTCTAGTTGTATGTTCGAAACTCAATGTTGGGTAGAACATTGATGGCTGGAAACTTGATGGGGGTTCAATTTTTTGTTTCAGAGATCGTATGGTTGTACCTATAATTTTTTGCAGTAACACATTAACGATTACCATCATTCAAGATGGGTTGTACACCCAGGTATATAGAAGATGTATAAGGCATTGAAGGCACAGTTTTGCTGGATCGTCTTGAAAAAGAAGGTGGCCGAGTTTTTCTCACAGTGCTTGACTTGTCAGTAGGATAAAGCAGATCATCAATGACCAGCTGGTATGTTACAATCTTTACCCATCCCAATGTGTAAATGGAATCAAATAGAAATGGGTTTTGTTACAGGTCTTCTAATAACGGTCTGGAAACATGATTCCATTTGGGAGATAGTGGATCGTCTAACCAAGTTGGCCCATTTCATCCCTATTCATGAAACTCATATGGTGGAGGATCATTAAAAATCTATATTCAATAAGTTTTAAGGTGTAATGGTGTACCAGTGTCTATAGTCTCAAATAGATATCTGATGTTCACATCTCATTTCTAGAAATCCTTACATCAATCCCTTAGAACTCAATTGACTATGATCACCGCGTATCATACTCAAATGGATGGGAAATCCGAGCGGACGATACCATCATTGGAAGTCATTCTGAGTTCTTGTTTAATGGATTTTTCTGTCTCATGGGAGGAGCATACACCATTACTGTAGTTCTCATACATTAATAGGTATCACGCATCGATACGTATGGCTCTGTCTAAAGCATTGTATGGGAATCCTTGTCGTTCTACACTATGTTGGGTGGAAACAGGTGAAACATAACTAGTTAGGCCAAGACTTGTCCAAGAAACAATAGAGAATATCCAGTTAATTAGAAAGAGGATGGAGATAGAAAAGAGTTGTCAGATATTTTATGCAGATCACTGTCGAAGACCGTTGTCGTTCATTGTGGGTGATCATGTCTTCTTAAGGATCTATCCAAGGCATGGACATCATCGTTTTAGGATGGTGGGAAAGTTATCTCCTTGATACATTGGCCCATTGTAGATAATAGAATGGGTTGGATAGGTGGCATATCTATTAGCATTACCACCACAGTTTAGTTCGGTGCATAATGTGTTCCATGTATCCCAGTTTAAAAAGTATCACCCTGGTCCTGACCATGTGATCAGATGGGATCACGTTGAACTAAAACCGGATGCATCACCAGTACATATTCCTGTGCAGATCATGGATAGACAAGATAATGTCTTTCTTGGTAAAATCATCATCTATGTGTGGGTTTCATGGCAACAGGTTCTGATTCTGAAAGAGACTTGGGAACATGATAAGGAAATGAAAGAGCAGTGGCCGAAATTATTTTTGGCCAGCAAAGGTTGTCTACTTTTAGAGGATAGAAAGACCAATGGTTGGGAGAACGTAGTTCCTCCAATTTCTGGTATGTAACCCTTACATAACGATTTTAGTGGTTATAAATTTAAGGGTTATGAATGAGAGAGTCGGGAGAACTTGGAATGAAGTTTTGAGGCAAAGGGGAAGTCGCACGGACGGTGCACGATTTCTCTAACTTTATGGCCAAACCATGCATAGTTATCACTTTTGAGTTAGTGGCTCCTTCACATTTGGAGCACAATTTAGAAGATAGTGAGAGGAGGTCGTGCGAGGGTCTTCCGAGGTAGTGGCTAATCCATGGTTAGCACATGATTTGTGAAATGTGTGAACTCACTGTGCTGACACAAAAATGAGATCCTAAAAAATTGGATCTCAAATGTGTTTGCCTCTAAGTGGATTTATTTTTCTCCTAAGCATCCATAACTTGGTATCACACTCCAATGAAGGTAGGATAACCTCTCCTAAGTGTTTTGGATGTGGTCTGAATGCATTCCTTGGTGAATCAATGTCACATTCTTGAGGTCATTGATCGATCGTCATCTTTCTTGATCGGTTTCATAGATCTACTTCTCCTTTTCTCTTTGTTACCTAGATCTATGCCTATTGTGGTCAGATATAAGTTTTTGGATGCAAAATATGATTATATTTGGTCATGTTTTTTCTAGGAAAAGAGATATAATGAGGTTTCTTGAAGAATCAGCCCAGTTTTCTTTTTCGTTCTTTGTTCGTTGTGGTTTTCATCAAAACCAATGAGGTAGGAGGATTATTTATTGACTCCACTTAGTATAACTGATTGTAATTCTTTCAAATCGAATGTGTGGAGTTTAATTAATTTTTATTTTGTTGTTGAACACTTGTTGGAAACCATCATGAGTGATGGTTGTGAAATCTGGAAAATTGGGGGTTTTGAATGAGTGCTTTGGCTCTTAATTTTTTAAATAGAGATTTTAGAATGGGGACTTTTTGGAGTTGTGACGCATGGTTTTGATTTGATGTTTTGAATAAAATGGAATGTTTTATTGAAGTGAAGTGGCTATTTTGAAATTGGTTTATTCTTTGGTTTTCAATAAAAGTACAGTTTTATTTAAATGGTTTGAATTGGTTGAACACAATTGGTTTTTGACATGATACTTGTGTGTGTTCACAGGCATTTGGGATGGATAAGGGTTAGGGGTCTCCTCCATCATTAACAGGATGGATAATGGTTAGGGTTCTCCAATGCCAAAGGTATCATGTGGGAAAGATAAGGGTTAGGGGTCTCCACCATCATTAACGGGGTGGATAAGGGTTTGGTCTCTCCCACATCAAAGGGTGCATGTGGGACGGATAAGGGTTATCGGTCTCCCCAATCATTAATGGGATGGATAAGGGTTAGGGCTCTCCACCATAAATTTGTTCAATAAGGACGACTTAGTGAAAGGATGACTCACCACTCGTGAGTATAGAAAGACCTAGGATACATTAAGGGTGGGTGGTGTGGATGTATGAAATGAATTGGGTATGTCAAAGGAATATTTAGTAATGGTTTTAAAGCTTCTTTAGTTATTTTTCTGAAAAAATAACCTCTTGTAAAAATTGATTTCAATTTCAATTTTTTGATTTTGGTTATAAATGTTTTTGGAAACTTGTTTATATTTGGTTATAAACTATTTTGGTAATTTTTTTATATAAACTATCTTATATAAATGTGACAAACCTTTCTATCCTAGAGGAATGAGTAAGGAATTCATTGGGGAATATCTAATAATTTTTATACTCACCTCTGCTTTGGCACTTTGGTGCTTTTCCAGATGCTATCTTTTGTGATAAGGGAAAAGGTAAGGTTTCACAAGTATTTTGCACCCCCTTGTGGCGTTTGGGTTGTTCGGTGATTGGGGAACTTTGTGCTTGTGGGGCATGGAGTCTTGTTGCCTTTTGAGAGTCATGTATCATTTATTCATTGTGTAATTTTATACTTGGTTATTCTTCCAATTTTGCATACTTTGATATGGTTTTGGGATACAAGAAGATGTTGGTTTATCATTCATTAATTCATGCATCAAATAGTAAATGTCTGGTTATGGTTTTCTGGTTTACTGATTTATTTCATAAAGGGTAAATCATCCCCCACTTGTATATGAAACCCTTCGGCATTTATTTCCTTCCATTGGAATCTTGGGGATGTCGCTTAAGTCCTAGTGAAGAATCGTTGTGCTCTTAAGACAATGAGAATTGGAGGGTCATTACAACATGCATATACACCAAGAAAGGGAAATGTGGTCGCTGATGCACTGAGTTGGAAATCTCAAACGCAATCCATTTAAAAAGCTAGTGGGGAATATATGTTAATGTCTCTATTTTTTTACCACCATCAAATGTTTCATGACATTCATGAGTGGTCTTATCTCTCATCTTTAACAGATACCTCTTCCCTCCAAGAGAAGGTGGAGTGTATGAAGTATTCAAAAAATGATGGTTTGGTTCTTCGTGAGAGTATATCAGAAGATAACCCACCTTTGGAGTAGTATGTTGATGGAGAGGATGTCCTACGTCAACATGGATGTATCTAGGTTTCTACATATTTTAGGGAGGATTTTATTAAAGAGTCCCACAATTCATAGTGAGTAGTTCATCCAGGCATCTTGAAGATATAGAGAAATGTGATTCTTTTATTGGTGGCCTAGAATAAAAATCATATTTCTAGCTTCATCACCAAGTTTTCAACCTATCAGTTGGTGAAGGTGGACCCCCAGACTCCTGCAGGCTTTTTATAGCCACATCTAGTCCCATGATTGAAATGGGAAGGTGTTCACATGGACTTCATAGTTGGCTTACCAAGGTCGCTGAGGGGTAGTGATTCTCTCTAGGTATTCATTGACTGACCAAAAAAATCATCCCACATTATTTATATATGGGATAATTTTTCAGTTGATTAGTTGGGAATACTATTTTTCTGTGAGATCATAAGACTACATGGGGTTCCGCATACAATCATTTCAGATAGGGATGATCGTTTCACTTAATTGTTTTGGTAAGTATTAAAAAAAGATAGGGGGACCTAGGTGCATCTATGTATATCTTTTCAACCTCATACTAATTGAAAACTTTAATATAAAATACATGTTCTAGAGGATATGGTCTGAACATGGGTCATTAATTTCGACAGTTCATCAGAGGATCATATCCCTATCATCGTGTTTTCTAATAATAACAGTTTTTAGGTAAATATTTCAATGGTTACTTTTGAGGCCTTATATGGAGGTCCTTTCCTTTATCCCTTTTTTCTTACTAGAGGTATGTGAGGCATCCCTACTAGGTCCTTATGTCATTCAGGACACTTCAGAACATGTTCAGATGATCATGAAGCATGTGACTAATGATCAGTCTAGAAAAAAATATTACACCGATCGCCATTAATGACCTCTTGAGTTCAGTGTTGGGGATCTTGTTTTTTATTGGGTATCACCCAGGATAGAGCATATACTATTAAATGAGCAAGTAAATTTTTCACCTCATTACATTAGGCTGTATGAAGTTCTAGAGAGATTCGTACTGGTATCCTTTTGTTTTCTACTACCTCAGAAGTATCGTAGCATGCACAACATTTCTCATGTCCTGTAGAATTACCAGTATCATGTCAACATGTATCATAACATTGATCAAGGGGAAGTTGTGTTAGATTAAAATTCTATCTATTAGTAGTATCCAGTACAAATCGTTGACTGGTGAAATATGGTTCTCTAAGGAATGTTTTTCCTTCTCATATGGGTGGTATGGAAGTAACAGAAATTACAAGACGAGACTTGGTAGAGGGAATATGATGTATATACCCAGTGGCCAGATGTGTTCTGAAATAGTGTTTCTTTACCCTTGGAAGGATAACTCAGGGGAGAGATCTTTTAAGGGAGTAAGTATATAAGAACATGGGTGTTCACTCAGGTCTGGATCCTTTAATTTTTTGTCTAAATCGTTACATTTGACATAATCTGGATGCCTAATGAGTTAGTAATGTTTCAGAGGGTTTCTGAGGCTTGTTCGGAGCCTAGAACCTATCTTTTTGGAGAAAACAGAATCAATGCACAGTATAGAGTATACTATGTATATGTTTTTATATCAACCAGCGCCATCTCACATGATTGATGCATGGTCATGTAGCCTATCTGTGAGAAAACCCCATTTATTCCTAGGTATCCATGCATGGGCTGAACATGGTTTGACAAACAATGTGGACTGAACCATTTGGGAAAATTCATCCCTCGCATTTTGTGCACAATTTGACAAACCATTTTAACAATTGATGCGTAGACTAATTTTATGGGTAAATTTTCTAGTTTTTCTCTTAATGGTGGAATTAATCCACCCCTTCCTCTATAATTTATTTTAATGCGGGATTGGCCTATTTATACTCAATTTGGTGCTACATGATGTTCTAAAATCAGGATAAAGTGTTCTCCTATGTCCTAAATCTGATCAAGCTTCCATTTATCACGTTGGATGTCCAATGGTATGTAGTTGAGTCACCTACAACCTTCTTCTTCTCTTTTTCTCTCATCCTATATATCTTCCTATTAGAGTCTTTCACCTTTTCTTATATCTACACTGATTTGAGGAAAATAAAGGCATAATAATAGAGGATATGTATTATAAAACCCTAATGTGGGTTGTATTTAACTTTTCCCTAATGTTCATTGATTTTGGAATATCCCTGTGGGACCCACCGATTCCATTGGGGACCATTTCTTAAATTTACATGCAATGATTATACCTGATAAAATCGTATGGTTATGATATTTCTAAATATGTGATTATTTGTTAGTTGTTACACCCACAACTCAGTCCGCATCATGTCAATGTTTATTCCATAATTGGGTTTTTAGTGTTTTTGACACGTTTGAGCCACGATTTGGGTGTGCCCTTTCATGACCTTCCAACATGTGGGCCTTCATATAATAAATGCTTTGTTGTTTATTGAGAATTGAATAATGGAATATACCAGGTACACTCCCCACTTGACTCACCAATGGAAAGTGTTTCAAATTTATTATTAATTGTGAAATGTGGAATGGAAAGTACAATATGTTTATAACATGGACTTATAAAAAGATATTGAATAATGGTTACATGTCTGTAGAACTCTTTTACATGTTGATAGAAGGTAGAGGAGTGAACCTCAAAAATTGAATATGCATTAGTGGTTAATAATGACTTGATTAAATGGTTTCAATGAAACTTTTCTTATCCACACTAATGGATGACAAGGAATAGACATATAAATAAATGGTTGCAACTATAATTGACCTATACACCCTAATGGAAGCAAAGAAATGAACCAAATGATTTCTTAAATTAGTAAAATATAAAATAAGAATGGACTGACTCAAGAAATCCTAGGATTCTAGGAGGAGAAAACCATAGGTCTCGGGAACCCCATTCAAATTCAAGTATGTGGTTTTATTTGGATGATTCCCACCTAGACTCTAGTTTTTATTCCATTCCTCGAATGTCTGATATACTAATATATGTCCTTTTTCATTTTTTTCATGATACCTCATATACACTTCTTAGATCCAACATAGATTAGTAGATGACATTGTGAAAGACCATAGGAATCTATCCTTATTTAACCGCTTTTTACCTTGGTCAATCACCTTTGACTAGGTAGTCTCCTTATTGTAAAATTCCTTGGATTACATTCCTTGGATTAAACTCTTACCCAAAGATAGACTCAGATACTAAGGAGATATCATTTCTTAATATCTATGTTACCTTGGTTATTACCCAAGAACTCCCTCACTAGATATCATTTTCAGGTTTCCTTGTTATGTCTTGGGACCTTCACTACATACACTTTCACAAGGTGGTGTTAGTGCTGGCTATGCCTCCTATGAAATATTAACCTAAAATGGTAATTGACTAATTAATTAACTGGTTCTATGTTCTAACACTTGCCATGGGCTGAAGTAGGTACTTTGGTATTTAGATATATTTTACTGATTTATTTACTTATAAATAAATGCATGCACACTTCTGTATTTAGTTTTATAGGTTGTAACTTATAAACACCATTGGTTGTGGCCCATATAGATATATCTCACAACCACTCCGAGCGTTGTTTGGTAGCCGGAGTAGATTACATGGTTGAAGGTGTTGACAAATGGAAGCATGCAGCTTCAAACACTTAATCACTTGATGTTTAAGATGGAGCTTGATAGAAGATGACGGAGTTCGATCTCAGGATGATTGGAGTAGCCTATTATTTCATTTACTTTTTTGAACAATTATTCCTAATGTCTTGTATACATGTTTTCATGTTTTCTAGTGACATGACATTACATGATTATTGTCACATTTGATACAATTATTACTATTCTCGTTTATCTATTGCATCAGTTTTCTTCCACTATTTAATTATATTTCATTTATTGTTTAATATTCCAATATATTTTTTTCTTTTTTCAACACACTTCTAATGAGGTCAAAGTCTTCCCACAGACAAACTGTAATCCCTCACTACTAGTTAGTAGCCTATGGCATTCTAGAATATGTTCTTTGAGGCCATGTGGCCCACCAGGCTCAAGGAACCCATTTTGTGGAATCTCAATCTCGATCATCACAATATATATTCATTATAAATATATATATATTAACCAATAAAATTTTTATATTGAAAATAGATTACACCATTCATGGAGATGGTAGGTTGAATGTATGCATGAATGTTGTTTATGTATTTATTAAAGGATTGAATGAATGGAAGGTATATAATATATCCCATTTTTTGTGTCATTATTGTTATAATATACAATATATATTAACTATATTTATCATTATTATTTTCCATTAAAAGTGTTAATGAAAAGCTGGTCTCATCACATCGTGAGGTGGTAGTCCTTCGTATACATGAGTGATGTTATCATATTCCCCAACAAGATCTAATATAATAAGGTATATTTGATATTATAATTTCAAAACTATAAATATTTTTATAAATATAAGATATATTTTTTTATCATCTAATTAAAAATGTAAATGGTAAAACACATCACATCGGTTCGTGAGGTAGTAGTTCACCAGACATAAAAGAGTTGTTGTTGTTTTTTAATAGGATAGAATGTAAGAAGGTAGATATCATATTATAATTACATATATATATTAATTTCATAAAGAAAATATAAATATTTTAAATTCATCAGTATATCCATCCTTCATTTGTGGTCATGGATGAAAAATTAAATCGGTTCACGAGGTGGTAGTCTACTGTGTACATGATCAATAATTTTATATTCCATTTGATGGAATAACATATGGATAATGGATCTTCCAACAAAATAATAAAATATTGTCATTTGTTATATAATTATTTTTATTATATTATCATGATTGAATAACATATTACTTATATGAAATAATAAATAATATAATAACATTTCTTTTTCAACATTACCACTTCTTCTGAAAGCTTTTTATGTTCTCATCAAAATACTTATTATTCTTGATTTATGATCTTGGAAAGGCCTATAAGAAGTTTAGAAAATATTAATTAAGGTATTTTGGTAGTTATTTTCAGAATCAATGGTTTTTGGAAGTGTTAATATTAGAGTTTAGAGAGAGTGGCCTTCGGTAATATTGGGAGAGGACACACATGGAATTTTTGAAAGTAATAATGTGTACCCACATTTTTCACATTCCACAAGGCTCCAAAAGATGTAATTATTGATCCTTAGAGGATGTAACTTATAAATATGGACATACAATGGGTTTTGAATATTTTTATGTCAATTTTACCCTTATCATAATTTTTTAACCCTAGTTAAACACAATTTCACCTTAAATTGGCGTGATCATATTTTTCTAAATTAACTAATAATTATGGTAGGAAAATTATTTTCATATAATATAATTAATTCATATTCCAAATATGGTATCTATTTTTTTAAATTTAAATTAATATAATTTTATTAATTCAATTTATAAATACACATTTATAAAATTTCAAAAAGTGTTTTTTCGAACGAAAAATATTCGGTTATTTAAGAAGATTTTATGTAATAAATTAATATGCCATTTATTAAGAATAAATAAATTATTTAATTTTTATTATAATTGAAATTATTTTACCTTTAAATTAATTAAATTTTTATCTTTTTAAATAATTTAAATGGAATGATAGTTTTTATTATAAATAATTATTTTTATCTATTCATGAATAAATTAATATTGATGTAAAATTCTCAAATAAACACCCAAATATAATTTTGACATGTATATTTCAAAATAATTTGTATTTCTTAAAATGAATTTATAAAAAGATGGAAAAAATAAATTTTAACTTATTTATGAAAAGCAGGACTAAACCGCATTTTAGAAAAATGTAGTATTTTAGAAAAACATAACTTTTTCTTCCAAAAAATTAACAGTTTATTTTTAATAAATAAATAACCAATTAATTTATTTAATAAATGTGTAAAAAATGTAATGTTAGTAATTTATTTATCTTTATTCATTCATCCCCACATAATGGCTAGATTATACTAGTCATGTTTATAGAATAATATTTTAGTAGTGTATCTTTTCTCATACAAATAAGATGTTATGTACATCATAAGATATCTAAGAGATTGAATATATTTATAAATAAATACATCATAATGTTTTTAGGTGTTAAAGTCTATTATAGTCATGTTGTTTCATTTAATAAATACTATTGAACCTTATTTTCCCCTCTAAAAATCTTGGGGGTGATACATTTACATTCCATGATAATATCTTTGGTATTCTTGAAAAACTACTTTGACGAAATTATGTATTTTTAAAGGATACATTATTAGAGAATATTTATGAAGTAAATGTTTCCAAAAAAAATCAATTCTCCCTTTTAAAAATATCTTTTGAAAATCACCAATAACTACATATCTTTATGAACGGTTAATAAATTTTTTATAAAAGACTATTTTTATCTTTTTTCGGTATTTATCTTTAAAATCTAATGATAATTCTTAAATTTAGTTATCTTTGATGAAGAACCATATAACTATGATTATGTAATAATTTTTTGGGTGATAATGATTTCAGTTTCATTTGATGATATTCTTAAAGTCATTTTATGTTATATTATTTTAAAATGTTATAATTCCAACATTTTTTTTGAGGGTTATATTTTAATATTGAGAATTTTTTATATGTTATGGTAGAAATATTTATGGATTGTGATGGGTGGGGTACTCTATCACCCTCTAATTCATTAGTTAATGATAAATATATTATGTGATGAAAAAGGTACATGAGTTTCAACCCAATCCAATGGAGGTAAATGGGTTTAATTGCAAGCCTAAAGAGTCCAACATGTTTTTTCCCAATCCTATAGAGGAATAATGTTTGTATAAAAATCCTTTATATGTATAAATTTTGTATCCAAAAAATAAATAGTTACACGGGCCAATTCCTAACACTAAAGAAGTATAAAAGTTTATATATAAGCCTAAAGAGGTGAATGGTATATATTTGAAGCGTAAAGAGGAACACATGTTGTAGGACATGCCACAATAGTTTTCATAGGTTTAGATCCCAAACCCAATATGACATAGAAACCAGGTTGTGGTGCATACTCCACTATGTGATTTAATTTTCTCGTGGACATGTTTAGTTCATTTTTCCCAGATATTCAAAATACATTTCATTACTCCAATTATTGTTATATGCTTTAATGATATAATATGATTGTTATTCCTCTTATATGACCATACCATGGTCTTGTGGCCCTATTATATTTTTATTGGATATTTTTATCAATATCACTATTTTCCCACATGGTTCGTATCTAAACATTATGGTTCATTAAAAAAATTTCCTTACTAAATTTAGAACTCACCCTTTCTTATATTTATACTTCCCTTGCCCAAAAAGATATGAAATTTTTGAATGTATAAAATATATTCTGTTGTAGAAAATGTGGGCGAGATTTTTAAGATTCGTTATAGATTAATTAATATTTTATATAAATAGAACAATTTTTTAATTGATGAAAAGACTATAAATTTTTTTAGATAATTGTTTTTATGAATTAACTGAAACAGTAATCCTAAAATGTATTGGAAATGTATTATAATGAAATATTTGATTCATGTAATGTAATCCCGATAATCAAATATGCAGAGTATTATACCATAAACCAGTAATCCAGGGATTAGTTCAAAAAAATAATTATTACTCATTGGATTTGTTACAAACAGAGATGATCCAATCAAAACAAACCTATATTCTAAATAATATTCATAAAATAAAAAGCAATCTCAAAAATTCAAATAAATTATTATAACCCAATGGTTTAGTGTGTTTGGATATTACATAAATGATCTGCTTATTTAACAATAAGTCTTAAATATTTCCCCTATGATACATTACTCATTGTATCCTTCAAAAAATCTTGTTCAAAATACACTTCCATATTTATTTGTTAAAGGAAATATAAGAAATTAATGATATTATATACTTAGCATTGGTATATATAATAGATATAATAATTAAAGACCATAATTGAGAATAATATTAGTATGTGGGTATGAAAACATAATCAAGGTTCATGAATATAGATAATCATACTCAAAAAAACATATATCATATTTCATGAGTCATATCAAAAATATAGTAAGATAATATAATACATGAGTAATATGAGTGTAGATACATGAGATAATAATCAAGAAAACATATAATAATATTAATAATGTGGTACATAACTTATAATAAGAAATAATAACACTATTGTTATAACGAAAATAAATCACATCCATGTATATAAATTTGAAAAAATGTAAATGAAATCATATCCACACGTAATATTTTAAACATAACAAAATTCAATAATGTCCTCCTATCGTCTTGAAAACATATACAAATACATTCATTTACACACATCGTCTTGTGATCAAACCGAACCATTCCCATAAAATTTGTTGTGGTAAAACCCAATGATTCCCATGAAATAATTTTCCATTAAACAAAATCATTCACAAAAATTAGTTTTTGAAAAAATAAAAAATATTTCTCAGCATTATGTCTTGAGTGAACACAATAAATCCAACACGTTATGTTGTGAGAAAACATAATGATATATACTCTTTATGTTGTGAGAAAAAAATCATTATGAAACATTATATCAAGTTATATAAGACATTAACCAAACAATTAAAGTGATATAATCAACCCGTATATTTAATATTGATAATAAATATAAATTTCTCCCACGTGACCAAAAAATACTCATAATACCATCATAACATTTTTTCCTTGAAAAAGAATTTATTCTAAAAAAAATTCAACAATATAAAATAATAATTAATCTATAAAAGGTGGATGATTTTCTTTGATAATATTACTAGTTAAGTATAATAAACATAAAATTAGGTTGATATAATGAAGAAAAATATAAGTTCATTAAAAAAATTCCATTAGAAAATAAGAATTAATAGTATGTTTTTAGAACTGTTACATTAAAAGAAATTATTTTAAAAAAATAGACATGAAATTACATTTGAAAACCATGATAATAATTAAATAATGTTTCATTAATTAAACCCAATACAATGGTGTGAAAATTAATTTTCTATAAAAATGTTTTGAAATGGGATTTCTTTGACACATTTTTAATTTATGTTAATGTCATTCAAAAA
Source organism: Viscum album (assembly GCA_963277665.1). Classification (NCBI taxonomy): domain Eukaryota; kingdom Viridiplantae; phylum Streptophyta; class Magnoliopsida; order Santalales; family Viscaceae; genus Viscum; species Viscum album. The sequence goes on from OY728157.1 coordinate 41,590,872, forward strand.
ATCTCTTGATTAAAATGTTATAAATATTCCTTTTAGATTTATATACAGAAATTAAATTAATTAATAAATTAATGAAAAATTAAATAAATTTTATTAATTTAAATACATAATTAAATATATATAATATGAATATGGAGGAGAATAATTGTTTTCAGAAAAGGGAAAATGTTAGATCCACATAAAAGAAATTTGTAAAAATCTAACTATAGTAAACTAGAGTCGGTGGTCACTAATTTACATAGGAAAAATATACTACATGTAAAATCATAAATGATCAAATATATTAATTTTATTTGGGGACTATATATATTAATTATTACTATATTACACTAGATAATTTAAAATAGAGAAAAATAAACTTCATGAAAACATTCTTATTAATTTATTTACATAAATTAATTCCCTCAAATATCCCTTCTTAGTGCTTAAGGGGATATAAAAAATAACGTGGGAGCTATTACACTCGGTAAAAGAAATGTTATAGTGAATACTATCATGCATACAAATGAAATAAAAATTATGGAAGGGTGAGTAATCGATAATAATTATGTATTATTAAAAAATTGAACATTAACTATATTTATTGATAACATGGAAATATAAATAATCACCTGGAGAACATATATGTCTTCATTATTATGTAATTAATAATATAATGAAAAATTATTTAACCATCGATTTCATGTTCCATGAAATTATTAGTATGATCATGGTCATGTACAATACATTAATCATTCAATAAAGGCTACCACTAAGAGGCCATTTTTTTAATTTGGATGGCATATAAAAAATACCCAATATTTTTTTCATATGATACAAACCAATGAATCAAGATTCTATATAATGTTACATCAGAAACATAACATTAATATATAAAATTATTTAACAATATGGAATATAGGAATAAAAATTCAATTCAAAACAAACTCTCCCCAATAATGAATATTCATATGTATTAAAATAACACTATACAGGATGTAAACAGTTTCCCCCATCAACAAATAGTAAAAACGATCATAAAAACAATATCATATCGTCATATCTAGAATAAAACGTGTGAAATTAATGGGCTTTAAAAAACATCCTAAAAAAATTATCATTAAAATCCATCAAGTGAAATAAGTGTGATGGTATCATAAGTATAGAAACTTATAAATTAAACTACCCAAAATTAGAATATTTTTAACAAGGGTTTCACATTATTACATTTAATATAAGTTTTATGTTTATATTTTTTAATAATTAGTTAAAAAAACTTACATAAAACTGTATATTTACATAAATTTTCCATCTATCCCACAAAAAAAGTTCATTATAACACACACATTTTTTCTTAAAGGAAACCCTCATATCTAGAACACTAAATTTAGTAAATTTTTTACCCAACCATAAACCATTTTAAAAATTATTTTAAATATTTAGAAGATAAAAAAATATCATTAAAGTAGATAAAGGTATATAATCATGTTATTCCATTTTATACCTAAACATCTATTATAATGTTTTTCTTTTTTTGCAAAAAAAATTGAAACTCAAATAAATATTTCATTTTCCATGAAAAATAAATAATTTCATATAACATTTCAGGTAACATTTCATTTTTTATCATAAATTAAAATCCATAATCATATGTTTTTCCTTGGAAATAATAAATCAGATGAATACCTTTACAAGAAAACAATCATTTCAACATTATTTAAATAAAAAAATAAATAAACCTTCCATTGAAACATAAGATCATTTGATTACATTTTGTAATAAATAAATATCATTCAAAACACCAGTTCAATCATATAAAGTAGCAACCTTGGGATGTTATCTTTATATTCACAATTAAACCATACAATAGAGTCACCTACATAAATAATTCCTATCTCTCTTAGGAGTAACATATAACTAGTAAACTCCATAACTTTACCCAATACATTGGATAGATATATCAGGATCACTGATCCCTAGTAAAAAATGAAAAAGTAACATAGAATCTATAAAACAAATATGGATTTTATTTTAATTATATAAAATATTTGAAAAGCAATTGAAACCTAAAATCAATAACACGTTCTATTATCTAAAAAATATGATAAATTGTTTTCAATTTCTTTAAAAAACATTATCTAGAAAAAAAATATTAAAGGAAATATTTTATTTGAAGTTAAAAATGAAAATTTTTATATGGTTATTGATAAAAAAATAATGTTTATGATGATAAAAAATAGTGTTATGTCAATATATATTTAAAAATATTATATTTGAATAGTAATAAAAACCTCAACATAAACCATAAAGTAATTATATAAAATATGCCTTTTTTAATTTAAAAATTGATTGAATAGAAATATTATTTTTAAAAACAATTTACATATAAATAATAATATTATCGAAACATTATATAAACATAGACATGCAACAAAATGAGTTAAAAATACATAAAACAATGTTCTAATGGAAAATTCATTACCCTAAGACCCCTCATGGTTCACATGTTATCTTAATCCTAAATAATAAATTTATATTAGTTTTATACTGGATTAAGATAATTTTTATTTCTAATTTTATTTTTTTATTCGTGTCATTTAATTTATGTCATATTTTATTTAGATGAAAAAATTATTGTGTTCACATTGGATGTTGTTCGGTCATTCGGTTTAAATCATCAGAACCACAGTGGTAAATTGACCACGGGGAAATTACATTTGGTTCTATTAACTCTAGAATTTTAAAAATGTTATATTTTTTAAATGTGTAAATTTTGTTAACCTTAAAAATCCATCCTTAATGGATGTTATGGAAAAATAACCATGTCATTTCATGGAGAGGGTTGCTCTCATGTATGCATTAACATTGTATATATTTTTTTTAAAAGGTGAAGAATAAATGATGTTGGTAATATTTTTTTAAAAAAATTCATATATAGGTTATAAATTTCATAGGTATCAATTTTTTCATCCTTGTAAACATATTTATATTGATAAAATTTAAAATGAATCACATTGGTTTGACATAGTGATATTCCACAAATACACAAGAGAAATGCTATCAATTTATAATGGAAGGAAATATAAGGATGGTAAGTAATATAATATATTTACATTAAAAATTATTTCATAAATAATCATTTTTTCAATATTTATATATATGTATATGATGGAGTAATGAAAAAATAAACACATCGCTTCATGGAGATGGTATTCTACACTTACACACAACTGATGTATTCATTTATCAAAAAAGGGAAAGAACATGAACATGATTTTCAATATAACCATAAAAAATTTTAAGTATACAAAAATTACTTTTTTTATTATTTTGTCATGTTTTTCATAATTTTTAATGATGATAGAAAAAGAAAGAAACTTCACATCGGTTTCATAAGACTTATACCATCTCCTTGAATATCACCCTTTGTATTACACCTTTAGAATTATAGGATTGGACTTTTGAGAATTCCATGGCCTCTATGAAATGATTTAGGATGTTTTAGAGTTTTTTATGGTAGATTCAAAACTATATTACTAAATATGGGTTCATAAAGGAGAATATTAGGTGCCCTTGTATAACTGAGGGGAGTATCTCATTGGTAACTATTCAAGGTATTAAAAAAAATAAAGTATTACTCCTGATAAATTGGAAATAATATAAGTAAAATTATTATATAATGTCATAATGATGTAATCTCATAATCTAGTTAGAATTATAACAATTTATTTTTTTCCCTTATCACATAGTTTTTATATGAATTAATGGAATGTTCCATTTATCATAATGCTACATTTTAACAATGATTAATAACCATAATGACCAAAAATGAAATTTAGGTCATTGATAAATTTTAACCTCATTTTTAAAACCATTTAAAATATTTTTCATGATTAAAATTTTTTAAGTGGTAAATATAATTTCTAATATATGTTCGCAAAACATAACGACTGTTTTCTTAAAAAATTTTGTTTTTAACAATAAAATTGAATTTATACTAAAGTAAAATATAATTTTGGCTCCTATGGAATTATATATATTATGATTAGTGATAGTATTATATTATTAAATGATAAAATATAAAAAATGGAATTTATATCACTTTATTAAATTAAAAAAATTATTGTTTTAAATAAATAATTATTTTCACCATTCACTCAAAAATAAATATTTTTAGAAAAATCATAAATATTTTTCCTATATTATATTCATTATTTTCAATCCAAAAATGAATTCATTTTTAGCAAATTCAGTTTATAAATTCATTAAAAAAATTATTAAACCCATGTAATTCCGGGACAAACAATTCGGTTTAACAAAACTATTCACTTTTCAATTGAAATTTTTTATAATATTATTTATATAACTATAAAAAATATATATACATAATATTTATAGATATAAATAAAAAGATTAATTTATTTCTTTAATTACAATAATTTCACATCTCCCATAATTAAATTATAGCCTCAAAATTTCATTCATTAAATAATCAAGTGAGGGTATTTTTCCCTCATCACATGTTTTCGTTCTCATGTTTCTTCCACAATCATGGTAATCATACACAAAAATTAAACTATTTAATAACCAAATATCATATTACATTCTCCCTATAATCCAAAATATAAATTATATTTTCTTCACATGAGATATTATTTAGGTATTGTACAACATCAAGTCTCAAAACATGAGATACATCGGGTATATACTTTCTTATCAAAAAAATGAAATAAATCATGTACTACAGAATTTTTTTTTGGTAATTATTATATATATGGAAATGGTTGTTCCATTTTCAAAATTTCATACATACCATTAAACCACAAACCTAAAATCCCTTTTCTTAAAAATATATAACACTTTCCCATGGATATAATTTAATAAAAACATTATCACCAACCACAAATGAGATATATTTCCTCTTATGATCATTAAAACTCATTAGAATACCCTGAGATATCCTAATGGTTTTCATAATCATCACTATATTAAATTCCTTGTCATAAAATTATTCTTATCTTAATAATTTACTCTCATTGGCATCCTCTCAGCATAATGGAGTATGAATTATTTTCCAAAATAATTCATCAAAATGTGTCATAGTTATACATAAATGAAACTTTGTATAGAATGATTCAACTAAATTCTTATATAGATCCCAACTTCAATGAAAATATAATGATAACTCACAAAAAATATCATCTAAATATTACATTATACACATTTATTATCAATCATATTTAAAAGGAAAAGTTTCACTAATATTTAATTCAGTTCCCATCTACTTTTAATGAAATTTAAAAAAAAAAGTTATTCTAAAAATAGGATTAAAAGTAGATTAAATGGAGATGGAACTCCATGAAACCAAATTATTTATATAAGATAAAATATATAATTTTGATAAAAATACATAGTATCTCCTATAGGTAAAAAAATTCAATGATTTATCAAAAAAATAAAATATAAAATATATCACATTATTTTTTTTAAAAAAATTAATTACCACAAAAAATCCATGGATATATTCATAAATTTATATTAGGACTATAGAAATGGTTGTAACATAACTTTAGGTAGGAGTCATTCTTTTTTAATGAACAAAAATGTTAATATTATTTTCCATAAAATCAGCTATATCGTTCTTCATATCATCCCACAGAAAAAATTATTGATATTTTATATATATCTTAGTACTTCCAAGATGAAATGAAAATGGGGAATTGTGAGGTCCAATTAACATTCCTTCTTTAACTAGGAATCAATTGGACTAAAAATATTTTTAAATATGATAACACTTTTTCATCATTAAATTCATGTAACTTACACTTCTTCATTGATTATACTCTTTTCATGTGGACCATGATCTTTCCCATGGGCCTCCTAAATTTTTTTCTGAAAAATTTATCCACACTTATACCCAAGAAAAAACATATGAAGTCTCTATACAGACAATTTATAGGACATAATTCATTAAAATATTATCTAATAGTTATTATTCATGACATAACATATTTAATGATGCATTATCTTTTCAAATCAATGTATTAGTTACCTTTTTTATTATCTAAGATGATAGTAAACTGTGAAATCATAATCCTTAATCAGTTCTAGCAATCTTCTATTTCTTGTGATAAACTATTTCTCTGAAAATATATAAATTAAACATTTATAATTGGTATATATTTCACATTTATCCCCATTTAAATTTTCACTCAATATTTTTAATGAAAACGAGACTTTACCCAAGTCAAGGTCATGTGTATATTGATTTATCACATGTGGTTTAAATTAGAAAGGTAAAAACATGATAACTCAATAGGAGATGTTGTTTTAGAAAACAATAGGAGGAGTTATGTCCTGGGAATAGGGTCTTTTTTAATATAACATGATGACCAATCTATCATTACTTTGTTAGATGTGTTGGATTGGTGCAGCTCAATCCTATTTGGATGATGTAGGGCTAAATTTTTGTTTCCCATACTGAGCACTAGGACACAAATCCATAAGAAGAGCACTATAGTGATCTTGTTAGGGGTTGTAGGGGAAAAGTGCCCCTAGTCCAAGGGTCCAAGGGATGGAGTCCTTGTCCCAAATTTGGGGGCATTGTACCAACTCTGACCAACTATAGCATAGTTGACTGGTCGACACCGACATGGTTGTACGAGTATAGGCTTGGTCATGACTACTATAGAAACTCAAACATTGGAGATAATATTATTTTAGAACTTTGGACCTACTGTCGTCATCCACTATAGAACCCTTGGACTTTGGTGGTCATGGCACTATAGAAATGAAAACTTCCAGTCACCTTTAACTGAAGCACAACTGACTTTCTGTGCAGTTTGTGAATAGTGACTCATCTTTTTTATTAGCCCATTTAAGGATAGGGTATCTAGATGTTAGAAACTCGAAGATACTCATGGTAAATTATGCTTTCAAATTTCAAAATGAAGTGTTTCTACCTCTCCATGGACATAGGGATTATTTCCTAAACCATGTAAATCCTTGTTTCATTTTTGATTCGTTCTTCAATCTTTTCTTCATCTTCAAAACCAATTATGTCATTTTTGACTCCCATCATTTCCGAAACAACTTGTATCAAAGGTTGAGTTAATATTTCTAGATTTCAATGATGGATATGGAAGAAGAAAATATGAATATTTACTACTTCAATGGATCTCTCGTTAGCTACTGGATGATGTAGATTTAATACTATCTTTACTAGAAGAAAACGTATTTGTCGCTTATGGTTTTAAAGATAATAGACATGGGGAAGTCATAGTGGATATATAACTGTGAAACATTATATAACTGAGAAACATTACAAACAATACTTTGTTAAAAAACATATACACCATGATAACATTACATATTAGTTTACATTTGTAGGCCTTGGAAAGTATTACATCTCAATAGTTTTAAAAGGGACAAAAATTAATCAATATTTAGAAATAATGTTCCTAAGAAAATATATATCTTATTGCCAAATTCATATTTATTAATTTTCATATACAAGTTTTTATATATATTTGGAAAAAAATCCCTATGTTTTTATAATAATCATCATCATAATTTGAGTATAATATAAAATTATTGATAAACACAACATCTAATCAATCCAAACACTCATGTAACACTCTATTCATTAGATTCATAAGTTCAACGGGTGTGTTTTTATCCAGAAAGGAATAACCAAAATGACGAATGCATTAAATCTTGTGTAATTCCATACATGGAATGTATTCCTCCATCACCAGAATCTATTTATTGATGAACTTGAGATCAATCATCAAAAAATATGGTGCACTATGTACATGATTAAATAATTCATTCATATGAGGCATAAAATACATGTTTTTAATAAATATGTTATTGAGTTTTTTGTAATCAATGAAAATTCACATGGAACCATAACTATTTTAAAAAAATAGATTTGGAGCACCAAAAGGTGAAGTGATAGGGAATATGAAAAACATATCAATAAACTACTATAATTTATTTTCAAATTCAGAAAACTCCACTAAGACATTTGATACACTGGTCATTAAGATTGATTAGTATCAAGATATAATGAAACAATAAACTCAACCTCTCAAACATGAATAAAACAAAGAAAATCGTCAAAAAATTACATCGTAATATTCATTTACAACTAGAACATCACCAATTTTAAAAGTTAAGTTATTCTAAAAAATATTTGTATGATACCTTTCACTTCGATCTTTTATCGATTTTTTACCTTGTTTATATATTTTAAAATGTATAGATTGATTCTTATACACAAAAATAATATAATTATTATAATAAGATTTCATTATATATGCATTACATAAAAACATGATAAACTAAAATCCAGTACATAACTTGAATAACATCAAACTACACAATGGTAAATATGACAAGTTTTATTAGAATATACATTCCACATATGATAATTGGAAGATTATATATAAAAATCCCCTTTATACTAACACCATGATTTTTAATCAAGATTTATGACATAATTGTTCCCTTTCTATTCATGATCACGACTATTTCCACCTGGAGTAACTAACACTAGACATGAATTAGTGTAATGACCCTAATCATTATAATTAATGAATTTCATTATTTGGTGTTCATTACTAGTCTAACAATTTCAATTGCTTAATAAGTTGAAGTTATTAGCCATGTTTCTACATTTTCCATATAGATAAGACTTCCTAGACTTCCAAAAATATTTTCTATAATTATTATATTGATACATATTATAGGATGCTAATTAAATTTCCATTATAGTTAGATTTCTTTGATAAAAACATCCTTAGTGTGTTCCAGCTAAATCACATCTTATCCATATTATTTTAAAGGTCACAAATTCTATATCCAATTTATTATTAAAAACACAACATCATCAAATATTTTTAAGTCATGGTTGAATATATTCCTTCGTGAACATGGCTTCGATCCTAAGTAGAATTGATCAATTTTACAATCATGGTCCACAATGAAATCTAGTGCACACTTAAACAATCTATTAAACTTATCTCTATAGGTGGAAACAAATTTGACCTTATGTTTCTTCAAGTCAATGAAATTATACTCCATTCAAAGTAGATTAAATTTAATAAAATTATTTTCACAGAAGGAATCATTAAAACCTTTCATTTCTAGGAATAAATATCTTCTTTTTCCCATGTTTTCTAAAATAAAGACCACCACTGTTCAACTTCACCTTCATTATAATAAACACTATTTGTATCCTTCTGATGTTAAAAAATCGTAAAACATAAAATATCTTTTTTACATATTTAATCCACCCTTCGCCTTTAACTGGGATTGAGGATCCTTCAAAAGATATAGTTTGATCTTTCATGAAATTCAATATTATAGACATGTTCCTCTAAAGATAATCTTATAACTCTATATAATTGGATCCTGTATTGATAACCCATTTCAACTGATTCAACATAAATACAAACTAATTTATTCTAATTCCATGAATTTTTGGATGTTGGTTTAGAATGATATTATATTGATGATATATTTCTACCTCATATTCACTATTTCCTCTACTGAAAACCGTTTGTAGTTAAAATGTGTTAGATGATGGAACATGGATATATTCAAAATCTATATCATGATTATATGGCCATAAATACGGATCTCCTTAAAAAAATTTAGTATCACCATAACCTATAATGGAATATAACCCATTCAATTGATACCAACTATAACTCCTTATGTATTAAACAACACATAATTACACGATTTATAAAAATAATTGGACTTCATTATATTTTTATGATATTATCTGTTGAGTTTTTTATATATTTATTTAAAATATTACATATTGAAGTTTACATTTCAAAAAATTATACATTTTTCTAGAAATTTTTGTTTTATAATAACAAACATTCTTCATTGAACAGAACTCATATATCTGGAACTATATCATTATTAGAATTTATATCCATATTTAACCCTTTTTAAAAATATTTTCAAAATGTGGGATATGTAAAATATAAATATAAATACTGGATATAAATTCAAATAACCCGTTATTCCATTTTTTATCCAAAAAAATAAATAATTTTTTTCTCATTTTTCTCATTTAATATTAGACCTCTAAAATATATTTTCTTTTTTTGAAAATGTCTCAATTAAATAATAAATTCCATATAACATTTCATGAGAAAACATAAAGGAAAAATCATAGTCAAATGATTTTCTATGAAAATATAAAAACTCATTAATAATATTCCCTAAAATCAATCATTTCACCTCAATTTTAAAAATGGCCATTGACATTTCTTTAAAATGTAATCTCATTTCTTTCCCTTTTGAATTAAAATTATTTCCATTACAAATCATTTCAATCATGTCGTGTATGAACATGATGACATTATTCTTATATGAATACATTTAAGAACCCTTATAATGTATTCACATAACTATATAATTAAAAAAACACTTAGGAGTAGAATATAACTGCTAAACTCGGTTGCTTTACCAAATGCATTGGAGATCTATATCAAGCTCGCCCATCATTAGAGATTTATTAGGATCACTCATAATTAATATAAAGTATACATGAACCATATAATGAATAAATCACCTATATATTTCACAATAATTATTAAACCCAATTTAATTGGTATTAATCCCAATAAATAATAACACATTATATAATCTCATAAATATGATTAAAAGTTTATATTAACCTAGAAAAAATTTTAACAGTGAAAATTATTTTAATAATGAGGGAGTGGTTTTTTCAAATAACCATTTAATATTATAAAAAAAATATTTATTACTAAATAATGTAAATTAGGAGATTCAATAGAAATAAAAAGATATATTTTAAATACTACATTCTAGAAAATTGATTAAAAAAAGTCAAAATGACCAACATGGTATTATTTTAAAACACTCCTTTTAAAACAACTAAAAAGATAAAATTAGTTTAAAATTGTGTTTAACCCTATTTGAAACATAAATATCAGCATTATTGAAACATTTTATGATACTTCACATGGAATAAAATGTGTTTATACTATTTAAAATAATTTTTTAAAGGAAAAATTCTTACCTTAAGTCTCATATAGATAAGTAAGTTATCTAAATGATGAATAATAAAATTATATTAGTTGTATACATTCATAAAAACAATTAAATTTTAATTTCTTTATTATTTTTCATTTTATTTCATTTTTTACCCTTTGTAATATAGTTACTATATTATTTTTTTTGATATTGGATGTTTTGTGGTTGTTTAGTATATAACTTTATTACCACATTGGTGCATTAATCGTGGTCAAAGTTGTTATGGTTCTATTTCCTCAATAACATTATAAGATGATGTATTTATCGTATCTATGGATTATATACACATTTAAAACCAAAAATGTAAGGAGGTTATAGAAAATAAACAACATTTTTTAAAGGAGACTATAGCCAATATGTATGCATGAATTTCATTTTTTTAACATCCTAGGGTTTTGACCATGAGAAAATACCATCATCAGGAATGAATTTTCCTATTTAGTGGTCAAACCAACCACTCTATTTGTCTTTCAAACCCAATCCAAGTAGATTATTAAACCCAAGGGATTTTTTAGATGGGTTTTAAGTATCATGAAGTCCCATATGGTTTTAGAAGTGTTTTTGGCGTTGCGGGGATCAAAAAATCTTATTTCAGAAAGCATGTATAGTGGTACATGGTTTGAAATAAGAGTGATTCATCAACTAAGTAACTCTGTTAACAACATAAAATGATAAAAATTATTCAGAAAACAATTATTGTTGGGTTGGGAGGTTGTGTCTGACCACTACTGATTTTAATAGAGGTGGATATCATGGCTTGTGCATGGTTGGGAAAATCATGTTCCTAGCCTATGTGTATGTGGAATTTAGATAGTGGTAACCACTGGTTTGGAATATAATTATCCAATCCAATCAACCAATCCATATATCCCATTAATGAACATTAAATTACTTTTCTTCTTTATCCCCCATTTTATTTATTTCTTCCATATTTATTACTCCTTCCACCAGGAGCTCAAGGAAGCTCATTCTTTTCTATATCGTATAGGATATTTCCTAAATCATTGATCTACAATATGATAATTGATCCATTGCTTACTACGGTTCCATTTTGTTAATACCTTCTAACCTCTAGCTTCATTAATCATTTATATCACCAAAAATAATTCCAATTCTATGCCATAATTTTCCACAATTTTTAGGGTGTTCAATTAAAATGACATTTTCTTTTAATTCGTATTGATTTATTTTGATATATCATAAGATAATGTGACATATTCTGCATATTAGGGGGTACCTATTTTTTACATTATTTTTCATGTGATTTGGGGGGGTTACATATATGAATTGTATGGTTGTATGATTGGGACCCGCATTAAATTAACTCTTTTTAATAAATTATTCTAATGATGATATGAGATGCCTATAGTAATTCTATAGCTCCACGACACATGGAAAACATAGGTAAGTGGATTTTATTATCTTGGAATGTTTAGGACAGGTATATAACTTAGATTTAATTGAATTATTTATGTTATATTCCTTAGTTCTATGGAAACTGGACAGGCTTGTCCTGATGATTGAGTTGATGATGATCACTTAGATTGATGTGATTCAGTTCATCATGTTGGATGAGGACCAATACATATGACTTGAATATAATAACTAGGTTGGTGATAAGCTCATAAGAATGAGGAATAGTGGTCATCCAGATTGGGGAACAACCCATGATATTTGAGATGGTTTTTTCCATTGAGACGGTGGAACATTGTCACCATCGCAAGATGTTCTATATGATGTGGATTAGGTTGTTCTGGAAATTTCTTCTCTCTATTTATTGGCTGACACACCATATGAATAATTTGAACAAATATTGGACTCAAATCAATGAGGTTTTTACCACTCATGATTGTGGAGGCCCCTATAAACCATGTAGCTTATGTGATGGTGTAAACAATTAGTTATATTTTTGGGCTATCACTATAGAAATCCATGTGGATTGTAATGGACCCTCTAGTAAGGATAATGGGACCATCTGTTGGGGGTTGAGGATCACAGATATGATTTATTCCATTGCAATGAGACATGGGATGAAATATTTCATCATGCGTTGAGAAATAGGATCTTGATAATTTTGTGAATATATATTTCAAGAGATGTATTGTTTTCATTGGGACATTAGTCTTCAAGTCGGAATTTATTTTTTGAGCTAAGTTTTGAGAGGCATTGGAAATGTTTATACATGTCATTTAAAAAATGAGTACATGATTGGGGGAAAGACGTTACAATGACAATATTATAGGTGGAACTCAAGGGTTTACCTTGTATGATACTCTTCTAGGAATTCCTTGGGAGCTGGAACATAGATCTTCTCCAATATAGTGTATATTTGTAGAAAGGTGTTATATGCCATATATATAACTAGGGGAACATATTTAGAAGTTATCAGTGAATATAGATATAGGTGAAATGATCACTTTTGGATATAGAGAAAATGTTTAGGGAAATTTTAATAAGTGTGTGTTAGTTTATTCTTTATTTTTTACACCTACATTATCATCGATGTCATATAGAAACATAGTGGTGGTGGGCTATTGAGATTTACTCTCACACCCTAAACAGGCCCTCAGGACATGTGTAGACATTATGCCTATGATATTAGGTATGTGACTGATCTCTAAGGCTATACCTGAGTTTTCATATTTGACATTTGGTATGGGATGAATGGAATTAGACCTTATTGATTTCTATGCATCCATTAGTGTATATTTTTGAGTTCTCAGAATTATTATAAATGTATATAATAATATGTTCAACAATGGGAGACCTTAATTTCATATTTTTTATGACATGTGTTGGTATATGTGTCTATAAATTGTACATTGGCCTTTGGTCATATTTATTTGTTATTATTTTTTTGTTGGGTGGTTATGTTTATGCAATTTCTAATTATTTCTTCCACATAGTATGTTCATTCATCTGATCTTATATTTATTATTATACAATTATTATTATCACTAATAAGGGTTTTTTTGTCCCGCAATATCACCTCTAAAACCCATTATTCTATTTGGTATCCATTGGTTTATGGGGAGGTGTTCCTAAGGCCCAGTGGTTAACCAGAATAGAACATCGTTTAATGTGGCATCCGGATGCGGGCGATATAATATTCATTTATTCTAACAGGTGGAATAAAAATATATATAAGATAATTTTTTACATTCAAAAAAACATAAACATTTCATACACATAATATTTATTCTTTATTTTCATCCATATAAAAATTCTTATAAGGTTACAATGTAAAATGAATCACATCACTTCATTGAGGTTGTATTCCATATGTACGCATGAACGATATTATCATTTTCAAACATGAAGAAAGGGTAATACGGTACTAAATAAAAAACCTTTATAAAATCAAAATTATATCATATATATAATTTATAATAATGTTTTCAATCTATATAACGAATCATGTGATCCAATGATGATCAAAGAAACACATCACTTTTTGGAGGTGGTTTTCCACATACACGCCAAACAAAATTGTTATTTCTCATATGATAGAAAAATATATGAAGAGGTGTTTTTAAAAAATCATAATAAAATTTATATATGTCTATGACACCATTTTTTATTATTTAAACTTGTTTGTAAAAAATTTGATGGTGTTAGAATAAAAAATAAGATTCAAATATGTCGATTAGGAATTATACCCTCTCCTAATATATATTCCTTTGGCTTACACCTTATTCCTTGAAGGATTTATAGTTTTATAACAAAACAGAATATAGGACAAGTGGAGGGATTTTTGGGAGTATTTATTGTATGTATATTTCAAACTAGATATCTCAAAATATGTGAGAAATATATTAGTGGAGGCTCCCATTTATAAGTGAGGGGTTCGGTAAACATGTATTTATTCAATGTTTTAAAATAATGTAAATTCTTATTCTGTGAAAGTGGAACATAAGAAACTAAAATTATAATATAATTTTGATAAATTTGAAATAAAATCGACCAATAAGATTTAATATAAATTTTTTTGTTAATATAACATCGTTTTAACCTTAATTAATTCAATTTACCCTATACCTTAGTGACACATTTTTTTGGGTACTCTTTATAATAACCAAAAATGTAGTTGAACCTATTAATAATTTTGAAAATTATGAATTGAAATATGTAATCCAATTTTATATATTAAATTTTTATAGTTTGTATAAATTACATTTAATATAAATGATCCAAACACAATAAATAGTGTTTAAAAAATTACATTTTAACCATTAAAATTAACTTATACCAAAATAAAATGTATCACTATTTATAATGGAATTGTTAAGATTATTTTTATTATTATGTATTTTATTTTAATTTAATAACAAATATTATGAAAAAAAAATTTGTTATATAAGTTTATTTAATGAAAAGAAATGACAGTTTTGCACAAATCAACATTATCATTATTTACTCAAATAATAATATTTATAGAAAAATACCAAAAAATATATCATATGTAATATTTGATATGTTGTTTTCAAAACTGAATTACTTTTCTCAAATTAAATTTTTTACAATTGATAAAAATTTCTTTTTAAATAATACAATGTAATTCCTAGAAAACAAATTGAGTTTAAAAAACTATATATTTTTTGACTGAAAACATATCTAAAATTATTTATAAAAAAAGTTGAATATAAATCCATAATATTATTACAAGTAAATCCTAAAATTTATTTATTTAGAGGATTAATTGGGCAGTAACAATAAGAACATATCCAATGTGTAACATAAGAAACATAAATTAATGTTAAACTATATAATGAATACCCTATTAATGATAGGAATAAATCAATTTGTAAAATAAAAATATCCCTTTTATAAAAAATTTCAAATATCGTATAATTGTTTCTGTATGACATGTCAAACTTTCCAAATAAATATTTTTTTTCAAAAATTAAGCAATATTACCCAAAATCTTTTTGTTGACTAAATTTTATAAAATAAATATGATTTGAATCCTTTTTAGAGAATACATAAGAACACTGAATACTTAATTATTAATAACACAATTCTATAAAATACCATTTAATATATTGAATTCCATTTAAAAAATTAAACATTTTGTTTTTTAAAATTATATCAATATTTATTTTTATTTCCAAAATCATAATAGTTAAAATCATTTGGAATATAATTTTAAAATTAATAATGAATGTTTAATAAACATGAAATTTATAAATTGTTAAAGAATTTGTTTACTTAGAATATATTTAAACAAAAATATTTTTAAAAAATGATGAGTGTATAAAATGTTAAAAAATCATTTTAAGAGTTCTTAAAGAAGATGAATGTGATTAAAAAATAAATAAATGGGAAAATTTAAAAAAAACATGAATATTAGGAAAATTGAATCAATACAGTAAATGTGTTTGTAGAAAATGTGTTCACCATATTTATAAATGAAAAATTTTGGACTCACATTCAAGTTATGTTTTCAAAAAGTTAACGTGAAAAATGTTAACAATTTTATTTTCAAAAAGATTCATCAGTAGTGGAACATTGAAAATATCATAAATTTTTTTAGATGAAATTTGGTTAGGAAAATAAAATATATAATTCTAAAAGGGAAATGCCTTTAAAATATCATTAAATACCTTTATTGAAACCCACTTCATGAAAAGGAAAATAAAAAATATTTAATAATATTTTAACTGATATTGGAAACAATAATGATATGAAACATATTTGGGTTTCAAAATATTAAATGAAAAACATTTTAGAATGAAAGAATATGAATATGGATGGGAGATATCCATTAAACAGGTTATGGATAATTCTCAGCAACATTTTATTTTTATAAATCCGTCAAATGAAAATAATTGATGTTACAACATTTAGATAAGAAGTTCTAGAGAATGAATTCGAAATCTATATAAAATAAAATTAAAAAAACTATATTTAAATAAATAATGATAATAAATTGATTTAGAAAAACTGTTACAAAAATAGAAACACTTTGATTAAAATCTATCTAAAAATAAAACTTTTAATGGATTATCATTTTAATTTAATTTCTTTAAAGTGTGATAAAAACATCAATTGGGAATTATATACCCAACACAACAAAAAATGAGTAGTGAATAACATATGTCTTTGCGAAATAAAATAAAGATTTCAAATCCATACATTTTACTCCCAAATTTAATGAATGATATTTAACATCCTATATAATAAAATAAATATTAATCACTTATTTTTTTATCATTTTTAATATCTACAATCCTAAAAATTTCTCCATTATAATCATTATTTTTTAGTTATAGTTCTATTTCATCATTGGAAATTAATATTTTTTTTATTTTCTCCAACATTTATTTTAATAGTGATGTTGAACACCATTCCATGAAAAATATTTCATCAGTAAAATATATTCAAGGAACTATAATAGTTTATTTATAATTATTTATAAATATAAAATTTCATTTTATTATAATTGTATTCATGATATTTGAAAACAAAATCAGTTACATGAATTTTTTAATAATTTTCTAATATAAATAAAATACTTTACAAGTAAAATTAATTTTTTGTATACTTCCAAAATATTATATATTTAATAGGTTACTCTTTAATATCATATAAATTCATAAAATATCTTTTAAAAATTAACTATATATGTAAACAATGAATAACAGGACATGTCATCTAGGAAGGCGGTAGGTCGAATGTACGTTTTGGTGATATTATTGTTTTCTGTAAAATGGAATTAATTTAAAAATTAATTTATATTTTCCTAATATTACATATTTTATAAATATAAAATTTATTAGATAATTTAAATCATATAACTATCCATTCAATATGGTGGTGAAAAATGAAGTACAACCTTTATATAGGCGGTATTCTAAACGTACACATACATAAAATTTTATAATTTTATAAGATGAAGGGGGAATGGGGATAATATTTGTTACATAAATATAATAACACATAAGTATAGTAAGAATATGGATATTATTATTTTAGGATTTTTTAACAGATTTTGATGTTAATTGTAGAATACTTAATGAAATATAAACCAAAAGTAGTGATTTGAGAATTTTTACCTTACTCCTTGGATTAACTCTATTTAAAATTGTCTTCAGAAATTATGGGTGGTATTTCAAGAAAATAATAAACTACAGTAAATATATCGGTGTTTATTTTGGGATATTTGGGTAGTGTTTTTTCAATCTATGTTTCTTAATGTGTGGGGAAAATTGGGGTTATGAAAGTATCCTTTTATAATTGAGGGGAGTGGAATTTTAGTAGTAAGTGGTCCACTATTCCTAAATAGGGGAAGAGTGTGAGTCAAAAATCCCATCAAGACACACTTCAATATAATATTTTAGAAAATATAGGGGTTTTTTCATTATTAATAACATCTTCCAAAAAATGTTTTACCAATATAACCCCTTTTACAATTTGTAACAAATTCATACCACAATATTTTACTTCTTTAGAAAAAAATATTTTAGAAGCAGAAAAATAATTCTGGGACAATTATTCCAACTATGGACCCCAATTTATTATATTAAATTCATAAAATAATAATCTATATTTCTAAAATTAATATTTTGTAACTCATTAAGACAATGTCCGGAAAAAATAAGACTTATTTTCTAAAATTAAAAATAATGGTTATTATTTTGAAAATAATATTTTTTTGTATATTATCATATATATAGAATAATTATTTATTCAAAGATATTTTTTTATAACCATTTAATTCACTCTTATATCTAAATGATGAAATAAAAGTCATGGAATTTTCTACAATGACAATTTATTTTATTCACCAAATAATAAATCATTTTATAAAAATCCTGAAAATTCATCTTAATATAATATTACATATTTAAATCCTAAAATAGTGGTCATTTTTTCAAAATATATTATAAAATTTAATATTTTATCATTTACATGGAGACATAAAATAAAATAAAAATTAATTTATAGGAAAATGAGTTTTAAATATTAACTTCTACTATTATTTTTCACTATAAATTACTAAATAAATTAGTGTAAATATGTTATTCATATTTTAAATATATTTAATTGTCCTTTAACCATAATATAATTAATTTTTTGAAGTAAAAATTCATAGTTCATAAATAATAAAATTAATGGTAGATAAATATTATTTATAACAAGATCTTTTTTGTAATGTCACTACTGTAAAAGAATTTTATAAATTAATTTCTATAGAAATTTAATTTATTTATATATCTATATATTTTATTAAAATATTTTTACTTTTTCTAAACCATCAATTCAAGGCCAACATTATGTCAGCCTAATAAAATACTTATAATATCATCCTAATAAAACGTAATGTGGTTTTATTTTAATAAGGTTCTGTATGTGAAAATTTATTTTCAATATAGAATTTTTTTCAGGACACATAAATTTTGAAATCTCGAGGATCTACATTCTCTCCATTAAATACATGTTTTCCTCATTATTACAAAAAATTATATACTAAAGAAAATATCATGGATCTCTATAAGAAAAAAATCAAGATATAATTTCTAATGAGATATAAACAACACTATTGTAGGTAAGATAGTAACAATTAAATTTTTCATCCTAAAAGAAATATTTATAAATTTCATTATTCACACCAATAATTGAAATATATACTACAATTTTTTGTTATAGAATTTTTTAGAGACATACCTATTGAAACTTCCTCTTTTCTAAACTGATTAGTGTAGCTAAAATTGTTATAATAATAATAATAATAGATAAATATATTTTTAGCAAAAATCAATCATATGTGTCTTAAACTTGGAAAACATCATTTTAACCTCAAATAAATTCAACTAATATATTTCAGATCCACTTAAGTTTAATCCTCAAAATGTAAATAACTTAATTCAATTAAACAATTCGCCTATTTTACTCTGTTCGTAAAATATTATGAACCTAAAATCATTTGAAACATCTACTCTTAGAAAACAAAATATCCTTTGACCCCAAATAATTTCAAATATCACTCAAGTCCACCACAGTTATCAATACTCTTGTAAATATATTAATAATTTCAAAAAAATTAACCAGAATCACTAGATTGGAAAATCATATTTCATCCCATAAGGTTTATGTATGAAACAAAACTTATATTCCAAAAACCAATTAATCTATTTTTTAAAATATCCATATTAAATCATATACTTATACTAGGCACCAAATCTAATCAATGAGTTATAGTAAATTAGTTCTCGAATAACACCATTAATTATGAATCAAATTATATAATATAGAATTCAATGATAAAATAAAAACTAAAAATTCATAAAATAAAAAGTTACATAATTGTAATAATCGGGTCCTTTGAGATATCTTCAAATCATATCATCGTTTTTAAAATCAACATATTGGTGTTTTAAGAGCATGTGAATCACCAAATATTACCTCTTATGTGATTCAAACAAGTAGTGTAGTTATTCACATTATCATTCACCATTTTTTGATTGAGTAAATACCCAACCAATTTTTTCATGGTTATTGTCCCTATGGGTATTTTTTCAATATCCAATATCTCCTTATTTTAATCTAATTATGATTTTTACTTTTAGGAAACCCCACACTCAATGAATTATTAAATTTCTTAGATTTTTAATATACTTGCAATTACCCAAATAGTCTATCATTGGGTTATTTTATGTAATATATGTTTTCCTTAATGTACTATAATAACTTCTACTAATTCTGTTTTGTTACAAACTATAATTCCTAGACCCCAATAACCCAAATATAGTTTTCACTATTTTATATTGGAATATGATATAAGGGATCACATCACATAAGATGACATAATTTACCAGCCTCAAGAGAATATATATATTTGTTTATTTAATATATTACATTAGACAATTTGAAACAAAAAATAATAAATTTCTTAGAAAACTTTATTATCCCTTTCAATACAGTAGTTGAACTAACACGGATACCCTAGTACCCAAATACACATGTTGGCTATAACATCTCCCAATGGGTGTTCGTGATCCCCATAGGTTTCCTCATATCACCTGGAATAATATAAGATCAAATAGGGATTGATATTCCAAAAAATAGTAGAAGATAAAAGATAAAAGCCATCAAGATCAACACTCCAAAAAGAAAAGTACCATAAATATATTTAAAAAATTACTCAAATAATCAGATAAAACTTCCCAAAATAAAACTAAAATTTCAACCAATCAAACGTATGAGAAACTCCTATATAATTTGTGGAAATCATCTCCACCAGTCACCAACATCATTCCAAGGTTTCAAACATAAATTACATCCACCAAATCATAGTGGAACATTCTATTATCTTTGAAATGTCATAATATAGTCTAAAAACATGTGAAAACAATTGAAATGTGTGAGATATGAAACCCCATAGGGTCTTAACAATTCTTCCATAATAATTCCATAACAGTTAAACCAAGTATGCTTTCATTTAAAATTTAATAAGGCACCACATCACATTTTAATATTTTAAACAAAAATATTATTTAATAATAAAACATTTTGAAGTTATATCCAATAATATTCAAATAGTCATAAATGATCAATTTATGTAAAACATTTATTTACATCATTTTGGATGATTGAAGCAGTTAGCGATATGCACATCACAATGAATAACATGTAGAACCATTTTCAATTGACCTAATATACTTTAGTTACTAGCTATTAGATACACATATACATATCATCAGTGATCAAGGATCATAAATAGTGGTCCTACAAAAGAATATCTAAAATAGTGGAACCATTATGGGAAATAAATATATATCTAAACATAGGAACTAATCATGAGTGTCCTCACCAGAATTGGTTTAGTCAATGATGTCATAGTAAATCTAGTTATATAAGATAAATACCCTAGAATGCTTTTTCCAGCCTCCAAACTAACTACCTAGTCTCATTTATGCATTAATCAATCAAATAATCAATAAATATATAAATCATTCATTTAAAAACATTTTAAAGTAAAATAATCCAATTTTAGTATTCAATATTCAGTTTTTATTCCAAAAAAACATTTGTTTTCTTTATTTCATTCCATTTAAAATAATATATCAATAGAAAAAAAATTTATGAACAAATTCAACTCATTTCATCAAAATTATTTCCAAAGTCAAACCATTATTTACCAAAAATCCACCCCTTAATTCCAAATCCATTGGAATTAGGGTATTCTCAATTTCAATTACCAATTTAAATCACACGTCAAATCCATTCAAACCAAGCATATCAAAATGATTAAAAATTAATTTTAATTTAACAAAGAAAATCTAGTTTTGTATCCTAGGGAAAAACAATATGAAACAACCTACCTTTTAATACAAAGTCAGTGGAAAAAATCCATAGGTGAATCACCAACAAATAATTAATTGCAGGAGCTGAAGAAAAAAAACAATATTATAATGATCGAAACAAATAGTGTTTAGATCCATCAATAAAATGATGATCCATAAAAGTAGGATAGAAATAGATATCTGAAAAACCCACTTGAGTGGAAATTCACATACCCCTGGGAGATCTAATGAGATCAAAAAAACATTAAAAAGCTAAAAAATTTGGTTTTAGGAGGAAAATAGAATCCTCAAATCATTCAATACCATGTATTTCGAGTTAGTGTATAATGGGGTTATTAGGCTTCTTTAAAGGAAGGTGTATTTTTAATATAAGATTTATAATAATTTTAACACACACACTTGGTTTTTTGGGTAGTCATAGAAAGATAGAAAAATGACGTTTCCTAGATATGAGAGTGCACATTTTATATGTATAGGGGAAAATATTTCGAAAAAAAATAATTTTTGACCACCAAAACTAAATTATATTAGGTTTTAGGGTTTTGAGATGTTCCCACATGGTTAGTACAAACGTTTCCCCCCTTCTAGTGGCTCGTAATAGGGTATATAGTATTCTTGGAAAACCCTCACGGTTTCTCTAACCATGAGCTAACCTTGCAAAACCCCCTATGCTTCTAAACTTTTCATAAATAAAATTAAAAGGCCCCAAAAAAGACCCAACATATTGGAGGACAAAACAAGGGTCATGGAAGACATGAAATAATGTAATAGGATGGTACTACCTACCCAATATAAAATCTTTTTTTCCCTTGAAATAATGTAATGAAATATATATAGAAAATATGTGAGGCCACTACTATCTCATCAAGGAATCAATATCCTAGGTATCATGTGAATTAGAAATGTGCTACCAATGAATACAGACAATAGTATCATCCTCCCAAGATGTACCTTTGTTTAAAAATCATTTAAACTAACTAGAACCTAATCTATATTAGAATGTGGTAGAACCAATATATCTCTAAAGTATAGTCCTCTATTTTAATTTATCATTTGACATATCACTATAAAAATATTTTTCTAATACTGTGTTTGTATATTAATAAAATACTTCCCTTGGAAAAATATCTTATAATTAAAGTCAATAAAAGTAATTAATATACAACAAAAATATACAACTTCATAATTCCAGAACAATGAATGATGTGTGATAAAAATTATATATTCCAATTCAAATAAAATATTGGAGTCATATCATCAATTAATAATAGAAATAAAAATATATTTTGAATCTGTTTAATTGAATAAAAAATAATGAGATTTAAATTAGTTGAAAATAATCTTTTTAATATCCTATAATACCATCAATATCATTATATAAATCGTGAAAAATTACTTCATATTTTAATCACTAATGTGGAAAAGTCAGACATAGGGTTCTTTCAAAAAATGAAAAAATATAAAATTTTGGGTTCAACTAAGAAAAATTAATTCTCCATAGGTAAGCTTGATAAAATATGTTAGATAATAAATTTATTGTTGATTATCCATAAATTTCTCTCTAAAATGTAAGTTTCATTACTTACGTATGGTTCTTTAACAATACTTTCTTATCTTGAAAAATGTATGGTTCCATTCAAATGTAAGGTTCTTTAACCATACTTTTCTAATACCATACAGTTTATTGGCCATATATACTATTATGAATGTAGTTTTAATATATCATACATTCTTCGTCTTGTGTAATGATTAACACAAATGTATGGTTCATGACCCATACATGTTGTACAAATCATAGGGTTTATTCCTTACATTACACTTATCCTTGTAGGGTATGAACAATTATTTCTTAATGCTTAAATATGCATCTTGAACACATTAATATATTTTTCTTCTGAATTAAAATCTTGAAAATAATATAATAATAGATATCATAAAGAATATTAATTATCTGAAATATACATAATGTAAAATAATTTTTAAAACAAAAAATGGTATTGTGGTCATCAAAATCATAACAAATAAAAGAATATTTTTGAGACAATACATTCCCAACACACTATTTTCTTGTCAAAACTACATGGTATTCCATAACCATGTGGGAACCATGAAAATACCCTCTCTCATCTAATATTTTCAAAATTATCTCCAAAATACCAAAAAAAACACTTGACTTACTGGATATCCAAAAAAGGGTAATGTGATACCTAAAACTATTTAATGGTATGCTATAGCAGATAATTTAATTCCATCTAATAACCCATCTTGGTGCCCTATGGAATGAAAAAAATATGTGTGAGTTTAGAAGCTCTGTTAGGGAATGCATATAGTAATAAATATAATATAATATAATTGAATACACATTAAGGAAGAGTTAATAATCATTACGTGTTTCATTTTGTGAAAAAGTTAGGGAATAAATATATACATTGTAACATATATGTAAATAATATCTTCAATAAAAATTACTAAATTCATGGTGTTAATATTCCTAATTCTAGAAATATTCTATTACTATTAACCCCTTGTAAAAAATCACTCTTGATGTCATTTCCATGGACAATACATCTTTTCTACAATCAAGTATTCATCCAATAGATCATTATTTCCATCAAGGTCCTAACTAAGGGGGTAATTACCCTGACTCTAGTATACTTGAGCTGATGGTTTCATTATTACATTTTCATTAGCTATATCTAATGGAATCCCAATGAACCAAATATCTTAGTAGTCTTGGAAACCTAGATACAAACGTGAAATTCAATTTACATTTTAAAACATGACATACAACATTCTGTTTTCTTTGAGGACACCATTATTTCCTCAATTATAACCATGCATATCAATCATAATATATATTTTTTGAATCATGTGGAAAATAAAATATAAGAATGGGGATATCTCATATGATCAATAATGGTATGCATTCAGTAGAAGCTAAATAAGTCACAACTAATATTTAATTAACAAAGGATGATCAAATAATGTCATGAAAACAAACAAATGGGAAATAAACTTATACATGAATATTGTAAATAAAATTATAATCACTTCGACATTAATAACAACTTTTATAATTATGGAATTAAAAAAGTCAAAAATATGAAATATACCATTGACAAATCATCCAAAACATCAAAAAATACCATCAAGACCTTGTTAAATTACATATACAAAAATAAATTAGGACTCATACAAACACCATGTTTGTTTGTCACATGATACCTACCAATGAATCATGATAAAATTTTATGCCCCCCAAATCATTTACAATTTAAAATACATTCTCCTTATTAAAAGGGTAAAAAATAATAAATATATTAATTTTTTTTAAACTAGCATAAAAAAGTTTAATAATTTTCCAAACAAATGAATATAATCATAATCCATCCTATGTAATGTAGAGAATGTCACCAAAATTATATTTACCCAGTCAATCTAATCAATGTCCATATGAATAAATTGTTATGATATTATATTTAAATTATCTTTTTACAGTATTATATGTATAATATATGTTTTTTATTTTGATGAAAATTATTTTCATAAGGATACCATTAAAAAAATATTGAGGATGAAAAACTTTTTACTTTGATTTTCTTTGAAATGTAAAAAAATTCATGTAATAAAGAAAAAAAATTATTTGTAAAGAACATTTAAAAAATTTAATGTAACTTATTGATAAATGACATTTCATGATCATGTAAAATTATGTTCATGTTTTGTAATTTAAAAAATACATTAACACTGTGGTAAAAAAATTATAAAAAGTACCGCAATCCAAAAAAATTGAAAATTCCTTTTAACCAACATTGTAAAAGTAAAAAAAATGTTTCAAAATGAAAATTAAAAATAATAGGATAATGAAAAAACATTTTTGAAACCAATTTTGGAAAACTTGAATATGGAAGAGAAATATTCTCTAGCAGATACATAGTTAAAAATAATAATTTTTTTGATATAATTGTGAAATTATCCCATACCACTTGGGTGTATTTTGAATAATAAGCCCCAAAAAAGAAATAACATTAATTGAACATTAACTAACATGAAGACAAATATATTCATCATATAAAATATAATAGGGGTATTTTATACACCTCATAATCAAAATAAGTGGAAAATATGGCATATGTCTCCCAAAAGTAAAATTTAGATGAGAAACCATTAAAACATGGGTTTCTTTTTTATTCATAAACCCCATGATATTAATAATATAAATGAAACATTAAATATTAGGAAAAAAATTGATTCATGACTTAATATATAAAATTTTTAGTATATACTATACAAAATAAATAATTGGTGAATATGGAATGTCTTTTATAGAAGTAAATTTTAGATTAGAAACCATAACAACATGGGTTTCTTTCAAGTCGAGAACCAAAATAGCTTCAATTTAAAATTAAAATAACATGGATACAAACATTTTCATGATATAATATATCAATATTGAATAATATATACCACAAAAAAGAATAATAGTTGAATATTTAATATGTCTTACATATTTAAAAGTCACACAAGAAATCATTTCCACATGGTTATCTTTTTAATAGTAAGCCACTTGAAAGAAGAAAATAAATTTAAACATTAAATATCATGAATTAAAATAGAATCAAGTTATAATATAAATCATGGGAAATATATTCACTACATTATGTAAATAGTTTGTGGATATGGAATCTATTTTATAGAAGTAAAAGTGACACGAGAAACCCTTACAACATTGGTATATATTTAATTATACACCCCATGAAATAAATAACATCAAATGAAACATTAAATACAATTAAAAAAATATATTCATAATCTAATATATCAAAGGCTTAGTATATTCACCACTCAAAAAAATTAGGCGGTGAATATGAAATATGTCACATAGAAGTATACGTGATAAGAGAAACCCTTACCTCAGGGTCAACATCCATCAAAGGTGTTTAAAAATCCATTATAATAAATATAAATTTATTATAAATATATTATATAACTATTATAATATATATAATATTGTATACGACTTCTATAAAATATTTTATGTCTTTTTTAACAAAAAAACTTTTGTTAAAATCCCTAAATATAGTAATAACTATTTCATTTTTCTCATATGTTTCAGTTTCATAGTTTTGGAAACTGTACTTTGATTATGATTGCATCTTATCCAAAATGATAATAATTATAAATATATCATATATATTTATTATATATATATATTCATCCATCAATGATGAGTTTGAAAAACTACTTTCATCGTGCATGGATACATTAGGTTGTATGTACGTGTGAACTATGTTTTCATTTTATGGCCGAAACTCAAAATGAAAGGTAGAATATTATTTAAATTTTCAAGAATAATTATTATATCAGATAAATAATATATATTAATAAAATACATCCTTATTAAAATAAATTTAAAATAAAAATGAAAAATGAATCACATCACTTCGTGGAGGTGGTAGTCGACACATATTCAAGATCTATGTTATTGTTTCCCAATAGATTTCAATATAACATGGTATAAATTGTATTCTTATTATCTCTATATAATTTTAATTATATTTTAAATATAATATATATATATATTAAATCTATATTAATTAACTTCAAAAATATATGGTGATGAAAATTCATGTGCATCGTTACATGAAAATAATAATCCATATGTACTCATGAGTAACACTTTCTTATATGTTTGTTGGAAACAAGGGATAAAATGATTGTTTAATTTTAAATAATTAATTTTTTTGTATTTATGATACAAATTATTCATTTTTTTGATAAATAAAATATATTTATAATTTTTGGAAGAAGAAATAATATGAAATAGGGTATGTAAGAAGATTACCACGTTTATGGAGACCTCCTCTTGATCCTTCCTTGATGAACAAAAGGATAGACTTCTGAGGATGCCAGCATCTCTAGAATATGTATAAAGATGATTATAAGAGTAATTACTAAGGGATATTTTATATAGTTCTCTCAATGTGTTGAAAATTGGTGGTGTAAGTGGTTCCCAATTATAATTCAAGTGAGTGGAACTTTTAGAATTTCTAAAAAAATAAAAAATATAATATGACTAATCTAGATACAAATTCATTGAAATGGTTATGAATAATAATGATAAGTATATATTGTTTTAAAAAATCTACCAAATCAATTTATACAAATATTTGACATCATTATTGTAGAGACCCGAAGCTTATCGTACATAGACATTACATTACTTTTGCGGAATACTTAGTACATAACAAAAACACACACACAAGGATCGTAATAGTTTAGTGTCTTTGGAAACTCAGAACATAATCTTCTAATCGTGGTGAAAGATCTTCAATATCTCCCATAAAGATCTTCCCTTTTTTTTTACCTAAAAACCTTTCTTTATATCCTGGGGAAAAGAAAACATAAAAGGGTGAGCTCAAATGCTCAGTAAGGGTAAACAAAAGAAATATCAATCACATCATATACATAAGAACATAGCTTTTGGAAATCTTAACCTGCAAAAGAGCTCATAATATCATAACATGGGATAAATCATAGAAGTGAAAATGAGATACCCATAATCATAACATGAAACTTGAAACTTTGTGGCATGCACACATAATCATAGAAAATCAATTCTTGTTAGTCATGACTCATTGCCAAGACTATCTTAGTGGACAAAGTCCCTTTCTGAAGCGAGTAACCCTCGTTTCAGTCATGTTTCACTGAACCGGTATAACCTACCATTTCAGCCATGTCTATCTCATGAGATATAAAATCTTTACCCAATGCATTGGAGGGAGATATAGTTCCCACCCATCTCATAATGATACCATTCTTATGTGTGCCACAAAATCATAAATCATACATCATTTCATAACCCATGTAATAAAATTGGAATTCTTAAACAACATGACATCATAAAAAAATTCATATAAGATAAAGGAATTCATAAAAATATTTCCATCACAACATAATCAAACCAATGTAATAATAGGGATAAAAACAGAACCCTTTTATTATCTTAGATGGAAAATAATTTTGATAAAATACTTGAACTCCATTCTTGAGGAAAATATCCTTTCTTCTTTAAAATCAATTTCTTTTCACAAAACATCATGCAATTTTAAAAGAAAAAGATTTTATTGAAAATATCCATGAAATATTTTGGAGGAAGGTTCATGAATGTAAGGATTTATAAAACCGTAAAAATTCGTTTGTGCCGTATAAGTTAAAAAAACATTCTTCGTACTTTTGTCGGAATAGTCAAAAAGTACCTCGTACGAAAAACATCAAAAGATTCCTTTCATTTCTTTTACTAAAAACTCACCGAAGGGTAAAAATGGATTTAAACAATTGTAGGTGGATGGAAATAATATTAAATATTGATGAAACATGGATGTGGATGATAAAATACACCCCAGTAAATACTTACGAATAAACAATCTCGGATAAAAATGAGATTGTGATATTTCCCTTACCTTATGTCCGACTTGCTTTGTAAGTGTCTGAACCTCCTGTATAATGATTTAAATAATGTTATTGACTTATTCCAGAATCATATTCATTGTTATGATATCATATATGGTTCACTTATGACATTATATTACCTGTTCTTTTGTAAATTCCATGTTAAAGAAGCGTTTTGGGTAAAATCGTTTCATTTATCGTAGGTGTTTTGACTTGTTGTTATTGACATTATTATTACTTATACCATGATTTAATTAATTCCAGAATATAAAATATGATTTATATATCATATATATTCAGTATATATATATATATATATAATAGATAGATAAATGAAATGAAAAACACCGTTCATGGAGACGGTAGTCCGTACGTACGCATGAACGCTGTTTTCCTTTCCCTATTGTCTTGAATGGAAGTAAGTAGATGACATACATATATATATATACATAAATCAAGTAGCTTTATAATGTCATATATTTCATTATTATTTCTTATATATACTTTATAATCATTCTTAAATGGTTAACATGGAGAATGAATCTCATCGCGTCGTGGAGACGGTAGTCCGTACGTACGCACGAGCGATGATATCATTTCCATAAATATTGAATTGAATTGGAGTGGATTATACAATATATCAGAATCAATATGATGTTTTAATAACTATGTATAGTTATTCTTTACAACATTATACCGATCCATGTGAGGTGGTGGTGGAAAATAGATTACACCACGGCGTGGAGACGGTATTCCGTACGTACGCACGCGCGGTGATTTCTTTTTCCGTAGGATAGATAGATGGTGAAATAGGGTTGTTTCATACATATAATAACATATCAGTATATGAGTGATACTTATGTTATTACTTCATAATGAAACAACCTAAGAAGAAGAAGTGGAAGAAGAAATAAAGATGAAAGAATTGGTAACGGTAATTACCTCTTCTTTGAAGCGCCTTTTGGAGACCTCCTCTTAGGGAACTAAAATTGGTTTTTGAGGAAGACCAGAACATCTAGGATGTTTCTAGGGAAGTTTAGAAGAGATTTTGGCAGGGGTTGGCCGAGCTTGAGTGCTCAAATTTGTGTGAGGAGGAGGGGGAGGAGGTGCCCTTTTATAAGGGAGGAGAGGGGCATCTTAGGAATATCTCAAAATATTATTTTATATTAAAGTAAAAATCGGTTTATAATGGTTCCAAAGGGTCTTATTTCGAAGATAAAGTGGGGATGGGTCGAAATCCTATCAACCAATAGGATTTAGACAAGTTTAGGTTCTTATTTGAACCTTATCAATTAGATTTAACTCTAAGTTAAATAATTTAACTTTTACCGTGTCTTTTTGTTTTCTTTCACTATATGGTTAATACACTTACTATAACATGCCGAACGAACCCCAAATTGTTTATTATTAATATACATATCCTTATCTAAGTCATTTTTCCGAACCTTAGATTTTTAGAAATAAAATAACAATTAATAATATAATATTTGATTTAAAAACTATTTTGTGTCAATTTTGACACTATATGATATATGATTTTTGTGAAAGTCATAACAGAATTATATGTTCGAACAAAGTTGATTAAATCAACACTAATATATCATAGTAACCTAGAAAATTAGTGGAATTCATAAAACGTCTCAAATTACATTCATTTGAGTATTTATAACATCAATTATGTTAATATTTCCTTAAAAGGGTAATTACTGCATCATCGTTTTGTCATAAATAAATTAATTTCTTTAAAGTCTAAAAATTATAAATAAAATATCATTATGTAGGAAATCTTTTTAGCTTTCTAATGAATATTTATAGTCGAATTTATCTTATGTATAACCCCATATTAAAAATGTTTTAGTGAATAAACTTTGATTTTAACTCTTTTAACTCTTCTTTGAATTAAATAATAATAAATGTCCGAATCTAATCCAAGTGGGCCTAAATGATAATATTTTACACTTAAGGTTGTTTTTGGTCGAGATACACTTGACCAATAGAATTAGTACATGTGTTAGGGTAATATTAATATCATTCTTACCCTTAATTACCCTATTTACTTTTAACCGTGGTAAATAAAAGTAAAAAGTTATTATTCACCAAAAATTATTTTCATCTCATTGAACCACATTTTACTTACTGACATCAACCGTGTCTCTCGGATTTTTGAAATTCCATTCACAGAAGCGGTAAAATTATGTTTTATGAAAAATTCATTTTTTTAACTACCACTTAGTAGTTTCACTATTCATCAAAAAATGAAGGTTTTCAGAAAAATGCCAAAATTTCATCCTAAGCTATATTTCATATTCCGAATTCAAAAATGAAGTCTATTTTACCAAATTCATAACATAGAAGTTGCATTAATTAATTTTATAATTAAATCCCGTTATTAAAACAAATAGCGTGTTTTTAAGAAACAATATCTATCAAAAGATTGACACTTGTTTATGTCTGGTTTAAATGTGCAATTACATCCAATGAACAACATTGTATTAAATTGTAAAAATATATTCTAAATATACTTTAAAAATAATCCAATTAATAATTTATCACTATTAATTATTTCGATTAAAAAAGTTGTTTTTTAATTATAATTTAGTAATTTTCACTTTTCATCAGAATATGAAAGTTATCCGAAACGTACCAAAATTTCACCTTAGGCTAAATTCGATACTCCAAATCCAAAAATGAAGTTCATTTTGAAAAATAAGATTTACAGAATTTTAAAAAGTGGTTATTACTATTCATAACGGCTAGTTTTAATAACATTTTAATAGCATATCGCTGTTTAGTGAAACTCGTTATTGCGTACTACACACGCTATCGAGGAAGGTCGCGATTGCGTGTAATGCAAGGCAAGTCAAGGATGCGTGTTGTGCAAGCTCCTTTTGGTGTAGCGTACAACACAAGACATTTTAAAAAATTAAAAAGAATATTTTTTATAAAATCTTGGGTTGTTACATTCTACCCCCCTTAAAATGAATTTCGCCCTCGAAATTCGTCGGGGTTATAAATGGTTTACTATTTGAAAGTTTCTTTAATAGAAACCCACATCGTAAAAAGGAATATCAAAACCAATCTTTAAAAACAAAAGTATGAAACGTAACGTTTACCCAAATAAACTAATCATTGGGTTTCCACATAGGTGAAAATATGGATATGGAAGAGAAATATAACCATCATGTTCTGATGGAGAGTGGTAGAGAACATGGCTATGGAAAAGCCAATAATCACAAATCCATAAATTTGTGATGATCTAAGGTACCATCTGATTCATCAGGTATAAGATCACTAGGACAACATTTTTGGTTTTCAAGATCATTTCCCTAAAGTTGAAAATTTGAATTGGAATAAATACTTTCTTTATTTTGGTACAATCTCACTATTGTTCGTGCCTAGAAGAATTTCCACTTCATCTCTTAAATGAAGTTGAATTTGTTTTTCGTGAAGTGTTAGCAGATCATGTGATAGAATGACGGGTCATTCCATCTGTCTCAAACAAAAGGTTAGCAACAATTATATACATAAGTCGATCTATAGTGAGATTAATCATATATAGTTCCTAAAATGGACTTATACTTCATATATCATACTGCTTAATATAATAATACTAGTTTCTACTAAACAGGGACTTCCTGTAGGCCAGTGGTAGGCGATAAAGGCCAGTCGCACTTCGGTTGTGGGTTCGATTCCCACAGCCTTGTCCGAAGCGATGGGCTGTCGCCCGTCCTGCAGGTTGTCCTTTTTCTAAAACTATATTACTATAACATCCCATAAATAATATCGAAAAAACTTCTATCCTTAAACAATACTAACTTATGTCCAACATAATCCATTCCAATCTTTAGTCATATCCATAATACTACAGTCCATTCTCATAACATAGTGAAAACGATTACCAGAGATTTAATACCATCGTTGATCCCCATATATCATAAGATATATCTTGTTGGACACATTCCGAACATTCAAAGGCCTTAATCTTGTACTCTCTTGAATACCCATTGAACCATAGTGAAAACTTGAATGCAGTTAAAAGTTAACACTTTCCACATACCAAAATCTTCAAAATTCTATATACTCAAACCATGATATCACTTAGTCCTTATATCAATCATGAGCTCATGAATACTATTAAACATTTCATTTTCTCGTCTTCATTATGCGCATATCATCTTATTTCCAAAAAATATCTCAATCACTTTGAATACCACATTAATAAATATTGCAATACTCAATGATACAACATTATTTTGGAATCCCATTACATAAACACTTAATCATTCCACCACATCGTTTTCATATTCTATATTACCAATAGTGATCGCATGTGACTTCCCTTTGTCCTTTTCCTTAAGCGGTTGCTCATGTCGATCATCACTAACCCTTGGATTAGGGCATTTATTGGCATAATGTCCCATCTCCTTGCACTTGAAGCATTGAAGTGTTGGTTGTGCGTTCTCTGCAGTGTTTGCTTTATTCACTTCATTAGAATCCCTTTTTCCATTACTTCGACACTCAGCTACTCGATGACCTTCTTTTCCACACTTAAAACATTTTCTAGTCCCTTTAAGACAATCTCCACCATGCTTCTTTCCACACTTTGTGCATAAGGAAACATTCATCTTCTTTTCACCATTATTCTGAGATTTCTCCTTGAACTCCATCTTTCGTTTCTTGTCAAAACCATGAGATGGATATGTAACACCAACTTCCATTTCTACCTTGATAGCGCAACGCACAATTTCTTCATAGCTACTGAAGTCTCTTATAGCTAATACCCTTCGAAGACTTGGTTTTAAGCCACTGAAAAATCGATCAACTTTACTTTCAGGTTTGATGATAATTCCAGAAGCATACCTTGCAAGTCTTGTAAAATTTGCTTCATAGGTACCAACAGATTCATCGTCCCTTTGCTTCAGTTCAAGAAACTCTTTCTCCATCTTTGTTCGAAGAATACGAGGGAAGTACTTATTGAAAAATAAGTTCTTGAACTCGTCCCATTCCATAGACTCAATTTCATCCCTTTGCCTTGTATTCTTAATAAGATTCCACCATTGATCAGCATCTCCTTCCAAACGATACATTGCTAGGATTACTTTATCATGTTCAGAACATTGAAGAACTAAAAATATCTTTTCAGTAGTACTAATCCATTGTTCAGCAACTAATGGATCAGTAGACCCACTGAAAGAAGGTGGACGCTGCCTCATGAAGGATTCAACAGAATGTTGCTCCTTCCTTTGCTCGTTTGGAAGTCCTGCATGATTCATAGCTTGAGAAAGTTGTGTGAGCATGGCTACAAGATTTTGCATTCCAGCTCCTATATCGTTTGGTTGCTCAGGGGGACAATCATTGCATTGCCCATCACATTCCGCATTAACACGGTTCCTTCGGGTTCCAGCCATCGTCTAAAACCCCAAAAGAATAGTGTGAGAGGCAAAAATCATGCTAGGGAAAACAACATAATAAAGGGTTAGTACCCTCAATAACTAACATCTTAGGTTAAATTCAAAGATCGTTAGCGCAATTCTAGGACTATAACCTATACGTATACTTAACCTTAGAGACATCCCTAGACATACCTTAGAAATATCTCTAGGGATCTCACTAACGTTTTCGCATCCTAGTTTCCAAAGGTTGACTAAACCTTTCCTCTGATACCAACTGTAGCGGTCTGGAATTACTTCCAGTGGACTATAATTTATACCTATCAGGGCACTCCATGGGCGGCTACAGTTGGTATCAGAGGAAAGGTTTAGTCAACCTTTGGAAACTAGGATGCGAAAACGTTAGTGAGATCCCTAGAGATATTTCTAAGGTATGTATAGGGATGTCTCTAATTGGTGTGATGGAAATAATATTACATATTGATGAAACATGGATGTGGATGATAAAATACACCCCAGTAAATACTTACGAATAAACAATCTCGGATAAAAATGAGATTGTGATATTTCCCTTACCTTATGTCCGACTTGCTTTGTAAGTGTCTGAACCTCCTGTATAATGATTTAAATCATGTTATTGACTTATTCCAGAATCATATTCATTGTTATGATATCATATATGGTTCACTTATGACATTATATTACCCATTCTTTTGTAAATTCCATGTTAAAGAAGCGTTTTGGGTAAAATCGTTTCATTTATCGTAGGTGTTTTGACTTGTTGTTATTGACATTATTATTACTTATATCATGATTTACTTACTTCCAGAATATAAAATATGATTTATATATCATATATATTCAGTATATATATATATATATAATAGATAGATAAATGAAATGAAAAACACCGTTCATGGAGACGGTAGTCCGTACGTACGCATGAACGCTGTTTTCCTTTCCCTATTGTCTTGAATGGAAGTAAGTAGATGACATACATATATATATATATACATAAATCCAGTAGCTTTATAATGTCATATATTTCATTATTATTTCTTATATATACTTTATAATCATTCTTAAATGGTTAACATGGAGAATGAATCTCATCGCGTCGTGGAGACGGTAGTCCGTACGTACGCACGAGCGATGATATCATTTCCATAAATATTGAATTGAATTGGAGTGGATTATACAATATATCAGAATCAATATGATGTTTTAATAACTATGTATAGTTATTCTTTACAACATTATACCCATCCATGTAAGGTGGTGGTGGAAAATAGATTACACCACGGCGTGGAGACGGTATTCCGTACGTACGCACGCGCGGTGATTTCTTTTTCCGTAGGATAGATAGATGGTGAAATAGGGTTGTTTCATACTTATAATAACATATCAGTATATGAGTGATACTGATGTTATTACTTCATAATGAAACAACCTAAGAAGAAGAAGTGGAAGAAGAAATAAAGATGAAAGAATTGGTAACGGTAATTACCTCTTCTTTGAAGCGCCTTTTGGAGACCTCCTCTTAGGGAACTAAAATTGGTTTTTGAGGAAGACCAGAACCCGTAGGATGTTGCTAGGGAAGTAGAGAAGAGATTTTGGCAGGGTTTGGCCGAGATTGAGTGCTCAAATTGGTGTGAGGAGGAGGGGGAGGAGGTGCCCTTTTATAAGGGAGGAGAGGGGCACCTTAGGAATATCTCAAAATATTATTTTATATTAAAGTAAAAATCGGTTTATAATGGTTCCAAAGGGTCTTATTTCGAAGCTAAAGTGGGGATGGGTCGCAATCCTATCAACCAATAGGATTTTGACAAGTTTAGGTTCTTATTTTAACCTTATCAATTAGATTTAACTCTAAGTTAAATAATTTAACTTTTACCGTGTCTTTTTGTTTTCTTTCACTATACGGTTAATACACTTACTATAACATGCCAAACGAACCCCAAATTGTTTATTATTAATATAAATATCCTTATCTAAGTCATTTGGCCAAACCTTAGATTTTTAGGAATAAAATAAAAATTAATAATATAATATTTGATTTAAAAACTATTTTGTGTCAATTTTAACACTATTTGATATATGATTTTTGTGAAAGTCATAACAGAATTATATGTTCGAACCAAGTTGATAAAATCAACACTAATATATCATAGTAACCTAGAAAATTAGTGTAATTCATAAAAAGTCTCAAATTACATTCATTTGAGTATTTATAACATCAATTATGTTAATATTTCCTTAAAAGGGTAATTACTGCATCATCGTTGTGTCATAATTAAATTAATTTATTTAAAGTCTAAAAATTATAAATAAAATGTCATTATGTAGGAAATCTTTTTATCTTTCTAATGAATATTTATAGTCTAATTTATCTTATGTATAACCCCATATTAAAAATGTTTTAGTGAATAAACTTTGATTTTAACTCTTTTAACTCTTCTTTGAATTAAATAATAATAAATGTCCTAATCTAATCCAAGTGGGCCTAAATGATAATATTTTACACTTAAGGTTGTTTTTGGTCGAGATACACTTGTCCAATAGAATTAGGACATGTGTTAGGGTAATATTAATATCATTCTTACCCTTAATTACCCTATTTATTTTTAACAGTGGTAAATAAAAGTAAAAAGTTACTATTCACCAAAAATTATTTTCATCTCATTGAACCACATTTTACTTACTGACATCAACTGTGTCTCTCGGATTTTTGAAATTCCATTCACAGAAGCGGTAAAATTATGTTTTATGAAAAATTCAGTTTTTTAACTACCACTTAGTAGTTTCACTATTCATCAAAAAATGAAGGTTTTCAGAAAAATGCCAAAATTTCATCCTAAGCTATATTTCATATTCCGAATTCAAAAATGAAGTCTATTTTACCAAATTCATAACATAGAAGTTTCATTAATTAATTTTATAATTAAATCCCGATGTTAAAACAAATAGCGTGTTTTTAAGAAACAATATCTATCAAAAGATTGACACTTGTTTATGTCTGGTTTAAATATGCAATTACATCCAATGACCAACATTGGTATCAGAGGAAAGGTTTAGTCAACCTTTGGAAACTAGGATGCGGAAACGTTAGTGAGATCCCTAGAGATATTTCTAAGGTATGTCTAGGGATGTCTCTAAGGTTAAGTATACGTATAGGTTATAGTCCTAGAATTGCGCTAACGATCTTCGAATTTAACCTAAGATGTTAGATATTGAGGGTACTAAACCTTTATTATGTTGTTTTCCCTAGCATGATTTTTTCCTCTCACACTATTCTTTTGGGGTTTTAGACGATGGCTGGAACCCGAAGGAATCGTGTTAATGCGGAATGTGATGGGCAATGCAATGATTGTCCCCCTGAGCAACCAAACGATATAGGAGCTGGAATGCAAAATCTTGTAGCCATGCTCACACAACTTTCTCAAGCTATGAATCATGCAGGACTTCCAAACGAGCAAAGGAAGGAGCAACATTCTGTTGAATCCTTCATGAGGCAGCGTCCACCTTCTTTCAGTGGGTCTACTAATCCATTATTTGCTGAACAATGGATTAGTACTACTGAAAAGATATTTTCAGTTCTTCAATGTTCTGAACATGATAAAGTCATCCTAGCAGTGTATCGTTTGGAAGGAGATGCTGATCAATGGTGGAATCTTATTAAGAATACAAGGCAAAGGGATGAAATTGAGTCTATGGAATGGGATGAGTTCAAGAACTTATTTTTCAATAAGTACTTCCCTCATATTCTTCGAACAATGATGGAGAAAGAGTTTCTTGAACTGAAGCAAAGGGACGATGAATCTGTTGGTACCTATGAAGCAAATTTTACAAGACTTGCAAGGTATGCTTCTGGAATTATCATCCAACCTGAAAGTAAAGTTGATCGATTTTTCAGTGGCTTAAAACCAAGTCTTCGAAGGGCATTAGCTATAAGAGACTTCAGTAGCTATGAAGAAATTGTACGTTGTGCTATCAAGGTAGAAATGGAAGTTGGTGTTACATATCCATCTCATGGTTTTGACAAGAAACAAAAGATGGAGTTCAAGGAGAAATCTCAGAATAATGGTGAAAAGAAGATGAATGTTTCCTTATGCACAAAGTGTGGAAATAAGCATGGTGGAGATTGTCTTAAAGGGACTAGAAAATGTTTTAAGTGTGGAAAAGAAGGTCATCGAGCAGCTGAGTGTCGAAGTAATGGAAAAAGGGATTCTAA
Source organism: Viscum album (assembly GCA_963277665.1). NCBI lineage: Eukaryota > Viridiplantae > Streptophyta > Magnoliopsida > Santalales > Viscaceae > Viscum > Viscum album. The sequence continues at coordinate 41,630,315 of OY728157.1, forward strand.
TGAAGTGAATAAAGCAAAAACTGCAGAGAACGCACAACCAACACTTCAATGCTTCAAGTGCAAGGAGATGGGACATTATGCCAATAAATGCCCTAATCCAAGGGTTAGTGATGATCGACATGAGCAACCGCTTAAGGCAAAGGACAAAGGGAAGTCACATGCGATCACTATTGGTAATATAGAATATGACAACGATGTGGTGGAATGATTAAGTGTTTATGTAATGGGATTCCAAAATAATGTTGTATCATTGAGTATTGCAATATTTATTAATGTGGTATTCAAAGTGATTGAGATATTTTTTGGAAATAAGATGATATGCGCATAATGAAGACGAGAAAATGAAATGTTTAATAGTATTCATGAGCTCATGATTGATATAAGGACTAAGTGATATCATGGTTTGAGTATATAGAATTTTGAGGATTTTGGTATGTGGAAATTGTTAACTCATAACTGCATTCAAGTTTTCACTAAGGTTCAATGGGTATTCAAGAGAGTACAAGATTAAGGCCTTTGAATGTTTGGAATGTGTCCAACAAGATATATCTTATGATATATGGGGATCAACGATGGTATTAAATCTCTGGTAATCGTTTTCACTATGTTATGAGAATGGACTGTAGTATTATGGATAGGACTAAAGATTGGAATGGATTATGTTGGACATAAGTTAGTATTGTTTAAGGATAGAAGTTTTTTCGATATTATTTATGGGATGTTATAGTAATATAGTTTTAGAAAAAGGACAACCAGCAGGACGGGCGACAGCCCATCGCTTCGGACAAGGCTGTGGGAATCGAACCCACAACCGAAGTGCGACTGGCCTTTATCGCCTACCACTGGCCTACAGGAAGTCTCTGTTTAGTAGAAACTAGTTTTAAAGTATAAGTCCATTTTAGGAACTATATATGATTAATCTCACTATAGATCGACTTATGTATATAATTTTTGCTAACCTTTTGTTTGAGACAGATGGAATGACCCGTCATTCTATCACATGATCTGCTAACACTTCACGAATAACAAATTCAACTTCATTTAAGAGATTAAGTGGAAATTGTTCTAGGCACGAACAATAGTGAGATTGTACCAAAATAAAGAAAGTATTTATTCCGATTCAAATTTTCAACTTTAGGGAAATTCTCTTGAAAACCAAAAATGTTGTCCTAGTGATCTTATACCTGATGAATCGGATGGTACCATAGATCGTCACAAATTTATGGATTTTTGATTATTGGCTTTTCCATAGCCATGTTCTCTACCACTCTCCATCAGAACATGATGGTTAGATTTCTCTTCCATATCCATATTTTCACCTATGTGGAAACCCAATGATTAGTTTATTTGGGTAACCATTACGTTTCATACTTTTGTTTTTAAAGATTGGTTTTGATATTCCTTTTTACGATGTGGGTTTCTATTAAAGAAACTTTCAAATAGTAAACCATTTATAACCCTGACGAATTTCGAGGGCGAAATTCATTTTAAGGGGGGTAGAATGTAACAGCCCAAGATTTTATAAAAAATATTCTTTTTAATTTTATTAATGTCTTGTGTTGTACGCTACACCAAAAGGAGCTTTCACAACACGCATCCTTGACTTGCCTTGCATTACACGCAATCGTGACCTTCCTCGATAGCGTGTGTAGTACGCAATAACGAGTTTCACTAAACAGCGATATGCTATTAAAATGTTATTAAAACTAGCCGTTATGAATAGTAATAACCACTTTTTAAAATTCTGTAAATCTTATTTTTCAAAATGAACTTCATTTTTGGATTTGGAGTACCGAATTTAGCCTAAGGTGAAATTTTGGTACGTTTCGGATAACTTTCATATTCTGATGAAAAGTGAAAATTACTAAATTATAATTAAAAAACAACTTTTTTAATCGAAATAATTAATAGTGATAAATTATTAATTGGAGTAGTTTTAAAGTATATTTAGAATATATTTTTACAATTTAATACAATGTTGGTCATTGGATGTAATTTCACATTTAAACCAGACATAAACAAGTGTCAATCTTTTGATAGATATTGTTTCTTAAAACACGCTATTTGTTTTAACAGCGGGATTTAATTATAAAATTAATTAATGCAACTTCTATGTTATTAATTTGGTAAAATAGACTTCATTTTTGAATTCGGAATATGAAATATAGCTTAGGATGAAATTTTGGCATTTTTCTGAAAACCTTCATTTTTTGATGAATAGTGAAACTACTAAGTGGTAGTTAAAAAACTGAATTTTTCATAAAATTTAATTTTACCGCTTCTGTAAATGGAATTTCAAAAATCCGAGAGACACGGTTGATGTCAGTAAGTAAAATGTGGTTCAATGAGATGAAAATAATTTTTGGTGAATAGTAACTTTTTACTTATATTTACCACGGTTAAAAGTAAATAGGGTAATTAAGGGTAAGAATGATATTAATATTACCCTAACACATGTCCTAATTCTATTTGACAAGTGTATCTCGACCAAAAACAACCTTAAGTGTAAAATATTATCATTTAGGCCCACTTGGATTAGATTAGGACATTTATTATTATTTAATTCAAAGAAGAGTTAAAAGAGTCAAAATCAATGTTTATTTACTAAAACATTTTTAATATAGGGTTTTACATAAGATAAATTCGATTGTAAATATTCATTAGAAAGCTAAAACGATTTCCTACATAATGGTATTTTATTTGTAATATTTAGACATCAAATAAGTTAATTTATTTATGACACAAAGATGATGCAGTAATAATCTTATTAATGAAATATTGACATAATTGATGTTATAAACACCAAACTAAATATAATTTGAGACTTTTTATGAATTCCAATAATTTTATAGGTTACTATGATATATTATTGTTGATTTAATCTACTTGGTTCGAACATATAATTCTGTTATGACTTTCACAAAAATCATATATTAAATAGTGTCAAAATTGACACAAAATAGTTTTTAAATCAAATATTATATTATTAATTGTTATTTTATTCATAAAAATCTAAGGTTCGGCCAAATGACTTAGATAAGGATATATATATTAATAATAAACAATTTGGGGTTCGTTTGGCATGTTATAGTAAGTGTATTAACCATATAGTGAAAGAAAACAAAAAGACACGGTAAAAGTTAAATTATTTAACTTAGAGTTAAATCTAATTGATAAGGTTAAAATAATACCCTAAACTTGTCTAAATCTTATTGGTTGATAGGATTTCGACCCATACACATTTTAGCTTCGAAATAATACCCTTTGGAACCATTATAAACCGATTTTGACTTTAATATAAAATAATATTTTGAGATATTCCTAAGGTGCCCCTCTCCTCCCTTATAAAAGGGCACCTCCTCCCCCTCCTCCTCACACCAATTCGAGCACTCAAGCTCGGCCAACCCCTGCCAAAATCTCTTCTCCACTTACCTAGAAACATCCTAGAGGTTCTGGTCTTCCTCAAAGACCAATTTTAGTTCCCTAAGAGGAGGTCTCCAAAAGGCGCTTCAAAGAAGAGGTAATTACCGTTACCAATTCTTTCATCTTTATTTCTTCTTCCACTTCTTCTTCTTAGGTTGTTTCATTATGAAGTAATAACATCAGTATCACTAATATACTGATATGTTTTTATAAGTATGAAACAACCCTATTTCACCATCTATCTATCCTACGGAAAAAGAAATCACCGCGCGTGCGTACGTACGGAATACCGTCTCCACGCCGTGGTGTAATCTATTTTCCACCACCACCTTACATGGATGGGTATAATGTTGTAAATAATAACTATACATAGTTATTAAAACATCATATTGATTCTGATATATTGTATAATCCACTCCAATTCAATTCAATATTTATGGAAATGATATCATCCCTCGTGCGTACGTACGGACTACCGTCTCCACGACGCGATTAGATTCATTCTCCATGTTAACCATTAAAGAATGATTATAAAGTATATATAAGAAATAATAATGAAAAATATGACATTATAAAGCTACTGGATTTATGTATATATATATATGTATGTCATCTACTTACTTCCATTCAAGACAATAGGGAAAGGAAAACAGCGTTCATGCGTACGTACGGACTACCGTCTCCATGAACGGTGTTTTTCATTTCATTTATCTATCTATTGTATATATATATATACTGAATATATATGATATATAAATCATATTTTATATTCTGGGAGTAAGTAAATCATGATATAAGTAATAATAATGTCAATAACAACAAGTCAAAACACCTACGATAAATGAAACGATTTTACCCAAAACGCTTCTTTGACATGGAATTTACAAAAGAACGGGTAATATAATGTCATAAGTGAACCATATATGATATCATAACAATGAATATGATTCTGGAATAAGTCAATAACATGATTTAAATCATTATACAGGAGGTTCAGACACTTACAAAGCAAGTCGGACATAAGGTAAGGGAAATATCACAATCTCATTTTTATCCGAGATTGTTTATTCGTAAGTATTTACTGGGGTGTATTTTATCATCCACATCCATGTTTCATCAATATGTAATAGTATTTCCATCCACATACAATTTTTTAAATCCATTTTTACTCTTCGGTGAGTTTTTAGTAAAATAAATGAAAGGAATCTTTTGATGTTTTTCGTACGAGGTACTTTTTGACTTTTCCGACAAAAGTACGAAGAATGTTTTTTTTAACTTATACGGCACGAACGGATTTCTACTGTTTTATAAAGCCTTATTTTCATGAAGCTTCCTCTAAAAGATTTCATGAATATTTTCAATAAAATCTCTTTCTTTTAAAATTGCATGATGTTTTGTGAAAAGAAATTGATTTTGAAGAAGAAAGGATATTTTCCTCAAGAATTCAATTCAAGTTTTTTATCAAAATTATTTTCCATCTAAGATAATAAAGGGTTCTGTTTCTATCCATATTTTTACATTGATTTGACTATGTTGTGATGGAATTATGTTTATGAATTCCTTTATCTTATATGAATTGATTTATGATGTCATGATGTTTCATGAATCCCATTTTTGTTACATGTGTTATGCGATGATGTATGTTTTATGATTATGTGGCACACATAAGAAAGGATTCATTATAAGATGGGTGGGACCTATATCTCCCTCCAATGCATTGGGTAAAGATTTTATATCTCATGAGATAGACAGGGCTGGAACGGTAGGTTATACCGGTTCAGTGAAACAGGACTGAAACGAGGGTTACTCGATTCAGAAAGGGACTTTGTCCACTAAGATAGTCTTGGCAATTAGTCTTGACTAACAAGAAATGATTCTATATGATTATGTATGTATGCCACAAAGTTTCATGTTTTAAGTTATGGTTATTGGGATTACTTTTTCACAGCGATGATTTATCCCATGATTATGAAATTATGCTCTCTTTTGCAGGTTATGATTTCCAAAATTCTATGTTCTTATGAATATGATGTGATTGATATTTATTTTGTTTACCCTTACTGAGCATTTGAGCTCACCCTTTTATGTTTTATTTTCCCCAGGATATAAAGAAAGGTTTTAGGTAAAAAAAAGAGGAAGTTATTTATGGGAGATTTTGAAGATCTTTCACCACGATTAGAAGATTATAGTCCGAGTTTCCAAAGACACTAAACTATTACGGTCCTTGTGTGTGTGTTTTTGTAATGTACTAAGTATTCCGCGAAAGTAATGTAATGTCAATGTACGTCAGGCTTCGGGTCTCTACATGAATTATGCATGCAATTTTAATCCATAGTGTGATAGGATAGGATAATCATGTCATATTTATCGATGACTATTAAGTGATTGAATAAGAATAAATAAATAAATAATAGTTCTCTATATTGGTTTTAATGTATTAACTTTATAAGTAGTTCAGAAGTTATGAATAGAGACTTGAAATGAATGTTGGATATCATGGAAACTAGATTATTTTCTATATATTAGAGTTCATGTGTTTGTAAGAATATATTACACTACTATATTTGGATGTTGAATTGGTAAGGAAACTAGGTAATTCTAGTGTGAAATTATCATCATTCGGATAGAGTTTATACTACTGTGATATTATGGGAGACATAGACTCAACCCTCCCTCTGATGTGTTGTCCCTATCAGGCCTTGGAGGAAAATAGATATATTGAATTATTGATCATTAGAGTATCTACCTATATTTAAAGATACACATCAATCATTCATACTATGCTGAACAAAGAGAGACCACTCATGTCTATAAACTGATCATTACATTACCAAAGAAGTGTAAAGAGGAATACAAAAGGGAGTTCCCTATGGGTAAGGATTGATCAGACCATGAATCTTGTAAAGGAAGTATTTCTTCACTTTGAGTGAGCATGAACAAAAATATATCAAATAAACTGGTTTATTTGTGTATTATGGTGCAGTAGAACGTCACCATGTTTATTCTCCTTTGATTATACCTTAGTAGTGAACCATGAAAAATCCTATAATCTTGTAAATGTTTAAATTTCCACCATAATTGTCTCTGTTATTGTGAGAACACTCTTACGAAGGGAATTTTGTACAGTAGTTTCTATTTATAAAAGTATATGATCATAAAAAAATATTTCTGTAAAATAATATTTTTAAATTATGAAACACCCTCATTCACCCCCTTAGGGTTCCTTGAGTTTTAATAGGAAACACTATCTCCATGAAAGGAACATTCCATTCCCAAGACATAACCTTTGATATCATTCTCTATAACTGATGCTGATGATTTAGTCTCAAACCCATTCTTAAAGGTTCTTAAATCTCCACTTAAATCCTAAAGTAAACCATAATATAAAAAATAAACACTATACTAAAACAATCAAGATATATAATGAACACCAAATGTGTTAATTACATTAATACCAATGGTGCATTGGTATCTCTAAATGGATTCACCACAGACTCAAAATACCCATAACAACACTAGAACACGGTCTTCTAGCGATATTTCTTCTGTACTCTTATATTTTTATATACAAGACTTATATATATCTATAATAACTAGTTAGATTACTTCAACTAATTGAATAGGTCGTCAATCCTTGAAAATAGTTAACCTCTACCTGACCAATTTTCAATAATCAATAAAAACACCTAAATTCCTATGCCTTATTAGGGAATAACACTTCAACTTCCATTTAGGATACAATAAGAGGAAAACCCCCTTTCCAGTATGTCATAAATTAGAATGTACAAATCTCAAATCTCTATATGAGTCATCTAATGTTCAGTAACCCAAATTTTGTTATGAATTTCCATTATATAACATCAATACATGATGAAATCAAATAGAATCATTCTCACGTATTATAAATATAAATGAATAATGATTTTATTGATAAGGTAAAATGTTATAACATAAAAAAGAAAAAATATTACTATAATAGGAGATTACAGAAAAACTAATATGGAACATAACTATTAAAAATATAAGAGGATATAAAAAAATAACAAGATGAAAATATTTTTTCTCATTGTCTCCCATTAAAATCATATAACTTTGGTATAATTATTAATTGAATGAAAAATATTATAAATATTGCAAAATTTGTGATGCAAAATCAATAGAATATGAAGAATGACTTCATGATTTTTTTGAAGGAAATATATAGGAATGTCAAAGTGTAATGATGTTGTTATATAATAATTTAATTTATATTCTCATTGAGTATACATATAAATAAGAAGTTTTGTAAATGTTTTTATAAGTAAAATTTAATATTTTTTTATGTTAATAATATGATAGTCAATGAATAATTATTAAATGATAAAAAAAAAATATCTTCACTCATTATTTAAGAAAAATATTTGGTTTTAAGCCGAATCCATTTTTTTTATTTTTAACATTTTATTTTGAAATTATATTCTCATTTTACAGAGTTTGAATTTAAATAAATGAATATTTTATTTAATATCAGGATATACAAAATATATAAAGTGATTTATCTCATTTTTATATAAAAATATGTTGTCGGGGAAAAATAGGGAAACGTTTTGGAAAATAGTAAGTGTCGTAGACATTGTATATCATAAAAGTGTTGTATATATTTTAAACAAATCCATAGATTGTTATCAAAAATATTTTTGGATGAGGAAATATTGAGGCACTACACATTTTGTTTGTTTATCACTGTTAAAAACATACTGAACAATAATTCATTAAAAATGGTTTTTAAAAAATATCACTAATTATGATTATCATGTTTTGAAAATTTTCATGTGGTTTGATTAGGTAGAGTTAAATATTATCACCATGAATCCTAGAATTAGTTTTTTTTTAAAAAAACCCTAAAAATTAAAATATTAGTGATTTTTTTTAAAGCAATATTGAAATCTATATTCCAATACCACACCTCCCTTTTTTATTCTCCTCCATAGTCTTAGGTTTCCACTTGGTTTCACTCAATGACTTTGACTCACATGACTGTCTCCCATTGGACTACATCTTTGGAAAACAAAATTTTCTAATATAAGGAAACCAATTCCATTTGTAACTACTTATACTCTATCTCCAACTTGAAATACTATTAGAGTTGATATAAAAATGGATAATCCCATGTTTGTAAACTTTTTTGGAGTTTTTTTTGAAGTTGACAGGGTTAATACCTTCGTGGGGGAGGTGGTTCTCACCACAAGGGATGATAACATTATATTGGATATCAGTTATGAAAATGTGGTATAATTATATAGATATTATTTCTCAATTGGTCACACAAATTATGAATTCAACATGTATAAGGTTTGAAATCTATTAAATCTGAAGGGTCATGAGGTGCCCTCCTATAGAAGGGACATTCACCAAGGGCGAGGGAAGGAACAAATTTTTATCACATTCATAGTTCTTGTAGGAGCATATGTTTTAAGAAATCCTATGTATGAGACATTGATAGATGGTGTCCCTCCCCAGATCATCAGTTGAGATCTAATTGGACCTCTAGGGGAGTTTCTTATTTTTAACAATATGATGGTTTCCCCTGTTGGAATTATTGAGTTGGGAAGGTTTTACATGTCCTCAATATTCATGGAATTGACACCCCCCATATGATTGTTGAAATGTATGTATCATATCATGAGACTAGAATGGATTTATTAATTTATGGATGGGAGGAATCTCTAATTTTTGGATTTCCCATTAATTATGAGACTAATATGGTTGATGTTTATCCTTTTACACATGAGTCTTATTTTAGGAAGGATAAAGAGCATAGTGTGCATAAGCCCTTGAACCCAGAATCTACACAATATTCATAGACTCTAACAAAAGAGAATAATAATGTGGTCGATGTTTCTCTCATAAAAGAGTATCTTCGACTGCCTAATGAAATGCCTCCATCAAATGAATCACAAAAGAATGGAAAGAAAAATGCAATCTTTTATAGTGATCTTATTATTAAAAATTATATGATATCCATTAAAGGATAGAATATTACCGAGGAGAACCAGAAGTATTCCAATAAAATTTACCCTATCGATGACATCCATGGAGTGGTTATAAATGTGACGTTCTCCATTGGTACGGAAAAATAATGAGAAGGAGAAACATATTGGTGGATGTCAGGGGATCAAATTACAGGTTGATGAAAGTGATCATGATCAGTTGAACATTCCTATAATGTCACATGATTAGGATAATGTCTCCCCACGATATATACATCTTTTGTCTATGATACTTTTGATGATACACATGGATCTATTTTAGGCCCCCTAAATTCCCCCTCCTCTTGGTCAATCCAGGATGACATTATATTCCATGTACTCTATCCTTTTCATTGAATAAAAAATTACATGAGGATGAATAACCATTTTCTCAGTTTCCCATTAGATAAAATACAATGAGAATGATCACTTTGGATATAAAAATGGGTATTGATCACTCCCTAAATATATTCACCCATCCTAGTGAAAGACTATGGGATAGTGATTGTGAGACTCTTCCCCTATCCAAGGCCCCCTAATTCTCTCATAAGAAAAGAAATATTGGAAAATGGAAAGTTAAAGTATACGGAATAAACGATATATTGGATCTACCAAATATGGAAGGGCCTAAAAAGCAGAAAAGCATCCCTTAAGAAATGAATATCATTTGTTGAAAATTTCAATGGATTGGGAACTCCCCAATGGTGACATCCCAGAGAAATTTCATTATGACGAATAAAACTCTAGTGATCTGTATTGCTAAGCCAAAAAAGAATTTTCAAAAATGGAATGAAATCAAGTGTATTCCTCATTGTAAATCGTTCATTTCACAAAATTGAAATGAGATCAGTGTTTAATTTTTTGTATTCTCAATAATGAAAATATTTATATTCACTATTGCATCCAAAATCAATAGGATGTCTCAGTTGGAATTGGTATTCAAAGAGCTGTTTTCCCTATCTATTATTTGTGGCATTAATTTATTTTTCCATTGAAGGGAAATCTAGAATGTCTTTAAAATGATCTATGATCAGGTGTCAGAAAAATGTGGGATTTTGGGTGATTTTAACACTGGGCTTAGACCTTATAAAAAAACTTGCACCAATTTCTATAGATTTGCAACCTACATCTTATCTTCAGGCATTGATAGGTTAATTTTATTGAAATACCAATTACAGGAGGATATTATAAATGAAAAATGTACACTCTTAATGGTATGAAATATAGAATGTTAAATAGTTTCCTTTTTCAGACTGATGAACGAAATGATTCTCTAAATGTTTTTCATGTAATTATTCCTAAGTGTCACTCTATTCATAACCATATAATGGATGATATTTTAAATAGAAAGATAAGGTTATATACCACCCTTTAAAGTTCAACAAAGCTTGGTTGGTTATTCTTGTATGTAGAAAGGTGATCTCAAATGCTTTTTGAATTGACAATATATGCATTCTATGCACAATTCATTCCAAATAGTTAAAAAATGTTAAATAAATGGTTTAGGAATGGATAAAAATGCTTTCTCTACTTTGGATAATGACATTAACGTTTATGAATAATATCCCCTTCCATGAAAAATTTCAATCCAGAATAGTAATGTTCTATTTAGGGATGAGATTTGAGCCCTTTCACATCATGATAATATTCTATTGCTTAAATAATGATAGTCCATGAACCAATATAAAGTCAAATTGATAGAAGTGGTGGATATAAATTCAATGTTATTTCAGTGTTTTCAATGGGAGAATAATATTTGAAGAGTAATTAATGCTTTAGATATTAATGGGTCTATCTTTAGTTCAGAGAATGAGGTTTATAATACTGCAATCAAATACTATGAAAACTTATACATAGAGAAATGGGATGATTTTATTCATAGAAATCTTTGTAATATAGAATCCATTGTTCATACTCAGCAAAAACTGATGTTCGTTGAATCCCCTATAGAGAAGGAAATCAATGTTGTCCTATTTTCCTTGAACATTGATAGTGTAGAATGCACATATGGGTTTACTATGAAATTTTTTAGGTTTGACTCAGATATTGTGTGTCATGAGGAAATCAATATTGTGAGAGATTTCATAAAGCATAAACTTATTCCCTATTGATATAATCCCTACTTCATTTATTTGATCCCAAAAAAGGAACATGACGTGGACATCATGGATTTTAGGCTAGTTTCCATTGGTAACACAATTACCAAAATCATCAACAAGATCATTTATTTAATGTTGGGAAGAATTTCTAGGGAAATGATAACTTCTAATCAATTTAGAATTCTCCCTAGTAAGAGTATTCATAATTGTATCATCACTTCAAATAAATTTGTCAGCATTAAGAATATGAGGACTATGGATGAGATCTTTTCAATCAAATTCGACATTTCCAAGGATTTTGACACAATAAAATAGAGACTTATTTTTAAAATTTGTAAACGAATGGCTTATCTGAGTCTTTCATCAATTTTTTCAATACAATTATTAATAGTGTGAGAATATATGTTCTCATCAATGGTTAACCCAAGGGATACTTTCAATACTCTTGGGGGTCAGAAAAGGGGACCTTATTTTTTCCTCATTTTTCCCAGGTAAGAAGATTAATTGAGTTTTTTTTGAAAATGATATTGTGTTGGCTAGATTGTATTGAAAAATTAATGTTGGAAGGTATTTAATCAGTCCTTCCCACAATCTTTGTGATGATGATACACTAATGTTTAGTAATGATTAGAAACATAAAATCAATTGTATCCAAATTTTTTTTTCTCATTATGATGAAATTTATAGGCATGTGACAAGATGGAATAAATATTTCTCAGTGTTTGGGAATAGAATGTTCATCTCCAAGATGAATAGGATTTCCAAACATCATGTAGGGAAGAAATATGCATGTCCTCTAAATTATCTTGGGTATACCCCTATTCTAGGGAAAGGTTAAAAGATGATATCTAGAAAATTGATATTATATAATTATTTTTCAACTACCTTCCTTGAAAAAGAAATCCATATCTCATGTAGGGATAATATTCTTGGTGAACTCGGTTTTCACATAATTTTTTGTATATGATTTATTTATTTACAAATGGACTGGATATCTCATTAAGGAGCTTCATGTATTGGTCACAAACATTATATGGATTGGATAAATCAATGAAATGAAAATTTTCGTCATGGAAAGGAGATATTTAATTAAACCCATTGAAAAGGTGTTTGGGAATTAAATATCTAAAAATTATCAATGACGCACTTCTTAAAAAATTCACTTGGAACCTATTGTCATCCGATGACATAATTGTGGATTTTTTCTCCTATAGATTTCACTAAATGATACATAATGGGTACTATATGTATGGCTCCTCTTCTATTTGTCCAACCATTACACATGCTTTCCATGACCTCACACACTACTCAAAATAGTTGGTTGGAAATCAATTAAATATTAATTTATGGAGTAAACTTTAGCTTGATATATCCATCAATGAAATAATTGGGGTACCTCTAATTATGAATAATTATTCCATTGATGATTCTCATCTATAAACTAACCTAAATAGATATTTTTTCACCCAAATAAAACTGTAATTTCAGAATTATCTTTCTATTGACATGGAAACCCAAGTCTAGACACTTTCTACAACTGGTGAGTTCACTTACAAAGGTTACTATAGGTACTTGTTTGATGGTGTAAGCCCTATTCCACTATTTCTTAATATGTTTATGAAATCTTTCATCTCTCTATAGAACATTATGATATTTTGTAGAACATGGAAATGAATACACCGCCTATACATTCTACTGAAGAAAACTAGACTCTATCTTGAACTTATTTTCTACTGGTTCCTTTAGGATTATGAATCAATCATAAATTTAATTATTTCCTATTGATATTAACAAAGCTTATGAACAAAAATTTTGGAATTATTTTTTATTGAATTAAATATGGATAGTTTTGATGATTTCATGGCTTCTATCATCAATTTTATCCTGAGTGACCAAATTCATGGATTATTGATTAATTATGTGGACACTTCCTTTTCTTATATATGGTTGGAATGAAAATAACTTTTCCTTGAGAACCATAGTCCCTCATTATTGGTTGGGAAAAATTTTGTTTATAGGGAGATCATGGCAGCCTCAAAAATTCAATCGGGTTCCATTACTAATGAACTATATAACTTTATTATTTTAAGAACTATCAAGGTTACTGGCATGGTCCAAAGAAATTTGAAGCTGAAATATATTAAATTGATTCCCCCATTCTCTTACTTGATGAAGGTGGATGTGTATGGGGTGGCTTCATGTGCACCAAGACCTTCAGGATATGTCAGTTTCTTCTGCACCCAACGATGCATCGTTAAAGGATATTTTTATCACTATATTGTTATTATCTCTACCATTGATGCAGAATATTGGGAGGTGATTAAGGATATCGAGAATTTTGTCCAACATGGTTGGAGACATCTCTGGGTGTAGTATAATTCTACAATAGTGGTTCACATCTTAATGATGATATCTTGGATTGTACCATGGTGAATGTTTTAATCATGGATGGACTATGTCTATCGGATTGTAAATCATCACCTAGATGTCACTCATGCCTATAGTATGTCCAAACAAGTTGCTGATACTCTACTAAAGAGATCAGTTGTGGAAGATTACTCAAGACGTTATGCTGTTATTCCAACCATTTGTTCAGATTTTTTGGATCTGGATGTGTGTGGGGTTTTTTATTATCTTCATTGGAATCCCCATTGTTCTGTAATATTTCATTATTTAAAATAATTTTTTGGAATAAGATACCTCAGGGATCCAAAAAATGTTTGGTAATTTAAATAAAAAGAAAAAAAAACAAATATACATGCATTTATAATTCACTGGAATAATTAGGTATGATTTCAAAGGAAGATATGTAATTTTGGTTCACATGATATTTAATTTTTTTCAATTGGTTTTATGATGAATTTATATTATAAAACATAAAAATAATATAAAATTATTATAACTATATTTGATTTCATGATATGTTCTTAGTCAAATTTTACAAATACTAATTTTTTATGCACTCCATTTTCTGTTAATTCATAAATCTTATGAATTATTTTTAACATAATTTTATTTAAAAAACATGTGTTATTTTATTTGTCCCAAAATTTACCATTGGGATATAATTTAATTCATGTTGGATTAATTAACCCTAGAAAAAACCAAAATATGTTGTGGTGTTAGCATATTTTTATTTTATTTTCAAATACATGTTAAACTATAAGTTCAAGAATAAAATTTCAATATTATAATTATAATTACAAATGATGGTTGGAAAGAAATGAATTATAGGAGTACTAGATATTGGAATTTTTTCTGTATATTTTGTGTGGATTTAGAATGGCGAATAGAACATTAAAAAAATATCAATCTGTGACCATCATTAGTATGAATAACCTACAACCATGCATGTGGAAAACATAATTTAAGACTTAATTAATGATTATTTAAAAACTAAAACAAATATTGATGGAGATTTCAACATATAAATGAATTTTCTTATGGATATTTTATATATTAATACATGTGATAATAGAACTATATAGTCAAATGAGTTTTATGAATTATATCATGATATAATTCAATATTGTTATAAAAGATATACAATAAGATAAACTTTTCATTTCTATTGAGGTTGTACCATACCATGTGCTTATATGGAATTAAATATAAAATTTTTTCCTTTAAATTTAGTTTCTTCATGGTGAATTTATTGAAGATGCGATCCTTTGATCATTTTATGAGATAATTATAGTTTCTAACAAGCTTGATCTAATTTATACAAAGATACATTCATTTTCTAATGATTGTCTAGTTTATTGGGTAGAAGATTTAGAAAATGATGTGTTTGGAATATTATATAATTCATGATAATAACTGGTGAATCATGAAAAATATTGATTGAACCTACTATAATGAAAACGAGAAATTAATATTCTATAATGGTTTATTGATTTCATTCGATTAAAACCAACATCACAAAGATTGTTCACATCATTTTAAAACTATAGATAAAATGAAGTGACTTGTTTTGTAAAATTATGAAGGGTTTAAATGACATACAATTAATTTAAAACCATGGATTTAAATTAATTATTGACACCAAATTCCTCATTAAATCCCATTTTTGATCATTTCGGACAAACTACAAATAGATTTAATCATTTTTGGAAACTAAATAAAACATAGATCATAGATATTATTATTTTTGATATATAATAATCTATCTCACTAGATGTGTATGTAATATAATTAATTCATTATTTTAATGATTGATATAATAATGAAAATGATAGGAAATGAAATTGATGCATACATTCATCTTGTTATAGATGGATTCTATGAGTTACAAGACAACGGTGTAAAAAAATAGGATTCATCGATGACCAAAAAAATTCAATATTCATAATTATATAATGTAGATTATTAGTCATTTTCCTTGTCTGTGAAACATATCTATATAGAACACTCCCTCAAAATAGGCATTTCCAGTTTTTACATTTGAATGTAATTTTAGAAAACTACCATAATAAAAAATAGTGTTTTATGTGTCATCATCAACTCATAGAGACTCATCATAGATTTTAGTTTAACAAGTATAAATTTTATGGATGAAATGATTTGATTTTAGCACCAAATTTATTATATGGTTTTGAAATCATGTCATTGTTATCAACTATTGATTAACAATTCAATAAATATAATCATTTGAAAGATTATTGGAAAACGGTCTAACCTCATAAAATATAATTAGAACACAATAATTGAAGAAAGAAAGTATATTTTCCAAACTATATTATTTTTATTTTCTACTATTATGTCATAATCTTGAAATTATGTACATTAAATAGACTACATACAAATATTTTGTTTTTATAACAATTAATGTGAAGTAGAAATCAAAAAAAATTAATTCATAAAGATATTTAAAATAAATGAATTTAAATGTTATATACGGACAATTATATATTGGGAAGAATCATACAAAATTTTTAATTTAGTAATTCAGAAAAAGATTTTTTTCATTAATTATTGGAAAATGGTAGAGTAATTGAAAAATATTCATATAAAATTTCTAGGAATGATGACTTAATATAACTTATGGTACATGGACATAAAATCCAAGAATCACACATTTTTATTAATTGATTGATACATTTGGAATTATGTAAATTATTACCAGATAAAATAACTATAGTGGTAATTGGGTATTTTATATTATGAAGATTTTTCTGAGATAAATTTATATTCTAGTGAGATTAAAAAAATTTTGGAAATCATTATAATGATACTTTTTCATTTATAGAAATTATTTTCCCAATCCTTTTTCACTATGATTATTAATATGTGTATATATTGGTCTAAGGAAGGTAATATTTAGTTTCCTGTACTCAATTTATGGATATATCTCATAATTTTGTGTTCTTATCTTACTTTTCTATCATTTAAATATTCAAAATTTCAAACTTGATACATATTTTTTTATTATACTATGTTACGTTGTTCATTAGGTATCAAGATATTTTTAAGTCTTATGTAAGAAACAATGCTCAACCAAAAAGCTTTGTTGATAATGGGTATGTGGTTTAAGAGTGTATCACATTATTTTTAGGTATTTGATTAGGATTTAGCCTTTATTTAATTGATTTGGACATGTTGATGGTCACAAAAATAAATTATATTCCTATAGAAAATAAAAAAATGTCAATTTTCCAGTCATCATGTTAAGAAAATATCCTCAATTTCATTGATAGAAACCATGTTCATATATATGTATATGTGTGTGTGTGTGTGCTAATTCATTGTTAAATTTTAGGACTTTTTATTGAATAACTAAAGAAACAGATAAAGACACATTTTTAGAGTCAAAATCAAAATGTAATTGACAATAAAATCCATTAACAAAAATTTATTGACTCGTTTTCACATTGTTTAAGATCACAATCAATTTCAAATTAATAATTTAATATAATAATTATTTTATGTAAAAATACCACTTTATATATATTAATTCACTTCATGAATAATTACACTAATGATGGAGTTTTATAAGATATGATATTTTTATGTTGGGGAACATTAATGAAATATAAGAGATTAAATTATTATAATTTTAATGGATTTAAGTTTCATAATTTATTTGGGATGAAATTTTGAATGCACAAAAAGTATCCTCCTTAAAAAATTGACAATGTTAGTAAACTATAGAGAGTTTATTAAAATTAACAAATTATACTATCATGGAAAACTATATGATGTGTTATTAAAATTCATATGGGTTAATATTTTAAAAGGTATAATGTAATATTCAACAAAATTTACCTAGGTTAAATTTTTTTGGTTGACTAATAATTGTGAGAATATATAACATTATTCATATATATTTCCCTCATAAGATAATATAGGATATTAAATAGATGAATAAGTTGAGTATGAGTGGAGTGATTTAGTCTTTATGAAATTGAGAGACTTTGATGATATGGTTCATGAAGTAAAATAATTAGTTTGTGACAATCAAGCTCATAAAAAATAAGGGATTGATCTATCTATCTATTATGACATTTAAATAGTCAGACTTATATGGGATTGTTAACAAGATGAAAAAAATTTAGTCCTTGAGGAAAATAACAATATTCTGAATTATGAATTTAGTGAATGTATGTTCATCCCCTATTTAACATATATATTTTTTAATATTATATTTTTATTTATAATAGATTAATTCAATTAATCTATCAATTAGTTTTTAAAACAAATTGATTATTTTATTTGAAATATAATTTTATAGACTATTTCATACTCATATTTTATATAGGAATATGAAAATTGAAATGATTTAAATATATGAGTCAGTTTTCTACAACTCCAATGTTGTAAGATGGCCAATGTGATGTGCCCTGAGCTTCTATATGTATGATATATACTTTTGGTATTACATATTTTTCATTAATGATTTCATTTAATATGATCTCATATTCATCATAAAATCTCTCTACCTCCAACGTTACCCCAACTACATTTTATGTACCATAAAATACGGATGGAAAGGGATAATATAAGTAAATTATTCATAAATCACTATATATGTATTTGATTTTATCGACATCATACCATGGGTTTTGTAGGGTGATGATTATAGGCATATACTTGCTATTGTAGTAAAATAATTTATTAAATCTATATACAATTTTTTAGTAGGTTTAATGATGGAATATAGGTAATGACAAGATATAAATGAACATGAATATGTCTGTTGTTTTTAGGGTGAAATTTATTGAAATTATTTTTTCTATTTGGAATGCATTGGTAACATATCATTGTTGTTGAGTAATTATAAAAGTATATCATGGGGTAAATAGTATATGAGACAATATCTCGTACCATAATGTATCTTGATTAGTATCATAAAATTATTTACTTTACTAATGATATATTTGAAAAAAACTAAAGGTATTCCAAAATAAATAATTATATTTTATTTTATTTGATATTCATATCTAATACAAAAATATAAATATTTTTTCATATTTTTTTTATATCCTTTTCTATTTTGATGTTGATGGAATGCTTCTGCATTTTTGGAAATAGGAATGTTAGGGGAAAATTAGAGGAATTAAAGAATAAGATATGGTGTAAGTTTAATGAATCCTCTTTGAGTCTCCACTAGATAGATGAAATGGTTCCATAGGGGATACCATGAGGTAAATAGACTTAAATTTTAGATATGTATCAACAAAATTCATTTATGTTAATTGATAATTTCTTTGTAAATTCATATTAATTTCTTAGGAATTATGTTATTTTTAACAATATTTAAATTATTTTTTATTAATATTATAAAAAACACACCATGTTGGGAGAACCAATCTATTCCATGCACAACTAGTTCTAAACACTTTTTCAAGGATAAGATCGAATAATGAAAATATTTTAATTATTATTAAATTTAATTATCTATTGATTAATTACAATTTATTATTTTTATTTTATTTAATAATGATATAGAAGAAAGAGGCCATTCATGATTTCATTTTAACTGATATGTGGTTCAATATCTAGAAGAATTTTGATGGAAATTAAAAAATCTTACCTAATATAAACAATTGGGTATTAAATCTTAATTAAAATGTTATTTTTAATGTAATATATTATGATACTTGTTTTCTATTTATTGTGTAAAATTATATAGGAATGACATTAAAATCCATCGAGATCATCACTAGTCTTTTAGGGTCATTTTATTTCACATGATTTGGGTAAGAAGTATACCTGTAGTGTTGTAGGATGAGTTCTAGAACATCCCCATCACAATACTTTAGGGCATGGAAATATTCATTCACTATAATGCCTCCCTCTCTAAGTTCAAGTGCGATTATTATTTAGTATCTAGATTCAAAAAAGATAATATTGATATTGGTTAAAAATTATAATATTAGGATTTTTGGATGATAGATCAATATGAGAACTTTCTGGTGGTGGGGATTGCATTAATTATTTTATTTTAGGGCATTATTAGGTGAATTATAATATAAATTTAATCTGTGATATGAAAAAATTCATAAAAAATGATCCTGATAAATTTATTTTAAAGGAATTATAGTATTATTATAGTTACTGTAAATATAATTTTTATGCACAATATTTTTATGGAAATAAATATAATTTCAAAATTATTTTTAATTCATGCACTAGAGGCTGGTAGTCAATAAAAAAACATGGAGAATGCATCATCTTGGGATAGGTTAGAAAACCTAGGGTATTAGGGTAAATAATGGTTACCATATAAATGTGTTGTATTTTTATGGTGTGTTTATTGGGAAACACTTATATACATCATTTGTATCATTGAATGTAATAAAATATTTACTTATGTTAAAAATATTGCTGTAAATTTTTTATCATTTCTATTTGTTGATTTTTTTTAATTTATATTTATTACCAATGGAATTAAATTACATACATACTAAATTATTTATAGTTTTACATGGTATTTAGTATAATATTTAATTTCTTTATTTTTCATTTCTTCTACATTAAATAAATTAACAATAATTTATACCACTACTATCTACAAAAACACTTATACCATTTGTCGATATCCTACAATGTTTCATTTAATTGATGTATAAATCACCAATAAGTGAGAAAAAAATCACATTTTTATAGCTTTCTAGTTAAATAACACACAAATTATATAACTACAAATAATTTTTGTAATAATTTTCAACTTTAAAAATTATTTGGTTAAGTTTCACAACAGTTAATTGACATCCTACAATTACTAATTTGGAGATGTTTTATATAACTAAGATAAATTAAAATAAATTGGTTTAAAATAAAACCCATTGTGGTAAAATGTAATAATTTTACAAACAATTAGTAATTGTGTCACATTATTTTTATCCTCCATTGATTATTGTTTTACGTATATTGTATGAGTCACTTTCAACACATAATTATATTACATAACCAATAAGGTATGAGTATTTGTATAAAGTCACCTAAATAATACATATAAAAGGATCTATATAACAACCACACCATACTAAACATAAATTTCAGTCCACCCTATATAATATTTCCAAATTCCATCTCTTAATCTCAATTTTTACATTTTGGTGTACTTGGTCATGAAAATAATTCCCCAATCCTTCAACCCAAAAAATCATTCCACGTGAAGATCCAATTTCTTCTAAGTCGGTAATAAATTAATATTTTCAATTTATTTATTTTGTATTCTCATTATAAAATTCCATAAATACAATATACTAATTTAATTTAATTAAATTTTGATCATTATACTTTTTTAATAATGGCATAAGAATGAAATTATAATCCACTGATAATAATTATACCATATTAGTTCGTTTATGTTTGGGTCGGTTTAACAACCTACATGATATATTCTACTCTATTTTCATTATTATAATCATATAGGGATATAAAAATATATTTTCTTATTATATATGAATTTTTTATTAAATTAGTTTATTTTTTATGATTCTAGAATGGCAATTCATAGAAGAAAAATAATTATTAAAATGGGTCTTTAAAATTGATAAAACCAACATTAAAAAAATAATTATTATACAGTTATTTCCATTAATGAAATTATATACCATGGAAGGAATCTAAAATATCTTATACAATTATGAAATTTTGATTCGGGTGGCATAATTATTTTGGAGATGATGAATTCAGGAATAAGGATAATGATCTAAAATGACATACCAAAACAACATTCAATAATTGTATCGACTAACATCTGATGACCAATATTAACTATAAATAAAAAATAAATAAGTTATAAATGAATATAAATAATAAAATTCAATATTAAAAAATATAAATTTTTTTAAAATTGATGATTAATAAGTCTAAGTGGATTATATAGAGAGTTAAATTGAGTTCAAGGGTGTAACATCCCGGATCCGAGTGCCACTCAACAGGTACCCCGAACCCGGTTCACCACGTGACCTCAAGCGCATTTCCCCAAATGCCAGAGGCTGCTGACTAGCAGCGAGGGCCCAGGTCTGATAGTGGGGAAACTATGCCCTCATTTTTCAAATTTTAGCACAGCGGAATATAATTTAAACATTCAACAACAGCGGAAGCAGTAACAGTACATATAACTGAAAATGAAGAACTGATAACAAAAAGGGAAACCAGCAGTCATATATATATGAAGATGCACCATGTCACTATTCTATAAAACGTCCAAAACATGTTACACCGCAATACAATACAATACAAATGAAGTACAAGTACAGAGAATAAAAACAAAACAGCCAATGGCATCACGAACCAGTGCTCGGTCCCATGCTCTCCTACACCACAGCAGCAATCAAGTACCTGTATAGGAACTGTTTCCCTTATCCACACTTGCACCAATGTAATCTGTTTGGGCCAAAAAGCATGGCCCAAATAGGGCGTGAGAAATAAATTCCTAGTAGGCACCCACCAAAGGCTCGTGCCCAACAGTGTGTAGACATGCAACAATAGTGTGCAGTAGTAAACGAAATAAACTAATCAGTACTCAAAAGTACCTAAATTAACATTTATATTGCCATTTAATTATTAATTTAATACATTTAATATAAGAAAACACCCCAGTGAATTTCTATGTAAACAGACAGCGTCATCAGACAAACAAAATCTCACCCTCAGGTAATCAGAATCCAACCAGCAGGTAATTTCCCACAAGCATTACAGATTTTTCCCTCAGGCGTACGTAGTGTCGCCCTTAGGCACATAATCTATTTACCTCAAGAATGGAAGAAGTTTCCCTCAGGATATGATAACAACTACCCTCAGGCTAAGAAAAAAAACGCCCATGGGCTGAGTAAAACACTGCCCTCAGGCAAAAGTTATCAGGCCATGCCCAATATGTAAATAAACATTCACATTCAAGTATTCTCAAGGAAAAAGTATGTATAATATAATCATGGTGTACACTCGGGTATCCTGGCCAAACAGCTAAACAGAGGAACACACCCCCGGGGTGGTCCTAGATCCAAGCACTGATCCCAAACAACAGTTGTACAACTTTATTTAACAGCTTATACTATTCTTGGTATCAAAATATCCACGACCTCAGTCAAATGACACCCCAAATATGGGTATGTAGCTCAAAAACAAACAAAACACATGACAGTTGGAAAATAAACACCAAGCCACCTACCTTTATCGCCAACAAACGTTATACGTGAACGTCAATTCTAGAAACGCCCATGAACGGAGTAGATATGAAGTAGAAGAAACTCTGTTTAAACGTAAATAACTCTCGTTAGGGGAAGAATTGGAAAGAACTGCTTAAAGATGAGGAAGGACTTACCCGCGTGGTTCGAACGAGACCGTCCGAGGTGAAAAAGGATCCCAAACGTGAACCCGGTGGATCATCAAACCTTCAGCCTCCTCTCTCAAGCTCCCTCTTCTCGTTCTTTGCCTTCCATGTGAACAGGGGAGGCTGCTGCCCATTTTATGCGGAAAAAAAAGTACACGGCGTGTACTTACCATTTTTAAACTGTTCTTATGACGGCTTCCTAACAGCGTGGCACTTTTCACATGCCGACAAGACTACACGGCGTGTCTTCATGAGTACACAGCATGTGCTGCTCCACAGCTAGCCACCACCTTACTATTCACCTTCCGACTGACTATATGGTGTGTAAGGGACCAATGCACGGTGTGTAGTCGGTTCCTACACCCTTCATCGCCGACATGGCCACACGCCTTGTGTACTCATCCCACATGGCCAAAAGTACACGGCATGTGGAAAAAGTAAATGGTGTGTACTTCCAAAATTTAGGATTTTTCCCATTTTCCTTATTTTTCACAAAAATACATAAGGAAAGGATAAAAGAAGAAACCCATACCTCAAATGTAAGAATCGGGTTCTTATAAACTTCCCCCCTTAAAGAAATTCGTCCCTAAATTCCCCTTCCAAGGGTGGAGAAGATAAAGCTGAGAACAACTCCATCCATTGAGCACAAACATCGGTCTCCTCCTCCCATGTTTCGTCTTACACTCGGCTATGATGCCATAGCACTCGTACAAGAGGAACTGACCAGCCTCAGAGAACCTTTGTGCTCCTATCAACGATACAAATTAGATGCTCCTTAAAGGAAAAATCTATTTTGAGCTCAACCTCCTTTGGCTGAAAGACATGAGATGAGTCTGAATTATAGCAGCACAACTAAGATACATGGAAGACGCCGTGCATGGCACGATACCTATGTGGTAAATGCAGCTGATAGGCAACCAGCCCGACTCTCTCCAGAATCTCAGACGGCCCCACATAACTCGGTGAATGTTTACCCTGTCTTTTGATCCTCTTGTGTCCCAGCCTTAGAGAAACACCCAAGAAAACATGATCCCCGACCATGAACTCCAATGGTCATCTGTAGCGATCAGTAAAAGATTTATGACGAGACTGTGCAGTAGCCATCCACTTCTGAGTCAACTGGACCTGCTCAGAAGTCTCATGCACAAGACTTGGTCCTAGTAAATATGCCTCACCTGCCTCTAACCAGCACAAAGGTGATCGGCATGGCCTACCATACATATCCTCATATGGTGCCATATCAATCTAGGGGTATGTTCTTCTCCCAAGAGCCCCCAAAGTCTAGTATGCATGCATGTAGAATGTCCTCAAGCACCTGTATCGTACACTCTAACTGGCCATCGGTCTGAGGGTGATAAGATGTGATCAGAAGCACCTATGTACCCAGTGCCCCTTGAAAACTATACCATAAACGAGACGTAAAACGGGCACCCCTATCTGAAATGATAGAACAAGGGACCCCATGAAGACATACGATCTCTCAGATATACAACCTTCTGAGATCGTCAACACAGAAGGTCTCCTTGATCAACAAAAAGTTAGCTACCTCCGTGAGTCTATCCACAACAAACCACACGACATCATTAAATCATGGTGACCTCAGTAAAACAGTCAAGAAATCCATCGCGACATCATCAAATTTCCACTCCGGAATGGGTAACTTCTGTAAAAGACTGGCTAGCCTCTGATGCTTCGCCTTCACCAGCTGACTGGTGGAACATCTCGTAACAAAACCATCTATATCACGCTTCATACCCGGCCACTAGTACTAACGTCTCATGTCTCGGTACATCTTGGTAACCCTGGGATGAACTGCCCAAGCTGAAGCATGAAACTCCCACATCATCTCCTCACGTATATCCCCTGGAACCCATACTCATCCATGGAAACGCAGAACCTCATCGTCACCTATCGTCCAACCAGGAGGAGGGTCCTCACTTGCCACTAACTCCCGTAGAACTAGGCCATCTGAATCAGATAGTTGTCTCACCCTCAATCTATCCAAGAGGGTAGAAGTCACAACTAAAGATGAAAGATAGGTTTTCCCCTGACTATCGTGCACCTCCAAATGCATCTCAAAGAACAAATCCATGAACTTCCACTCACCACTGGCCTACTGCACTGCCTGTATCTGAGTCTTCTTTCGTAGTGCATCAATTACTGCATTACCCTTACAAGGTGTATAGGAAAGCTTGAAGTTGAAGGACTAAAGGTATTCAACCCACCTCCGTTGTATCAGATTCAAGTCACGCTGAGTAAAGATATAATTGAGACTTTTGTGGTCGTTAAATATCACAAAATGTTTTCCTAACAGATAATATCTCCAACAGCACAACGCATGAACAACTGCAGCAAACTCGATATCATGCGTCGGGTAATTCCTCTCATGTGGCCTCAGCTGCCGAGACCCGTACACAACTAATCGATTTCCCGGAATCAACACTGCTCCCAGCCCAATACATGATGCATCACAGTAAACTGTATAGATCTTCCCCTGCTCCGGGAGTATCAGGATCGGTGTTGATGTCAACCTTCCCTTCAGGTCCTGAAAGGCTATCTCACAAGCTTCCGGTCAAATGAACTTCACACCCTTCTTAGTCAAACCCGTCAATGGCGTTTCTACGCGGGATAAGTCATGTATGAAGCATCTGTAGTAACCAGCCATCCCTAAGAAACTCTGTATCTCAAACATGTTCTTAGGCTGCTCCTAGGAAACTACTACTCTCACTTTCTCTGGGTCTACTGCAACTCCTGCCTCTGAGATGATATGACCCAGGAAGTGAATCTAGTCCATCCAAAAGTGGCACTTTTAGGGATTATCATATAGCTTATGCTCTCTCAGTGTACTCAATATGATCTCAAGATGGGTGGCATTTTCGTGCTGAGTGTGAGAGTACACCAAGATGTAGTCTATGAATACTACCACAAAAGGGTCCAGATAAGGATGGAACACACGATTCATCAGCGCCATGAAAAATGTCGGCATGTTCGTGAGTCCAAGCGGCATAACCCTATACACGTATAGGACATACCTTCTCATGAAAGCTGTGAGAGGTATATCTGATGGTCTCACACGCAGTTGATGATATCCTGATCTCAAATCAATCTTCGAGAACACTCGTTCTCCACGACGTTGATCAAAAAGATCATCTATCCTCAGCAAGGGATATCGGTTCTTAACCGTCTTCTAGTTCAGCCTCCGTTAATCCACACAGAGTCTGAGGGTACCGTCCTCCTTCTTCGTAAAGTTGACCGACGAACCCCACAGAGAAGTACTGGGTCGGATAAAACCCTTTGCCTATAACTCCTCTAACTGCCTCTTGAGCTCCTGCAACTCAGGCGTGGCCATCCTATAAGGAGGAATGGACACCGGTCATACCCCTAGCACAAGTTCAATAGATTAATCCACCTCACGCTCCGGAGGAAGACCTGAAAAGTTGTTCGGGAAAATATCCCTGAAATGATCAACCACTTGAGGGAAATCCTTCTAACAAGTCCCCTGGTCATCCATATATAAGCTCGCAATCTGGGCTGTCACACCACCTCGCCCCCGATGCTATAGTCCAGCTCGACTTGCCTGAACATCCCATTCACCCTTGTGTAGAAACTCTCTTCCCTCTGGTGACATGAAACACACCCTACGACTATAAAAGTCTACAATGGATCGAAAGGGAACCAACCAGTCCATCCCGAGAATGATGTCATAAGCTGTCATCTCTAAGACATTGAGGTTCCAAAGAATATGACACCCACCAACCTAAAGGGGAACTCCTTGCACTGACGCATACTATCCATTCTAGTCCCCAAAGGAGTGTTTATCGTCATGATATCAGAAGAAGTAGAAACAAAGATCCCAAGGCTCTCCACAATGGACATATATATAAATCTATGTGTAGAACCCTTATCGAAAAGTATCGAAGATAAAACAGAAGCTACTAGAATAGTACCTCTAACTGTAGAAGGTCTGGGATCCTGCTCTTACTGGGTATGTTGCACTGCATATGCCTACCCAGTGTCGCGACCCTGTGACACAGTCTGGCTACCCTATGCTGTTCCGCCTTACTGCCTCTGAGATCCTGGTGTCTGGCTACCATGGCCACGACCACCATCTCTGCATGCACGCCCTGACCTATTCCAGTTCCCTGACTGGTAATAATCCTCTAGTCCTGGCCCCTTCACATGGAGTCTGCACAGAACCCCTCTCACTAGCCACTGGTATAAATGCCCTGCAAAAGCGTTGTAGATGACCCATCTTGCCACAAGCTCGGCACTTCACTGGTTCACGTGGACACTATGGCCTCTTGTGCCCCTCTCTGCCACACTAGTAGCACATAACATGGACACCTAAAGCATTATTCTGACTGGTAATACCACCATGAGATAAGTCCATATGTCTCTTCCTCTTTCCAGTAGAAATAGTACCAGTAACTGGTGCTGAACCGCCCTGGCCCACACCACTAGATTCCTATAGGTTTCTCTCTATAATCAGCATCTGATTTACAATAGCGTTTACTAAAGGAAACCTGAAATCATTCACCAGCGCCTGGATGTCATACCGAAGTCCATCCTCAAAGTATATGGCTCTCAGTGTCTCATCACCCACCAGCACAGGTGCAAAGTGCTGAAGCTCGGTAAAGCGAGAAAAATAATCCATCACTAACATAGCACCCTGCTGTAGATTCTTGAACTCTCGAGCTCTATCTACCCTCAGCGTCTATGGGAAGAATAAGTCATAAAATACTTCCTGAAAATCTTCCCACGCTATGTCTTTGTGATGCTCTAACTGGGTGGTAACTTCCCACCACCTCTTGGAAGAATCACATAGCATATACGTCACGAGATTGACCCTCCGCCCCGGAGGCGTCTCAAGATGCTCGAAAATAGTCTACATCGATCCCAGCCAAGACTCCGCAGCCTGTGGCCTGCCATCCCCTGAAAATGTAGGCGGGTTCTGCTGCTGGAAGATACGAGTTAGCTCAGCCATAGATGTGGCAGCCTGTGGTGCTCCTTAAAAGGTATGCATGAACCGCACAAATCCTTCACGGAACTGTGCCTCCACGCCTTTGTCTGGTATAATAGTTGGCATCACATCTGGCTCTGCTAGATGATCCACTGGTAGCCCATGGCCCACCATCTCTGGATTATACTCGTTCCCGCTCTCCTGGAGAACAACGCGTGGACCTCTAGGTGGCATGACTCTACAAGGTCAAAAACAAGCCTATGATTCAATATTAACAAGACTGAAACGAAGAAACCACAAATAGAACAAGAGGAAGAAGGCATTTAATGATTTTCAAAACAATACTACACGGCGTGTATAATGGCTACACGGCATGTAATTGACTTCCCTTCCCCTTGTCGGGTCCTTCGACACGGCTAAGACACACGACTTCCATTTGAAAGAAACTACATGGCGTGTATATCATCTACACGACGTGTATGGTGTTATTACCAACTGCCTGTGTTGTTTGTGCCATGAACGACTACTCGGATTAACACTACACGGTTTGTTACACCTGCACACGGTGGGTAAACAACCCCATTTCCCCATCCACTCAGCTAACTCCACACGGGCTGTCCTTGGACAAGACTACACGGTGTGTTCCCATAGGTACAAGGCGTGTTCTAGACGAGCTTCGTCGACCCGTGTTTTTAGTTACATGGTCGGATACACAGCTCAATCTACATGGCGTGTTCTATATAAACACGACATGTACACGAGAGGAAATCACCGACCCGTGTTGTTAGTTACATGGCCTGGTCCCCAGGTCACACTACATGGCATGTACTTCATTGACACAGCGTGTTCAAGAAACGACTACGCCGACCAATGTTGTTAGTTACCTAGCCGGGTCTCCGGGTCAACACTACATGGCGTGTACATCCGGTACATGGTGTGTTCTCCCCAAATATTTTCCCTTTCTCATGTTGCCGCCCACACGGTTTGTGACACGGGAAGAGACTACACGGTGTGTACTCAGGGTACACGGCATGTACTCAAAAAGTTTATTTTTGTTCCCGAACAGAAGAACACACACGGCGTGCATAAATCACTACACAGAGTTTATACTACTTTTTCCAGACAGTATGCTTCAGAAACTACTTCGGAGCCTAGAAAATACTGAAAAACAACACCTAAGTTCCAAATTATGACCCATGAGGGCCCATACTCCCCACAAATCAAAGTTTGACATCTTATCTATGTTATAACAATATAAATAGCCAATTATCCTCCAAATTACGGTTAATGGGGACCCATACTCACCAAAAAAACAAAGTTTAGCGTTCATTCTATAAACTGGCTCATACAAAATACCCCATCACATAGAAGCTATTTATCAAGAAACTATCACAATAACATGTTTTTCTAGAAAAACAACTATCACAACAACATGAAATTTTGAATGCACCTAGATGGCATGGAAGCAATGCATGGTATGTGATTTATAGCATGTTCCTAATGATACATGAGATGACATACCCTCATCTCATCAAGTTTCAACTAAATAGAACCCATAGATAAATTATAAACAGCACAATCACAAGTGCGTCACCCTTCGGTGAAAACAAAACAACTGTAAATTAAAAAATTAGAAAAATTGCAATACGAGGTAATTTGGCTTTTCCCTATACATGGGTTAGCTACACCAGAGAAAAACTTATTACCAACTACCGTTCTGTCCTATCTCTGACTAAGGCTCCAAATAGTATGTCAAAGAAAAGAAACCCTTTGATACAACTTTGTAACGTCCCAGATCCGGGTGCCACTCAACAGGTGCCCCGAACCCGGTTCTCCACGTGACCTCAAGTGCATTTCCCCAAATGCCAGAGGCTGCCAAAAAGCAGTGAGGGCCCAGGTCTAATAGTATGGAAACTGTCCCCTCATTTTTCAAAGTGTAGCACATTGGAATATAATTTAAACATACAACAACAGTGGAAGCAGTAACAATATATATATATATATAATGAAGAACTGATAACAAAAAGGGAAACCAGCAGTCGTATATATATGAAGATGCAACATGCCACTATTCTATAAAACATCCAGAACATGTCACACCGTAATAAAATACAATACAACTGAAGTACAAGTACAGAGAAGGAAAAAAAACAGCCAGCGGCATCGCGAGCCAATGCTCGGTCCCATGCTCTCCTACACAACAACAACAATCAAGTACCTGTATAGGGACTCTTGCCCCTATCCAAACCTAAAGAAATGTATCTGTTTGGGACGAAAAGAATGGCCCAAACAGTTTGTGAGAAATAACTTCCCAGTAGGCACCCACCAAAAACTCGTGCCCAACTATGTGTAGACATGAAACAATAGTGTGTAGTAGTAAACACAATAAACTAAGAAGTACTCAAAAGTAACTAACATAACAGTTATATTTCTATTTAATTATTCCTTTAATACATTTAATATATGAAAAAACCAAAGTGAATTTCTAGGTAAACTGACAGTGACCTCAGACAAAAAAAATCTCACCCTCAGGTAATCATAATCCAACCCGTAGGTAATAGTCCATGAGCATAACAAATTTTTCCCTCAGGCATGCATAGTGTCGCCCTCAGGCACAAAGTCTATTTCCCTCAGGAATAGAAGAAGTTTCCCTCTGGCTAGGAGAACAACTACCCTCAGGCTAATCAAAACAACTCCCATGGGATGAGTAAAACACTTCCCTCAGGCGCAAGTAACCGGGCCATTCCCAACATCTAAACAAACATTCACATTCAATTCCTATCAAGGAAAAAGTATTCATATTATAAACATGGCATACCCTCGGGTATCTTGGCCAAATGGCTAAACAGAGGAACACACCCCAGGGGTGGTCCTGGATCCAAGCAATGATCCCAAACAACAGTTCTACAACTTTATTTAACCACCTATACAATTCTAGGTATCAAAATAGCCACAGCCTCAGCCACACGACACCCCAAATATGGGTTCGTAGCTCAAAAACACACAAAACACATGTAAGTTAGAAAAATAAACACCAACCCACCTACCTTTATCGACAACGAACGTTATACATGAATGTATATTCCAGAAACGCCCAACAACGGTGTAGATCTGAAGTAGAAGAAACTCCTTTTAAACATAAATAACACCCGTTAGGGGTATAATTGGAAAGAACTGCTTAAGGAGGAGGAAGGGATTTCTGGCATGGTTCCAACGAGACCATATGAGGTGGAAACGGATCCCGGACATGCACCCAGTGGATATTAAATCCTTCAACCTCCTCTCATGAGCTCCCTCTTCCCGTTCCAAGACTTCCCTGTGAACAGGGGAGGCTACTGCCCATTTTAAACGAAAAAAACAAAGTACACGACATGTACTTCCAAGTATAGGACATGTACTTTCAAGTACGCGACATGTACTTCCCATTTTTAAATTGTTCCTCTGACGACATCCTGCCAGTGTGGCACTTTTCACCTTCCTACATGACTACACGGCGTGTATTCACGAGTACACGGTGTGTGATGCCTCACAGGTGGCCACCACATTAGTATTTTCCTACCGACTGACTACAAGGCGTGTAAGGGACCACTACACGACATGTAGTCGGTTCCTACACCCTTCATTTCCGACATGGCCACACTCCTTGTGTATTAATCCCACACAGCCAAATGTACACGATGTGTAGAAAAAGTACGCGGTGTGTACTTCCAAAATTTAGGGTTTCTCCCATTCTACTTATTTTTCACAAAAACACTCAAGGAAAAGAGAAAAGAAGAAACCCATACATGAAAAGTAAGAATCGGGTTCTTACAAAGGGAGTTTTTAGTTAAGGTAAAGGGTTTTATATATTTCTCTCCCCATATTTTAGATTCTAAACGAATAAAATTCATTGGAAATATTTATATTCAATTTAAACATTATATTATCATATATTTTCTCTTATGTTCAATTATATAGAATTACATACCTATTTAATTTTCCATCATTCATTTATGTTCAATTTAAAAAATTTGTTGCTCATAAGGGGAAATATTCATGAATTATGTCCATTTTCTTTATATATACTCTTCTGTGTTGTGTATGTAATTACATATGAAATCCACATGTTCAATTTTTTTACTTTAATGTTGATGATTAATATATCATAAATCTTCTCTCGAGGATTGATCTTTAATTCATTCATCACAAATTGTGAACCATGTAATGAATTTTATCCCCCGATCGACACTATTATAATTGAAATTCTATCTTCTTCATCTATATTATCTTATGAATTATACACTTTTTAAATAGGATTTATATTATTTAATTTTAATTTTATTTAATTCTATTTATATTCGTTTTAAAATTATATTTTTGAAAAAGTTTTTATTATTAAATACTGTCTCCCATGTTCATTAAATATATTTATTTTGAATTAATATTTTTATTATATATTTTTTTTGTATTTTCATATATCCTATACAATAAACATCCTTCATGGCCATTATTATTAATATTAAATTTATTTTCATGTCATTTCAATGGCCTCTTTTATATTATCTAAACATGAATCACTATGAAATTTTAATGAAATTCCTACCATGACTTTTTCACAGTTTTTTTACCCATATATAATTCTTCTTATTTTTACTTATTATCTTAAATCAGATTATTAAAAAATTATTTATATTAAAAACATGATAAATTTTTTATTATTATTTAGTATATTTTTAATCCTATTTATTTTGTTGGTTCTTACATTACAATGTACATGATTTCTAAGGGGTTTTCTATCTATCTATCTTAATTTTTGAGATTCTATATGTCTAACATTCTATTAAAAGATGTGTACACACATTGAATTTAAATTATCATATGTCTTTTTCATCTCATAAACCATAGATATTTCTAAACTTATTTTTTCATCTATTATTTATCTTAAATTAATAACATTAAGCATTGTTATGGAGAAATTATCCTGACCACTCTTTTGAATTTTTTTCTATTACCTATAAATGTTCTTATATATCTAAAATTTATGGGTAAACCCAATTACATTTTCATTTTCTTTTAATGATATGTTATGTATTTAATTATTTCATACTAAATAATTTATTACATTTGAAGGGTTTTTTATCCCCAATTCTTGATGAAAATATTCTTTAACTATATTTTATTACCTTTTTCCATTTCATTTACTATAATCATCCATATTTTCCATATTCATATAATCTATAAATCCTAGTGGGATAGTGAAGACATGCCTAGGCGGGTGGAATTATGCGTTGTCCAATTGTTTCTAAATTCCAAATCATATTTTAATAGTTAAACTACATTTTCTTTTTTGAACAATTATGTTAAGATAATAATCCACATGATCTTTTTTATTTTAACCAAACATGAAATAAAGTAAAGTATAAAAGTAAATCATTTTGTCTTTTTAGATGGTATGACCCTGTTTTGGGAAACATACTCCTTTTTGTGTTTGTTATCATTGAAGACATAGATTTTAAACTATAGTATTTTCATAAATTACAATGGAGTGTGATGTTTGTATCTTAACCCACTCTCTCAACATATTATACAGGTGAGGGGTAAAAAATATTATACATTTCAAAAATTCACAATTATATTAGACAAATAAATGAATCTTTATACTTCATCCCACAATCTTTAAATTTGAATCACATCAACATGTCTTGTTACATCCTCTACTTTGAAGTAGTTCAAAAAATTTGTCCATAGATATATATAAACCATTTAAACTCTCCCACTTTCATAAGAAGAGACTTCTAATAATTGAAAATCTTTTCTTCTAAACCGTGATTATTAGTTTCAATTTAATTATCCAAATATTCCCTGTTTTTTCAAAAACTATTTTAATGCATCTCTTAACATATATTTCATGCAAACAATCCAAGAAGATACTCTATATATAGAACAACCTGGTAATTAATCTCTAATGTAATTGGGTCTACTATATCTCACCCATTTATTCTTTTTGTTTTCATTTTAAAAATACTTTGACATAATGTTTTTTCTTAAAAAGACTTGGTATTTTTCCTTATCTTCTACATTTTACTCTTATTATATAAAACCCAGATGATTATTCATTCAACATAGGATTAATAAATTTAATTATTACCCAATAAATATTTATTTTCTCACATCTTTATGGATATTATTTTCTTTGATGTATTTTTTTTCTCATGGAAAACTCAATGCCATCCACATAGTAGATTATACTAATTATTTTATCAATTTTATTCATTTCATCATTTTATTATCTTTACATTTACCTACATTAAATTCATTATTCAATTTTAAGTATCTCTAAATGGAATACATGAAATAATTTATTTCTACCCACCAAAATAACTATAATAAATAAACAACTATTGGGTTCCAAAATTTTTTTTGAACATCTTAACAAGATACCATGTGAAAATAACTTTCCTTTTTTTAAAACATTGTTAATAAAAATTACCTTTACTTTAGCTCCAATTTTTAAAACTCATTATAAAATGTTTTATAGCATATTACTATAGGATCATGATTTTATTCTTTTAAAAAACACAGCTACAAAAATCAATAAAAAATATTCATCCAAATAATTATAGAAATAAAAAATATATAGTTGGGTTTGCAGTGGAAAACTATTTTTGGAGGAGAGCTTATCAAGATCATATACAACTTCTATCATAGAACATTAAAATTTTGTTAGTATATCCTCCCACTCTACTTATTTATTAAAGAGAGATAAACTTTTTATTAATCATAGGGGTAAAACATAATCATAGACTTAAATTTATTATCACTTTTATAAGAGAAATAGAATTTTAGATATTTTCATTAAAAATTACAGAAATAAGAATAGTGATTTTATTACTTATTTATCTTCTTCATATATGGCTTGGATCATGTATTTTAAAATCTATATTATATTCTGACCATGATTTAATTGTTTTACTATTATCCTAACTTATTTCTTTCTTGAGAATATAAATTTTGTAATATTTTCACACTATAGATTTCTCAAAATTTCCTAAGTGTTGAAGTCATACTTTGATAGAAAGTACAACATGGATTTTCATTGAAGAAAAATATTAGTCTTTATAATTATTATCCCTAGTATGATCATATTTGGTAAGACTTAACAGTATTATGATGTCCAACAATAAATCTATAAATTCTCTAAGTGTTGAAGTATTACACCACTCAAAAGTCTAACATAGTTGACCTCTAATGTGATATGTTGGGTGACTCAATGTCATACCAGGAATATTAAGTCTTATGAGAAAATTCATACACTAAAGGTGAAGCTTTATAATGGGTACTTTAAAGTTAGAGGCCACATAGAGAATCCATACGCTAGGTCATATAAAATCCTACACTGACAATAGACTACATACCTTTTTATTTTTTGACCCATCTCTAAAAAACCCTGAATTATCTAAATGTATTCAAGTCATCTTTAGAAAAAATCTACCCTTATCCAACCTCAATACATGAGTGTTCTCAACATTGATTTCAAAATAAAATATACTAGGAAAACTAATTTTGGATTTTTTATAATGTATGATAGATTTCTTCCTTAAATTTTTAAACATCAATATCCCCACTAGCTGGCTTATTCAAAACTACATACTAACTATATTAGAGTCTGTTATAACTCCAGCACATGTATTTACTATTATTTCCATCTACCCAATAATCATATTTTAATGGGATAATTAAAATTTTTATTCCCATTCAACTTACTTTTCCAATATAAGATATTATATCCTTTGTATGCTCCATATAATCTATCTCTTTAATTCCTTTCCTCATTATAACACATAAAATTTTTGTTATATTGATAAATAATTGACAAAATATGAAAATTCGGCTTCAAAAAATTAATAGAACTTCAATACCCTTGGATTTTCTTGTCAATTCAATGTTTACCTCAAAAATAAATGTTGATTTTCTCAAAAAAAAAGATAATAAATGAAAAGGGAAAATTTTTCCCTCTTATTGATAGTGTGTGGAAGAATCCAATTAAGGAAAAATCACCCCCTTTAAATCTTATAAATTTATTGAAGAACATCCCTCTATTATTTTCATCAAATTTTTATGTTTTCCATTAGTTCCATGAGACATGGATGGAATCACATTTTTTTCGTAGCAAAGAGTTATGAACTTATGAACTCTAAATATACTTGGTCTAACCTGATTTATAAAACACGAGTGACTAAAATAGACTACTTAGCTATCCATAAGAATCCAAAATATGATAAATACTCTAAAACACACTTCTATGAGAATATAAAAACATATTTTAAGGAAATTTAAACCATACACTTCTTTTTAAAATACACAAGAAAAAATTTCATGTGCAAGTATTTTTCCTCATTTGGTTAGATAATACCTATATTTAATTGATATATTAAACAAGATTCAAAATAGTGATGGGAGAATTTAAAAAATAACTCAATATTTACATTTTGTAAAGTTATCAAGATATCCATATTTTAACTAAATTATAATTATATAGTAGCTTTACATATACTGAATACTCCCTCTCAAGGGATGTCCTTTAATCATATTCACCATCAATTACTAAATTTAAAAAAACCATTATGATGTGGGATAATGTGTATATCCCTATAATTATTTAATGAGATCCACATGGATGAGTATAATATTTGAACCTAGAGGCTTCGTTATGTGATGGTTCAAAGTGTCTCAATTCTTCTTCCATCCTTGTTGATTTTTCTAGTATGGGCACTTTTTAGAAGCATGTTTTTATTCATTATTTAACTTTTCTTCGTACTCGAACAAGGCTTCATAATTTTATCAAGTAGTTAAATTTTATTATTTTAATTTACTTCATGTTCCTATCCTATTGGATTTAGTGTTTCTATATGGTTAAGCATAATTTTGGTATGTTCACAACCATATCTATGTGTGTTAACTCATTCCTTCTAGAATCAACCTGGATACTAGGAGTCATAGGTGTTTCTATTTTTTTTAAATATTTTTTATTGTTTTTTTATCCATTTCATACATTTGGTGGAAATGTGTCTTGACATCTTGAACATCTACAAACTAATTCCACAAAGTTTTTATTTCCTTTCAGGGGATGCTTCTCAAATTCTTAGTCATTGATGAAAACCCAGAAGAAAATACTTATATATATTTCTTCTATTTACTATTTTATTGATTCGATATTTATCCCTATCAATTTGATTTTCATATAAATTTTATAATGGTTCAGGATTTACCATTTTATTCCACAATAAAATCATCTCCCACTTGTTGTTATGACACCCTTTCAACTATATTTGTTTTATTTATTTAAAGTGGTTGATTCAACTCTCTTATTTTATTCTTCCAAAGAAATAATCACTTATCTCATTTTTTATTTATTTATTAACCCATTATTTTTCCTTTTTATTTCAGAAAAATTAGAGTTTCATTGGGATGGTACATTTTAGCTATAATCATAGCAGTGGCCAAATGTTTTTTAATACTCATAAATATTACCTATTAATTCAAATATGTTTCTTTTGGAATGAAATCACTTCATACGTGAGGTCTATTTCTATGTAAAAGAGTTGTTACTTATTTCATCATTTACCCGTGATTTATGAATTCTATTTTTAAAAAATAATATACTATTTTTACAATATTAAATATCGTTTTTTGCAAACCTCTAGTATACTAACATCTACCAATTGATACCTTTTTTTATGTAAGTTAAATGTAATTAGATTTTCATCCTCACTGATTTTGGGTCAGAGAACCACTATTTTGGGGTCCATTTCATGGGATATTCTTATTAGACATGTTCACCTAAACCATTAATAATGTGTTCGGTGTTTCAATATTATTACTCTACAATATTTTAATTGTCTTTAATTTTTTTCCTATACATCTAGAGAAAAATATTTGGTGTAAAAAATTATTCGGAACTGGTTTACCTATTTATATAATCTAGTTTTGAGATGACCATTAGGTGATTCCAAGATCATATTTCCATAATGTTGAGTCTTATTAAATTATATAATCAATCCAGAGGAAATTTTGGTAGAATCACCTTTCTTAGTTGGCCGTGATGATCTGTCCTAATTGTTTTCTAGATTCCTTAACATACCCAGAACTTGAGAAATTTCTTTTTAAAAATATATTTATGGTATTAATGTTATTTTACCCTATTATACTAATATTTCATCACTTTTATTATATGTTAATCATTATTTTTATTTTTATTTCAACTATCTAATTTCCATATCTTTTACAATTTTTCAATTTATCTTCCAGTTGAACAATTTTGACATCCATGAAGACTTTATGAAATTTATATGATGAATGTAATACCTCTTTAAATAAATTCAAAAAAATTATTTCTCACATCAATCAATTTTCCTTCATAATATTTATAATGACTTTCTATATAATGGGTGAATATTTATTACATTACATTCACTATATTTGCGAGAGTTATACAATATCTTATATTCTTAGATAATGCATCCCCTATTATAT
The DNA here is from genome assembly GCA_963277665.1 of Viscum album. Taxonomy (NCBI): domain Eukaryota; kingdom Viridiplantae; phylum Streptophyta; class Magnoliopsida; order Santalales; family Viscaceae; genus Viscum; species Viscum album. Next base: position 41,669,102 of record OY728157.1, read on the forward strand.
CAACTTCTCCGCTGGTCGTAACATGGAATAATGAAATACCATGTCATAAGAAAATATGTATGTGACCAAATAAAATGTAAATTTTTAGGGATTATTTTTATTTATAAGAAAATAATATAAGAGGCTCATTGAATTCATCTACATTACAACTTTTTCTAAATTTAAAAGGGGAACAATATTCACCACATTAAATTGAAAAAACTCACCATTATGATTACCTTTAGCTAATAGTGTATACCTATTAATTATGGAGAATTCTATTATATTTTTAGCCACTTTATTATAAAATTTGATAGGTATTTTATAATACCAAACATTCCATAATGAATGGAATGGAATGACATTCATCCATCTAAGGAACTTATGAATTATCTTCCAGACAAATATCAAACATGTAATTCATGTAATTATAGCAAAAATAATATAATAAAAATTCAACACCAATAAACGATATTAATTTTTCTAGGACAAAAATTGCGATATAAATCTATATCCAATAATAATGAACCTTATATCTGATACTATTTGTAAATCCCAATGTGGTGGTGTAAACACAGTTGGGGGGAGTTGGTGAATCAGGTTTTTTTCCAAGTTTTACCAAATTATAAATATTATTTTAATAAAAAACCACATTAAGTCTTTTGAACCTCTATGGTCAATTTAGACTAAAAAAGAACTTATTTTTTTTGACCCAAAATCATGTAAAACACAACTAAGAAAGTAAATTAGGAATGTAAAGCAAGCAATATTTTTATAATGATTGATGAAGATATTGAAGACCTACTCCTTATTATGCTCATTATTATTTGAGTCACCAATTACCAATAAAACCTAATTGTCAATTGTAATGGATGGGGATTTTGGTTATCATATCAAACTCGCTCACCACATTACATAGATGAGTGGATCAAAATTAAATTCATGTTATTATAGACTACACTATACTACACATGTGAAGGGATATATATAATAAATCCTAAAGTATTAAAAATATAATCATACAATTTAGTCATAAACATCCTCCTCATTGAATTAGATCAACAAAGATGTATAGAAATTTATCTAAATCCTCAAAACTAATCCACTTCCTCATGCGGATTCTTCGACCATCTTGAAATATTCACAAAAAAACCATGCGACTCATTTTTTATTTCTTTATTACACATCTTCAAATTTTTTTATAAAACATTGTTCTAGTATCTCTAAATATATCAATCAATCCCATAATATTATCTATCAAGAAAATAACTTGTTATGTGAACACTAAATGATTAAATTCTACTCTTTCTCACCCAATTATTCTTTTTTCATTTTTCAAACCACTTCAATATAATGGTTGTTCTTAATTAAAATTGGTTGGCTTCCTCCATATCCTTTGTCCCACCCCCTCTTCTAATTTAGAAACCACATGGTTATCCCTTTTTAATGGTCTTGAAAAATTCTTTTATTCCAAAAATTATTCTTATTAATTGCATATTCACATATTATGTTTTTCCCTTGAGATAATTTTATTCTCATGGATTAATCACAGTCACCCGTGTAGTATCATCAACTGCTTCTTTTTTCTTCAATTTTCAATTTTTACTTATTTTATATCCTTTAAATTCTCCTATATTAGATTCCTATGTTAAATTAAATATCCATAAATATAATACATATAATAATTTTTTTCTACTATAGGAACGAACATTAATAAATTATCCACTCTTGGGTTCCCATGATCCTTAGTGCACATCACTAAAAGATATCACATGAAACTTCCTTTCATGATTTTTGAACTCAATTGGTAGAAATTAAATTCTATTTACTTACCATTTATGAAACTCAACTGAAAATATATTCTTATTTATTATTATAGGTTTGGGACCTATTATAATAAAAAAATATCCATAGAAATATATTGTAAATATTCATTCAAATAAATACAGTAGTTATAACAGCTTTCAGTGTGGAAAAATTTATGGAATGGGTGATTTTTTTTAATTAGTACAGCTGCCATCCTAGAATTGAACAACTCCAATAGAATCTCATCTATATTGACTTATTTCTTATGAGTTTATCAAAAATATATTGTGATATTAAACACTAGAGTAAGGATTAATCATTAGTCTGAATTTATTTTAATTTTGTTCATAGAAATGGAATTTCAAATGTTTAAATTGGTAATTATAGAAATAATAACATTGATCATTTTTTTCATTCAAATTCATTTATATCAATATTGGATCATTGATTTTTAATGTACTATAATGCCTTGAATATTATCAAATGGCTTCAATATCATACAAAATAATTTCCTTCTTTATAATTGAAATCCAATAATATAAATTTTCACTAATTATATTTCAAAAATCATACTATGTTTTGATGTAATACATTGCCAGTAAGTCATATGAAAAATTATCTCAAGTTATACATGAGGTTTTTGAAGTCATATATACATTAGGATTCCATCTCATAAATCATTAAATTCATCTGATTATCCAATAGAAATTTAATGATTATCTATGTTTTGAACACTTCTGCAGCTTAGATGCTTGTAATAGGTGATGTACAATGTCATATGTTTGATGACTAAAAGAAAGAGGTTACATATGAAGTATAAAGTAAAAAATTAAAATAGTGTATGAAATGTTTTATGTGTTTGGGCTAGGAATTTTTGAGCTGTTTTTGAATATATTAGATTTTTTTATTAAATATATTAATTATATTTTTCAATTTTTTGGTCAAAAATATATCATCAATGTTTTCAAATAATTGGTGATTATAGAAACAATTTCTGTTGATAAACATTCTAGAGAAATAAAATTAGATGGGTTGTTCCGAATGAAGATTCCATAGCAATAGAAATGTGTTGACTGTCTGTCTTTTTTATTAGAAAATAATCATACAACATTTTTAAATGAAAATAAAACACAGAAATGGTTTTATACTCTGAATTTTTTAACATCATAATTTATAAGGATCTCATGATCTACGTGTTTAGTAGATATACATAGAAATATTTTCTAGTGTATAATGTTCAATCTTTGAAGATCTGTGGAAATTCACTAGACTGGGATTTAGATGTAGTTATTTTAGGTTTTTTAATTTTTGAAGCACTATAAATGGGTTATTGGCATAATTAATTAAGTCAAAATATCATTTTATAAATTTTTTTTGTTAAGTTTTAATAAGTTTTAATTTTATAGATATCTTATGTTTTGATTAAAAAAACAAGTTTAGATGTTTTGGAAAATAGAGAAAATTTGATGAATAAAAATGGAGGATGTTGATGAATGTATTTTGAAAAAATCTAAATTGGATGAAGTCCAATAATGAAAATGTATTGAAATTAAGTTTAGCATATGAATTTCTATTCAAATTTTACAAAATAGATTTTAAAAAATTTATGAAGATTCATTTTCTACCAAATGATAAGACTGAATTTTTGGTATAATAATCATCAAATAATGGATGGAAAATAAGGATAATAAAAGGGGAGTTTTGATACAAGTCATCAGATATTGAAAATGATTGAGAAAGTATTCTGTAAATTTCCAATGATGTTTCTGAAGGAAAAATCAAGTAGATCTTCTCTGTATGTGTGAGAAAAACGTTTATATTAGGTGAATTAGTTATATAAATTTTTACTGGAAAACAACTATGCAAGCTAATTCTTTATCAGTTAAAAAATTATTTCCAATTTTTTCAAATCGATATAAAATTTAAGGATTCTCTACTACTAATTTAAATTTTAAAATAAAATGGAAGGATAATCAGTGATTCTATCAAAGGTTAAAGGAATCTTGTCGAAGAAGTGAGTGATCATGTTTTAGTAAAGCTTCAATAATACTAAAATATCATTGAGGTGTATCCAACATAATTAGTATCAGTGTGATATATGAAATTTTTGTTTTTGTTAAGTATAAAAATAAATTGGAGTTCCCAACCATTTATTTTAAAGTGTTAATATATAAAAATGATGATCATGAAACTGTATATGTATATAATATTCATACATGTAAAAGCTGAAGTGAAACAAAATCAATTTCAGAAATAGATACAGGGGGACATATTAGGAGCCAATGTTTTAACATGAAAGTTCCCAATCAATGAATCTCTTGTTTAAGGAAGAATAAGAATTTTATATTGATTAATGTTTTTATATTAGTGACAACAAGAAAAAATTGATTGAAAAACATTTATATCAGGTGGGTTTAGGAATTTTTGTGAAATGGTTAATAGAAAGATAGATTCTAATTAAGATGTTTTGTTTATTAGAAGGCATGAGATTAAATTTTATAGATGTATAGAAAGGAATAATTTTGAGAGGAAAAAATTAGATGAATATCAAAATAGATGAAGTTATATAATGATTTCTAAGAAAAAATTTATTACCTCATTCTGGGTGAGAAATTGAAGGGTATGTGTTTTTGAGAAAAGATAAAAAGTGAAGAATGTATAAGTAGTATAATGAAAACATTCTAAGATAGTTGGTGAAGGTTTTATATTTTTTTTAAAAAATATTTCTCAAATATTATTTATATAGAAATAAAATTCACTATTGTTTTGATAAAAGTCAAAGGAAATTGTAATTTATTACATTCTTACTGTTACCACAAAAATGATGTTTTCTAGTTGATTGTGTGGTATTGGATTATTTCAAAACCATGTTAAGGGATAACTACTCTTATTGGGTAGAAAACTGTAGATATTATGTTGATCCTATAGAATATTCCTGTGTGAATGGTTTTAATAGTCTTATAAATATTCAATATGAAGGGAAGGGGACTCTATAAGAATAAAATTGTAAATAAAATCACTAATTCTCCACTCTACCTCTCAATGATCACCTAAACCTTTTTTGGTCATTTTAAGTTGTATAAGAGGAAAGAATCCCTTTATTTAATCTTTGCTAAAATTTATGGAATGAGAAGTTTATATCGATGTTCATGATTCAATGAATAGTAAGTGTATTTGAGTTTTTTATAGAAAAAACTATCATAATTTTAACGATATAATATTACTATATCTTATGTCCATAGTTTGGAATTTTTTAAAGTCTCTACGTATGGATTTTATATTTGTTATAAGAATGTTCCACATATATCTATTAATAAAGATAACTTTTAAAATTATGGGTGACAAATAAATTCAATACATTACACACTATCTGAATGTGAGTTCATTAGATTTAAATTAGTCGAATCTAATAAAGGCATATGTGATAAGTTAAAAAATATTTTTGAAATAAATATGAAATTAAATAAGTAAATATTTTAAATGGATATATTAATGTAATAAGATATTAATATAAGTGATTATTAATCTATTGGAAAATTATTTAAAAGTGTGATTGAAATTATAAGCCCCATAATATGACTTGGTTAGAAGTTGTAAGATTCAACCATTTTTTAAAAATATTATGAATTCTTCATAATACGTTTGATTAAAAAATTTCCACACTGGTAGATATAAATCTTGAAATTCAATATCACATTAGTCATTATCACACTCTCATCACTTATAATATGAGAAGATAAAAAGTTATAAAGAATAATGAAAATGAGGATGAAGAAATTTTCATTCAAAGTGGCTGACCATGGAAAATCATTGAATGTTGTTGAATCTAAAGAAGTTTTCCAATCTAACACAAAAATGTGGTTAGTACAAATTCTGAGAAATTAATATTTTTGTTTTATAAAATGATCAAATGAGGGAAAAATATAAAAAGGGATGTTATTGCATAAATATTTTGTCTGTGGAGCTATTGGTAACATTATTTAAAATTTTCAATTCAAAGGGAAGAAAAAGAATGTGAAATGGTTGATTAAAAATCAAGAAGTCCCTTTGAGAACAAGGAAACCATATAAAAATATTATCCTCGGTAAAAGTATAATTAGTTATCAAAATAAAAAAGGAGAAAATATTTGACTAAATTTTATTAAGATGATGACATTGAAAAAGCAATATGATAACTTTAGTGGTGTTTCTACACAATTTTTTTTTGAAAATATGAATTATTAAAATTTCACAAGTGAATTAATAACTATACTTTAAGTAGAAGAAACTCATATAGATTTTATACTTAAGTGATATTTGAATGAATTTTCTGCAATAATCACAAGAATAGAGAGTGATCTCAATAAGTTGAAAAAGGAAATATTTTAGTAAAAATTCCATAATCTTTTCAAGAAGAAAATTTGTAGTTACTAAAAGAGATGTATAATATGAAGAAGTTATTTGATGTAAAGAAAAATATCAATATCATTATTGAACAAAATTTTTAGGTAAATGAGTTTGAGTTAGACCTTGTTCAACAAAAAATGTTTAATATGAGAAAGGATTTACAGACATCCAAAACATAGTTATATAAAATGGTGACTATTATGAAAAATATAAACCTAATAAGGATAAAAATGTTATCCTCAAATTCTAAGAAGAATAATTATGATTCTCAGAAATAAAGTGATGTTAATAAAGCAATGTACGTAGAAAAAACTAGAAGAACTAAAAAACCATAAATTTATATTGTTATTGTGTTAAATTTTTTTTTTCTACAATAAGAGATTATATTGAGACTGCGAATAAATCTAATATGAAGGAGAAATTTTTTTGAGTTAACCAAAACATTAGTGTTAAAGAATATATCAATATTTATCGTTATAAAAATTACAAAGAACATAAACAAAAATACAAATAGTATGTGAGTTATATAGGCAGATATATTTTCTATGGATACTTTTGTAATTGTGGTGAATTTAGGAATACAATATATTTATGTTGGTTTAAACATAAAAATTAAAGAGTATGTAGATGAACCGAAAAGGGAAATAAGATGGGAGAGTCAACCCACTCAAAAAATACATCCATGTAAATTTAGTATGAAGATTGAGAATAGATTCCAACCTTTGGAAACTATTAATGAATGATGTGTTCAACCTAGAAATCTTACCAAATGTTGTCTTGTTATGATATTGAAACATAGAATTTTATACAAAACATCTCATATACTATGTGATAATAAAGAAAATAATAAAAGAAAATTACATAGTTTTTCAAACTGATCATAAAGATACAAATGGAGAAAGAACCTAGAATTTTTATATTTTATGTTCTATACATATGATATTATATTTTATATTTTAAGTGAATTTGAAAATTTTAAAATATGGTACAATGAATTTTTGAAATAATGGGTCACTCAAAATAAAATGCATTGGATCCGACATCATTGGGGAATAAAAATTAAAATCCAAATAATCATTGTTTGTTGAATGGATGAAAAAATAACTGAGCACATTCAACATTTTTTTGAAGTAAAATAATTGTATTTTGGAAAATAATTTTTTATGAAGAGTATTAAAAACGGAAAATATGCAACAATGGCAGATAAATAAAAGAAAACTTGTTTAATTTTGGGGAAACAAAAAGATCATTCTATCTAAGAATGATAGAAGAAAATTATCTATGTAATAAAAGGATGGGTAATATACTTTAGATGAATATAAGAAATATTATAATGATATAAAGTATTCATGATACTACTGATATGAAAAGAATAATATATTATTGTTTCTCTATTTTCAATAAATGGAAGAGTATGAACTCATTTCATAAGAATGTTGAGATACAATAAACTCCTCTTTTAGAGTTGATACATTATAATATTTTTGGGCCCATAAATAATATATCAATTCACATAAATAATTATGTTATAACTTTAGTTGCTTAATTTAATAAAATTATAACTATACTGTTTTTAAAATATAAATAAAAGGCTCTCAATATGTTTAAATATTTTAGAAGAAGTTTATAATTAGTGTTTGTATGTTCTATGAAAAATATATTAACATATAATTGGACATAATATACAATTTTTATTTTCATATAATATTTTCAAACCCATGGAATTCATTAAATTTTTAGTGCATCATACAAAACAAATCAAAGATGTGATGCTAAATGATGTAACAATTATTTGATGGAGATAGAATAAAAAAGGTGTACTGAACTAGAAACATATTATTATATTTAGAGGGAAGCTATCAGAGAAACAGTTTATAGTAAAAATTTATGTATATATTGGAAAAAATCAAATATTAATTTATATGAGATGTACAATAAAGAAACCAAATGTTTCGGGCACCGAAAGATGATTTACAGTATCTGCATTTTAAAATTCAATGGTGAATGTCTTGGAAGGTTTGGAAAGAGATCTGTAGATGGGATCTTTCCATTCTACCCACCTAATTGTGGAGGATGAAAGTGTTATAATAAATATAATAAAATTATTAGTAACCCTAAATATGTTAATTTTCTTGATTATTTTGATAAACAAAATTCAAAAATAGTTTCAGATAATAAGGGAATGTAATCTGAGGTATCCGCAGTTGAACAATGTGAAAATTTTATTAATGGTAGTAACAATGTTGAATCTTCTAGAGATGAATATTACTAATCACCTATATCAAATAATGTGGAAAAATTATGATAAACATATCATTTTTGGAAGAATTAAGTACATGTTTTCTGAAATATTAGGGATTAATGAAAATATGTTCAAACTAGAAGTACTACAATGATTATTTCACATAATTCTTTATATTCACACCATGATCTAAAATATAATAATGAATATTTTGAGAATCAGGAGTGGACTGATTTTCTAAATGAATAATATGATCATATTCAAAATAATTTTAATTTGGATCTTATACCCCACCCAAATAATATAAATTTTACTGCTATAAAATGGTTTTTCAAAAATAATTTGAATGAAAAAGATGAAGTTATAAGAAAAAATAATGACTGGTTTGAAAGGGTTACTCATAAATTGAATCCCTTTTTTTGACGAGACCTTTTATCTAGTATAAATATTATAAACTATTTGAATTTTTTAATATTTTTTCACTATTTAGAAATAATATTTTCCAGATAGATTTCAAGTTATATTTTCTAAATAGAGATAACTATGAGGATGTTTATATTTAAAAGAAATTTGTCTTAATGATTTTGAATGATAAGTGTTTTTTTTCTATGTTATAAAAACCTTTGGATGGGTTGAAGAAAATATTGAGTTCTTTATATTCTTAATTGGATACTTTTTTATAACATTTTAACTTTAATAAAGGATTAGTTGACAAAAAACCTCTATATTAAATAAATTAATGTTTCCCTCATTATGGTTGTTTATATTTATGATAACATATTTGAAGGGAATGATGAAGAAACGTGTTAAAAGTTTATTGTAGATACAAAGTTTTTTGTTGAGATGTCCATTTTGAGAGGAATGAAATACATTCATCTCTAAAAAATATCATGAAAATCAGAAATATGTTTTCATATCTCAATTAATGCAACAAAAATTCTAGGTTAGTTGATCATGGAAGGCTTAAACATTGTTTCCACACCAATTGTTGTGGGAAACAAATAGTCAAAAGATGGTGAAGGAATGTTTTTATATCCTAAAGAGTTTAGAATGTTGGTTGGATGTTTATTATATGTCAAAATCATTATGGATTATATTGTATATTTTATTTCAATTTATACATGATAACAAAGATCACCTAAAGAATATCATCCCATCGATAGAAAAAATTATCACATATATCAAAGGAACAAATGATTTCAGGTAGAAATATGAAATCATAGTAAATAATGAATTTTTTGGTTATACAGAAAAATATTGTGGAAGAAGTGTTGACGATATAGAATCAAAATCTGGTGGAATATTACTCTTGGGACAATGATGTGTTAGTTTCCATACAAATAAATAGAATTAATAAACTCTTAAGATAGTGGAAGTTGAGTTTTTTTGATCCACTCATGTTGTAACACAACTTATGTGGATGAATTCATAGTTGTAAGAATAATATATTGATATAATGTTTCCATTACTCATCGGTTTTGATAAATAGAATGCAATAAATCTTTCTAAAAATCCAAGGAAAAAAATTATATGAAGCTTATTGATACAAAATTTCAGTTCATTGAAGTGAATGTGGAGGAGAATAATCTAAAGATGGAGTTTATTATTAAAATAGATATTGTTAATGATATCATTACAAAACCATTTATGGTGGAAAACTTTCATAAGATTAAGATGATAATGAGTGTTCAACCACCATCTCTTCATATCTAAGGTACGTTTCTTCCACCCCGTATGCATCTTTTTTTTCTATTTTTGTCATGTTGATAAAAATATTTGTAACCAAAATCTATACATTTATATGTACTTAAAATTTTAAAAGAGATAATATATTTATGTAGAGTTTATAAAAGTTGTATTCTATGATTCCAGTATGTGTAAAAAAAATTAATAGTTTGTTGAAGAGGATTTAGGATTGTTACACTTGAAAAAAATGTTATTTTTTATGAATTTTTCATGTGGAATAATTGGTTTAAGGAAATCATTTCTTATGTGACTATTTATAGACATCATGGTATAATTTTTTTTAATGATTACTGTTTCTTTCAAAGATTTCAATCATGTATGCTTGGAATTGTTTTATGTATAATCCATTACATGAGTTATAAAGTTTCATTGATTTATAATTCTTGGTTGATAAGAATATATAATATGGGAGATTATTGAGATCACAATGTATGGAGGTGTTTCTGAAGATTATGGATGTTTTTATAAAAGGTTTTAATAAAAAAAATTTCTTTCTTTAGATCAAACATTAATCATAAAAGATTTCTAATAATTGTTGACCCAAAAAAATCCATTGAATAAACATTCTGGATTGAGTTTGTCAGACAAAGTATTCATTGTGAATATTTAATAGATTTAAAAATGTGTTTACATAATCTTTTTTTGTTACAAAACCATTAAACTAATTATTTTAGTGAAAATAACATATGGTTATTCTTTTCAATTGCTAATTTTCTAATGCCCCGACCCCATTTACCCATAGTCGGTTCATTATTAAATAACATTGGCATGATCAAAGAAGATCAAGTGTCAAAAGACCGATTAGTTTAGTAGCGTTGGAAACACTAGATACATTCATAAGTCTTACATTACATAATAATGTGAAAAACAAAAAAAATCAATCTTCATATTCCCTCATACTATCCCTACAGGTCATTCATATAATACTTCTTCACATCTTGGGAAAAATAAAACATTGAAAGGGGTGAGCTCAGATGCTCAGCAAGGATAACAGTATAGCAGAAACTTTCTTAAATAAACATAAACATTTAAGGAAATGCATAACTAAAACAAAAGCCTTTTAAACTTGAACCTTAGCATAACATGGAAGAAATATATTGAAATAATGTCATTTTCTTGTTCACATGGATATTCTACTAGTCGAATAATCACATGCAATATCAATAACCACTTTTATAATGATGGAATGCATAATTCCAGACTATCATAACCACATTTCCAAGGCCTTGTGCCAGGAATACAAATAAGATTCTGTCAAGGCCTCATTCCAAGACACAAGTTTGTCTAATGAAACATACCGATGCATTAGGGAGCGATAGCGGGCTACACCCATCACTTATTAAGTCCAATTCATTCCTTATATGAGCAGGTTTAAACATAACATAGACATTCGTATTAAAACTAGCATACAAAATGTCAATAATTTCTCCATAAACCATGAATGGTATAAAAATAACACATCCATAGTCAAACATATCACAAAAACTTCAATACAATATGGATGTTTTGTATAATAATAAATCAACTTGAAATAAACATAAAATACATCATAGGATGTTGACATAATTGAAATCCAAACTATTTGAGAGAAATATCTCTTTTTTATATATAATTTAAAAGTCACATAATTATAAAATAAAACATTTACTTTAAAAATATTCTTATAAGCTTGTGCAAGAAGCTATGATGATTTTACAACGGTGTAAAATAGCCGCACCCGCCGTATAAGTGAAAAAAAGACATTCATACCTTAATTTTGTCGAAAAGGTTTAAAATGACCTTGTTTGGAAAACGATGGAAAGATTACTTTCAAACCATTTTATAAAATTCAAACAAGGGTATAAATGACTTTAACCCATATTCTGTAAAATAGTTAGAATGTTTTGAAATACATTTTTATGAAACATGGATGTGGATGATAAAGAGGTCCCTGTAGATAATTACGTATAAACAATCTCGGATAATGAAGAGATTGTGAAATAAACCCTTACCTTTTACTTTTATTTGGTTGAGGGCAGGATAACCTCATGTATAATGGTGAAATAATTGTTAATAAATTCTAAAAGAATCATTTAAATTAATATGATGTCATATATGATCTTTTAATATTGCTTTGTTAATAATATCTTAGTATTATTGTTGTTTCAGATGTTAAATTACTCGTTTTATTTTATATGTTTTGTTACATAAGATGTGTTTGTTATGGATAGTTTGTATCTTATTCATATAAATAATGATATCAAGTCCTTAAAAATTATTTTTAATCATTAAATGAGAATTATTCTTGAATGGATACGATGGGGAATGAATCTCATCGCATTCGTGGGGACGGTAGTCCGTACGTACGCACGAGCGATAATATCATTCTTTTGATATTAAAATAATATATAATTGGATGGTATATCATACATATAGAATCATTATAATGTTATATTTATTATTTACTTGAATTACACATAATTATTATACCCATACAAATAATAATTTATTGAATAACAATTACACCATGACGTGGAGACGGTAAGCCGTACATACACATGTATGGTGACATTTCATTCAAAGGATGGATAGAATAATGAATATGGTTGTACCATATTTATAATAACATTACAGTTATATAATATACTGGAGTTAATATTTTATAATGGGAATAACAAAGAATGAAGATGTTGAAGAATAAAGGAACTTGAAAGAGGGTGGTGAAAACATTTCCTTTTTTCAAGTTCATCCTTTTGATTTGATCAAAAGGGCTCCATAGGATGGATTTTTGACTAAAAGAAGGCCTCTAGGATAAAGGGAGGATATTTTAGAGGGTATTTGGACAGAGGTTCTCCGAGCCCAAAGGCTTTGAAGGTATGAATTTGAGATATGGGGGAGTGCCCTTTTATAAGAGGGGTGAGGGTCACCTTAGGAAAAACTAGAATTATTATTTTATAATAAATTCATATTCGGTTTCTAATGGCTCAAAAGTGGGTTATTTAAATTTTAAGGTAGGGATAGATCTAAAACCATTCAACCAATAGGTTTTAGATAGGTTGGGTCACTATATTAACATTATCATTTAGTTTTAACACTTAGTTAATTAGTTTGACATTTACCATGTCTCTTTGTAGTTTTATATTTATACTTAATAAACATAATATATAATTCCAAGCAACCCCCAAGTGGTCCATTAATGATACACCTATAATTATATAAGTACTTTGGATGAACCTTATATTTTTAGGAACATAATATCAATTATTAATAAAATATTAGTTTTAAAAACTCTTTTATGACAATTTTGACACTATTCAGTATTTTGTATTTGATAATTTTATAAAAACATTATTACTTCAAAAAAAATTTATATAACCAATCCTAATATGTAATATTAACCTATAAAATTAGTTTAATTCATAAAAAGTATCATATTACATTTATTTTGATATTTATAATATCAATTATTTTAATATTTCTTTAATTAGGTAATTACTGCATCACCATTGTGTCATATATAAAATAAATTATTTAATGTATAAAAATTATAAATAAAATACCATTATGTAGGAATTTATTTTAGATTTCTAATTAATATTTATAATAGAATTTATCTTATGTATAACCCTATATTAAAATTTTTTAGTAATTAAACTTTGATTTTAACTCTTTTAACTCTTCTTTGAATTAAATAATAATAATCGTCATAATCTAATCCAAGTGGACCTAAATGATAATATTTTATTCCTAAGGTTGTTTTGGGTCGAGATAAATTTTTCCAATAGAATTAGGACATGTGTTAGGGTAATATTAATATCATTTTTACCCTTAATTGCCCAATTTACTTTTAACCATGGTAAATAAAAGTAAAAAGTTATTGTTCACTAAAAACTATTTTCCTCTTATTGAACCACATTTTACTCCTTGATATTTACCATGTCTCTTGGATTTTTGAAATTCCATTCACAGAAGTGGTAAAATTTGGTTTTATGTGAATTTCCAAATTCTCATAGGAGGTGGGTAAAAGACGGTGAAAAGTTTAATAAAATTTTTATATAACTAAAATTATTCTAAACTAACTCTAATTAATTACATTGAACTTATATAGGTATTATGTATCTATTTTTTACCTTAATTAAATTTAAATAAAATAAAAAATTATTTAAATAAAAAATAGGTTTTAAACTATAACATAGTGCTTTTTCACTATTCATAAAAAATTGAATGTTTTCAGAAAAATACCAAAAATTCACCCTAAGCTAATTTTGATATTCTGAATCCAAAAAAATTCCATTTTGAAAGATAAAATTTATAAAACTTGAAAAAGTCAGTATTACTATTCTTAACAGCTACTTCGATTGGTTGTGGTGTGTTTTAGAACTCGGAGTTGCGTACAACACACGTTTCTGTAATATTCAAAGAGAAGCGTGATGTGGAAGCTTGGGGTGTTACATTCTCCTCTCCTTCAAATAATTTAAGCCCTTAAATTTCTAGAATACTACCGCATGAAAATACTTGGGTGGTTCTTCATCATAAGTTCCTAAGGATCCCACTGTGCATCTTCCATCTTATGTTTTCTCCATAGAACTTTTACCATACGATTCATCCTGTTTCTTAGCACTTGTTCTCTTGTATCGACAATCCTGAAGGGTTCTTCGCAATAAGACAGATTGAGTTCGAGTTCTAATTCCTCATAAGTGAGTACATGCATTAGGTCAGGCATGTATTTTCTCAATAGTGATACGTGGAACACATTGTGAACTTTGGAGAGACTTGGCGGCATTGCCAAATGGTAAGCTAAAACCCTAATTCGTTCTAGAATTTCGAAAGGTCTGATATATCGGGGACTCAATTTACCCTTCTTACCGAAATGCATAACTCACTTCCATGGAGATACCTTCAATAAAAAATGATCTCCTACCTAAAATTCCAAATCCTTCCTTTGGTTATCGGCATAGCACATCCTCCAACTTTGAGCTGCTTTGATGTGGTTTTGGATTACCTTTACCTTTTCCATTGTTTCCTCCACCAGTTATGGGCCTACAAGTTTTCATTCACCAACTTCATCCCAACAGGTTGGTGTGCGACATCTCTTTCTGTATAACGCTTCATATAGTGCCATCAGAATACTTGAATAGAAGCTATTGTTATAAGAAAATTGCACCAAAGGTAAATATTGATTCCACATACCCTGAAAGTCAAGTGAACATGATCTCAACATGTCTTCTAATGTTTGAATAGTTCATTCTGATTGTCCATCAATTTGGCGGTGGTAGGAAATGCTCAAACGAAGTTCAGTATTCAGGGTTTTTTGAAGACTTTTCCAGAATCATGTAGTAAAACGGGGATCAAGATAAGAAATAATCGATAGGGGTGTTAGATGAAGTCTCGAAACTTCATTAATATATAGTTTTTCTAGACATTCCAGTGGTAGATCTTATCTTATAGCATGAAAATGCAATGACTTGGTAAGAAGATCAACAATAACCCATATTGCATCGTTCCTTCTAGGAGTCTTTGGTAGTCCCATGAAAAAGTCCATTGTGATATTATCCCATTTCCACTCAGGTATGGGAAGAGGTTTCATGACTCCTCTAGGTTGTTTCCTTCTAGATTTCACTTGTTGACAAACCATACATCTTGACACAAAATCAGAAATCCCCCTCTTCATGTTGTCCCACCAAAAATGTTCCTTCAAATCTCTATACATTTTGGTGCTCCCAGGGTGTATAGATAAATTGGAACTATGAGCATCATCCAACAATTCCCTTTTTAGATTAGGTATATCGGGAACACAAAGTCTCTTCCCGAATTTCAAAATTCCATCTTCATACACAATATCACTCAATCTCCCATCATTCAAAACATTAATTTTCTTTTGAAATTCTTCATCATTGATCTTAGAACTCTTAATCCTTTATAGTAAATATGGTTTGGCAACCATTTGAAAAATCATTGATGTTTCACCTTCCATGGTTATTCCCATGTCCATATTCACTAGATCTATGAAAATTGGATCCCTTTCAATTATCATATTGTTCGAAACTCCATGATCTTTTCTGCTCAAAGCATCTGCCACCTTATTTGCCTTCCCCGAGTGGTAGTGAATCATGAAATCATAATCCTTGAGTAATTCAATTCATCTCCTTTGCCTCATGTTGAGTTCTTTTTGTGAGAAAATATACTTCAAACTCTTGTGATCAGTATAAATCTCACATTTTTTACCATAGAGGTAGTGTCTCCATATCATCACAGCAATGATCACAGCTGCTAACTCGAGATCATGAGTAGGATAGTTTTTCTCATGAATTTTCAACTGTCGCGATGCATAGGCAATAACCCTATCATTCTACATAAGGACACAACCAAGTCCTTTCTTCAATGCATCACTATAAACAACATACCCATCATTCCCTGATGGTTGAGTCAATATAGGAGCATTGACTAATCTTCTCTTTAGTTATTTGAAACATTCTTCACACTCTTTTTTCCAAAAAAATTTAACCCCTTTATTTGTGTGGTTTGTTAATGGGTTAGCCAAACGGGAAAAATTCTAGAAGAAATTTCGATAATAACCTGCTAAACCAATAAAACTGCATACCTCAGTTACACTCATCAGTACATGCCATTCTTGGATTGCCTTGGTCTTAGAAGGATCAACAGAGATTCCATCTTTAGAGACAATATGGCCAAGAAAAGAAATATTTTGAAGCCAGAATTTACACTTGCTAAACTTCCCATATAATTCATGACTTCTCAGAGTCTTCAGGATAATGCGTAAGTGATTTTCATGATCCTCATAGCTTTTTGAGTATACCAAGATTTCATCAATAAATACCACAACAAAATCATCGATATATTACTTGAAAACTCTAATCATTATATCCATTAATGCAGAGGGTGCATTAGTCAGCACAAAAGTAATTACTATAAACTGGTAATGACCATACCTAATTTGAAATGCTGTCTTTAGAATGTCTTCCTTCTTCACACACTACTGATGGTATCCAGATCGAAGGTCAATCTTTGAAAATTGTTAAGCTCCATGCAGTTGGTCAAATAAATCATCAATGCGAGGTAGGGGTGCTTGTTCTTTATTATTAATGCATTTCTCACCCTATAGTCGATAAATAACCTCATAGATCCATATTTCTTATTATAAAAAAGGACAGGGGATCCTCATCGAGAAACACTAGGGTGAATAAATCCCTTATTACTCAATTACTCTAGTTGTTTCTTTAGTTCCACTAATTCCACAGTGTCCATTTTATAAGTGGTCTTTGATATGGGCCTTGATCCAAGAATTAAATCAATGTAAAACTCAATTTCTCCTTTTGGAGGATGTCCAGGTAAATCTTCTGGAAACATATCTACATACACTTTCACAATAGGTACATCCTCTATTTAAACATTCCATTCAATAACCACAATTATTTCATTATGTTCCTCCCCAATAATTGAATTTAATTGATCTACTAAGGGTGGATCTAGATAAGAATTGGGTGGTGACGATTCTGATCTAATGATAAGGTGTTCTTTATCATCGTCATCAAAAATCGTAACCTCCTTCTTCTTACAATAAATCTAAGAATCATGGTCAGAAATCTAATCCATACTTAGGATTATAACAAATTCAATCATGGGTATGCTGATAATATCAAAAGATAAAGAACATTTATGTGCTATAATGGGAACAGATCCACAGAACATTGTTGCTATGATACTTTCATTAGGAGTTTTAACTAACAACTCCATTGTTAAATCAAATTGGAAATATCTAATTTTCATAGAAAACTAGTAATATATTAAACAATGTGATGATCCAGAATCAAATAATGCATTTTCTAAATTTGAGGAAAACATTAAATTACCTACCACCACATCTTTCAGAGTTTCTACCATAGCAGTAGTGATAGTATAAGCCTAGCCTTGATCCCTTTGAATTTTCTGAGGTAAGTTCCCCTGAATCTTAGGACATACATTTGAATAATGTCCCATATCCCTAAAATTGTAGCATTGGACATCAATAGCTTCCTTCTTACCCTTGCAATCACAATCTTGGTGGCCTTTTTCACCACACTTGTAATAGACTCCCATTCCATTTAAGAAAGTACTAGGGTATTTCTTCCCACATTTACTATAGGGCGGATATTCAACTTTTCCCTTCTTCCCCATATTTCCTTTCCCATAGTGATCAGTAGATCTCTTTTTCTCCTGCTTTTCTTCAAAGTTATAGGACTTAGAGAATTCCTTTTCTGTCTTGATAGCACATGAGACAATATCTTCGTACAACGAGAAGGTTTGTGAGACTAATGATAGATTGAGAAATTGTTTTAACCCATCAAATAAACGATCAATATTACTTTTGGGTTACGTATATAATCTGCATCATAACTCACTAACCTTGTAAAGGTACCCTCATACTTTGCGACATTCTCATCTTCCTTTTTCATCAGACTCAGAAATTTCCATTCCATATATGCTCGATGGTCATGATGAAATTATTTTTCTAAGAAAATACCATTGAACTATCTCCATTCCATATTTGATACTTCATCATCTTCCTTTGTGTTTTGTATTAATGGACACAATTGATCAGCATATCCAGTGAGGAGATAAACTGGTTGATAACTTTTTCCCTTTCACTACTCCCCAAACCTGAAATATTTTCTCTAGGGAATTTATCCATTTTCTCAGCTACAAATGGATTTTTACTCTCATTGAACATTGGGGGGTTTTTCCTCATGAAGTGATCTATCATTGATCATCCACGATGCGGATCAGTGTGCTTCATATGGGTAAGGTTATTATTCATTACCTGAGTGAGTTGTCCTAGTACGGTGATTAGCTGATCAGCACCAGTTGCATCATCGAATCCACTATAATTATCATGAGTAGGAGAGAAATCCATACATGGAGTGTGTGCATTGATACGGTTTCCATTTCCTCCACTAGGCTCCATTTTTAAACAATGGCATAAACTAGATCAGTTTATGAATCATAATACATAATTCCATACTTGTAAAACAGTTAACTTAAATTGACCTATTTATGGATATAATCCATAATCATAAAAAAATTTCTTTGAGGAAGTATATACTCATAAAACCTTCATAATGGTTTGTAATGAAAATGAGAATTATCCTAAGAATATCCCTCAGGAGTGTCGTAACCAAGAGTGCAGAAATCCCCGTTGTCGTGCACCAGTTCTCGTTCGAGTCAAGCTCAATGTGGTGTTTTTGGCTTTTACCCCTAGAAACCTCTATACCAGAGCCGACTCTACCTGCTCGTATCCATACAAGGATGTATTTCTCTGAAAACTCACCAAATCTCTACAATACAAAAATTCTAGAATTTTCTTCTATACTAATCCTCAAAGTCCATCTTAGGGAAATGTTCTCTAATCAGAGTTTATATAAATCTAGATTCCAAGGTTAGTACTAAAATTCCTCTGATACTAACTGTAACACCCCGACCCAAGTTACCCAGAGTCGGTGCATTATTACATAACATTGGCATGATCACAAAATATCAAGTCTCAAAAGACCAATTAGTTTAGTAGCCTTGAAAAAACACTAGATATATTAATATTCTTACATTACATAATAAAGTGAAAAACTAAAACAAAATCTTGTCTTCATATTCCCTCATATAATCCCTACAGGTCATTCATAAAAATACTTTTCACATCCTAGGAAAAATAAAACATTGAAAGGGGTGACCTCAGATGATCAGTAAGGATAACAATATAGCGGAAAATTTCTTAAATAGACATAAATATTTAAAGAAATTCCTAAGTAAAACAAAAGACTTTTAAACTTGAACTTCAACATGACATGGAAAAAATAAATTGAAATAATTCCATTTACTTATTCACATGGATATTCTACTAGTTGAATAATTATATTCAATATGAATAACCACTTTCATTATGATGGAATGCATAATGCCAGACTATCATAACCACATAGCCAAGGCCTCGTGCCAAGACTACAAATAATATTTTTCCAAGGACTCATGCCAAGACACTAGTTTGTCGCATAAGACCTACTAATGCATCGAGGAGATATAGCAGGCTTCACTCATCACTTATTACGTCCAATTCATTCCACATATGAATAGGTTTAAACAAAACATAAACATTCATATTAAAACTAGCATATGAAATGTCAATACATTATCCATAAAACATGAATGGTATAAAAATAACATATCCAAAGTCAAACATATCACAAAACCTTCAATACAATATGGACGTTTTGTATCATAATAAATTAAATTCAAATAAACTTAAAATCTACCAAAGGATGTTGACATAGATTAAATCAAAACTATTTGAGAGAAATATCTACTTTTTTAAATCATTTAAGAGTAACATAATTATAAAAGAAAAAATTTACTTTATAAATATTATTATAAGCTTGTAAGGGAAGCTTAGACGATTTTAAAATGGTGGAAAATTGCTACACCCACCGTATAAGATAAAAAAAGACATTCTTACCTTAATTTTGTCTAAAAGGGTAAAGAGGACCTTGTTTGGAAAATGACAGAAAGATTCCTTTAAAACCATTTTATAAAAGTCAAACAAGGGTATAAATGAATTTAACCCATATTCTGTAAAATAGTAAAAATGTTTTGAAATAAATTTTTAAGAAACATGGATGTGGATGATAAAGAGGTCATAGTATATAATTACATACAAACAACCTCGGATAATGAAGAAATCGTGAAATAAACCCTTACCTTGTACTTTTCCTTGGTTTAGGGTAGGTTAACCTACTGTATAATGGTGAAATAATTGTTATGAAATTATAAAATAATCATTTTAATTAATATGATATCATATATGATCTTTTAACATTTCTTTGTTAATAATATCTTAGTATTATCGTTGTTTTCGGGTGTTAACTTACTCATTTTCTTTTAGATGATTTGTTACATAAGACGTGTTTGTTATGGATAAGTTTTATCATATTCATATCTAGAATTATATCAACTCCTTAAACATTATTCTTAATCATTAAATGAAAATTATTCATGAATGGATACGATGAGAAATGAATCTCATCGTGTTCGTGGAGACGGTAGTCTGTATGTACGCACGAGCGACAATATCATTCATTTGATATTAAAATAATATATAATTGGATGTTATATCATTCATACAGAATCATTATCATGTTATATTTATTATTTTCATGAATTGCATATCACTATTATACCCATCCAAATAATTATTTATTGAATAACAATTACACCATGACGAGGAGACGGTAAGCCGTACGTACACACGTACGGTGACATGTCATTCAAAGGATGGATATAATATTGAATATGGTTGTACCATACTTTTAATAACATAATAGTATATATAATATACTGGAGTTATTTTTTTATAATGGGAATAACAAAGAAAGAAGAAGTTGACGAAGAAAGGAACTTGAAAGTGGTTGGTGAAAACATTACCTCTTCTTCGGGTTCTTCCTTTTGATTTGATATAAAGGGCTCCATAGGTTGGATTTTTTACTAAAATAAGGCATCTAGGAAGAGGAGAGGATATTTGAGAGGGTATCTGGGAATAGGTTGTCTGGTCCCAAAGGCTTTTAAGGTATGAATTTGAGAGAAGGGGGAGTGCCCTTTTATAAGAGGGGTGATGGGCACCTTAGGAAAAGCTAGAAATATAATTTTATAATAAATTAATATTCGGTTTATAATGGCTCCAAAGTAGATTATTTAGACTTTAAGGTGGGGATAGGTCAAAAACTATTCAACCAATAGGTTTTAGACAGGTTTGGGTCACTATATTAACCTTATCTTTTATTTTTAACTCTTAGTTAATTAGTTTGACATTTACTATGTCTCTATGTATTTTTATATTATATAGTTAATAATCTTACTATATACTTCCAAGAGACCCCAAAGTGGTCCATTAAAAGATAAACCTATAATTATATAAGTCCTTTGGCCGATACTTAGACTTTTAGGAATATAATATCAAATAATAATATAATATCTGTTTTAAAAACTCTTTTTTGACAATTTTGACACTATTGGGTATTTTCTTTTTGATAATTTCTTAACAGAATTATTTCTTCAAAAAAAATTTATATAACCAATAATAATATGTCATATTCTCCTAGAAAATTATTGGAATTCATAAAAAGTGTCAAATTACATTTATTTGGATATTTATAATATCAATTATTTTAATATTTCATTAATTAAGTAATTACTCTATCACCATTGTGTTATAAATAAATTCAACTATTTAATGTATAAAAATTATAAATAAAATACCATTATGTAGGAAATATTTTTTTCTTTCTAATTAATATTTATAACAGAATTTATCTTATGTATAACCCTATATTAAAAATGTTTTTGTAATTAAACATTGATTTTAACTCTTTTAACTCTTCTTTGAATTAAATAATAATAAATGTCCTAATATAATCCAAGTGGACCTAAATGATAATATTTTATTCCTAATTTTTTTTTGGTCGAGATACACTTGTACAATAAAATGAGGACATGTGTTAGGGTAATATTAATATCATTTTTACCCTTAATTATCCTATTTACTTTTAAGCGTGGTAAATAAAAGTAAAACATTACTATTGAAGGAATTTTTTTTCATCTTATTGAACCAAATTTTTATCCTTTACATTAACTATGTCTCTCGGATTTTCTAAATTCCACTCACATAAGCGGTAAAATAATGTTTTCTGTGAATTTCCAAATTCACCTTGGAGGTGGGTAAAAGACGGTGAAAAGTTCAATAAAATTTTTATATATCTAAAATTATTCTAAACTAACTCCAATGAATTAAATTGAACTTATATAGGTATTATGTATCTATTTTTACCTTAGTTAAATTTTAATAAAATAAATAATTATTAAAATAAAAATTCGGTTTTAAACTATAACTCAGAGTTTTTTCACTATTCATCCAAAATTTAATATTTTCAGAAAAATACCAAAAAATCACCTTAAGCTAATTTCGATATTCTGAATCCAAAAATGAAGTCTATGTTGAAAGATAAAATTTATAAAATTTCAATAAGTGGGTATTACTATTCATAACGAGTAGTTTGATTGGTTATGGTGTGTGTTAGAACTCGAAATTGCATACAACACACTCTATTATAATATTCAAAGAGAAGCGTACCATGGAAGCTTGGGGTGTTACACATTCATTTTATGTTATGATTTAAAAGAACTATGAAATAAGAATTATGTATAAATAGGATAAATTGACTCGAGTGTACAAAGATCCTCTAATGATGATTAATGGAAGTTTATGAGGAAACGTTTTTCCGGTAACAAGTTTTTGTTTGTAAATTTTCGAAGCATTGTGAAAGTGTTTAAGAAATAATTCAAAACAAAAAAAATATCTTTTTTTTGAAGTTTTTTTTCATTTTTAAGAAGTTTGAATATTATATCTATATAATGTATTTATTAAAAAAAACTACAATGAGATTTTTTTGAAAAAATAGAAAAGTTGATGAATCTCAAAGGGAGGATATTTAAGAATGTCATCTAAGGAAATCCAAATTTGATGATGTCCAATAGAACAATATCTTAGGAAAAATTTTAACTAATTTAAATTCTATTCAATTTTAATCGGACTATGTTTTATTAATTTGTGAGGATATATTTTCCACTTGATTATCAAATGAATGTTTTTGTACAAAAAATCATAGGATAGAGGCCAACAAAAAATTGAAAAAAAGTGAGTTTGGATACAACTAGTCAGACAGAAGATATGATTGGGAAATTATTTATTGAATTATTTATAATGCTTATAAAGTAAAAATAATATTTTTTTATATCCAGATAGATTAGTCATACTTTAATATCAAGTGACTCATACATACAATGTTTTACCGGATGAATATTCTATGGTAAAATGTTTTACTGGTTAATAATATATTTATGAATTTTCCATAAAAATATCAAATATGATTATGCTATACTAATGGATTAGAGTTACAAATATAATAGAAGGATAATATTTGATTCTTGTTTATTTCAAATGAAGTCTGTTGAAGATGTGGGTGCACATGTTTTAGTGGAACTTTTGGAATACTACGATTTTATTAAGAAGCATCTAAGAGAATTGTTTTGAGAGGGTGGTGGATAATTTTAATTTCATTAAGTGGGAAAATTAATTTGATTCCCCACCCATTTATTTTAAAGTTTTACTATATAAATGGGATGGTCATACAATTTCATGTGTTTGAAAAATTCACATAATAAAAATTTGAAGTGTTGGAGAATCAATTTCAAGTATAGATTCAAGATGAACTTTGTAGTGTAAATTTTTGAACAAGGATGTTTCTAACAAACTATTTCCTTTATTAAATAATAATAACAAGTTTGTATCAATTAATGGTTCTGTGAAAATAGTAAATATAAAGGCATCACACAAAGAATAAATTATCAGGTGGGTTTAAGAGTTTGTGTGTTTGAGTAATAAAAAAGTAATCTTTTATGTAATTTGTCAAATTTAGTAGAATAAGTAAAATATAATTTTCCAGATGAAAAAATATGATTGATTTTTTAGATAAAAAAATATTTTAAAAATTAAAATATAAAGAGTTATATACTAATTTCTAAGAAGAATGTTCTTACCTACTGCTTGGTGTGAAAGTGAAGAAGAAATGGGTTTTCAAGAAGAGAAAACATGAAGAATGAAATTTTAGTACATTGAAAAAATTTCTAGATATTTGGTTAATATTTATAAAGTTTGTTACAAAAATATTTTTTATGTATTATTTTTTTGGAATACATAGGAACTATATTTTTTCAAAAATTGGAATAAAAGTATATAGATTTTCCCTTCTTGTTGTAACCACATAAAAGGATTGTTTTCTAGAGGTTTGTGTGCTATTGAATTACGTAAAAACCATTACAAGGACTATTTATTCATACTGGGTATTGGACCTTGTAAATTATTATGTTCCTATAGAATGTGATTGTGTTATTGGTTCCAGTAAATTTATAACTATTTAACACAAGGTGATGGTTTTTTCAAAAAAGAAATAAATTGTAAAAAAAGATCAGTAATTCACCCCTGTCCCTTATAGTGATCACATAGTTCCTATTGGGTCATTTTATTATTATTGGTGCCTCAAATTCATATGCCTCTCAGAGAGGTCATATGTTGTGACTTAGGAATTTTTACAGTCACAGTTGACTTCATGCCTTTATATTTATACTGTTGTTCAGAAAATTATAAAATTATTAAATTAACTCCAAGTCTACATCAAAGAAACTCCATCACTACTTTAACATCAGATAAGAGTGTTTTTAACACTTATTTCAATAGCTAATATACTGGTTACTCCAAAGATATATGCTCCACAAATTTAATGAGATTTATTCAATATATAAGTACAATTAAATCTCTCCACTAGCTAGCATCCTATTAATGAAATTACAAGAATAGTATATAATGTTCTAACATCCTCAAATTTTGATTACATTTTTTTCATATCTCTAATCATATGATCTAATGGGAAACTCAAAAATATCCTTCCCTTTATCCGTAATTTGATAGCAAATGACAATATCTCCTTGTCTTGTTACATGGATACTATATCTTCACTTAATTTCCTCATTATCACACATTTAATTTCCTTAATATTTAAATCCAGTTGGAAAAAAATAAAACTTTTAATTCACTAATCATTGGGACCATCAAAAATAAAACAATTATCAAGTTATTTCTTTTAAATTTTCATGTAATCACTATAAGAAAATCTATATTTAGTAGTGGTAATACAATGCATCTTTTAAAAAACCCTCTAAATGTTTATTTCATTTATTTCAATTAATTATTTTCATAAGTGAAGTTAAATCATATATTAATTAGTGGAATTAATAAAAACCACCTATAAATAATTTTTAGTTATGTAATTTTATATAATCCACCTATATGGTTTTTAAGTCCATAATTTTACCTTATCCCTCAGCCTTAATCCCGCAAATCTCAATCCATAATAATTATAATCCTCCTCTACCACACTCCTCCTCCGTCACTGCACTCCTTATCCATTTCTA
This sequence comes from Viscum album, assembly GCA_963277665.1. Lineage (NCBI taxonomy): Eukaryota > Viridiplantae > Streptophyta > Magnoliopsida > Santalales > Viscaceae > Viscum > Viscum album. The sequence goes on from OY728157.1 coordinate 41,695,305, forward strand.
CCCTTCTTCTTCACCACACTACTCCTCCATAATACTTCTACATGACCTCAATGTTCCTTACCATATGTTATCCCAACTCTTTCTCCATTAAAAGCCTTCAATTATACATCACCTTTGTTATTTCCTCATTTTACACAATGATAATTTGTTTTTATTCCAATATCTCAATCATTGTTCCTATTTATAATCATAAACAATTTATCCCTTTAATTATAACCCCCATAAACAATTCCCATTAATATTTCCCATTTTCTAATATTTCAAGGATCTAAAAAAATGTTTCATACCCTATCCTAAGAGATCATTAAAGACATTTTAGGATATTGATATTTTTCATTGATGATATTCTTAATTATATATGAATTCTCAACATCATTTTAGAGAATATTTTTAAATTTTCTTCTATATGAAATGTAATTTTATTGAAGTGGGTATATACTATCATATCTATGTTATTCTAAAAATATCTTTGATTTATAAATATATAAGAATTATTTATCATTTGAATATTTATTTATATCTAAACGAGTAACATTAACATCCTCTAAATTCTTGTTAAAATAATACTGTGAGATAAATCCATTAGGCACTTCATGTTCATTATAAATTTTTTGACCATTATCTTTACAGAAATAGAAATGAAAGCATCATTTTCATTTATTAATGACCTATAGGGAATCCTTGTGAACATTTTCCCTAAGGTTGTGTAGGGAGAATCATTGGATTCCAATATATGAAAAGACTAGAAATTGTTTTTATGTAATAATGGGTCCATGAATACAAAGACATGAAAATAATTACTTGATCTCCATCAATTATATTGTGTTCTTTCATAATGAACATTTATTATTGTTGTAATATAGGATTTCTAGAATATGTAAAACTTAAAAAATGAATATACTATAAACCAATACTCTATTTTATTCCCTTATTATAATAAATAAAATTTATCATATATTAAATCATTGTGGTCAAATTAAAATATATTTTGGCACCATAAAATTGATCAAATTTATATCCAAAATCTCGAAATTATTATAATATTCATTCCTTATACAATAGTAAACTGAATAAACTTCTCTATCAATCTATATTAAAATTTTACATTGGAAATCCTTACTCTCTTCAATCCATGTTGATTAATAAAAACAATTTAAATATCCCCAAGAATAATTTCATTTTCTTAGAAAATTAGGTTTAATCTAACAACCTAAATTTCTATTCAATGTTGAACATATCATAGATATATATTTGGGTTATAATTATCTCAATTCTATCATCAATCGAATCCATAATATAACATTGTTAATGTTACTGTCCAGAATTATAGACTTTGTAAAAATGGTGTTATGTTCAATAACATGCATTACATGATGAAAGCAGTGTACAGAACAATAAAAATATTATTAAAAAATTATTAAAAAGGTTATAAAAACTAGACTCTAGGAATTCATTAAAAAATTTTACCTTTAAAAGATAAATACCTAATATAATATAATATTGAAAATATTTGTTTTTAATCAAATATAATTTATTTGTATTATAAAAATTATTTTAAAAAACAATATTGAAATTATATTTTTAAATTTGAGAAAATAAATTCATTTTTGAATTAAAAACATTAAAATTGACATAGTATGAATTTTTTAGTTTTATGTAAAAAGTTATATTTTTAGATTAAAAATATGTTTTTAGTGAAGAATATAATTTTTATTATTATACCATTATGTAATAATATGTTAGAAGATTAAAAAAACTTTTATATAGTAAAAATTTTATTTAAGGAATAACATTATACATTTTAAAATATTATTTGAACATATAATTTCGATTACAATCATTTTTTAAAAAAAAATAAAAAGATAATTTAATAAAAAAATATTTTTTGTCTTTATTGAAAATAAGGGCTTTGATGGAAAATTCAGTTTTGGAAATATTTTTAAGAAACATAGATTTTATTAACTTTATTTAAACCAATTTATGTAATTAAAATGTGAATATTTGATAACATTATCTTATAGATAAGTTTTTTAATTTCATAACACAAATTTCTTAACTACATTTTTTTACATATTATATGTTTTTATTTTAAAATAATCATTTAAAAAATTTAGAATTTTTCTTTGGTAAAATGTATATAATATTTTAAATCATAAGATTAATGTTAGAAAAAATTTAAAAACTTATTTCATCATTAATATTAATAAATAATGTATGAAATTAATTACCAAGGTAAAAGTAAATTATGGGGAAAGATAAAATGTTAAAAGAAAAATCCTAAAAGAAATCTATGTTGTCTCCAAAATGATGGTATAAGAAGAATATAAACCAAAAAATTACCCTTCATTTTCCATTTTTATCCATTGATATTTGAATATTATAATTGGATTATTAAAAATTTAATATTTCCTTCCTAAACTACCATTCTGCTAAATTACAAAAGGGAAAGAATTACACCACATAAATACTCACCTATCCTTTGAATTTAATGGTTAAAATTATCTAATTTTATCATATTAGAACCCTCTCAGACATCCACTATATGTTTGTCACATTTAGTTTTTATAATTCATTCATTTCCATGTATTTTTCAAAGAGAAAACTAAATCTTCCTTTTTGAGTATTACTTTATGAAAAAATTTTCATTTATTCTAATCCTTATTAAATTTTCAACAACTAGGCCAAGATTCTATCCCACCCAACATCTATACCATTCTAAAATAAGTCTTGAAAGGCATTCCTAATCCTCCCAGGCGGGCGACTAGTGTCAGGCATCAAAGATATCACCATGGGAATGATTTAGTAGAAAATATTCTTAGATCAAATAAAACAATCCATGAACACATCAAAAACCAAAATAACTAAATAGTAATAAACATAAAATAATGATCCAAATACACAATTTTTATAACAAAATGGAACCAAAAAAGGATCTAATACTAAAATAGAACCCAACTGGCTCTCCATGTGACCTCTTAGTCACCACCAACCATATGACCATCATACTCCAAAGGAAATCCCAAACCAAAAACACGAGCATACAAAATATCCCAGGTCTACTAACATCTAGTGTCAAATATAATGTTTGGGAATTAACAACTCAGTAGGTAATAACCATTAATTCAATACATTTCCTTTCCCAATACATCACATAAACAGTAGTTTGAAATACATTTTGAAAATTGGGGTTTTGTCATCTTAAAAAACTAAACACAGCTTACTAAAAATTCATTTTTTAAATCAACACACATTTCCTTCATTTTTTCAAACTAAATTTCATTTTTGAAATCTAATTTGAAACAAAATACCAATGAAAAGTGTAATCCATGCTATAAAAATGATTTTGTGAAAATAAAAGAAATGGTACATGTAATAAAAAAATAGGAGGATAGATAATCAATGTGCAACAAAATAAAAAAATAAAATACATACAAGTAATCATGAGAATTTCATAAATATCTCAAGAAGTAATAAATAGATGTGTTAAATTAATATTTTTTTAGTATATGGTGTATGTTAACAGTAAATAACCTACCAGTGGTTCAAAACTAGCCTCTCCAATGCAACATCCCACCTAGGATCTCAACAAACCTAAGGGTACTAAGTTATCTAATCGGGGTCTATAAGAAAGTGTTACTCGAACCTCTAGACGATATCTATAAATCCTATGATAGTAGTACATGGTGAATGAGGAGGTACTCATGTGAATGGAATAAACCATTATCCAAAAAATACCACTATGCATTCCTCACCCAAACATTGACACTGACTTTGAGATAACACCCTCCTCAGAGGTACTAACATTGATGTGCCCATCCCAATTTAGGACATTCACAAATTCCAACTGTGCCTACAAATGATATCTCTTTGAACACCATTTTTCAAAATACCAAAAGGTACCAATCAATATTTTAACATTTAAAAATATACTAATGTTAATATCCATTTTAGAATCTTAGTAACAAATATACAACATAATCACAAGGTCATAATCTAGAATTTATATCATTTAAAATCTAAACCACACTTCAATATTCTAAACAGGCAATGATTTAGAAAGATACTTCAGGAAACCACATTTATGATCATTTAAATCCATATAACCTCTCAAAATCCATTGGGTTAAAGAAGAACCATTTAATATATGATGTGGAAGAAATAAAATAAGAAATAAAGGAATGTTATTTTGTAACATTGGGTTTTCTTTATGAATGATAATCTTTATTTGTGCGCCTATCTATAGGTACAATCAATCCATCTATTATTACACCCATATTTAATGTAATACCCTTATAGAACCATATAAGTGACCAAAAACCAATCCAAATAGTCACCACATTCATTTCGCCCATACAATCAACCAAAAAAAAGTCACCACAACTCACGGACATGGATGAGATTAAAAACAACCCAAAACAACCAAGGCCAAACACACTCTCAAAACATTAAAATCAATTTCTATTTATCAATTTTGTTTTTATAAAACCCTTGTATATATATACATTTAGGAAAAATTTAGTAAAAGCCATTGAAACCCCATTTTCCACTAATGTACCAATATAAAATAACCATTATAACTTATACTAACATATCACAAGCATTTGAAACACATTTATAAATTATTTAATAAACACTGAATAAAAAAATTTAATGTTACATAATGGAAATGGATGGATTCTCCTACCTTAATGTTTTGTGAATGAAACAGCACCTAAGGAGGGTAAAGAACAAGGCTCACAATACCACCTTCACCACAGAGCATCAAAGGAAAAAAACATATAACCATCAATAATGGAATATAGGGTTTTTTCAAAAGGGATATCACCAAATTGAAATGAAGGGAAAATAACCTCAAAATATTAGAGGAGAATCCATGGATTAAAAATAACCAATGTGAGAGGGGTTTTAGATTCCCCTCATGTGCCAGAATCGATTTAGAGGGATGGGGGATCAATTTTGGGTTAAAAGGATGGAGGGTATAATAAAATTTTTAGGATTATAAAACTCCAAAGATAGTCATTTAGTTTTTACACACTAATTTCCAAACCATTAACAAAATATTTGCACTCTACTAGAGAGAAAGGACACCTACATAGTTTGAAAGTATAGTTCATGGAACCAAGAAAAACTGTGAAAAATGGATCTGTGAAATTTCAGAGCCTCCCCACATTCTTGTAGCACAATTTCCTCAATCTTTGTGCAAGCCATGTGGCTTTATCCATACACACCCATGAGATGAACATATTTTCCTAGGCCTTGAATGATTTTTTCCAATCCTTGATCAAAGCATGCACAAGTAAAAAACACACTTGTGATCTCTAAAACCAATATTCTCACCAAGAACTAAACCTAGACCGCATCCAAAATATCCTAATAAAGAAAAATAATAAAATAAAATAAAAATCCATGGTTAGGGTGTGATAATTCTCCCCAAAAAAACATTATTCCCCATAAATTTCTCCCAATCGAACAAGGACCACATCAAAAAACTAGAACGTATCGAAAATAAATGGAACCACAAACCTTAGGGTGAGATTTTAATCTAGAAGTCACACCAAAACGATTATAGAGAAATTTATAATTAGGGGAACCACATAAAATGATTAGCATTTTACACAACATAAGAAGTTTCCAAGACAAAATCACTAACACATGAACTACAAACAAAAACTAAAAACCCCTCGATACGTGGATAAACCCATACACTTAAATCCAACCCAATGAAGAACCAGACTATAACTCATCATTTTAAAAATAAAAAATCACCTTCAAATAAATTTTGATGGAAAAAAATCATATAGATAAAAAATGGCTATCTATATAAAAATGAATTCCATATCAATGAATCGCATCCAAAACAGTATAACCCCCCAAATTACCAAAGAATTAAACCACCATGTTTCTAATTAAAGACCATAAAAACAAAACTAAAACATGAGAAACTCAATATTTTACTGCTCCAACATAAAAAACAAAAGATGGGCCATTGTTCCCCACATCCACAGTGATTTTGGACCGCATGGAGGGAATCAATAAGAGGACTATGGTTGGAGCACTCATGTCTTGAAGTATTTACTACCCATAAGCTAGAAGATTATATACTCCACCTGAAAATTTTTATTATTGAAAATAATTTTTCATTAATTCTATTGGGGGCCTGAATAACCACACTGACAACAATACATTATAGGATTATAGAAAGAAAACATCAAATGCCTGAACTAACCATATTTAAATAAGAAAGTAAAATTTCCAGACAAGTGAGAAGCTGAATCCAAAAATGGAAACTAAATAGGAATACGTTTATCTTGTACACAATCTCTACCAAATATGGAATAATAATGAGAACTTAGGGATAATAAATAACCATCTTCTAAAAACATCAATCTAGGAACCACATCGGCTAGAAATACATCATCCACATGATTCAAGAATTGAACCACATAGGATGAGAGAAATAAATTCTTAATCTACGATCAATGAACACATATAAATATAGGAACATTAAATTTATCATTAGATAAAATCTCTTAAGAATATGAGACCATCTCTATAAAATTATCAACATAGGGTTTCACTATCTCCTAACCTTGTTGAATACCCAAGATACCCACCACATTCCTTCCATTCAACTCCTCTGGAATGAACCATCAGGTAAGAGTGGTCTCGAACACTTCCCCTATCATCCCACATTGCAATGATGCTAGGATAATCGCATTCCACTAATCTAAATAAGGACCTTGGAATAAACTCAGAACAAGACATGCCCTTATAACATCATGATTTTCCAACGACCTAATGATACTGCCATCTTACTCAATCAACTCCAAAGCCTCTAACAGACCTCGATCACTAATTAATATAGGAAACAAATGAAAATATATTGATCCCACAACTCCATTTGGAGTCTGTGAAAGTCTAACAACTTGAATAAACTCAAAATAAACCTATGTGACCTTTTTAGGTGGCATACAATGCCACAAAAAGAACATAAAAACCAAAATCAACATTAAACTAAAGTCAACCAAAAAGAACATATCATCCCAAAAAACATGGCTCACAAGACAAACACCACAAAACAGAGATGAAATCCTAATTCAAAAACCCCACTTCCATTTCAAAATTCAAAACCATTTTTTCCATGGACATTTTCAAATCCAACAACCAATGTATTAATCCAATTTTCAAAATACATAATCCCACATTTGATAATAAAATCATACCCAGAAAATCATTTTCATTTTTTAAAACCTTTTTTCCCAAAACAAAATCATCTTTAAAAATCCACTTGTACCAACTGAAACAAAATCCATCCATAACTAACACTAAACTCCCAGAATAGGGAGCTAGCTATCATAAAAAACGAGGATATATGGTTTAGTGGACCATTCCACAGGAAATAACTTAACAATAGGATGTCCATGAACAATGCACCTAGCCACCACATGTTCCACTACTTCACATAATCTCACAACATATCATCGGTTCACCAATTTTGATATTCCCCATCCGTACACCAAAAAAACCAAACCAAAGACTCAAATAAATCCATGAATACCCTTGGAAACTCAAGGATCCAAACCAGTAAGAGTTCAAAATACACTTCTTATACCTAACTCTATAGTCCCTAAAGACCTAAAATAAATCTAAAAAATGAATCAAATAACAATGGGATTTTATGATACCATTTTTTCAAGATCTAGGCCAGGATACCATCTGACCCAGTCTTTGACAAGGCCAGATATATTTCCCTGATACTCCCAGGTAGGAGACTAGCACTAATATCAAAGATATCACTAGGGGATTTAATTAGCACAATTAACTACTAGGATAATATAAACCAAATAGACAACACATCACAAATGAAAATAACTGAACATTAATAAACATATACATATGATCTATAATCAATTAAATATAAAAAATAGAACTAAAAACAGATCTAAAACCAAACAGGAACTAAACCTGATCTCTATGTGACCCCTTGGTCACCACCAATATTATGACCATCAATATCCAAAGGAAAAACTAAACAAGAAACATGATCCTTCAAAATAGATCAAATATACTAACACTCAGTGGCACACTTAAGGTGTGAGTATAAACAGCTCAGTAGGTAATAATAAAAAATTCCATTCATTTATTATCACAAAATAGTCCATAAAAACTTTTTTTTTAAATACATTTAGAAAATATAGTTTTATCAATATAGAAAACAATACACCACTTAGTAGAAATTATTTTTAAACAAGACACACATCCTTCATTTTTTTAAATATATTCACTTTTTAAAAACGATTTCAAAACCAAATACTAAAGGTGATTCTGATCCATGTGATAAAAAATGAAATACTTAAAATTAATGAAATGGTAAAAGAAATCAAAATATATCAAAACAAATAATAAAAGTGTAGAAAAATAAAACAAGAACACAAAATCAAGTAATCTTGGGAATTTCATAAACATATATAGAATTAGTCCTTTTACATACACAATTTGTTCTCATATAATGCAGTACGGTGCATCTACATAGTCAATAACCAACTAGAATATCCAAATATGCCTCACCAGTGGTGCATCCCACTTAGACTCTCAGAAAATCCAAGGTGTACCAGGACATTTAATAAGAGTAGATAAGAAACTATCACTCAAACATCTATATTATGGCCAAAAAACATATTATCGTAGTATACGGTGAATGAGGAAGTCCAAAAATGTGTTTTACAAACAATTAATTCACACATGAGACCATGGATAACTAACCCAAAAAATGAAACCACCTTTGTGAGGATCCTCTCCTCAGAGAGACTACTATTGAGGCACCCATCATACATAAATCCATTAACAATTGAAAACTAGTCCTAAACATCATGAAACATTGTGATTTTTTTTGAAAATACCAATATCTTCCAATCAAGCTTTTAATATTTCCAAATAAAATTAATTTCTAAACAATTTTTATAACTTAATAAGAAAACAAAACATACTCAAAAGGATCCAAAAATTCCTTTATCTCATTTAGAAACCAATATAAAATTCAATAATCTGAATAGGCTATTATTTAGGAAGAAAACTATAGAAACCACAATAAAAATCATTGAGAACCAAGTAATATCTCATAAAACATTGGATTTATGAAGAACCATTTGATAAATGAAGTGAAATAAATAAAATAATAAATAATTCAAAGGTGTTAGAAAATCTATGTTTTTATTTATAAAGTACCATCATCATTTCTGTTCCTATCTATCGGTTCAATCCATGAACCTGTGGTTGCTCCCACATGCAATGGAACACCTATAGAGAACCATAGTTGTATCCAATAACAAATCCCATGAATCACCACATTCACTAAAAAAATAAAACAAAAAAATAAGTTACCACTAATCACACAAAAGGACCAAATTACCAACAAACCCAGCAACTTAAACATATCCAAGTCAACGACACTCTCAAAATACCAAAATCTATTTGAAATATCATTTTTCATTTTATTAAGATCTAGTATACACATAACTCTCACCATAATTTTGAAAATCCCTTTGAAAACAAATTTCTCACCAAATTAACAACAGAAAACTACAATTAAAACTTATAATAACACATCAAATCATGATAAACACGTTTATAAATTATTTAAAATTCACACATGCTTGAAATGTAATGTTCTAGAAAAGAAATGGATAGAAACACCTAACAAAACGACATAAAATTGAAAGGGAACCCTTAGAGGGGAAAGAACAAGGCTTAAGAGGCCATCCAACCCCCTATCATCAAAGGGAAAAAAATAAATACATCATCCCAATACTATAGGGTTCAACTAAGAGGGAACAAACCAAATAAAAACCAAGGAACTAGAAGATGGATGAGAAGAGAGAAGGAAAACCACCAAAATACCAAGGGAAATTTACCTCAAAATAGTAGATTAGCATTCATAGTGGGAGGAGGCCCAAGGGAGAGGCGTTTTGAGTACCCTCATGCACAATAAATGACTCAAATAGAGGAGGGATTTATTTGGGCTAAAAAGGAGGGAGGGAAGAGTAAAAATTTAAACATATTAAGGCACATGGTAAAGTCACAATGTTTGGCAACACATTTTTCCAAAACATGAATTAAACTTGTATACCCTACTAGCGATAAGGGACCCCTATATGACTTGGACACATAGTTGTAGAAACAAATCACCAAACATGAGAATTGGCTCAACAAAATTTAGTATCCTCCCCACATGATTTTCACACTGTATCCTCTACCAATGGAAAAGTCATCCACATTTCCTTATATACCACCAAATGGCAACATGAATTGTATTGGGCCTCATGCAATTTGGAACAAGCCATTCTTAGAGCATGCATAAAGACAAAACAGACTTGGAAACTCCAAATCAAAAAAATTATCACCAATAACATAGCTTGAACCACAACCAAAAGAACCCAATACAACAAAAGAATAAAATAAACAAAAATCCATGGTTGGTGTGTGAAATTAATTTTATCAATAACAATTAATACAATTAAATAAATATAAGTAGTATAATTGAATTTAATAATATCAATTTTACAAAAATAATTAAATCCTTTACATTCATTAAGAGAACAAAATAACATCGACTGTGTGTATGTGTGAATTACCACCTCCATAAAGCGGTGTTTCTCATTTTTAATCACCATAAATCTGGGATGGTTTAAAGGATATATTTTATGAATAAATATTTCTCATTTATGTAACAAATAAATATCTAAAATTAACATTTTTTATATACCATCATTTCGTACATTAATTAATAAATTATATCAATAGTTTTGTGTACGTGTAGACTATTGCCACTACGATGGATGAAATAAATTTTTATCACCACTCTTCATTGTTGGTTTCTAAAATGGATTTAATTAGTAAATATGAAAATCATTACATTTTTATTCCTATAAATATTTCATGTTATCAATATCAAATTACATTCCCTTACCCAAGAAGCCTTTATAATACATTATTTTTTAGGTTGGTTTTAGCACCTTTATAAATGATGTTATAATGGTTATTTTATAAAAGATAATTGGATGTCATAAAATGTTAATATATTAAAATATTGATATTATAATTTTTAATTATTTTAGAATGGAACTATTAATATTTAGAATATTTATTATTATATCACACTTATATCATTAAACATGCGGAAATGAAGGCCATCGATATTAATTCTTTTATAAGTCATATTCATGAGTCCCACCTATAGAAAATGGGAATTCAAAAATTATTTAAATACAATGATTTTTATATCTCTAATTATCTTTGAATAATGAGCTTAAAAAACAAACTAAAAAATGACCACTTCTGCAGGAGGTTTTTAAAAAATAAACAATCAAAAGGTATAACAAACAATAATTAAAAAATATATAATCTGTAAATATATTTATGTACTTATAAAATAACTGAAAAAGGGTAATTATGATTATATTTTGTTTTAAGATAATTTTTTAATAGTGTTATGTTCATTATATAGTAGGTTAGTCCATATTTTAGTATAAAAATACATAGATTAATGATTTTTCATCTGAAATTCTTTCCTTTGTGACATATTTTATACTATTCACCTCATTTCATTTAAGTGATGTACATGTTTCCTTATTAAGATGTCATATCATGAAATACCCATTATTAATGATAATTTAAGTTTAATTTAAATTTCATTATCTTTCTAGAGTCTTTGTGTTAAATTCTCCTCAAATTATAAGGGCATTTCATTACTCACATTATTTCTCTAGGATATAATTACACCTCTTTGACTATTATCTTGAAATATTGATCTATTATAAAAAAATTATGATGTTATTTTTTATTTAAAACATCTTTTATCAAGAAATAATGCTTCACAAAAATGTATTCTTCATTTTATGAATATAAAGTTTTTTGAAAATGAAATTTTTTCAATAATAACTGCCAGTGTTTAATTTATTTTTCGTTCATATAAATATTTTTCAATTCTAACCGATGTTCTCCATGTAAGAGTGAAGAAATTATTTTTATCTCTAATTATCATTTTATTCTCATGTGTAAAATTTAAAATAATTGATTCATTGGATTTTTATGATGTGGGTTCTCAAATAAATGTATTGAACCTTTGTATAAAAGAAAATGTTTTCCATCATTTTAAAACCAAATGTTTTAGGTAGTGACCTTGACCCTAGTATCTTGGAGCCAGTACCTGCTTTTATTACATTGGTAAATGATATAACATATCACATCCCAACTGACCAAATAGTTTATAAGTATTGGAAATCTAGATAAATACATGAGTCTAAAATTACATTTGAATAAAAAAATTACTACATATTTTTTATTTTTATGAATAACATTATTCACTCAAGAATATCATTACATATCAATCATAATCCACTTCATGGATTCATGATAATGGAAAAAATTAGGGTGGGATCAAATGATTAGAAAGGGTTATGTATAGTATATGATATCACGAGTCAATAAGAATAATCAACATGGAATGGTAAATAAATTATCACACATGACATTTAAATAATTGTATAAGGAGTAATCCAAATGGAAAGGTAAATTACTAAAAAATCAATAAAATCAATAAAAAAAATGAAATGCATCCATAGATAATTTTATAGTGAAAATATAATAGATAATAATGGATAAAATCCTAATGAGGGAACTTCTTAATCATTGGATTCTAGGACCTTTAGAATCATGTTATCTTTACCATCAAATCCTTTCACAATATATTTTAAACTATAGGTAGAAACCTATTTAATACTAGATTAAATTTATCATATATGAAACATAATATTGCAATAAGGGGATTTATCATACCGAGAACCTCCAATAATTTGTGGTCTAATGAATTCCCCACATATATAATTACTGATTTAATTACTAAGAATTAGCCTTATAATATAATACTCATGTTTAGAAAATAATTAAAATTTATCGAAATTTTCTACGAAAAAATAATAATTTCAATGGATATCTCTTTAAGTATAAATGAAATTATTTTAAACAATAAACATAAGCATGATATATAATATGGATATTTTCAAAAACATATTATCTAATGATCAGTAGAAAGATAATTTTTAAAGAGAAATTTAATGACTAAAAAAATCAAAAATGTGAATGATGATATTTTTTGGGTCAAAATAATCATAAACCATCAACTAAAATAATATGGATGGTGTCAATAAAATATATACCCATTGGATTAATAATAATGGATTGTTTTCATTGATTAATAAAAATACCATAAAATATCTTTAATAACATTCAAAAGTAAATTATCCATTTCATTTTGAAATTGAATTTTTAAAATAGAATATATTTGGAAAATTATTAATTTTTAATTAATTTTATAAAACTAAAAGATCAAAATATTCTTAAAAATGCATGTGTTTGAATGTAACCTTCAAAAATTATAAAATACAAAATTAAATATTATAGTAGTCATGATGGTTAGAAATCACATTCATGTCATGCATGTTTAAAAAATATTCCATTCTCATTTTTTATAAAAGGCAAATGGGAATTATTTTGAAAAATAAATAATGTTCTATTTTAAATATTTTTATTGAATTATAAAAATTGGTAAAAATATCATTGATAAATCATTTTTATGAGGTTAAAAAAAATTAATTTTTTTTAGAAAACATGGTTTTAAAATAAAACATATTTCCAACTAAAGAGAGAAATAAAGTCATTTTTTATAAAAAAATATCTCTATTAATTTAAATAACAAAGAGTTAAAAGAGTGAACTATTATATGAAAATATCATGAATAAATATATTGGAATAAAATAAAATTCTTTGTTATAGAATGAAAAAATAATTCCATCAATTTTAAATTCTAGAATAAATAATCTAGATTAAAATGGAATTGTAAAGCAAACCCCAATAATGACCATAAAGTTGTTGTGAGAATTAAACAATTAATAAATTAGGTGTATCAAATGAAAATAAAAATAATATTTTTGAATATATCATAGTATAATCAAATTTAAAATTCATTATTCACATAATTATATCACGACATAATAAAAAATGTAGAAGTTTATCAAAATGAGTGTAAATTGTGTTAATAAATCTCATACCTTATGCCTCCTTTAGATTGATTGTGATTTAACCTCATGTATAATGGATTTAAAAATATTATTAAATTATTTTAGAAAAAAATAATATTTATTATATCATATATGATACTTTTATAACATATTATCATCCATATGTTAATAATCTATGACTATTTTCACTGTTTTTGGTGTTAATTGCCTTGTTTTATCATTCATTATTTTTCATGAATGTTAGAATTATTGGGAATATTTAATAGTTATATAATCTCAATAATAATAGTCATGATATAATTATCATATATATACATCAATTATACTTTTAAAAACAATCATGAAATTTGGTCATGAAAAATGATGTATGATACGACGATGGAGACCTTAAGCCATACATATTCAAGAGTAACATTTCCATTGTTCAAATAACATTATGAAACAAAGTTGAGTAACATATTATCTTTAAAAAATGAAAATAATATATAATATTCCATATTATATCCTAATATATATCACCAATGTGGTGTGGTCACGAAAAGAGAGTCACATCACATCATGTAGGTGGTAGTCCACACGTACAAAAATGATGTTATCATGTCTAAATGAATGGAATGAAATGACATTAAATGATAGATTTTATCTTTATAGAAAGATAAATATTTCACGAATTTAATAAATATTTTATGTATATCATATATAATCACTAACTTTAAACTTATTAAATTTTATGTAAAGTTTAACGTCCCAGACCCAAACAGTCACACGAACAGTGCTAAATGGGTCGGGTTCTACTAACCTTAGGCGCACCTCCTCAAATAAAAATGGATACCGACTAGAAGTTAGGGTGTAAATAGGTATAGTGGGGAGTCTATACCCTCTCAGAGGAAAAATAATGTATTTGTCAGAGTATAATATAAAACGAGAGACTCTGCAGACTCAAACCAGAACTGCATAGAGGAAGTGAAATTGATAGTAGATAAATTAGTAGAAGTAATATAAAAACAAGTGTAGTTGAATGTAAAAAAACAGCAAGCTGAAACCACTTGTAATAACTACTAGAATAGAAAATTCATCCATCCATAGAAAATCAAGATATATATGGTGCCAATGGCTAACAAAAAGTATCTAAAATAAACAAGTTAAAGATTATCATACAGGAAATAAATCACAACAATGTGAACTCCAGATAGGCATGAACTGAGGTTCCATTCCAAATCATCATGCCACAACTAATATGATCTAGCTCCTAAAGATGATCTCTTTCCAACATATAAATCCATAAAATCTATAAACGTCTCGAAGGGCCCATATAGGGTTTGAGATGAATCTTATTAGGATACCAACCAATGGTGCATACCTAGTATAAGTGTTTATGTATGAATTCTTCTATATGTAAAGTAAACAATACGATGAAAAATGTAAACACAACATCCACTGCTGATCAGCAACCACCGTGGAGTGTCACCTGCTTCGGCCAATATTGGAATCTCAGTCATATAACCCGACACCACATGCCTCCGGATAGCTCATGTCTCAAGTAGTGTCGTCCTGATGGAACACCCTATAATAATAATCGATGCTCGAAAAATCATGTATTCCCCTGTAAGAACTACCAGAGGAACAATGATGCATTTCGTAAAATAATAATCCGAGAACAATGATGTCTTTCCTCAAATAAATAACCAGAGGAAACAATGATATCTGCCCTAAATATCATAATATGGTTGCCTCATCATTACTAACATAAGGATTCTCACCTTCCATATGGCTTACTACCACATGCACCCCCTAACCAATAATAACTAAAAAACTATTAGGGGCCTCTACCCACACAAGTTGTCAAAACCACCTTATCACAGTGTTAACCTATGTTCACATGACTCAAGTCGTGGGTGAACAATAATCACCAAATAAATAATCCATTCCACAAAATCTATAACACCTCATGTCCATGTGACCATGTCACTCATATCTGATGGCTTTGCAATCTAATTAACACGGGCCACGCCCAAACTGATAGTCAAACTGCCTCAATCCGACATCAATGATTCCCAATCCTATGGTCAAACCAATCAAGAAATACAAGACAAGCCCAACCTGTGATCAACATCACTAAAGAATTTTTTGACCATGCCCAACACAACCCAATGGTTCTAGCATATGTAATTAAGAAATTACATATTCCTCACATTTTAAAAAATTACATTAATATGAAAAAAATATAAATAATGGAATTTCACTAGACCAACGACTATCGCACAACAGCACTAAGGTCTTGAATTCCTCTAAAAATCCTATTCATGCCTGACAATATTAAACATACTAGTTTAAAAAAATCATACCAATGATATCCATTTTGGAACCTGGGCCAAAATGTCCCCAAAAGCATCGGCCTTTCTTCTGAACTTTCTCAAACAATTTATGCAATAGGGGTATTACCAAATGCATCCCATTGGTCTGACAATTAATTCAATATGCAATTACAATTAAAAATGGTCTTGCTCAAAAATAACCGAAGACACGCTAATAGATGCATCACCCAAATGTACACAAAAACCCAAAACATGGTATATAACACCCACCTAGAACTAGTACAATGAACATCCTCCAATATCAGCTTCTAATTTGGTCTAAAACATTGTACGTCTACAAAACAAGCAAAAAACACAAACCCATATAACTCAATTTAGAACAAAAATCAAGAAGAATGACTCAAGGGGAATCAATACCTTACTGAGGGGATTCTAATGGATCTAACGATGTTCAAATCTGACATTATACAAAGGAATGTGAAGGTACTGAATCTCCAGCAGCCTATTTTGGGAAACCCGGTGACTCCCTATGCTATCTGCCTAAAAAAGAGACTACATCCCATTTTAAATGAAAAAAAGAAAAGACAAGGTGTGTACATGGGACTGCATGCCATGTGATTTTTTAATTGTTCATTTTGCGGCCACTTTCCAACAAATTACACTCCATATCTTTCTGACATGATTATGCAACATTTACTAGGAATTACATGGCATGTACTTGGTTTTTCATCTCTTCCTCTCAAACATCCCCATGCACAATTTATATCCCTCATACTCGGCTAAACGACACGCCATGTACAAGTACTACCAAACATGTATTTGGCTTAAATTTCTACCTGGACAACACACCCAGATGCAAATTATGGAATTCAAACACGACTAATGGTATATGGAATGTACTTAAGAGTACATGGCGTGTTACCCTTTAATTTCTAGAACTACCCATTTTTTAGTTATCTCAAAAACAACTAAAAAATATGACGAAAAAAACCCATAATGGAAGGGATGAACTATGTTCTTACAAATATCCCCTCTTAAAGAAATTTGTCCTCGAATTACCCTTCCAAGGGTGGAGAAGAAAACATTTCTAGACAATAGCAATCAAAAACAAAAATCCATAAAAGGTTCACTAACCTATTTTCAGTCTCATGGTCCTCTCATAACACATCATCACCCCTGCACCACATTTGGTGCTCCGATGTTGCTTCCAACACCCAATCGTATCTACACCACATCGATTCCCAGGTAAAGGAGGTCATGAATCCCATGGATGCTCAAAATAATACCTGGTCCCTTGCACCTCACCTAGCACACATCCTCGATGCCCTGATTCCCACAACACCTCAAGAAATCTGCATCCCAAGGATGTATCGATGACTATGGAACCTCATACATACTTATATAAATATCACACACCTGATATGGTGCCAAACCCAATTACCAGCATCTGGTCAGTAAAAATTTAACTTCTTCACCTCATGCACTCGAAACAGACCTTCCCCAATAGGATATTCCATAATAAGTAAAAGAAGAAACAGATCACAACCAAACCCACGGTGTACCACTAACCATCATCAGCTCACCAGCCGGCTCATCCCCTCACATCTCCACGATGTTCACCTGGCTTGAAACATGACTTTCCTGAAGCTTGTCCTCCATACGATATTGCACTTGTCATAGGCCACTAACCCCTCATCTAGGTCCCACATTCTCGACTGTGTCCTCCACCGACATCTGAAACATGGCCACCCCTTCCTAGTATAGAACCTGAAACAACTCTAAATGACATAGTCACTCATTGTCCCTGATTACTGGCCATGTGAGAAGGTTTCTTATAGAACCTCTTGAGAAGTCCGGCCTTTCTTCATGCCCAACACTCCTTTGGTGGCCCATCACACTGAGCCCAGACATGCCTTTGATGCCCACACTGAAAGAAAACCACTGCCGAACTTCCACAAAGAGGTATAGCAAATTCCATATCCTGGCAGCCCTCCTAGAAATCATCCTGACATCGCTTCCTGTAATCTGATCCATCACCTGAATCCACTGATTGGCTCAAACTGGATTTTTCCATTGTTTCCCTCATCTATTAGAGCATTATTCACTACCTCTGAGAATGTGGTCAACCTGAAGATGTTTAACTATACATAAATGGTATGTTATAATCCATCCCCAAAACACCCCTCCATTGAGTTTCATATGTTTCCATACCTATTTCAAAGAAATAAAACTCAACGAAGGTAGGTGCATAGTTCATGATGGACATGTCACCCAGCTGGAGGCTCATGAACTCCCGAGCACTCTCTACCCTCAATGTCTCCAGGAAGAAGTGCTCGAAAAACCTGTACTTGAAGACCTTCTATGATAGTCCTTCGTGTCTACGATCCTGAACCTACATATCCCACCTACGCTTTTTCTGGTCCTCTATGCATATACATCACCAGCTTGAACCTCCACCCTGGAGGCATAGAAAGCTACTCAAAGATCATATGCATGCTCTCTATCCAATTCTTAACCACCTATGGACCACCCTCACCCTGGAAAAGAGGTGTGTTATGCAGATGGAACTCACTTTTCAGACATTCCATTGAGGCCTTTTTACACTGTGAGGCTCTATCAATCCCCTAAAAGACACTAACTACACTAGAGTAGAGTTGCCCATCGATCCATGGCCCGAACACTGCCATACCCGGCTGTTGCTCTTCCTTCACTGGATCCTAAACCTGATCTTGTCCCTAAGCTTATACCACTGGCTCATGATCTGCCTGTCCCTCAGGTTTTAGAACATGATCATGCTCATGTGGCACTGTACGATCACCCTCATTTCCTTCCATCAATCCATCTAGGAGGAACCTATTGAATACCAGAAATGGTCGAACAACCCATATATATAGAAATATATATACAACGTAGATAAGAAAAGCAGTAAAGAGTCATTGCATAACAACTACCCTTACTCCCCCACCGCAACCATGCCCTATGGTATCCCTGCCTCATGGCCTACTTACATGCCCTTAATAGATCCATGTATCAATAGTACCTTGGTCCATGCCCGTCCTGACAACCAACATTCCCTCAATATGAGGATCAGTTAGCCAAATATTGATGATCAAAATCACCTCAACCATAGTAACTATCTGCTCATTCAAGAGTTTGACCCAAATAACCTACCACAGTCAATTATACAAATATATATATATATATAATGGAATATTACATTGCAATCAAAAAGAAATTCTATTGGGATTTTTACCCTTCACATTTCGAAATAATTTATATCATGGAAATTGATATAATTCACATGGTATTATAACTTCACAAAGAAAACATATAGTTATGAAATTGAAATACACTAAAAATGTGGCTATAAAAAGTCCATGCAAACTCGTCTTGCCATACTGGACAAAGTTCCAATTCATTTTACCCTTACCTCATATGGTTAAGGGTCAAATATCACAATCAATAACAACAAATACCAAGTGAGACACCAAGGTTGAAATCATAAAAACAATAATTTGAGAAAATTAAAAACATGGATTCCCATCCATGGTAACTTGGTCCATCCCTAGTACCTAGGGCTGTAGGCACCCATGAACATGCTAGATACCTAGTTCCAATAACAACCTTTCTCTCGTCTACCATATCCCAAATATTAATCCAACAGAAATAAAAGGTAGTATCGATCTCATTAGTAGTTAGTAAAAAGTTGCTATTAAATCTCTATTAAGAGAAACCTTTGATTCCACATTGTAATGTCCCAGACCAGAACAGTCACCCGAGCATTGCTAAATGGGTTATGTGTTACTAACCGTAGGTGAACCTCAATGAATGCAAAATACTGCTGACTAGAAGGGAGGGTGTAAAAAAATATAGTTGGGAGGATATACTCTCTCAGAGTAAAATAAGGTACGGGTCCGCGTATAATATAAAATGAGAGACTCTGTAGACTCGAAGTAGACCCGTATAGTTGAAGCTCAATTGATAATAGATAAACCAACTGAAGAAATATAGAAACTAGTACCACATAATTTAAACAAAACAGCATGGTGAAACCACTTGTAACTACTACTTGAACAACCAATTCATGCATCCATAGCAAGAAAAATATATAAAAAGGTGCCAATGGATAACCAATAGTAGCTAAAATAAATAAGGTAAGCATTATGATACATGAAAGAAAGAAAAAAAAAAGTAGACTCCAGTTAGGCTTGACCTCTTGGTCTATACCAAATCTTTTTGTAACAGCTAATATGATTCATCTCCTAAAGTTGATATCTTTCTTGCACATAAATCCATACAATCTATATGCTTTACGAAGGGCCAATGTAAGATGTTAGATGAATTTAAATAGGATAACTCCAAATGGTGTGTACCTAATATATTTGTTTAAGAGAGAATTCATCAATATGTAAAGTAAAAAAGTATGATTCCCAATGTAAACATAACTTCCACTGGTGCTTAGAAACCGCTGTGGAGTGTCACCTACTTTAGCAAATGCCGAAATCTTAGTTATATAACCTAGAACCATGTGCCTCCTAACAGATGGTTTCCCATGTACTGACGTCCAGATGGAAAGCCAAAACAATTGTAACCCTTGCTTAAAAGCTCATTTTGGACCCTGACACAATAATAGATGGAACAACGATGCCTATCCTTTAATAATAATAGAAGGAACATCGATGTCTATCCTAAATAAATAACTGGATGAAATAAAATTATCTGCCCTCAATCTCATATCCTAGTAGCCTCATCGCTACGAACCAAAGTCTCCTCACCTTTTACATGGATTCCTATGGAAAGAACGCCCAAACAAATAGTACCTAAACCTCAACTATTGGGGGCCTCTATCCACACGAGTACTCCAAACCACCTCATCACAGATTCAACCAATGTGAACATAAATCATGTGACAGAAAAGCGGTTATAACCAAATAAAGAACCTATGCCACAAAATATATGACACCTCAAGTCCATGTGACTATGTCACTAAAATCTGATGGTCTTTCAATCCATGTAACCCCAGCCATGCCTAACATGGAAGTCACACTGCCTCAATTCGACATCCATGACACCGAATACTATGGTCAAACTACTCATGTAATCCAGGCCAATCCCAAACTGTGAGCAACATCACTCAAGAATATTCAGGCCATGCCCAACACGACCCAAAGGTTCCAGTATATACAATTCATCAATTACATGTTTATCATTTTTAAACAAATCACATAATCCAGAAAAATAATCTATGCAGTTGAATTAGACAATCCCAATAGCTATCACACATCATCTCTGAGGACATGAATTCCTCGAACAAGCCTAATCATGCATTAACAAATTAAACATACTAGTATAAAAACAAAGTACACTAATTATAACCATTTTGGAATGCTGGGAAAAATTGTCCCAATGAGCGTCGGCCACTCACCCGACCTTGATCAAACAATTTAGTTAATAGGGTATGCAAAAAGGCATCCCACGAGTCCAACAATTAATTCCAGATGAAATAGAAAATAAAATGGGTCTCGCTGAAAATACCGAAAGGCGTGCCAAAGGCCGTGCCACCCAAATGTCCACAAAAATACCAAACAAGGTATGAACCACCTACCTCAAACTGGTACGACGATCCTCCTTTGATATTAGCTTCTTATTTGGTCCCAGACATGGTAGATCTATAAAAATCATAAATTATCAAGCCCCTCTAACTCAGTTTAGAATGAAAAAAAATGAATGAATCAAGGGGAAACTGGGCCTTACCGTGGGGGTTCCAATGGATCTAACAATGTTCAAATCTGATGTGAGACAAATTATTTGGAAGGGATTGAAACTTCAACATCCTAGTTTGTGAAAACCAGTGACTCCCTATTTCCTATGCCTTTAAACAAGGCTACTGCCCAATTTAAGTGAAAAAAATAAATATTCAAGCCATGTACATTGGACTACATGTCATGTGGCATCTTTGACTATTCATTCAGTGACCACTCTCCACTGACATAAATTCTATATCTTTCTGACATGATTACATGGCATGTACTTGGCAGTACACGATGTGTACTTGGTTTTTTATCTCTTCCTCGATAACTTCCCTACACACAATATATATCCCTCATACACGGCTAGATGAAACGTAGTGTACAAGGAGTAAAGAACGTGTACATGGTTTATATTTCTACTTAGCCAACAAGCCCATACACTATGTATGGCATCCACACACAGCCAAGGGTACATGGCTTTTACTTAGGAGTACACGATGTGTAACCCTAAAAGTTCCAGAATACCCCATGTTTCCTAGTTTTCTCAAAAACAACTAAAATATTAAATGAAAAAGAAACCATTACCAAAAAAATAACCAGTTTCTTATATAAATCCTTAGTGAATGGTGAATCACATCACTTCGTGAGACGTTAGTCCATCGTACAGACGAGTGAAATTATTTCATCCCATATGGAATGGACCATATATATATTTATAATATAATGAAATTTTTTTTAAAATATATTATTTATAATAATATATATATTTATATTAGATATATCATTATACCCAACCTTGAGAGGTGAAAATAGAAAAATGAAAGTCATCAGTTCACGAGGCTACAGTCTATCATACACATGAATGATGATTTCGTAACCCATTTGATGAAAGTGGAGATGGTTTTTGGACATGAAATTATTATAAAAAATCCTAGTATATGTATCATATTATGTTTATTATATCACTGTGTTTTATTAATAATAGATGTAGGTGGAGAAAGAAATAGAATAACAATTCTTAGTGAAGATCATTACCACATATTTGTGTATCATCCTTAGGTTTTCTCTAAAGCTTTAAATGGATGCATTTCTTAGAAAAATATGGATTATTGTGATATGAAGGGAATTTGGGAAGTGATTTGGTTAGGTATTTGATAATCCAAAATGGAGTGAAGGTGTGAATAAGAGAAGATTGAGGGTGGCATTTTATAAGTGGGGTAGAGAACAAAATTAGTGGTTTTTAAAAATCAAACAAGTGCTCCAAAATTAATCATTAGTATAAAGAAAGAAAAATGAAAAATTATCAATTATTATATGTTTAATAGTCTAAATATGGACATGAAATGGTTTTTATTGAAGTATATAGATCATATTCCATTATAATTTCAGTCTAACCCATGGTAAATAATTCTTTAACATCACTGTAGTAATTAATTTTTAGGCCTTCCACTATTTATTATGAACAAAAAAAATGTTGAAAGTGTTATATATTATAAAATATGAAGATTTAAAATAATTAACCCTTTTTCAAAATTAAATTCATATATGTGTGAAATATTAATTTAAAATTAATCTTATAGATTGATGCGAAAGAAGACTTTGAAAGAAAAAACATAATACAGTAATAACAGTATATATATCCATTGATAGACCACGTTACCCGCAATACCTAGTTCTACAAAACTATAATACAGTAATAACAGTATTATTAAAATATTATTATATTTATCACATACCTATTTTAATTGAGGGAGTAAATAATTTTAACTAAATTATAAAAATATTTTTAACACATGTTTATATATGGAATCTTTTTGGGTCCAATAAATCAAAAATGAAAATAATAACCAATTAAATATAAATGATATGTTTTATGAGAAATTTTTTTTATTCACACAAAGGAATTTTATACTAACAAACTATACAAATAAATATAAGTGAATGTTATTTATGAAATTTATATCATATACATTGGTTTTTTTCAACTCATCCTATACATTTTCATGGAATAAAAAAAATCAAATTTGAAATATAAAAGATGTATTTTTTGTAAAATGAAGTTTAGTTGACTTTTAATGGGTGACTTCTTTTAAAAATAAATTTTGATATTTTTAAATTTTTTTACCAAATAAAAATAAATTTTTAAGTATAAATGTAAAAATTATGTTTGGTAAATGTTGTTGTATTTTTTTGAGAAGATTAATTTTTATTAATACTGAGATACACTGTATTTTATTTTATAACTAAATTTTTATCAAAATATATAAGATATATAAAATTATTTTAAATTGATATTAGTGTATAATTATTTAATTTGTGAATATATTTATACAATTTAGCCTATTTTTTAAATTTAAAATTTAAATTGAATATAAAAACATTTCAAACTTTTGAAAATTTTACCTTTAGAAACCAGTTGTCTCATTTAGTCTAGAAGATTAATTATAAATTAATTTCTATCACTTATGTCATTTAAATATGAAAAAAATGATTAAATATTTTTAATAATCATAATTTATAATATCTAATATGTCCAACATAATTTTTTAATACTAATCTTTAGTGAGAACATTTATAATTAATCCCGATGATTAAGATAAAATGAGTTTACTGAGGGACTAAATATTATACATAAGGGAAAAATG
Organism: Viscum album; assembly: GCA_963277665.1. NCBI lineage: Eukaryota > Viridiplantae > Streptophyta > Magnoliopsida > Santalales > Viscaceae > Viscum > Viscum album. Next base: position 41,720,090 of record OY728157.1, read on the forward strand.
AACTAGAAACTTTTTTCAAAACACATTTTATGGAAGTATTTAGACCATATAACCTATTTTAATAAAACTTCTTCAATAATAGAGTAATATTTAGTAAAGTGGACTTACCAATATTGTACAGTTTATTGTATTTATAAGAATGCCGCTCCTCATTCGCTATAAAAGGGAACTCACCCCTCACTTATTCGCACTTATAAATACATTTGGATTGGAAAATAACTTCATATATCATAATAAATAACCTAAATTAAATATATAATCCTAAATTTGGACATAAATGTGACAATGTAATTCCTTTGGTGAAAACCAAATCGTGTTTCATGAAGAATATGTAACATTCGTCAACATGATTTTTTTTGTTTCATTCAATAATCCATACAATTATCATTATATAAATGTTAAATAATAATATAAGTATCATAAAAAACATGATATATTGTTATTTTTAGGTTAATACCAATCAAATTAACACATTTTCATCGAATGAGAAACACAATCATTATTCACGTGTATGACAAACTACAACCTCACAAACAGATGACATTCATTCTTCCATTACCACCATTAATGGTTGTGAATAATGATGGATTTATAGTTTATATATGATATATATGATATATATTATTTATTTATGCTTCATTAATTATTATATATCACATAAATTTATGATTTCTATTTTATGGGAATACGATAATGTCGTTTTTGTGTACTATAAACTACGGCCTCGCAAAGCGATGTAATTCATTTATGGTTTATATGATGTGTATTAATGATATTTTTCATATACATATATTATATATACACATAATATTTATACTATAATCATAATATACATATATATAATTTATTTTTCCTTCTTTAAAAACAATATGAAAATTGAATGAGCATTAATGCACACATAGGTCATACCATCTCCATGAACGATGTATTTCATTTCATATTTCTATCATTTATATATAATTATAAATACATATATAATGAATAAATATGATATTTATATGTTGATTTACATTCTTTAAATTATTAAATAATGATCTTAATATGTGGATATAGAGTAACAAGTAAAAATATGTATGAAAAACCAAGTGGTTATACCCAAAACATAACATAAATGTGGAATTGTTAAAAAAAGGACAATATAAAGTCATAAGTAAATAATATATGATATTAAATATATTAATATTGTTCAATTATAGTTATATAATAAACTTATAATTATTATATAGGGCTTTTTATTGAGCATGTCGAATGTCCAGACTTAAGGTAAGGGGATTTGTAGTCTCACTTTTATTATTGTAAGATTTATTCCATATTCATTACTCATTTTTTTGGTTTCATATACTTCCATATAATATTTTATACTATTAATTTAATTTATTTAATGATATTAGAATTTATAATTTATTTAATATTTTTATAGATCACACAATTAAAAGGTTACCCAATTAGTTTTGTCTGCATTTTCACTTACATAATACAGATGTCATATTGACCACCAATTTCTCATATGTAGTGTATATCCAAAAAATTAATTTATATCATTATTAATATGTATAAAATTATTATTATTTACATATCTATTTTAGGGTCTCTCTTCTATGGGGTTTACTATTCAAATGTTACCAAATTAGTATGATAATTTTATCTCAATTAGCCTTCCTCGAGACATAGGGTATGTTATAAACCTATAATACATTATGAGGTGTATATATTGACCCATTGACCAATTATATCATGAATGTACTTATTTTAATTTTAATTTAAGCTCCATGATATTTTATTCTTTAATAGAGATTATGATTTAATGTTAAAAAATTGGAAACATTTTATTGCTTCAATACCATTATTTATTTATATTGTCTATGATTATGCTTCCATTGATGAAATTTTATGATCCATATCCCAATAATTATAATTAATTCTCCTATCATCTAGATATTTTTGAAATATTCATGTAATTTTACCATTTTCCACTATTTGGTACTTAAGATAATTGAGAATGTGTTTTTATGAAAATACTACATTATTTCTCTCTTCTGTTAGATACATGTGTTCGTTCAAAATAATATTTTAAAAATGTTTTAAATGATATTTCAAGATCATTTTATATGAATAGGATTTTTAAAATTCATAATATTTAAAAAATGGTTTATAATAAATATTAAAAGCTTCCTCTTTTAGTTTTTTAGTTTATTTTCAAAGAAAATGGTTTTTATGTGTTTTATGAATTAAAAATATCAAAAAATAATAATAATTTTATCAATAAATATTAAATATTTTAAAGCATACTTTTTATCTTTTAATATTGTTTTTAGAGAAAAATAATTTGAAAATTTTTTGTTGTCTTAAAAAATGATTTACACGGTAATGTTATTTCCCTTAAGAAATGAACCATGTGATCTTACAAAAATCCACATCCATCTAAGAAGGCATCATTTGATATGGTTTACGATTCCCTAATGACATGATCCAACAAATTTTTTTATTATTTCTTTTAATGCTTCATGTAAATGATGTCATGTTTTTTATGAAACCCATTTCTCATACATAGGTTATATAATGAGAAAATTCTTATGAAATAAGATTCTTTTTGTGGGTTATTCTATGTTAAAATGATTTACAAAACATGATTTTTTATATTTTATGATATTATTAGATTCTTATGATACCCATTTCATTTAATGGGTTATGATATGATGAATGTTTATTATCTTGTTGTATACATACTTATGATTTCATTATGTGACATGTGGGAATTATATCTCCTTACAATGAATTATTTAATGATAAATGTTATATGAGATAATAGGGTACATGGGTGCTCATCCTAAGCCTAGAAGAATTGGGTATAAGGGATAGAATCCCAATCCTAGAAAAATATTATACAAGGAAGGGAATATCAAGACAACAATAAGAGTGTACACATGAGGCCATCCCCATCCTAGAACAAGAGATTGCTCTAGAGGCCATAAAAAGACCAAAACAAGAGGGTATAGAAGAATTCATCCCATGCATGAAGTAGGGAAAAAGTGATTAACCCAGTCATAACATGTTATGAAGTTATTATTAGGTAGACTTGGAATATGATTTTAAATTCTTATGTGTGTTCCACAATTCTTTTTTTTATTCCTATACTATTTTCTCATGCATTATTCTCTAGATTCCATAAAGATTCATGTATTATGATCTTCAAATCATTATTCAAAAACTCATTTTTATTCTCATTGATATATAGGGTTTTATCTTCTAATTATAATCCCATATTCACCAACCATTATGTATGTTATGTTTACATATTTTCTTTTGGTTACCCTAACTGATCATATGATTTCACACTTCCTTATCTATCTTTTACACATTTTATAAATAATGGATTTAAATAGGAGTTATAAATAAGATGATATTTCTAGGAAACATAAAATAACATTCACTATGTTAGATTATTCCATTCTAAGTTTCTAAATACACCATACTATTATGATCCCTGGGCATATTCTTTTCTAATATGATGAATACTCATCTAAATTGATGTAATATCCAAGTATGTTTAGTACAGGTCTCTATAATATTGATCGTATATAATATGGATATATTGGGGAAATTGAATGTCCAATTATCATCGAAATTTGAATATTTAGAGAGAAACATAATGAATGAAAAAAATAAATAAAACTGTGAATGTCGATACTTTCCATGGTAAAAATTATCATAAACCATGCATAGAAAGAATAAGGATGGTATCCATAAAATATAAACACATTTCAGTAATAATAATGGGTTTTTAATTAATTAATAGAAATACTATAAGAGATCTTTTAAAATACTCTTGATGAATATAATCTTTTCATTTTCAAAATATGATTTTAAAACATAAAAAATTTTGGAAATAATTTTCTTTGAAAATAATATTTTTAAAACTAAATTTTCACAATTTTATTGAAGATAATTTTATTTAAAAAAAATATGAAATATATAAAATAATTTTTAAAATATTTGAGTGGTCATGACCTTTGGAAATTCTGTTGATACGGTACATGTTAAAACAACAATTTATTTATCTTTTATAGTAATATCCAAACAAGCATTTTTTTGAAAACTATAGAAGGATTCCTTTGAAAAAAATAGAAAGGAAAAAATGAAAAAAAAATTCATTCATTAACAATTTTGAAAACGTAAAAAAAAATTAAATACAATTTTAGAAAACATGATTTTGGAAGAGAATATATTTCCGACAAAAAAGAGAAATGAACTGATATTTTCATATAATATTGTACCAATTAATTTAAATTCCCAAGAGTCGAAAAATGGTTATATTACTTTAAAATATTATTAATTACAGTAGTAAAATAAAATTAAGTGGCTTATTTAACAATAAGCAAATAATTTTCTTTTAATTGAAATTCCATAATAAACAATCTCAATTAAAATGAGATTTTTATGTAAATTGTTGCACTTGTCATAACATTGAAGTGAGAATTAATGATTGAATAAATTGCATATATAAAATAAAAATATACCTAAAACAATTGTAAATACATAATAATAAATGAAAAATTCATTGTGAACATAATATTTTAATGACATAATCAACAAAGTAGAAGTTTAACCCAATAAGTGAAAATTGAGTAAAGAAATCCCTTACCTCACCCTTAATTTTGGTTGAAAATGATTTAAAATCACGTATAATGGTTTTAAAGAGGATATTAAATTATTAAAAATCATATTAATATATATTATATTATATATAATCCTTTAATATCATCTAATCACTCATTTTTTAACTATATTTCATTATATTCAATATTTTGGGTCTTAGTTGCCTTATTTTCCCATACATTCTTTATGATGAATGTTATTGTTCTTAAATATATTATATAGTTATATAATCTCTATAATAATAATAATTAAATAATTTTCATATTTATACAAAAATTATACACCAAAAACATTTCATGAAAGTTGTTTATGAAAAATGAACTATGTTATGATCATAAAGACTATAGGTTGTATGATCGCATGAGTAACATTTCCATTTTTGAACAATCATTATTTAAATAAGTAATGTTCTATATTAACTTTAAATAATGATAATAATACCATATATACCATATTATATACTTAAATATATCTTCTATTTGGTATGGTGATGAATAGAAAATCAGATTGCTTCGTGCAGGTGGTTGTTTACAGGTACACAGATGACATTATCATCATTACTATAACACCCCGGCCCCTCTAGGATAGAGCTGTTGAATTAATTGTGATATTTCCATCGTTTTAAGGAATGAAAATCCCGAAGTAATGATCAGTTTAGTAGTCTTTATAAAACTATATACATAGATTTAACACAAATTACATTGAATAAAGGTTACAAGGTACAACACATAACAAAACTAAAAGCTGCAACCACATGAAATCAATAAATGAACTCCTCTTCATCACCTATTAAAGGTAAAAAATTAAAGGGGCTAGATAAAATGCTTAGTAAGGGTTACAAATAGGGGATGCATGAGTACAATAATAAGTGAGCCAAAATTAATCTAACATAGTCAATATGGCATAACGAATAAATGAAAAACTAATGTCATTAATAATCTGAGAATGAAACTGCATCCACAGATTTTGTCAAAGTGAAAACCTCATGGATAATAATAATAACTGATAATGAATAAAGATAATTCTTATTAATTGGACATCATGTATCTGGAACATGAAACCATAATACTATAAAAAATGTTTAGTTCTATGATTAAAACCCGTCTGTTTTTTGGAAACAAAGTCGAAGGGTTTATCGCCAAACCGATTGGTCTCATGATACCTACCAATGCATCTGGGGTCTATAGCAATCCCCACCCGACACTAAATATCCAAAGCATTCATTATACATTTATCAAATACAAGATCAATATTCCTTTTTAAAACTCGTATATATTAGAGTATACGGATTCATCAATATTTCCATAATTAAAATAACATTCCAAATAATCACTGTATGTAAAATGGTATACAGTTTAGAAAAAAAACATATCCATCACATGATATTATGTATATTTAATATAAATTTAATTTCAAATGAAAATTGATGTCAAATGGGTAGTAGGTACACAACATAAGGATTATTATGTGCATAATACAAAGTTAGTCACAACAAAAAGCTAGTTGATACAAAGTCCCTTACCACAATGTAATCAGTCGAATCATATGACCAAAACATAATGAAAATAGAATGAATCATTGAATAAAATTAATATAATGTAAATAATTTTATTAAATATCAAATGGAGGTACACATATACCACATACAAGAAATAAGTGGCGAACAATGAAAATCTCACAAAAATAAAAGTGAGATGAGAAACCCCTTACAAACATTTCGCCATGGTAATGAGTGTTATTGCAAGAGATTAATGAGAGGTAAAGGGGTATTATATTATTTATATTTCATAAGGGAATTATGGGGGAGGGGAAAAACATACCCCATTATTAGGTATTAAAAATAAATGAGCACAACATAGGGGATATTCTTTAACAAATGTGAGAGAGAGGATTCCTTACAAAGAATGTATCATTAGATTGAGGAAACATCAATGACATAATTATGTGTGACAAACATAAACCCAAAAAATAAATTTTGATATATAGAATAAAACAATCATATGTCATTCACACATATTGATGGAAAAATGTAACCAATTAAATATAAATTTAACTCAAAGAATGAAAATTGAGTTAAGCAATCCCTTACATTATGCTCGAAGGTGTTCTTGATTGTTCTTAATGACCTGAATAATTAAATTTTAGATTCATTAATTAATAAGTACAGAACCTAATAAAAATTTAATTGATATTTTATTACCTTATTAAGTTCATTAATGGCATTTTAATGGGTTTAATAGATACAATTTTATTATATTGGAATCATTTTCTTACTTGGATTCACGATTTGTTTACTTGTATTAATGAATTGAAGTTGGTTTGAAATATGTTTAAATATCCAGAATTGTTAATATACATTATTAGTGACATTAAAGAGATATAAATGATCTTATAATGATTCTTGTTATATACCATGAGGATGACTCATTCGATGAGTTAAAAATAAACTGTTGAATTTGGCTTGGCATTTTTGTGCTCAATAAACTTGTTTTGTATTATTATTCCATATTATGTATCTATAAATATTCTAGAAAATTAATCAAGATAAAATATATATATTATGACCATGTTAAACCATAAATATTGTTTCATTACAAGTAATGAAGTAACTATTGTAGAAAGAAACTTCATCGTCCACGAATGATATAAATAGGAACCTCATGGACATTGATTTCGTTTATAAAAATAAAACTGAGGAAGTAAGAATGTTTATGATGGTTCTTCCATTCACATGATATAAATCCAGTATATATATAACAGAAATGTTATCATGATCATTTGGATAGAGGAGGTTAGGAGAGGATATCAAATGAAGATAAATTCAAATGAAACTAAAAGAAAAAGAAAGGTGTTTTACCTCTTGAAATAACTTCCTCGAGAACCTCCCTAAGGGAAGGGATTTTGGTCGTTTGGAAAGACCAAGAGATTCCTGGTCATGAGGAGTGACTAGGGAAGGGTATTTGGGAAGAAAATTGAGGAGATTTAAGGCTTAGACGTATGAAGATAAGAGGGAGAGGTGAGGGGTTTTTATAGGGGAGGAGAGGGGTAAATTTTGAATATTTAATTCATTATTTTAATATTTCCCTCAAGAAAACAAGTACTGTTGTTTCAAGTTACACCCTAAGAGTAATAATTGCATGTGAGTTCTCACCAAGTGGACTTGCATCACTTAAGATGTAATAAATTTTTTATTTAACTGATAATTTGTATATACATTATTTTATCGTATTTCATTATTCATAAAAAATTCTACAATTTTAGAAAAATCCCAAAAATTTACCCTAACCATTTTTTGACGTGTTGAATTAAAAATTGAACTCCATTTACCAAATTTAATTTTCTAAATTTTATTAATTTAATTTTTAAATAAAGTCATAGTTAATTTGAAAAATATTAATCATAAAGGTGCAATTAGTTTTTTTAATTGAAAAACTAATTAAGATATCATTATATTATTGCCTTCATAAAATAAAATAATAATAGTATTTACTATTAATAAGGGTCACATTACTATTCATATTAATATTTATAAGGTTATTTTACTATTCACAAAAAAAATAATGTTGTTTCTATCAGACTACAAATGACTTTCTGATCACAACTCTAGTTGACCATTAATCTAAATTCAAAATATAGAAGTGGAAAATTTAGACTTAATGGATAAGTTTTGAATATCTATTAAATAACCCAGTGTTGTTTCAATGGAACACAATGAAGAATAGGATGTATTTAAGAGAAACTTACCATATAATGTTTGGGGTGATACATTATTCCCTCCTTTGAAGAATTGCGTCCTCGCAATTCATTTTATAACCACAGAAGAAAGCTCTTTGATATTCTTACAACATATTCCATCGCAGAGGATCGTCAGGTGCGTTCATTGAAAAACCAAAATTGATTCTCAACTCCTCTAGTTCTCTAACCCAGATACACCTTGGATAGAAGGGGTTGAACTCTTGCATCGAACAATCAATCTTTAAGAGGGATGCTCGAATAGTAAGAAATTAATGAAATTTCCAAATGGATCAACACACGAAGAACTTGCCGAACTATGTCTTAACTGAGAAAATCTTAGCCATAGATTTTGTAGTAGAGGCTAAAACTGGGGAGTTAGTACATGTAGGCCGCACAAAGGTTTCCCTCCAATGTAGCCTCTTGAAAACATAACCTGGCCGTGTATTTCAAACATAGGGTGAAACATAGGAAAAGACCTTCATGGTATTTTTCACTTGGTCTATACTCGGCCAATTGTGTTGTGGCTATACGGTAGTAAATGGAAGAATTCCTTTGAATGGTTCAGAGAATGTCCATGTAACACCCCAAGATTTCATAGTGTGTTATTTCTTCAAAATAATTTAATAACTTGCACTACACGCAACACTGATTTCAAGCGCACCATGACTTAGCAAACAAGCCGTTCAAAAGAGGTTATGAATAGTATTAACTAAATTTTAAACTTTATATAATCCTTATAATTTTAGAATCCATATTATCTGTTTCTTAGAAATAATGTAAGAACAAATTCATTTTTAGTATTGCGCTTTTACCAACTTTTAATAGTGAACCCTTTTCAAATACAACATTTTAAACTTTTTTACTAAATAGGGACATCAAAAATTTAAAATGTAACACCCCAAGTGTAACATCCCAGGTAAATAAAGAATAAATAATTTTCATATTTATTAATATTTACGAATTAAATATTAATTTTATTTTAAAGGGGTTGCTATGTTCTATAGCGTACCCGATACGCAACGATGAGTTTCTTTGAAACTTACGTAGCACACTAGTAATAAAATAATATTATTTTAAATGTTAGTTAACAAGTAGCCGTTGTACTGGAGGGAATGGAGAGAAATAACTAAAATATGATTGGATATGTTTTTAAATGTTTATACATTTACCCAATAAAAGATAAAGGCTTAAAATACGGAAAGAGTTCAATTTTAGGGCATATATACTCTAATTTTCACTAAAGGTTCACTTATCACCTTTTAATTGTGAACCATCATTAAATATAGTTTTGATTACTCTTATACTTTATTTTGGACCAAATATAACTCTTCTTTAGAATCAGGACATTAAATTTTACTTTGTGTAAATTTTTGGTATTTTTCTGATAAAGTTCATTTTTTTATGAATAGTGTAAAATGTTGTATTTTAATTCAAAACCTCTTTTTAATATAATTTATTTATATGATTAGATTATTATTTTAATTGGTTTTAAAGTGAAATTAGAAAATATTTTTACCAGTTAATCCAATGGTGGTCATTGGAATCAATTTCACTTTGAAATTGGACTTAAACTGGTGTCAATCTTTTGATACTTATTGTTTCACAAAAACACGCTATTTGTCATGACAGCGAGAATTAATTATTAAATTAATTAATTTGACTTATATGTTTTGAATTTTGTAAAATGGACTTCATTTTTGAATTCGGAATATCAAATATAGCTTAGGGTGAATTTTTGGTAATTTTCTGAAAAACATCAATTTTTGATGAATAGTGAAACCACTAAGTGGTAATCAAGCAAACTGATTTTTCAGTTAAATGAAAGTTTACCACTAATGTGTATTGAATTTTGAAAATCCGACATACATGGTTGTCATTAAGAAGTAAAATGTGGTTCAATGAGATTATAATAATTTTTTGGTGAATAGTAAGTTATTAAGTTCTTAATCGCGATTAGAGGTAATTAGTGTAATTTAAGGTAAAAATGATATTATAAGAATGTGAAAACACCATGACACTTGTCCTACACCTATTGGGTGAGTCATGGCCGACCAAGACAAGCCATTGGCCAACTTGGGGACCCCATGGAGAAACTTTGGTTGGGAAATGACATAAATAACTTTTTATTTAATGTTAAAATTAAATTGACACAAACATGAGTTGTTTTACTAAAACAATTTTTAAGTAGGGTTAAACAGGTCCAAATTTTGATTACAAATAGTCATTGGAAATATAAAAATATTTCCAACATCATAGTGGTTTTTTTATAATTTTTATACATTATATAAATTAAATTATATATGACATAATAATGATGCAGCGATGACATCATTATTTGACGATTTAAATAAAATGGAAAGATAATGTAAAATCTATGAACTACACATGTCCGAAACTTATTGGATGAGTGGATTTAGAAGCCTTATCACCTTATCCATGAATTATATCAATGTGGGACCTTTTAAAACCGAAACACATTTTCAAATAAAGTAATATTTCTTTACTTTCCAAAAGTTCCCCTCCTCTCCTCTTATAAAAGGCCCCCACCTCTACCCCATTTCACACACTTCTCAAGCCTTTGGCTCGGCCAACCCCTGCCCAATTACTCTCTCCACATCCCTCTCCTCATCCTAGAGGATTTTCTTTGGGAATAATCCTTTCAAAGGAAGCCTCTAGGCTCAAATCAAAAGGGAGTTACACTTTTAAAGGTAATTTATTCTTTCTTGTTCATTTGTTTTATTTTGCTTCTCCAACCCTCTAAACTCTTTTTATTTACTAATTTTGTAACAACACCAGTATCTTCAATATACTAGGATGTTGTTATAATATTTATTTGAGCTACACTCTCACACAACTACATAAAATGGTTAAAGAACATACGGTTTCCGTGGATGGCGAAATTCTGCCTCCCGAAACGATGATTGTTCAATACTCATTTAACACCTTCAAGGGTGGCCATTATGATGTCACTATTTATATATATGATATATAATATGTTTATGTTTTATTTAAGCTTCTGTATTTTTCATTTTTGGCATACCTTCATGGTTTCCATTATGGGTAAACACGATATCTTCATTTAAGGAAGTGCGGACTACCGCCCCCTAAAAGTGATGTGATTCGTTAATGCCATATGTGGGACGTGTAAAGGATGGATTTAAAGTTATTATATATGATGTTATACTGGAATTATAATATACCTCTATATCATTATTATTTCATTCCATTAAAGTTTGAGATAGAAATGAAAGTAGCGTTCATGCGTACGTACGGCTTACCGTCTCCATGAACGGTGCATTTCATTTCTTATCCCCAAATGTAATGTATTATTAAAATTACATGTATATAATGTATATATATAATTAATGATATATCTAAATGATGAATATAATTCTGTAATTAAAATATACATACCTCTCATTTAGTTTTAATTCCACTAATATGACAAAGAAATGAAAGTAGCATTCATGCGTACGTACGGCTTACCGTCTCCATGAACGGTGCATTTCATTTCTTACCTCTAAATGATTATGTAATATATAAATACATGTATATTCTGGATATATATGATATATATGATATCCAAATCAGGAATTTCATTTTGGATATAAAGAACTTTTGACCACACGAACAACATGTAATTGTAAGAAGTCAACTTTCGACTTAAGAACCAAATACTGACAAAACAAACATTATTAACTTAAATGGTTACATAATGTTTATAACATGGCAATAAGTGATATAAAAGGAATAATGAACATTAAAAAGTTTCTTAATCAAGTATAAATTAACTCAAGTTTATTATTCAGGACGTTAAAGAACGATCGAGTCAAGTCGGGCCCAAGGTAAGAGACTTCATCTCAATATCCTTTCATTGAGGCATATTTCGTTTTATACACAAATTTCTTTTATACGGTGTATAAACTCCTTTGACTTTTACTTTTATACAAAAGGAATATTTTTCTACGATGCGTTTTACTAAAAGACAAAAAGGAATGTTTTTTTAACGTACGCGGTGACAACGACCTTTTTCCGCCGCCGCGAGTATTATTTGATCTTTGGCTTCCTCAACAAGCCGTAATGTTTTTAAAATAAAATAAATACCATATAATCTTTTATGTATTTTGGTATTGAAAATGGTTTTGATAAAGGATTCTATTATGTCAATATATTTATGATATATTGTGATTGAAATGTGGAAATGTTATCTTTCCTTTATATTGGTTTTATGTTTTATGATTTTATATTGGTACTTGGACATTTTAACGGGTGGTTACGTTATAAACCATATGACGGGTGGTGCCGTGAATACCAGGACGGGTGGTTACGTTATAACCTCCAATGTATTGGGTATGGAAGTCGGCCGTATGGCTATTCCATTAAGTATGTATGGAAATTGGCCGTATGGCTATTCCATTAAGTGATATGTGTGGAAGTCGACCATATGGTTATTCCACTTAAGTATGTTTATGTCCCAAGTTACCTTTATATATGTTATGTGTTCTTTATATGGGTTTTATGGTAATACTTTGGTTACAAAAAGGTAAGTAATGATACTTTATTCAGTGAAGAGTTTTTACTACTTCATGAAGGTGAAGGTATTACTTTGATAGAGTATACATGGTTTACTTGATTTTGAAAAACTAACAGTTTAAATTCTTTGTGTACCCCTTACTGAGATTTTTATGCTCACCCCAAGTTTTTTTGAAATGTTTTTCACAGGACTTAATGTGGAATAAGGTCAAGGATGGGATCAATGGAATGTCATGCTATATAAAACATGGAACTAGACATGATTCTTTTTAAGAGTTTTTTTATTATGGAAACTTAGTAGAAGTGACTACTTTGTAATCTTTTGAGATGTAATAGTTATGTTCTAATTCTCTAAAACTCTAAACCTGAAAAGATCCTCAACGTGAATTATTATTTTAATTCAATATTAAGTAAGGATTAAGTCTGGGGCCTTATAGTTGGTATCAAACGACGGTTTAGACAACTTTAGGAGTTAGAAAAGTGTCAAATTATAATATGATTGAAATGATATAGCATTTACGGATTACCATGTTGCTTCGCCTAAGATATTTCTGTGTTCAGAATGGTTTTCCGCAGAGGAAACAAAGCAGCTATGTTGGGACGACATCAAGAGGAAGATAACCTTCCAAATAAGCAACCTGAGATGGTCAGAATCGGAACTGAACAGTTTGTTGCAGTGATGGCACAGTTGACTCAGGATATAAATGGTGGTGGTATCCATGCACGAGATCAGCCAGATCAACCGCAGAGGAACATGTCAGTGGTGGAACATTTCATGAGGCAACATCCCCCATCATTCAAAGGATCATCTGACCTTGTGCAAGCTAAAGGGTGAATTAAAGCACTGGAGAAGATTTTTGATGTCATGGGGTGTTCAGAACATCAAAAGGTTAGTCTTGCTGTTTACCGTTTTGAAGGTGAAGCTGATCAGTGGTGGTCGATGGTGAAAAAAGTAAAGGATAGTGATGAGATTGAGGATCTTCACTGGGACGAATTCAAAGGTATGTTTCTTGAGAAATATTCTCCTAAGGTGGTTCTTCTTAGGATGGAAAAACAGTTCCTATAATTGAGGCAAGAGGAAGATTCAGTGGCTGCTTATGAAGAAAAGTTCACTCGATTGGCAAGGTATACTCCAAACTTCATACGAGATCTTGATAGTAAAATAAACCGTTTTTACTCAGGGTTAAAGCCAAAGTATCGAAGGGCTTTAGCTTCTCGTGAGTTCAAAAGTTATGAAAAACTTGTTCGATGTGCGGAGAAGGTGGAAATGGAGTTTTCCAATGATCAGGTGTTCTATGAAAAAACAACAGAATAAGAGGTCTAGTTGGCAGGCAAAGGGGAATAATTCATCAAAGAAGCAAGGAGGTAAGAAAACCAAATATCCATCCTGTGAGAAGTGTGGTAAAATGAATCCTGGAGAATGTTTATCAAAGTCTGGTAAGTGCTTTCGGTTTGGTAAGTCTGGTCATATTGCTCGTAACTGTAAGGAAGATGATCAAGCAGGAAATGAAAAGCCAACGGTAAGATGTTTTATGTGTAATGAAATGGGTCATTATGCAAACGAGTGTCCAACGAAGAACTCAACTGGGGGAATGCAGCCAGACTACAAGCAGAAAGGGGTGGCGAAATCCTTTGCAACAACTTCAGCAGATGTTGGGCCATCGAATGAAGTGGTATCAGCTCCTGGGAGCTCAGTATTTTTCGAAGATTTACTTGAGGTTGGGGTACCATCAGTTGAAAGTAAAAGAAGCAGATGTTCTGAAGACTGCGTTCCGTACTAGATATGGCCATTATGAATTTTTAGTTATTCCTTTTGGGTTAACCAATGCACCTACTGTATTCATGGACCTTATGAATAAAATTTTCCATGAGTTCTTGGATAAGTTTGTGTTTGTGTTTTGAGGTTTGGGAAGAGGTTATGTGTGCCGTGTGATTCACAGTTGAAGAATGAGTTGTTATGTGAGGCTCATAGTTCCCCGTTTTCAGTTCATCCTGGCAGTACTAAGATGTATATAGATCTGCGGGAGTATTACTGGTGGGATTGAATGAAAAGAGATATTGCTGATTTTACTGTGAAGTGTTTGACATGTCAATAGGTTAAAGCAGAGCGGCAGTTACCGAAAGGGATGCATCAGCCTTTACCAGTGCCAGAGTGGAAATGGGAAAACATATCCATGGACTTTGTTGTGGGATTACCGAGGACATCTCGAGGTAATAATTCAATCTAGGTTATTGTTGATCACTTGACCAAATCTGCTCATTTCCTTTCTATACGAGATACTTTCTCTCTATATCAACTTTCCCGTTGTATCTTAAAGAGATAGTCAGGTTACATGGAGTTCCTCTCTACATTGTATTGGATCGTGAACCCAGGTTTACTTCTAACTTTTGGAAAGGCCTTCGGAAGTCGTTGGGTACTGAATTAAAATTTTAGTACAGCTTTTCACCCTCAATCAGATGGGCAGTCAGAACGAACAATTCAGACATTGGAAGATATGCTACGAGCTTGTTTGATGGATTATCAGAGAAGTTGGGACCAACATCTTTCTTTGGTTGAATTTTCTTATAATAACATCTTTCATTCCAGTATACAGATGGCACAATTTGAGGCATTATATGGGAAGCGGTGTCGAACTCCATCATTTTGGAATGAAGTTGGTGAAAGGAAGCTGATGGGACCAGAATTGGTAGAAGAGATGGAAGAAAAAGTTCAGTTGATTCAGAAAACACATGAGAACAGCTCAGAGCAGGCAGAAGAGTTATGAGAATAACCGGAGGAAGGATCTATCTTTCGAGGTAGGTGATCATGCTTTTCTCAAGGTTTCTCCTTGGAAAAGTGTGATGAGATTTGGTAAGAAAGGAAAGTTGAGTCCATGGTTGGTTGGACCATATGAAATTCTGGAAAGAGTTGGATCAGTTGCATACCGAGTGGCTTTACCTCCAAGTTTATCTCAGGTACACAATGTTTTTCATGTTTCAATGTTGAGAATGTATATGCCAGATCCATCTCATGTTTTGAGTCCAGAGGTAGTTCAGCTGGAAGAGAACCTATCTTATGAGGAACAACCGGTCCAGATTCTTGACCACAGGGAGCAGGTGTTACGGAATAAGGAGATTCATCAGGTAAAGGTTTTGTGGAAAACCCATGTGATTGAAGAGGCAACGTGGGAATCTGAAAATGCTATGAGGGATAAATACCCCCACTTATTTTGATAAGTGAATAAAATTGCGAGGACGCAATTCCTAAAAGGGGGGGAAGGATGTAACATCCCAGGTAAATAAAGAATAAATAATTTTCATATTTATTAATATTTACGAATTAAATATTAATTTTATTTTAAAGGGGTTGCTATGTTCTATAGCGTACCCGATACGCAACGATGAGTTTCTTTGAAACTTACGTAGCACACTAGTAATAAAATAATATTATTTTAAATGTTAGTTAACAAGTAGCCGTTGTACTGGCGGGAATGGATAGAAATAACTAAAATATGATTGGATATGTTTTTAAATGTTTATACATTTACCCAATAAAAGATAAAGGCTTAAAATACGGAAAGAGTTCAATTTTAGGGCATATATACTCTAATTTTCACTAAAGGTTCACTTATCACCTTTTAATTGTGAACGGTCATTAAATATAGTTTTGATCACTCTTATACATTATTTTGGACCAAATATAACTCTTCTTTAGAATCGGGACATTAAATTTTACTTTGTGTAAATTTTTGGTATTTTTCTGATAAAGTTCATTTTTTAATGAATAGTGTAAAATGTTGTATTTTAATTCAAAACCTCTTTTTAATATAATTTATTTATATGATTAGATTATTATTTTAATTGGTTTTAAAGTGAAATTAGAAAATATTTTTACCAGTTAATCCAATGGTGGTCATTGGAATCAATTTCACTTTGAAATTGGACTTAAACTGGTGTCAATCTTTTGATACTTATTGTTTCACAAAAACACGCTATTTTTCATGACAGCGGGAATTAATTATTAAATTATTTAATTTGACTTATATGTTTTGAATTTTGTAAAATGGACTTCATTTTTGAATTCGGAATATCAAATATAGCTTAGGGTGAATTTTTGGTAATTTTCTGAAAAACTTCAATTTTTGATGAATAGTGAAACCACTAAGTGGTAATCAAGCAAACTGATTTTTCAGTTAAATGAAAGTTTACCACTAATGTGTATTGAATTTTGAAAATCCTACCTACATGGTTGTCATTAAGAAGTAAAATGTGGTTCAATGAGATTATAATAATTTTTTGGTGAATAGTAAGTTATTAAGTTCTTAATCGCGATTAGAGGTAATTAGTGTAATTTAAGGTAAAAATGATATTATAAGAATGTGAAAACACCATGACACTTGTCCTACACCTATTGGGTGAGTCATGGACGACCAAGAAAAGCCATGGGCCAACTTGGGGACCCCATGGAGACACTTTGGTTGGGAAATGACATAAATAACTTTTTATTTAATGTTAAAATTAAATTGAAACAAACATGAGTTGTTTTACTACAAAAAATATTAAGTAGGGTTACACAGGTCCAAATTTTGATTATAAATAGTCATTGGAAAGATAAAAAGATTTCCTACATCATAGTCGTTTTTTTATAATTTTTAGACATTAAAAAAATTAAATTATATATGACATAATAATGATGCAGCGATGACATCATTATTTGACGATTTAAATAAAATGGAAAGATAATGTAAAATCTATGAACTACACATGTCCAAAACTTATTGGATGAGTGGATTTATAATCCTTATCACCTTATCCACGAATTATATCAATGTGGGACCTTTTAAAACCGAAACACATTTTAAAATAAAGTAATATTTCTTTACTTTCCAAAAGTGCCCCTCCCCTCCTCTTATAAAAGGCCCCCACCTCTACCCCATTTCACACACTTCTCAAGCCTTTGGCTCGGCCAACCCCTGACCAATTACTCTCTCCAAATCCCTCTCCTCATCCTAGAGGATTACTTTTGGGCATAATCCTTTCAAAGGAAGCCGTTAGGCTCAAATCAAAAGGGAGTTACACTTTTAAAGGTAATTCATTCTCTCTTGTTCATTTGTTTTATTTTGCTTCTCCAACCCACTAAACTCTTTTTATTTACTTCTTTTTTAAAAAAACCAGTGTCTTCAATATACTAGGATTTTGTTATAATATTTATTTGAGATACACTCTCACACAACTACATCAAATGGTTAAAGAACATACGGTTTCCATGGATGGCGAAGTTCTGCATCTCGAAACGATGATTGTTCAATACTCATTTAACACCTTCAAGGGTGGCCATTATGATGTCACTATTTTTATATATGATATATAATATGTTTATGTTTTCTATAAGCTTCTGTATTTATCATTTTTGGCATACCTTCATGGTTTCCATTATGGGTAAACACGATATCTTTATTTAAGGAAGTGCGGACTACCGCCCCCTAAAAGTGATGTGATTCGTTAATGCCATATGTGGGACGTGTAAAGGATGGATTTAAAGTTATTATATATGTTGTTACACTGGAATTATAATATACCTCTATATCATTATTATTTCATTCCATTAAAGTATGAGATAGAAATGAAAGTAGCATTCATGCGTACGTACGGCTTACCGTCTCCATGAACGGTGCATTTCATTTCTTATCCCCAAATGTAATGTACTATTAAAATTACATGTATATAATGTATATATATAATTAATGATATATCTAAATGATGAATATAATTCTGGAATTAAAATATACATACCTCTCATTTTGTTTTAATTCCACTAATATGACAAAGAAATGAAAGTAGCGTTCATGCGTACGTACGGCTTACCGTCTCCATGAACGGTGCATTTCATTTCTTACCTCTAAATGATTATGTAATATATAAATACATGTATATGATGGATATATATGAATATATATGATATCCAAATCAGGAATTTCATTCTGGATATAATGAACTTTTGACCACACGATCAACATGTAATTGTAAGAAGTCAACTTTCGACTTAAGAACCAAATATTGACAAAACAAACATTATTAACTTAAATGGTTACATAATGTTTATAACATGGAAATAAGTGATATAAAATGAATAATTAACTTTAAAAAGTTTCTTAATCAAGTATAAATTAACTCAAGTTTATTATTCAGGACGTTAAAGAACGATCGAGTCAAGTCAGACCCAAGGTAAGGGACTTCGTCTCAATCTCCTTTCATTGAGGCATATTTAGTTTTATACACAAATTTCTTTTATACGGTGTATAAACTCCTTTGACTTTTACTTTTATACAAAAGTAATCTTTTTCTACGAAGCGTTTTACTAAACAAAAAAAAGGAATGTTTTTTTAACGTACGCGGTGACAACGACCTTTTTCCGCCGCCGCGAGTATTATTTGATCTTTGGCTTCCTCAACAAGCCATAATGTTTTTAAAATAAAATAAATACCATATAATCTTTTTTGTATTTTGGTATTGAAAATGGTTTTGATAAAGGATTCTATAATGTCAATATATTTATGATATATTGTGATTGAAATGTGGAAATGTTATCTTTCATTTATATTGGTTTTATGTTTTATGATTTTATATTGGTACTTGGACATTTTAACGGGTGGTTACGTTATAAACCATATGACGGGTGGTTCCGTGAATACCAGGACGGGTGGTTACGTTATAACCTCCAATGCATTGGGTATGGAAGTCGGCCGTATGGCTATTCCATTAAGTATGTATGGAAATTGGCCGTATGGCTATTCCATTAAGTGATATGTGTGGAAGTCGACCGTATGGTTATTCCACTTAAGTATTTTTATGTCCTAAGTTACCTTTATATATGTTATGTGTTCTTTATATGGGTTTTTTGGTAATCCTTTGGTTACAAAAAGGTATGTAATGATACTTTATTCAGTGAAGAGTTTTTACTACTTCATGAAGGTGAAGGTATTACTTTGATAGAGTATACATGGTTTACTTGATTTTGAAAAACTAACAGTTTTCATTCTTTGTGTATCCCTTACTGAGCTTTTTATGCTCACCCCAAGTTTTTTTGAAATGTTTTTCACAGGACTTAATGTGGAATAAGGTCAAGGATGGGATCAATGGAATGTCATGCTATATAAAACATGGAACTAGACATGTTTCTTTTTAAGAGTTTTTTTTATTATGGAAACTTAGTAGAAGTGACTACTTTGTACGCAACACCGAGTTCTAACACACCACAACCAATCAAACTAGCAGTTATGAATAGTAATACCTACTTTTTGAAATTATATATATTTTATATTTCAAAATAGACTTACATTTTTGGATTTGGAATATCGAATTTAGCCTAGGGTGAAATTTTAGAACTTTTCGGATAACACTTATATTTTGATGAATAGTGAAAATTACTAAATTTTAATTAAAAACAACTTTTTTAATCGAAATAATTTATATTGATAAATTATGAATTTGAGTGGTTTTAAAGTATATTTAGAATATATTTTTACCATTTAATACAATTTTTGTCATTGGACATACTTTCACAATTAAACCGAACATAAACAAGTATCAATCTTTTGATAGTTATTATATCTTAAAAACACGCTTTTTGTTTTGACAGCGGGATTTAATTTTAAATTAATTTCTGCCACTTCTGTGTTTTGAATTAAGAAAAATGGATTCCATATTTGGAATCAGGATGTTCAAATTGTGTAAATATTTAACTTTTATTTTTAGACATTTTGAATAATTACTGCGGTAAATATTTTATTTACCATGGTTAAAGGGTAAATCTGGTAAATAAGGGTTAAAAAATAATATTATAATAATACGAAATTACCCTAAAACATGTCCTAACCTTATTTGTTGATACATTTCCGACCATGGGAATATTTGGGTCGATTTCGGGATCCCATGGAGCCACTTGTAGGTGATAGGGACACTTTATTTTAATTAAGTTAAAATGAATACAAAAATGACACAAGCATATATCTTTTAGAAAAACAATTTTTACATAGGTTTATATATGTTGGATTTTCGACTATAAATATTTATTATAAATATAAAAAGATTTCCTAAATAATGATATTTTATTTATAATTTTTAGACATTAAATATATTAATATATATATGACACAATGATGATGAAGTAATTACATAATTAATGAAAAATTAGAATAATTGATATTATAAATACCCAAATAAATATAATTTGAGACTTTTAATGAACTAAACTAATTTTATAGGTTAATATGACATGTTAGGATTGATTTAATTAACCTTGTGCGAAATAACCATTCTGTTATGAGTTTCACAAAAATCAACTATTGAATAGTGTCAAAATTGACATAAAAGAGTTTTTAAAACAAATATTATATTATTAATTGATATTAAATTCCTATAAATCTAAGGATCGGCCAAGAGACATATATAATGATATTTGTATCATTAATGGACCACTTGGGGGTCTCTTGGATGTATATAGTATGTTTATTAACCATATAATATAAAAATACAAAGAGACATTGTAAAAGTGAATCTAATTAATTTAGAGTTTTTACTTAATGATAAGGTTAATATAAGTACCCAAACCTGTCTGAATTCTATTGGTTGAGTGGTTTTCGACCTATACCCACCTTAAAATTTATTTAATAAACTTTGGATCCATTAGAACCCGAATATGAATTTATTATAAATTAATATTTCTAGATTTTCCAAAGGTGCCCCTCACCCCTCTTATAAAAGGGCACTCCCCCTTCTCATTACTTCACATCTTAAAAGCCTTTTGGTTCGGCCATAATCTTCCCAAATACTCTCCCAACTTCCCTCACTACAACCTAGAGGCCTTATTTTGATCATAAAGCCAACCTATGGATCCCTTTTGATCAAATCAAAAGGAAAAATCCGAAGAAGAGGTAATGATTTTACCACCCTTTTCCAAGTTCCATTCTTCTTCCACTTCTTCTTCCTTTGTTTTTACCATTCTAAAATAATAACTCTAGTATCATATATATACTAAAATTTTATTATAAATATGGTACCACCATATTCAGTATTCTATCCACCCTTTGAATAGCATGTCACCATACGTGTGTACGTACATCTCACCGTCTCCACGTCGTGGTGTAATTGTTATTCAATATATTATTATTTGGATGGGTATAATAATGATGTGTAACTCATGTAAATAATAAATATAACATGTTAATGATTCTGTATATATGATATAACATCCATTTATATATTATTTTAATATCAAAAGAATGATATTGTCGCTCGTGCGTACGTACGGACTACCGTCTCCACGAACGTGAGGAGATTTATTCACCATCGTATCCATTCAAGTATAATTATCATTTGATGATTTAAAAATAATGGTTAAGGGATTGATATCATTATGTATATGAATAAGATACAACCTATCCATAACAAACACGGCTTATGTAACAAAACATATAAATGAAAACGAGTAAGTTAACACCCGAAATGACGATAATTCTAAGATATTATTAACAAATCAATGTTAAAAGATCATATATGTTATCATATTAATATGCATGATTCTTGTATAATTTAATAAAAATTATTTCACCATTATATAGGAGGTTAACCTACCCTCAACCAAGGAAAAGTGAAAGGTAAGGGGTTTTCATCTCACTCCTTATTCCAGTGAGATTCATGCCATATTGCCACTATTACCTTTCGTGTGGTGTATTACTGCCCATTATTATATTATTTGTGTAATACACATTAATTTATGTGTATTTACATATTCATTGTATGATACCTCTTTCATGGGTTGTATGTTTCATAAGTTACCAAAACTAGTAAGGGTTATTTCACAATCTCTTCATTATCCGAGGTTGTTTATACGTAATAATCTATTGGGATCTCTTTATCATCCACATCCATGTTTATTAAAAATGTATTTCAAAACATTTTTACTATTTAACAGAATATGGGTTAAAGAATTTTATACCATTGTTTTACCTTTTATAAGAGTTTTATAAAGGAATATTTCCGTTGTTTTCCAAGCAAGGTGTTTTTAACCTTTTGACAAAATTAAGGTAAAAATGGTTTTTTAACTTATACGGCGGG
Source organism: Viscum album (assembly GCA_963277665.1). NCBI lineage: Eukaryota > Viridiplantae > Streptophyta > Magnoliopsida > Santalales > Viscaceae > Viscum > Viscum album. The sequence goes on from OY728157.1 coordinate 41,743,109, forward strand.
TGCGTTTATTCTCCACCGTTATTACAACATTGAAGCTTCCTTCACAAGCTTATAAAGATATTTTCAAAATAATGGTTTTCTCTATAATTATGCGACTTTTAAATGATTTCAAAAAAAGAGTTATTTCTCTCAAATAATATTGATTTCATCTATGTCAATATCCTTTGATAAATTTTAAACTTGTTTCAAGTTGATTTATTATGATAAAAATCATCCATATTGTCTTTAAGGATTTGTGATATTTTTTACTATGGATGAGTTATTTTTATGACATTAATGGTTTATGATTAATGTTTTGACATTTTGTATGTTAGTTTTAATACGAATGTTTATGTTATATTTCATCCTCTTCTTAAGATGAATGTGTTGGACTAGTATGTTCCGGGTTGGGGACCGGTAATAGTAAGCCCTCCGGGTTGGTGTCTGGTGATTAGAGGCACTCCGGGTTGGTGTACTGTTATTAGAGGCATTCCGGGTTGGTGTACGGTTATTAGAGGCACACCGGGTTGGTGTCCGGTTATTAGAGGCACTCTGGGATAGAGTCCGGTTATAGGGGCTCTCCGGGTTGGGTTCTAGTTACAGTTATCCCTTAGGTCTTGGCACGAGGCCGCGACACAGAAATTAAATTTCGGCATTATGCATTACATCATTATGAAAGTGGTTATTGATATTTCATGTGATTATTCTATTAGTAGAATATCCATGTGAATAAGTAAATGGCATTATTTCATTTTATTTTTTTCATACTATGTTGAAGTTCATGTTTAAAAGGCTTTTGTTTTAGTTATACATTGCTTTAAATTTTTATTCTTATTTATGAAAGTTTCCTCTATATTGTTATCCTTACTGGGAATTTGAGCTCACCCCTTTTCAATGTTTTATTTTTCCCAGGATGTGAAGAAGTAAGTTATGAATGACCTGCAGGGATTTTATGTGGGGATATGAGTGTGGAATATGGAAACTATGTTGTTGTAGTAGTTTTTCACTTTATGATGTAATGTAAAACATTGTGAATATATCTATTGTTTCCAAGGCTACTAAACCAATCGGTCTTTCGAGATTTGATCTTTCTTGTGATCATGCCAATGTTATGTAATAATGCACCGACTCTAGGTAACTGGGGTCGGGGCATTACAGTTGGTATCAGAGAAGTTTAGTACAAACCTTGAAAGCTAGATTTAGATAAACTCTGATTAGATCACGTAGACCTAAGATGAACATTGAGGCTTAGTATAGAATAACTTCCTAGAATTTTGGTATTGTAGAGATTTTGTGAGTTTTCCGAGAAATACATCCATGTCTGGATACGAGCAGGTAGAGGCGGCTCTAGCACAGATGTACCTAGAGGTAATACCCGAAAACACCGCTTTGAGCTGGACTCGAACGGGAATTGGTGAATGACAACGGGCCTTGCTGCACTCTTGGTTACGACACTCCCGGGGGATATGCTTAGGATAATTCTTAATTTTTTACAAACCATTATGAAGGGTTTATGAGTATATACTTCCTTAAAGGAGAAATTTTTATGATTATGGATTATATCCATAAACTATTTAATTTATGTTATGTGTTTTACAAGTTTGGGATTAGGTATTTTTATTCATAAATTAATATAGTGTATGTCATTGTTTAGAAATGGCGCCCAGTATAAGGAATGAGAACTCCAGCAATGCACATGATAAAAAGAGAAAGAAGGATCATATATTTCATGGCCTTAAGCCAGAATTTATAAGAGATATAGTCTCACATGTATTATCATCATATGAAGAAATAATATCATGTGTTGATAAGATAAGTAAAGAGCTTACTGAGTCCTATGGCTATGAAGGGAAGCAAGAGAAGAAAAGGATGGAAGAGAGAAAGATGAATACAGGGAAGAGGGAAAAGAAGAATTTTCCCAAATGTGATAACTGTGGAAAGAAACACCCTGGAACTTGCCTGAAGGGAATTGGAGTTTGTTATAAGTGTGGAGGAAAAGGGCACAAAGTACGTGACTGTAAGGGTAAGAAAATGGTTTCAAATGTACAATTCTTCATTTTCAAGGAGTTTGGACACTACATGAACCTATGTCCCATTCATCAGACTATGTCGCAAATGATGCTATTGGATAATATTCATGTTTTGATACTACCACATATGAAGAGGAATGATTAGAGTTCTTATGTTGATTATGTCATTTGAGTGTTGTATCAACAATGTACTTGTTATAATAATTATGGAGTATATAAGGATTGTACTGCAGTACTATTTCATTAAGCACTTGAGATTGTGTGGAACAACGAAAAGTGACTCAATAGAAGGTTAAATTTTTGGAAAATATGTGGTTGAGAGAAAAATAAACCATAATATGGTTCTGATACCGAGGTAGTGATTTTAGAATAATACATGATTGATTTGGATAAATTATATTGGACATTCATGACTACCTTGAAGTTGATTAATGATTTTTATATTCCATCATTGTTGGGGTTTACTACATTTTTGGATTGAAGGAGTATATCTATTATTCTATAAGGAATAAGGGATCATGAATGTAATCAATAATGTTTTATGATAATTCAGGATGTTGCAGTGTTTTAAAAGAATACATGATGAAGGTGTTCACATGTTATTACGCAGGAAAAAAGGATCTTCATTGTGTTTACCTTCCTTATAAAATTTTGACTGAATTATTTTGATAGTTCTAGTTTGGATTATTTTTGATTGCCATAAAAGGACAACCCGGAGGTCGGGCGGTAACCCGTCACATCCGGAAAGGCCGCGAGACTTGAACCCACAACCGAAGGGCGACAAGGGTGTATCACCTACCACTAACCCATGTGATTTCTGGGATTAAATAATTTAGTTTTTTATAATATATCTGGTAGATGAATTATAAATTCGTTCTTTTTGAACCCTATACGAATAAGATAAATAGAATATTTTTTTACGTTATATTATCTTTTAGAGTGAAAGATGAGTTTGTGCTAGAAATTAGTTAAAGGATGGAACTCTACTTGTCAAGAATATATTTTTCTTCTTCTCTTATTCTATGAAGGAATTAATTCTTATACTTTATTTAAGGAATCCTAAAACCAAAAATGTGTTATCCTAATACCCTATGTTTTGTTGAACCGATGGGATTTCAAATCATCATAGATTGATGAATTTAAGGACCTTAATTTAACACTTTTTTGTGATTGATGAACTCAATCACTACCTATAAATATTTACATTTTCCTCCAATTATATGTTTCTAATTGCCACCAATGTTCTCCTAATCGAGATCATAATTTGGTTGTGACCCTTTCATTTCTCTTTTCCTCATATTAAGACTAAATTTTAGTAACCCAATTTCCAATGTGGGTTTTCCCACATAGATATTTTCTATTTTCAACGTTTTATTTTCAAAGAACAATTTCAAATTGCGAGGACGCAATTTATTGAAGGAGGGGAGAATGTAACACCCCAAGATTTCATAGTGTGGTATTTCTTCAAAATAATTCAATAACTTGCACTACACGCAACACTGAGTTCCAGCGCACCATGACTTACCAAACAAGACATTCAAAAGAGGTTATGAATAATATTATCTAAATTTTAAACTTTATATAATCCTCATAATTTTAGAATCCATATTATCAGTTTTTTAGACATAATGTAAGAACAAATTCATTTTTAGTATTTCACTTTTACCAACTTTTAATAGTGAACCCTTTTTAAATACAATATATTAAACTTTTCTACTAAATGGGGACATCAAAAATTTAAAATGTAACACCCCAAGCTTCTACGGTACGCTTCTCTTTGAATAATTTGATAGCGTGTGTTGTACGCAACACCGAGTTCTAACCCACCACAGCCAATCAAACTAACAGTTATGAATAGTAATACCTACTTTTTGAAATTATATATATTTTATATTTCAAAATATAATTCATTTTTGGATTTGGAATATCGAATTTATCCTAGGGTGAAATTTTGGAACTTTTCGGATAACACTAATATTTTGATGAATAGTGAAAATTACTAAATTTTAATTGAAAACAATGTTTTTAAATGAAATAATTTATATCAATAAATTTTGAATTTGAGTGGTTTTAAAGAATATTTAGAATATATTTTTACCATTTAATAAAATGGTGTTCATTGGACATAATTTTACAATTAAAACGAACATAAACAAGTATCAATCTTTTGATAGTTATTATATCTTAAAAACACGCTTTTTATTTTGACAGCGGGAATTAATTTTAAAATAATTTCTGCAACTTCTGTGTTTTGAATTAGGAAAAATGGATTCCATATTTGGAATCTGGATGTTCAAATTTTGTAAATAGGTAACTTTTATTTTTATACATTTTGAATAATTACTGCGGTAAATATTTTATTTACCATGGTTAGAGGGTAAATCTGGTAAATAAGGGTTAAAAAATAATATTATAATAATACAAAATTACCCTAAAACGTGTTCTAACCTTATTGGTTGATACATGTCCGACCATTGTAATCTTTGGTAGATTTGGGACCCCATGGAGCCACTTGTAGGTGATAGGGACACTTAATTTTAATTAAGTTAAAATGAATAAAAAAATGACACAAGCAAATATCTTTTAGAAAAACAATTTTTACATAGGGTTATATATGTTTTATTTTCGACTATAAATATTCATTAGAAAGAAAATAATATTTCCTACATAATGATATTTTATTTATAATTTTTAGACATTAAATAATTTAATTTATATATGACACAATGATGATGCAGTAATTACCTAATTAATGACAAATTAGAATAATTGATATTATAAATACCCAAATAAATAAAATATGATACTTTTTATGAACTACACTAATTTTCTAGGTTAATATGACATGTTAGGATTTATTTAAATAACCTTTTTCTATCTAATCATTCTTTTATGAGTTTCACAAAAATCAACTATTGAATAGTGTCAAAATTGACATAAAAGAGTTGTTAAAAAATATATTATATTATTAATTGATATTAAATTCCTAAAAATCTATGTTTCGACCAAGAGACTTATATAATGATATTTTTATCATTAATGGACCACTTGGGGGTCGCTTGGATGTATATAGTATGTTTATTAACCATATAATATAAAAATACAATGAGACATTGTAAAAGTGAATCTAATTAATTTAGAGTTAATACTTAAAGATAAGGTTAATATAAGTACCCAAACCTGTCTAAATTCTATTGTTTGAGATGTTTTCGATCTATCCCCACATTAAAATTTAAATAATTAACTTTGGATCCATTAGAAACCGAATATGAATTTATTATAAATTAATATTTCTAGATTTTCCAAAGATGCCCCTCACCCCTCTTATAAAAGGGCAATCCCCCTTCTCATTACTTCACACCTTAAAAGCATTTTTTTTCGGCCAAGCCCTATCCAAATACTCTACAAACATCCCTCACTACAACCTAGAGGCCTTAGTTTGATCTGAAAGCAAACCTATGGATCCCTTTTGATCAAATCAAAAGGAAGAACCCAGAGAAGAGGTAATGATTTCACCAGCCTCTTCCAAGTTCCATTCTTCTTCCACTTCTTCTTCCTTTGTTATTACCATTCTAAAATAATAACTCCAGTATCATTTATATAATTTTATGTTATTATAAATATGGTACAACCATATTCAGTATTCTATCCACCCTTTGAATAACATGTCACCATACGTGCGTATGTACGGCTTACCGTCTCTACGTCGTGATGTAATTGTTATTCAATATATTATTATTTGGATGGGTATAATAGTGATGTGTAACTCATGTAAATAATAAATATAACATGTTAATGATTCTTTATATATGATATAACATCCGTTTATATATTATTTTAATATCAAAAGAATGATATTGTTGCTCGTGCATACGTACGGACTACCGTCTCCACCAACGCGAGGGGATTCATTTTCCATCGTATCCATTCAAGTATAATTATCATTTGATGATTTAAAAATAATTTTTAAGGACTTGATATCATTATGTATATGAATAAGATACAACCTATCTATAACAAACACGACTTATGTAACAAAACATATAAAAGAAAACGAGTTAGTTAACACCCGAAACGACGATAATTCTAAGATATTATTAAAAAATCAATGTTAGAAGATCATATATGATATCATATTAATATATTTGATTATTATATAGTTTAATAAAAATTATTTCAATATTATACCGGAGGTTAACCTACCCTCAACCAAGGAAAAGTGCAAGGTAATGGGATTTCATCTCACTCCTTATTCCCGTGAGATTCATGCCATATTGCCACTATTACCTTTTGTGTGGTGTATGTATGGAACATAATTATATTCTTTGTGTAATACACTTTAATTTATGTTTATTTACATATTCATTGTATGATACCTCTTTCATGGGTTGTATGTTTCATAAGTTACCAAAACTGGTAAGGGTTATTTCACAATCTCGTCATTATCCGAGGTTGTTTATACGTAATAATCTACTGGGATCTCTTTATCATCAACATCCATTTTTCTTAAAAATATATTTCAAAACATTTTTACTATTTAAAATAATATGGGTTAATGTCATTTATACCCTTGTTTGACTTTTTATAAGATCTTTATAATGGAATCTTTCCGTTGTTTTCCAAACAAGGTGTTTTTAACCTTTTGACAAAATTCAGGTAAGAATGTTTTTTTAACTTATACGGTGGGTGCGGTTATTCTCCACCGTTATTACAACTATGAAGATTCCTTCACAAGCTTATAAAGATAATTTCAAAATAAAGGTTTTCTCTATAATTATGCAACTTTTAAATGATTTCAAAAAAAGAGATATTTCTATCAAATAATATTGATTTCATCTATGTCAACATCCTTTGATAAATTTTAAACTTGTTTCAAGTTTATTTTTTATGATACAAATCATCCATATTGTATTTAAGATTTTGTGATATATTTTACTATGGATTAGTTATTTTTTATTCCATTAATGGTTTATGATTAAAGTTTTGCCACTTTGTATGTTAGTTTTAATACGAATGATTATGGTATATTTCATCCTCTTCTTAAGATGAATGTGTTGGACTAGTATGTTCCGGGTTGGGGATAGGTAAAAGTAAGCCCTCTGGGTTGGTTTCTGGTTATTAGAGGCACTCCGGGTTGGTTTCCAGTTATTAGAGGCACTCTGGGTTGGTGTCCGGTAATTAGAGGCACACCGGGTTGGTGTTCGTTTATTAGAGGCACTCTGGGATAGAGTCCGGTTACAGAGGCTCTCCGGGTTGGGTTCCAGTTACAGTTATCCCTTAGGTCTTGGCACGAGGCCTCGACATAGAAATTAAAGTTTGGCATTATGCAATCCATCATTATGAAAGTGGTTATTGATATTTCATGTGATTATTAGATTAGTAGAATATCCATGTGAATAAGTAAATGTCATTATTTCATTTTATTTTTTTCATACTATGTTGAAGTTCAAGTTTCAAATGCTTTTGTTTAAGTTATACATTGCCTTAAATGCTTATTCTTATTTATGAAATTTTCCGCTATATTGTTATCCTTACTGGGCATTTGAGCTCACCCCTTTTCTATGTTTTTTTCCAGGATGTGAAGAAGTAAGTCATGAATGACCTGCAGGGATTTTATGTGGGGATATGAGTGTGGAATATGGAAACTATGTTGTTGTAGTAGTTTTTCACTTTATGATGTAATGCAAAACTTTAAGAATATATCTATTGTTTCCAAGGCTACTAAACCAATCTTTCTTTCGAGATTTTATCTTTCTTGTGATCATGCCAATGTTATGTAATAATGCACCGACTCTGGGTAACTAGGGTCGGGGAATTATAGTTGGTATCAGAGGAATTTTAGTAAAAACCTTGGAAGCTAGATTTAGATAAACTCTGATTAGATCACGTAGACCTAAGATGTACTTTGAGGCTTAGTATAGAATAACTTCCTAGAATTTTGGTATTGTAGAGATTTTGTGAGTTTTCCGAGAAATACATCCCTGTTTGGATACGAGCAGGTAGAGGCGGCTCTGGCACAGATGTACCTAGGGGTAAAACCCGAAAACACCGCTTTGAGATGGACTCAATCATGAACTGGTGCACGACAACGGGCCTTGCTGCACTCTTGGATATGACACTCCTGGGGGATATGCTTAGGATAATTCTCATTTTTTTACAAACCATTATGAAGGGTTTATGAGTATATACTTCCTTAAAGGAGAAATGTTTATGATTATGGATTATATCCATAAACTATTTTATTTATGTTATGTGTTTTACAAGTTTGGGATTAGGTATTGTTATTCATAAATTAATTTAGTGTATGTCATTGTTTAGAAATGGTTCCCAGTAGAAGGAATGAGAACTCCAGCAATGCACATGATAAAAAGAGAAAGAAGTATCATATATTTCATGGCCTTAAGCCATAATTTATAAGAGATATAGTCTCGCATGTATTATCATCATATGAAGAAATAATATCATGTGTTGATAAGATAAGTAAAGAGTTTACTGAGTCATATGTCTTTGAAGGGAAGCAGGAGAAGAAAAGGATAGAAGAGAGAAAGATGAATAAAGGGAAGAGGGAAAAGAAGAATTTTCCCATATGTGATAAATGTGGAAAGAAACACCCTGGAACTTGCCTGAATGGAATGGGAGTTTGTTATAAGTGTGGAGGAAAAGGGAACAATGTACGTGACTGTAAGGGTATGAAAATGGTTTCAAATGTATAATGCTTCATTTGCAAGGAGTTTGGACACTACGCAAACCTATGTCCCAGTCATCAGACTATGCCGCAAATGATGCTATTGGATAATAATCATGTTTTGATACTACCACAGATGAAGAGAAATGATTAGAGTTTTTATGTTGATTATGTCATTTGAGTGTTGTATCAACAATATACTTGTTATAATAATTATGGAGTATATAAGGATTGTACTACAGTACTATTTTATTAAGGACTTGACATTGTGTGGAACAAAGAAAAGTGACTCAATAGCAGGTTAAATTTTTGGAAAATATATGGTTGAGAGAAAGATAAACCATAATATGGTTCTAATACCGAGGTAGTGATTTTAAAATAATACATGATTGATTTGGATAAATTATATTGGATATTCTTGACTACCTTGAAGCTGATTAATGATTTTTATATTCCATCATTGTTGGGGTTTACAAAAATTTTTGTATTGAAGGAGTATATCTATTATTATATAAGGAATAAGGGATCATGAATGTAATCAATAAGGTTTTATGATAATTCTGGATGTTGTAGTGTTTTAAAAGACTACATGATGAAGGTGTTCACATGTTATTACGCGGAAAAAAGGATCTTCATTGTGTTTACCTTCCCTATAAATTTTGGACTGAAGTATTTTTATATATATCGTTTGGATTATTTTGGATTTCCATAAAAGGACAACCCGGAGGTGTGGCGGCAACCCGTCGCATCCGGCAAGGGCGCGAGACTTGAACCCACAACCGAAGGTTGACAAGGGTGTATCACCTACCACTGATCCACGTGATGTCTGGGATTAAATAATTTAGTTTTTTTAAAAAGATCTGGTAGATGAATTGTAAATTCGTTTTTTTGAACCCTATACGAATAGGATAAATAGAATATATTTTTTTACGTTATATTATCTTTTAGAGTGAAAGATGAGTTTGTGGAAGAAATTAGTTAAAGGATGGAACTCTACTTGTCAAGAATATAATTTTCTTCTTCTCTTATTCTATGAAGGCATTAATTCTTATACTTTATTTAAGGAATCCTAAAACCAAAAATGTGTTATCCTAAAACCCTATGTTTTATTGAACCGATGGTATTTCAAATCATCATAGATTGATGAATTTAAGGACCTCAATTTAACACTTGTTTGTGATTGATAACCTCAATCACTACCTATAAATATTTACGTTTTCCCTCCAATTATATGTCTCTAATTGCCACCAATGTTCTCCTAATCGAGATCATAATTTGGTGGTGACCCTTTCATTTCTCTTTTCCTCATATTAAGACTAAATTTTAGTAACCCAATTTCTGATGTGGGTTTTACCACAAAGATATTTCTTATTTTCAACTTTTTATTTTCAAAGAACAATTTCAAATTGCGAGGATGCAATTTATTGAAGGAGGGTAGAATGTAACACGCCAAGATTTCATAGTGTGTTATTTCTTCAAAATAATTCAATAACTTGCACTACACGCAACACCGAGTTCAAGCGCACCATGACTTACCAAAAAAGCCGTTCAAAAGAGGTTATGAATAGTATTAACTAAATTTTAATCTTTATATAATCCTTATAATTTTAGAATCCATATTATCAGTTTCTTAGACATAATGTAAGAACAAATTCATTTTCAATATTTCACTTTTACCAACATTTAATTGTGAACCCTTTTTAAATAAAATATTTTAAACTTTTTGACTAAATGGGGAAATCAAAAACTTAAAATGTAACACCCCAAGCTTCTACGGTACTCTTCTCTTTAAATAATGTGATATCGTGTGTTGTACGCAACACCGAGTTCTAACACCCCACAACCAATTAAACTAGCCGTTATTAATAGTAATACCTAATTTTTGAAATTATATATATTTTATATTTCAAAATAGACATCATTTTTGGATTTATAATATCGAATTTAGCCTAGGGTGAAATTTTGGAACTTTTCAGATAACACTTATATTTTGATAAATAGTGAAAATTACTAAATTTTAATTAAAAACAACTTTTTTAATCGAGATAATTCTTATTGATAAATTATGAATTTGAGTGGTTTTAAAGTATATTTAGAATATATTTTTACCATTTAATACAATGTTGGTAATTGGACATAATTTCACAATTAAACCGAACAAAAAAAAGTATCAATCTTTTGATAGTTATTATATCTTAAAAACACGCTTTTTGTTTTGACAGCGGTAATTAATTTTAAATTAATTTCTGCCACTTCTGTGTTTTGAATTATGAAAAATTTATTCAATATTTGTAATTAGGATGTTTAAATTGTGTAAATAGGTAACTTCTATTTTTAGACATTTTGAATAATTACTGCGGTAAATATTTTATTTACCATGGTTAAAGGGTAAATTCGGTAAATAAGGGTTAAAAAATAATATTATAATAATACAAAACAACCCTAAAATGTGTCCTAACCTTATTTGTTGATAAATATCCGACCATGGGAATCTTTGGGTCGATTTTGGGACCCCATGGAGCCATTTTTAGGTGATAGGGACACTTTATTTTAATTAAGTTAAAATGAATACAAAAATGACATACGCATATATTTTTTAGAAAAACAATTTTTACATAGAATTATATATGTTTTATTTTTGACTATAAATATTAATTAAAAATATAAAAGTATTTCCTACATAATGGTATTTTATTTATAATTTTTAGACATTAAATAATTTAATTTATATATGACACAATGATAATGTAGTAATTACCTAATTAATGAAAAATTAGAATAATTGATATTATAAATACCCAAATAAATATAATTTGAGACTTTTTATGAACTAAACTAATTTTAATTGTTAATATGACATTTTAGGATTGATGTAATTAACCTTTTTAGAAGTAATCATTCTGTTATGAGTTTCACAAAAATCAACTATTGAATAGTGTCAAAATTGACATAAAAGAGTTTTTAAAACAAATATTATATTATTAATTGATATTAAATTCCTAAAAATCTAATGTTCATCCAAGAGACTTATATCATGATATTTGTATCATTAATGGACCACTTGGGGGTCGCTTGGATGTATATAGTATGTTTATTAACCATATAATATAAAAATACAAAGAGACATTGTAAAAGTGAATCTAATTAATTTAGAGTTAATAATTAAAGATAAGGTTAATATAAGTACCCAAAACTGTCTAAATTCTATTGGTTGAGTTTTTTTCGACCTATCCCCACCTTAAATTTTAAATAATGAACTTAGGAGCCATTAGAATCTGAATATGAATTTATTATAAATTAATATTTCTAGATTTTCCAAAGGTGCCCCTCACCCCTCTTATAAAAGGGCACTCCCCCTTCTCATTACTTCACACCTTAAAAGCCTTTTTGTTCGGCCAAACTCTGTCCAATTACTCTGACAACTTCCCTCATATAAACCTAGAGTACATAGTTTGATCAGAAAGCAAACCTATGGAGCCCTTTTGATCAAATCAAAAGGAAGAACCCGAAGAAGAGGTAATGACTTCACCACCCTTTTCCAAGTTCCATTCTTCTTCACTTCTTCTTCCTTTGTTATTACCATTCTAAAATAATAACTCCAGTATCATATATATATACTGTGATGTTATTATAAATATGGTACAACCATATTCAGTATTCTATCCACCTTTTGAATAACATGTCACCATACGTGCGTATGTACGGCTTGCCGTCTCCACGTCGTGGTGTAATTGTTATTCAATATATTATTATTTGGATGGGTATAATAATGATGTGTAACTCATGTGAATAATAAATATAACATGTTAATGATTCTGTATATATGATATAACATCCATTTATATATTATTTTAATATCAAAAGAATGATATTGTCGCTCGTGCGTACGTACGGACTACCGTCTCCACGAACGCGAGGAGATTCATTCTCCATCATATCCATTGAAGTATAATTATCATTTGATGATTTAAAAATAATTTTTAAGGACTTGATATGATTCTGTATATGAATAAGATACAACCTATCCATAACAAACATGGCTTATATAAAAAAACATATAAAAGAAAATGAGTAAGTTAACACCCGAAACGACAATAATTCTAAGATATTATTAACAAATCAATGTTAGAAGATCATATATGATATAATTTTAATATATATGATTCTTGTATAGTTTAATAACAATTATTTAACCATTATACAGGAGGTTAACCTACCCTCAACCAAGGAATGGTGCAAGGTAATGGGTTTTCATCTCACTCCTTATTCTCGTGAGATTCATGCCATATTTCCACTATTACCTTTTGTGTGGTGTATGTACTTCCCATAATTATTCTCTTTGTGTAATACACTTTAATTTATGTGTATTTACATATTCATTGTATGATACCTCTTTCATGGGTTTTATGTTTCATAAGTTACCAAAACTGGTAAGGGTTATTTCACAATCTCTTCATTATCTGAGGTTGGTTATATGTAATAATCTACTGGGATCTCTTTATCATCCACATCCATGTTTCTTAAAAATGTATTTCAAAACATTTTTACTATTTAAAATAATATGGGTTAAAGTCATTTATACCCTTGTTTGACTTTTTATAAGAGTTTTATAAAGGAATCTTTCTGTCGTTATCCAAACAAGGTGTTTTTACCCTTTTGACAAAATTAAGGTAAGAATGTTTTTTATAACTTATACGACGGGTGCGGTTATTCTCCACCGTTATTAGAACTTTGAATCTTCCTTCACAAGCTTATAAAGATACTTTCAAAATAAAGTTTTTCTCTATAATTATGCGACTTTTAAATGATTTTAAAAAAAGAGATATTTCTCTCAAATAATATTGATTTCATCTATATCAACATCCTTTGATAAATTTTAAACTTGTTTCAAGTTGATTTATTATGATACAAATCATCCATATTGTATTTAAGGTTTTGTGATTTTTTTTTACTATGGATGAGTTATTTTTATGCCATTAATGGTATATGATTAAAGTTTTGACATTTTGTATGTCAGTTTTAATACGAATGTTTATGTTATATTTCATCCTCTTCTTAAGATGAATGTGTTGGACTAGTATGTTCCGAGTTAGGGACTGGTAAAAGTAAGCCCTCTGGGTTGGTGTCCGGTTATTAGAGGCACTCCGAGTTGGTGTCCGGTTATTAGAGGTACTCCGGGTTTGTATCCGGTTATTAGAGGCACACAGGGTTGGTGTCCGGTTATTAGAGTCACTCTTGGATAGAGTCTAGTTACAGAGGCTCTCCGGGTTAGGTTCTGGTTACAGTTATCCCTTAGGTCTTGTCATGAGGCCTCGACACAGAAATTAAAGTTTGGCATTATGCATTCCATCATTATGAAAGTGGTTATTGATATTTCATGTGATTATTCGATTAGTAGAATATCCATGTGAATAAGTAAATGACATTATCTCATTTTATTTTTTTCATACTATTTTGAAGTTCAAGTTTGAAATGATTTTGTTTTAGTTATACATTTCCTTAAATGTTTATTCTTATTTATGGAAGTTTCCGCTATATTGTTATCCTTACTGGGCATTTTAGCTCACCCCTTTTCTATGTTTTTTCCCAGGATGTGAAGAAGTAAGTTATGAATGACCTGCAGGGATTTTATGTGGGGATATGAGTGTGGAATATGGAAACTATGTTTTTGTAGTTGTTTTTCACTTTATTATGTAATTTAAAACTTTTTGAATATATCTAGTGTTTCCAAGGCTACTAAACCAATCGGTCTTTCGAGATTTGATCTTTCATGTGATCATGCCAATGTTATGTAATAATGCACCGACTCTGGGTAACTGGGGGCGGGGCGTTACAGTTGGAATCAGAGGAAGTTTAGTACAAGCCTTGGAAGCTAGATTTAGATAAACTCTGATTAGATCACGTACACCTAAGATGAACTTTGAGGCTTTGTATAGACTAACTTCCTAGAATTTTTATATTGTAGAGATTTTGTGAGTTTTCCGAGAAATACATCCCTGTCTGGATACGAGCAGGTAGAGGCGGCTCTGGCACATATGTACCTGGGGGTAATACCCAAAACACTACTTTGAGCTAGACTCGAACAAGAACTGGTGCACAACAATGGGCCTTGCTGCACTCTTGGATATGAAACTCCCGGGGGATATTCTTAGGATAATTCTCATGTTTTTTACAAACCATTATGAAGGGGTTATGAGTATATACTTCTTTAAAGGATAAATTTTTATGATTATGGATTATATCCATAAACTATTTAATTTATGTTATGTGTTTTACAAGTTTGGGATTAGGTATTGTTATTGATAAATTAATCTAGTGTATGTCATTGTTTAGAAATGGCGCCCAGTAGAAGGAATGAGAACTCCAGCAATGCACATGATAAAAAGAGAAATAAGGATCATATATTTCATGGTCTTAAGCCAGAATTTATAAGAGATATAGTCTCGCATGTATTATCATCATATGAAGAAATAATATCATGTGTTGATAAGATAAGTAAAGAGTTTACTGAGCCCTATGGATTTGAAGGGAATCAAGAGAAGAAAAGGATGGAAGAGAGAAAGATGAATAAAGGGATGAGGGAAAAGAAGAATTTTCCCATATGTGATAAATGTGGAAAGAAACACCCTAGAACTTGCCTGAAAAGAATGTGAGTTTTTATAAGTGTGGAGGAAAAGGGCACAATGTATGTGACTGCAAGGGTATGAAAATGGTTTCAAATGTACAATGCTTCTTTTGCAAGGAGTTTGGACACTACGCGAACCTATGTCCCAGTCATCAGACTATGCCGCAAATGATGCTATTCGATAATAATCATGTTTTTATACTACCACAGATGAAGAGAAATGATTAGAGTTCTTATGTTGATTATTTTATTTGATTGTTGTATCAACAATGTACTTGTTATAATAATTATGGAGTAATAAGGATTTTACTGTAGTACTATTTCATTAAGGACTTGAGATTGTGTGGAACAAAGAAAAGTGACTCAATAGCAGGTTAAATTTTTGGAAAATATATGGTTGAGAGAAAGATAAACCATAATATGGTTCTGATACCGAGGTAGTGATTTTAGAATAATACATGATTCATTTGGATAAATTATATTGGTTATTCTTGACTACATTGAAGCTGATTAATGATTTGTATATTCCATCATTGTTGGGGTTTACAACATTTTTGGATTGAAGGATTATATCTATAATTCTATAAGGAATAAGGGATCATGAATTTAATCAATATGGTTTTATGATAATTCAGGATGTTGCAGTGTTGTAAAAGAATACATGATGAAGGTGTTCACATGTTATTACGCGGAAAAAAGGACCTTCAATGTGTTTACCTTCCTTATAAATTTTGGACTGAAGTATTTTGATAGTTCTAGTTTGGATTATTTTGGATTGCCATAAAAGGACAACCGGGAGGTCGGGCGGCAACACGTCGCGTTCGGCAAGGCCGCGAGACTTGAACCCACAACCGAAGGGCGACAAGGGTGTATCACCTACCACTGACCCATGTGATGTCTGGGATTAAATAATTTAGTTTTTTTTAAAAAAAATCTGTTAGATGAATTATAAATTCTTTTTTTTGAACCCTATACGAATAGGATAAATAGAATATATTTTTTTACGTTATATTATCTTTTAGAGTGAAAAATGAGTTTGTGGTAGAAATTATTTAAAGGATGGAACTCTACTTCTCAAGAATATATTTTTCTTCTTATCTTATTCTATGAAGGAATTAATTCTTATACTTTATTTAAGGAATCCTAAAACCAAAAATGTGTTATCCTAAAACCCTATGTTTTGTTGAACCGATGGTATTTCAAATCATCATATATTGATGAATTTAAGGACCTCAAATTAACACTTGTTTTTGATTGATGACCTCAATCACTACCTATAAATATTTACGTTTTCCCTCCAATTATATGTCTCTAATTGCCACCAATGTTCTCCTAATCGAGATCATAATTTGGTGGTGACCCTTTCATTTCTCTTTTCCTCATATTAAGACTAAATTTTAGTTACCCAATTTCTAATTTGGGATTTCCCACAAAGATATTTTCTATTTTCAACGTTTTATTTTCAAAGAACAATTTCAAATTGCGAGGACGCAATTTATTGAAGGAGGGGAGAATGTAACACGCAAAGATTTCATAGTGTTTTATTTCTTCAAAATAATTCAATAACTTGCACTACACGCAACACCGAGTTCAAGCGCACCATGACTTACCAAAAAATCTGTTCAAAAGAGGTTATGAATAGTATTAACTAAATTTTAAACTTTGTATAATCCTTATAATTTTAGAATCCATATTATCAGTTTCTTAGACATAATGTAAGAACAAATTCATTTTCAGTATTTCCCTTTTACCAACTTTTAATAGTGAACACTTTTTAAATAAAATATTTTAAACTTTTTGACTAAATGGGGAAATCAAAAATTTAAATTGTAACACCCCAAGCTTCTACGGTACGCTTCTCTTTGAATAATGTGATAGCGTGTGTTGTACGCAACACCGAGTTCTAACACACCACAACTAATCAAACTAGCTGTTATGAATAGTAATACCTACTTTTTGAAATTATATATTTTTTATATTTCAAAATAGATATCATTTTTGGATTTGGAATATCAAATTTAGCCTAGGGTAAAATTTTGGAACTTTTCGGACAACACTTATATTTTGATAAATAGTGAAAATTACTAAATTTTAATTAAAAACAACTTTTTTAATTGAGATAATTCTTATTGATAAATTATGAATTTGAGTGGTTTTAAAGTATATTTAGAATATATTTTTACCATTTAATAAAATGTTGGTAATTGGACATAATTTCACAATTAAAACGAACATAAACAAGTATCAATCTTTTGATAGTTATTATATCTTAAAAACACGCTTTTTGTTTTGACAGCGGGAATTAATTTGAAATTAATTTCTGCCACTTCTGTGTTTTGAATTAGGAAAAATTTATTCCATATTTGGAATCAGGATGTTTAAATTGTGTAAATAGGTAAATTTTATTTTTAGACATTCTGAATAATTACTGCGGTAGATATTTTATTTACCATGGTTAAATGGTAAATCCGGTAAATAAGGGTTAAAAAATAATATTATAATAATACAAAATTACCCTAAAACGTGTCCTAACCTTATTGGTTTAAACATTTCTGACCATGAGAATCTTTGGGTCGATTTTGGGACTCCATGGAGCCACTTGTAGGTGATAGGGACACTTTATTTTAATTAAGTTAAAATGAATACAAAAATGACATATGCATATATCTTTTAGAAAAACAATTTTTACATAGGGTTGTATATGTTTTATTTTCAACTATAAATATTAATTAGAAAGCTAAAAGGATGTCATACATAATGGTATTTTATTTATAATTTTTAGACATTAAATAATTTAATTTATATATGACACAATGATGATGCAGTAATTACCTAATTAATGAAAAATTAGAATAAAAGATATTATAAATACCCAAATAAATATAATTTGAGACTTTTTATGGACTAAACTAATTTTATAGGTTAATATGACATTTTAGGATTGATTTAATTAACCTTGTTCGAAGTAATAATTCTGTTATGAGTTTCACAAAAATCAACTATTGAATAGTGTCAAAATTGACATAGAAGAGTTTTTAAAACAAATATTATATTATTAATTGATATTTAATTCCTAAAAATATAAGGTTCTGCAAAGAGACTTATATCATTATATTTGTATCATTAATGGTCCACTTGGGGGTCGCTTGGATGTATATAGTATGTTTATTAACCATATAATATAAAAATACAAAGAGACATTGTAAAAGTGAATCTAATTAATTTAGAGTTAATACTTAAAGATAAGGTTAATATAAGTACCCAAAACTATCTAAATTCTATTGTTTGAGTTGTTTTCGACCTATCCCCACCTTAAAATATAAATAATGAACTTTGGAGCTATTAGAATCCGAATATGAATTTATTATAAATTAATATTTCTACATTTCCCAAAGGTTCCCCTCACCCCTCTTATAAAAGGGCACTCCCCCTTCTGATTACTTCACACCTTCAAAGCCTTTTTTTCAGCCAAAATCTATCCAAATACTCTCCCAAATTCCCTCACATAATCCTAGAAGACTTATTTTGATCTGAAAGCAAACCTATGGAGCCCTTTTGATCAAATCAAAAGGAAGAACCCGAAGAAGAGGTAATGATTTCACCACCCTTTTCCAAGTTCCATTCTTCTTCCACATCTTCTTCCTTTTTTATTACCATTCTAAAATAATAACTCCAGTATCATATATATACTGTGATGTTATTATAAATATGGTACAACCATATTCAGTATTCTATCCACCCTTTGAATAACATGTCACCATACATGCGTATGTACGGCTTACCGTCTCCACGTCGTGGTGTAATTGTTATTCAATATATTATTATTTGGATGGGTATAACAATGATTTGTAACTAATTTAAATAATAAATATTACATGTTAATGATTCTGTATATATGATATAACATCCATTTATATATTATTTTAATATCAAAAGAATGATATTGTCGCTCGTGCGTACATACGGACTACCGTCTCCACGAACGTGAGGAGATTCATTCTCCATCATATCCATTCAAGTATAATTATCATTCGATGATTTAAAAATAATTTTTAGGGACTTGATATCATTCTGTATATGAATAAGATACAACCTATCCATAACAAAAACGGCTTATGTAACATAACATATAAAAGAAAATGAGTAAGTTAACACCCGAAACGATGATAATTCTAAGATATTATTAAAAAATCAATGTTAGAAGATCATATATGATATCATATTAATATATATGATTCTTGTATAGTTTAATAACAATTATTTCACCATTATATAGGAGGTTAACCTACCCTCAACCAAGGAATGTTGCAAGGTAATGGGTTTTCATTTCACTCCTTATTCCCGTGAGATTCATGCCATATTGCCACTATTACCTTTTGTGTAGTGTATGTACTGCACATAATTATACTATTTGTGTAATACACTTTAATTTATTTGTATTTACATATTCATTGTATGATACCTCTTTCATGGGTTGTATGTTTCATAAGTTACCAAAACTGGTAAGGGTTATTTCAGAATCTCTTCATTATCTGAGGTTGTTTATACGTAATAATCTACTGAGATCTCTTTATCATCCACATCCATGTTTCTTAGAAATGTATTTCAAAACATTTTTACTGTTTAAAAGAATATGGGTTAAAGTCATTTATACCCTTTTTTGACTTTTTATAAGAGTTTTATAAAGGATTCTTTCTGTCGTTTTCCAAACAATGTGTTTTTAACCTTTTGACAAAATTAAGGTAAGAATGTTTTTTTAACTTATACGGCGGGTGCGGTTATTCTCCAACGTTATTACAACTTTGAATATTCCTTCACAAGCTTATAAAGATATTTTCAAAATAAAGTTTTTCTCTATAATTATGCGACTTTTAAATGATTTCAAAAAAAAAAGAGATATTTCTTTCAAATAATATTGATTTCATCTATGTCAACATCCTTTGATAAATTTTAAACTTGTTTCAAGTAGATTTATTATGATACAAATCATCCATATTGTATTTATGGTTTTGTGATATTTTTTTTACTATGGATGAGTTATTTTTATGCCATTAATGGTTTATGATTAAAGTTTTGAAATTTTGTATGTTAGTTTTAATACGAATGTTTATTTTATATTTCATCCTCTACTTAAGATGAATGTGTTGGACTAGTATGTTCCGGGTTGGGGACAGCGTTAAAAGTAATCCCTCTGGGCTGGTTTCCGGTTATTAGAGGCACTCCGGGTTGGTGTACGGTTATTAGAGGCACTCCGGGTTGGTGTCCGGTTATTAGAGGCACACCGAGTTGGTGTCCGGTTATTAGAGGCACTCTGGGATAGAGTCCAGTTACAGAGGCTCTCCGGGTTGGGTTCCGGTTATAGTTATCCCTTAGGTCTTGGCACGAGGTCTCGACACAGAAATTAATGTTTTGCATTATGCATTCCATGATTATGAAAGTTGTTATTGATATTTCATGAGATTATTCGATTAGTAGAATATCCATGTGAATAAGTAAATGGCATTATTTCATTTTATTTTTTCCATACTATGTTGATGTTCAAGTTTAAAATGCTTATGTTTTATTTATACATTGCTTTAAATTTTTATTCTTATTTATGAATGTTTCTGCTATATTGTTATCCTTACTGGGCATTTGAGCTCAACCCTTTTCTATGTTTTTTTCCAGGATGTGAAGAAGTAAGTTTTGAATGTCCTGTAGGGATTTTATGTGGGGATATGAGTGTGGAATATGGAAACTATGTTGTTGTAGTAGTTTTTCACTTTATGATGTAATGAAAAACTTTATGAATATATCTAGCGTTTCCAAGGCTACTAAACCAATCGGTCTTTCGAGATTTGATCTTTCTTGTGATCATGCCAATGTTATGTAATAATGCACCGACTCTGGGTAACTGGGGTCGGGGCGTTACAGTTGGTATCAGAGGATGTTTAGTACAAACCTTGGAAGC
The DNA here is from genome assembly GCA_963277665.1 of Viscum album. Taxonomy (NCBI): domain Eukaryota; kingdom Viridiplantae; phylum Streptophyta; class Magnoliopsida; order Santalales; family Viscaceae; genus Viscum; species Viscum album. The sequence goes on from OY728157.1 coordinate 41,764,378, forward strand.
TAGATTTAGATAAACACGGATTAGATCACATAGACCTAAGATGAACTTTGGGGCTTATTATAGAATAACTTCCGAGAATTTTGGCATTGTAGAGATTTTGTGAGTTTTCTGAGAAATACATCCCTGTCTGGATACGAGCAGGTAGAGGCGGCTCTGGCACAGATGTACCTAGGGGTAATACCCGAAAACACCGCATTGAGCTAGACTCGAACAGGAACTGGTGCACAACAACGGGCCTTGCTGCACTCTTGGATATGACACTCTCGGGGGATATGCTTAGGATAATTCTCATTTTTTTACAAACCATTATGAAGGGTTTATGAATATATACTTCCTTAAAGGAGAAATTATTATGATTATGGATTATATCCATAAACTATTTATTTTATATTATGTGTTTTAAAATTTTGGGATTAGGTATTGTTATTCTAAATTAATCTAGTGCATGTCATTGTTTAGAAATGGCACCACTAGTGCAGAAAACATTTTTTACGTCGGTTATTTTTCATTATTTACGTCGGTTTTTTAGGCGACGTTAATACGGACGACGTTATAAATAACGTTTTTTACGTCGGTTATTTAAAACCCGACGTAACATCCCTAACATCACGGTGTTTATAACGTCGGTTCATTAATAACCGACGTGATAAATATGCACGGGGGGGGGGGGGGGGGGGGGGGGGGGTTTATCACGTCGGTTATTTTCTAAACCGACGTGATAAAACGCCTGGGGATATCGTTTATCACGTCAGTTATGACATAACCGACGTGATTAACCCTTCCCCGGGCCTATTATCACGTCGGTTTCTTAAAATAACCGACGTGATAAAAAAGGCCTGGGAAACGTTTTAGCACGTCGGTTATCCAATAACCGACGTGATAAAAGGCCCGGGGAACGGTTTATCACGTCGGTTCTCGAAAAAACAGACGTGATAAACCCCTACCGATTTATTTACCACACGTCGGTTATTTTATAACCGACGTGAAAGCGATATATTTTTTTTTTAAATAATTGCACTGCTCTCACCAAAAAGCAACCAGAAACCAAACAAAAATAACCATGCCAGCCCTCCCCCAAGCCCCAACTGAACCCCACCGCTCATCTATACCCACCTAACAACCTGTCCAGCCCTCCCCCACCACATTGGAGCCCCCACCACAACCCTTGGACACCCCCCACCCCTTGGACAGCCCCCCACCCTCATTTACACCCCCACGACCCGTAGTACAGCCTCAAACACCCCAATTGGACACCCCTCCCATATCCCTTGGACACCCCCACCCCTTGGAAACCCCCCCACCCCTTGGACAGCCCCCCACCCTCATTTACACCCCCAAGACCTCTAGTACAGCCTCAAACACCCATTGGACACCCCCCCCCCACACACCTTGACAGCCCTCCCAGACCCCTTGGACACCCCCCCGACCCCCTGGGACACCCCCCCCGACCCCTAGGACAGCCCCAAACACACCTTGGACACCCCTCCCATATCCCTTGGACACCCCCCCACCCCTTGGATACCCCCCCACCCCTTGGACAGCCCCCCCACCCTCATTTACCCCCCAACCAGCCCCTTGGACAGAACTTCCAGACACCTTGGACACCACTCCCATATCCCTTGGACACCCCCCACCCCATGGACACCCCCCACCCCTTCGACAGCCCCCCCCCCCCCACCCTCATTTACACCCCCCGAAAACTATAGGATAGACCCAAACACCCCTTGGACACCCCTACCATATCCCTTGGACACCCCCCCGACCCCTTGGAAACCCCCCCCCCCCCCTACCCCTTGGAAACCCCCCCCCCCCCCCCCCCCATCCCCTTGGACAGCCCCAAACACCCCTTGGACACCCCTCCTATATCCCTTGGACACCCCACCACCACTTGGACACCCCCACCCCTTGGACATCCCCCCCCCCCCCACCCTCATTTACACCCAACCGACTCCTTGGACAGCCCCAAACACACCTTGGACACCCCTCCCATATCCCTTGGACACCCCCCACCCCTTGGACACCCCCACCCTCATTTACACCCCCCGACCCCTAGGACAGCCCCAAACACACCTTGGACACCCCTCCCATATCCCTTGGACACCCCCCAAACACCCACCCACCCCCTTGGAACCTCTCCCCCCATACCAAAATCCAGACCAGAAAAACCATCAACAGTAGACCAAAACAAGAAGTAGAGAAAAATTAAACATTCACTTATATAACATTCAAAACTTACACTGTCAACTTCAAAAAAAACTAAATCCAACCTAAACGACTACGAAATACACAATTACATTGACAATATTCAAAATTACATTTTACATTACAAACAACTAAAAGTCAATCAAACCTGTAAAATAATTTGACCACTCCACTTGTATGTGTTTAATATCTTCAGCAGTAAAGGGTTGAGGGTCATCAAAAAGCTACAAAGGAAAAGGATAGTAGTCAACGTGTATAATGAATAAATCAAATTGAAATATTATGAGAAAGTGGAAATCTTACCAGGTCAAAACTCAGAACTGTCCCAGTTGTTATTATTTCATACATAAATCTTAACATGTAATATCCGCATTTGATGATGCCTTGTTGCTCATGAAATTTCTGTTTGAATGAGTGTAAATTCAATATATTATTTTTATGTAATAAATCAAAATGTAGAAATTATAAATGGATATTTACCTTCGCATGTACATATTTGATCTTGAAATTCCTTTTCTTTGCGCTTTTTCGAAAGTGGACCCATGCCCTGTTAGAAAATAATACGAATGGGGTACATTTAAAATTCATTATAATATATAAAACTATTGTGAAATTGAAACTTACGTTTCCAATATATTCTTAAAACTTTCTCGCACATCATCATGGAGAGAGCATATCCAATAAAGTGTTTTCTCCCTAGGAAAAAAACCCCTAACATCCAATGATCCCTGATAAAAGGAAATTTAACGTTAGTGGTTTTTTATGTTAAAAGATAATTAACTCTTTGTGAGGGATGTGTTTCATACCTCTCACAAAAAGGCATCATCAAACACTGTGTGATTACATTCTTTTCAAATCTATCAGCAATATAAAGCATTATTTGTTCCTCATCCAATGCACATGCTTCAGGGGAAATCAATTGTGGGTCCATGAATCCATATACATCTGTCAGCTCATTCCTCTCACAAATTTTATACAGATACCTAATACAAAGCAGACATAAGTATACATTTTTAATAAATATAATGCAAGGAAAAGGTGTTAAGACTTACATGATAAAAATTTGCACCACGTTGATGCCCCAACTTATCTCCAGTGACAAACTCCATGATATCAGTTTTCATAATCCCCACACTTAGTTCACGTCTACAGACATGAGCTTCCATTGTAAAGTCATAATGATCCAACAACAAATTTGAATATCATGACAATTTGTCAAGACTGCTAGTATCTGCATCTGATGTCATAGCTATCTGTCTTTGTTGTTGTCTATACAGTATTTCTTTACCTTTGAAGTATTCCTGTAAAAATAAATTGAAAAATATATTAGTTTCCAAATCATAAAACATTAATAAAAATATAAAATAAAAGATATAACATCCATACCTCTATGGTAATGAGTCGAAGAAGTCTAGATGGCCAAAGTAAAAAATGGCCGATACTATGTCCAACTGTCGTCACCTCATCTGTAGGTAATGTTATCCAAGCTGATCTATCTATGATATCCTGTACAGTGACCCTCTGATTCTCTACCTCTAACTGTTGATGATGAACTGTATCTCCTATACAATATACCATCCCATATGCAACTATATGATGTTGAGGATCATCAACATACAACTCACAATAAGTAGGTAGCTGCGACGGAGGAGGAGGATCAAAAAATGGGGTCCGCAGGCTGAGGTGGGGGAGTGGGAGCTACTGGGAGAGGTGGAGTGGGAGCTGCACCCTGAAATTTTCTTTGCAAGTCTGCAAACATAAACTGCACCGATGCTCTAATCTTGTACTCCATTGTCGCATTAATATTATGGACTTCAGCCTCCAAGGATTCTATTTTTTTATAAACTCCCTCAACGTTAGAAGTTGAGAAACGTGGCAACACTTTTCTTACCGATACACCTGCCGGATATCCTCTTACACGGCCAGGATGTTCGGGCTTTCCCAATGCCACAGATAAAATATCTTCCCTCCCAGATGGTGTAAATGTCCCCTGTGAACTATTCTCCTCAAGAGAGTCCTGTAATAATTAATTGAACATTTCTATAATGATTGGAAATATATGACGAAAATAGTAAACTTAAATAAATAAAATAGATATCTTACAATCCTCTCAACTACGAGTCTCGATTCTTCCGAAAGATATTGTCCTTTTTTTCCCTTCCGAGCTCTTTTCCATTTCTCATGTCTAGATGGAGGGGATGGAGGGGCCACCTCTCCAGAGCTTGAAGACTCAGCTCTTAGTTGTTGAAATTTTTCTTCCATCATTTGTTCTTCCAATAATGCATATCCTCCCCGAGATAAACTATGAGGGTATACATTTTTAGATTGGATCTCTTGATGAGCTTTCCTTGTTTGCTGTAAATTAAGAATAAGTAATCATTAACAAAACAATAATAAGATCATTTATATAAGAATGCTTATAAAAGTTTACATTGCCCTTACCAAAAATGATTCTTTTTTATCTACTTTCAAAAAATTGTCTCCATGTGTCTTCATCTATAAAAGGATGTATACGACATGGATTCTCACGACTCCTATGACCATAAATGAAATCAGATGAGAGGGTTGATTTGAAATCCCTCCATCTCCTAGCAGCCAACGATAAGCATTTCTTCCTGACTCCTCCAGTGTCAGGAATATCAAATGTCATCTGATAATAAAGAGGTTAAAAATATTATATATACTAGAAACATTTAAAGAACAGTCAAACAATAGAAAAAGATCTTACCAAAATGGTCTCCCACAGCTGAGAAATTATCGCCTTATCCACACTTCTCCAATCATCATAGAGAATGCTTACTTTTTTCTTAGCCTGAGTTGCTACAAAACCCTTAAAATCTTTAGCATTTGGACCTCTAGGAAGATCATCATCATCAAACTCCACGACTATCCTCTCCTCCTTCGTACAGGCAAGTGATAATTTTGGTAAACGTGTGCACCCACGCTTACCAACCTTTGAACTCTTTTTCGTAATAGGAGCATTTGAATGTTCCTCCCCAGATGTATGACCAATATGATCATCTCCAGAATCATGTGGCTGATCAACTGATTGATCTGTCATTTTCCTTCAAATCAAAAAAACAAACATTAGTTCACAAATATACAAATTCAAATATTGTAGTACTACTTAATCAGAAAATAGAAAAGTGTACTAAATTACATAATAGTAAACATTGGTAATATGGTAATCATGTTAAACAATGATAAACATGGTAAACACAGGAAAAAGGTTGCCAAGGAGTTGGCCCAAGAAAGCTGAAAAGTGGACTCACTGAGTCCACCGGTCAGCCGGTGTGAGCTCACCGGCCAGCAGGAGGACCCATGCAGTAGACTAGCCCACTGCCTGGTGCCACCGGCCGGCCGGTGGACCAGACAGAGCTTTGCTCTGGTGCCGGTGGTCCACCACCGGCCAACCGGTGATCCACCACCGGCCAGCCGGTGCGCCCAGGACTTCTCCTCTTTACGGTTTTTATTGTTTTATCGTTTTGGTTTGATACATGTTTTAATAAGTAAAAAATTTATAATATCTAACATTATATGAAAAAACTAAATGTAAACAAGAAATAAACATGTGTTACACTGTAATTTTAGGAATGTACAGTTGGATTGTTTTCCCAAATTCCTTCGTCGTGATCGTTCCTTATGGCACAAACCATGTCTTCAACATACTCAATCATTATGTTCTGTTAATCTTTCCATGGAAGTAGGGATCTCACATAAATCAGCATCTTCATCAAATTCATCCTCACCAACATATTGTTTTTTCCCTTGTAAAACAACAGCCCACTGCATATCTGATTGATCTACTACATAGAAAATTTGATGTGTTGCCATTATAAAAGAATCAGCCGTGTCTTCCAATCTATTAATTCATCGTGTCTGACACTGTTGTTACCGATAAACCATTTACAGTTAAAAACAAGAACTTTAATTTTAAAGTAATAAGCCTCCCATATGTCTTTCAATCACTCCATAATATTCACTTGATGCCGATATTGGGTTTCTGTCCTTAGCACTCGAAAAATGCATTGCTTCTGTAAACACCAATACACCACTATTCTGAACTGCACTTCTGTTGTCCTGAGCTTTCGTATGAAATGTTTAGCCATTAATGTCATAAGCAGACCATGTTATCACATTTAAAGATGGACCACCCACTATCCATTTTAATTTCTCAGATACATCTGATCTACCAAGCAAGGTCTTTTTAAACCATGGAAAAAAAGTTTTGTTGTGCTCATTCAAATCCACATTTCTTTCTTCTTTGGATGACATTGTTTCAACTCATTAATATTCAATGTGATATACGGTTGAACATCAGCTATGTTATTCAAGATAATTCTAACTTCTTCATATGTTCAGCTGACAGTGATTTGACTTTCAAGACACGAATCCCCTTTCCCCTCATTATTAACCCGTTCATGGCGAGATGGAGGCAAACCTATGTGTTGCGCCGTAGCCAAGTAGCTCGTACAAAACTCTTCTACCTCCTTAGAAATATACTTTTCAATAATGGAGGCTTCAGGATCGATATGGATTTTTTAACATATCCCTTTAATATTTTCATATACCTTTCAAAAGGATACATCCAACGAAGATATACAGGTCCACAAAGCTTTATTTCTCGAACCAGATGAATCATTAAATGCACCATCATATCAAAAAAAGTTGGAGGAAAATACATTTCCAAATGACAAAGTATAAAAACTGCATCCTTTTCCAAAATGTTCAAAGCATTCACATCAATCGCCTTGTTACAAATTGAATTGAAAAAATAACACAACCTCATTATAGTCTTTTTGACACGGATGGGTAATATTCCACGCAGTGAATCTGGTAGAATTTGTTGCATCATGACGTGACAATCATGTGATTTCATACCTATCAACTTCAAGTCTTTCAATGAGACAAAATTTTTTACATTTGAAGAATAACCTTGAGGCACTTTGATATCATGAAGACACTGACAGAAGCTACTTTTCTCCCTCTTTGATAATGTATGACAAGCCGGGGGAAGAAAATGTTCGTCTTCCTTTAGGAGTGGGAGCTAACTCCAAACGTATTCCATTGATAGTAGGTCTAACCTTGCATTCAACCCATCTTTTGTCTTTCCTTTAATATCTAGCAATGTTCCGATCAAAGAATCACAGATATTCTTCTCCACGTGCATGACATCAATATTATGTTTGACTTCATGATACCTCTAATATGGTAGCTCAAAAAATATTGACCTTTTCTTCCAAATATGTCTATCATTACCAGATTTCTGTGTCTTTCCCAATGTCACATCAAGGTTTTTCACCCTCTCAAAATAAAATCTGGGGATAAAGGTTTTGGAGAAGTATCAAATTCTTTTGAGCCATTGAATGCCTTTTTTAGTCTTCTATAAGGGTGATCCATAGGCAAAACCTTTCGATGACCCATGTACACTGTTTTCCTCCCATGATGCAATTGACAATATGACGTCTGTTGTTCGCAAATTGAACATGCTTTATGCCCTTTAACACTGTATCCAGACAAATTTCCATATGCTGGGAAGTCATTTATAGTGAATAGAAGCACTGCATGCAGTTGAAAATATTCCATTTTATAAGAATCATACACCCTAATACCATCCGCCCATAACAGTTTCAAATCATCAATCAGCGGTGACAAGTATACATCAATATCATTGCCGGGTTGCGTTGGACCAGAGACCATGATACTCAACATGAAATATTTGCGCTTCATACAAACTTCAGGAGAGAGGTTGTAAATTACCAATAAAACAGGACATGAACTATGTGTGCTACTGAGGGTTCGGTATGGATTCATTCCATCTGTGCACAAGCCTAGTCTCAGATTTCTAATTTCATTTCCAAATGTAGGGTACTGGGCATCAATTTTCTTCCATTGTGGGACAATCAGCTGGAAGATGTATTTTTCCATCACATACCCGCTCATCAGCATGCCATCTTAACCTTTTTGCATCATGTGAATTAGCAAATAAACGTTTGAAACGAGGAATTATAGAAAGATACCAAAATACCTTTGAAGGGAGCTTTGTAATCTCTACATCAGCTTGTGATTTTTCTTTCACCTTATACCGTGATGTCCCCACATTTAGGACACTCTTTCAGAAATTCATATTCCTTCCTATATATAATGCAGTCATTCGTACTTGCTTGTATTTTCCTGTATCCCAATCCCATCAGGCATAATATTTTTTGGCCTTATAATGTGAATCTAGAAGATCGTTATCTTTTGGAAGAATGTCTTTCATCCAATTGTACCAGCTCTGTAAAACTTCTGTCACTCCATCCATGTTTCGCCTTCAGGTTAATCAATCTTAACACCGCCGACAAAACCGTAAAATCTGTACAACCAGGATATAATGGTTTTTCGGCATCACCATATAGACGTGCAACTGTCGGTTCTATCTCAATTTGTTCTGCTACAATATCGCGAATCATTTCTTCAATTCCATCGGAGTTACCATCTTGCGATTCATTATCATCAGTGACATTCTGTCCAGTTTCGCCATGCCAAATCCAAGGGTTGTAACTCGGATTGAAACCATGACAAATCAGATGATCTTTTATCTCTCTACTTTTCAACTTCTTCATATTCAGACATTCCAGGCATGGCCAGAAAAAAATGTCACTACTTGGAACATTTCGTTTAGCAAATTCCAAAAAGGCATCAACACCTTCCTCATATTCATTGCTCATTCGATGTGCCGTAATCCAACTTCGACTCATTATTACCTATAACAAATAGCAAAAATATATATAATTTTTAGATAAGACAAATATATGTTTATATGAAAAAAAATCATAATTTGAATGTAAACAATTTTGAAATATAAAACAAATCGATGTGTATTTAAAAAAAAATGCTTGAATATTATTTTTTAAACAAAATATAGTAAGATATAAAGCCCCCCCCCCTGGACACCCCCGACCCCTCTGGACAGCCCCCCGCCCCTCCTGGACACCACCCCCCACCCCCTACCCCCTTGGACACCCCCCTGGACATCCCCCAACCCTCTGGACAGCCCCCCCACCCACCCGGACAACCCCAAATACCCTCTGGAGAGGCCGCCACCCACTTGGATAGCCCCCCACACCCATCCAACCCCTTGGACACCCCCCCTGGACACCCCACCGACCCCTCTGGACAGGCCGCCACCCCCTTGGACAGCCCCCCACACCAACCCATCCCCTTGGACACCACCCTGGACACCCCCCGACCCCTCTGGACAGCCCCCGACCCCTCTAGAAAGCACCCCCACCCCTCCTGGACACAACCCTCCACCCCCGACCTGCTTGGACACCCCCCTGGACACCCCCCAACCCTCTGGACAGCCCCCACCCCTCCTAAACACCAACCCCACCCCCTACCCCCCCTGGACACCCCCTCTGGACACCCCCCCAACACCCACCCACACCCTTGGACAGCCCCCCACACCCACCCACCCCCCTTGTAAACCCCCCTGGACACCCCCCGACCCCTCTGGACAGCCCCCCGCCCCTCCTGGACACCACCCCCCACCCCCTACCCCCTTGGACACCCCCCTGGACATCCCCCAACCCTCTGGACAGCCCCCCCACCCACCCGGACAACCCCAAATACCCTCTAGAGAGGCCGCCACATACTTGGACAGCCCCCCACACCCATCCAACCCCTTGGACACCCCCCTGGACACCCCACCGACCCCTCTGGACAGGCCGCCACCCCCTTGGACAGCCCCCACACCCACCCATCCCCTTGGACACCACCCTGGACACCCCCCGACCCCTCTGGACAGCCCCCGACCACTCTAGAAAGCACCCCCACCCCTCCTGGACACAACCCCCCACCCCCGACCTGCTTGGACACCCCCAACCCTCTGGACACCCCCCACCCCTCCTAAACACCACCCCCTACCCCCTTGGACACCCCCCAACACCCACCCACACCCTTGGACAGCCCCCCACACACACCCACCCCCTTGTAAACCCCCCTGGACACCCCCGACCCCTCTGGACAGCCCCCCGCCCCTCCTGGACACCACCCCCCACCCCCTACCCCCTTGGACACCCCCCTGGACATCCCCCAACCCTCTGGATAGCCCCCCACCCACCCGAACAACCCCAAATACCCTCTGGAGAGGCCGCCACCCACTTGGACAGCCCCCCACACCCATCCAACCCCTTGGACACCCCCCTGGACACCCCACCGACCCCTATGGACAGGCCCCCACCCCCTTGGACAACCCCCCACACCCACCCATCCCCTTGGACACCACCCTAGACACCCCCCGACCCCTCTGGACAGCCCCCGACCCCTCTAGAAAGCACCCCCACCCCTCCTGGACACAACCCCCCACCCCCGACCTGCTTGGACACCCCCCAACCCTCTGGACAGCCCCCCCCCCCACCCCTCCTAAACACCACCCCCACCCCCCTACCCCCTTGGACACCCCCCTGGACACCCCCCAACACCCACCCACACCCTTGGACAGCCCCCCACACCCACCCACCCCCTTGTAAACCCCCCTGGACACCCCCCGACCCCTCTGGACAGCCCCCCGCCCCTCCTGGACACCACCCCCCCACCCCCTACCCCCTTGGACACCCCCCTGGACATCCCCCAACCCTCTGGACAGCCCCCCCCCCACCCACCCAGACAACCCCAAAAACCCTCTGGAGAGGCCGCCACCCACTTGGACAGCCCCCCACTCCCATCCAACCCCTTGGACACCCCCCTGGACACCCCACCGACCCCTCTGGACAGGCCCCCACCCCCTTGGACAGCCCCCCACACACACCCATCCCCTTGGACACCACCCTGGACACCCCCCGACCCCTCTGGACAGCCCCCGACCCCTCTAGAAAGCACCCCCACCCCTCCTGGACACAACCCCCTCCCCCGACCTGCTTGGACACCCCCCAAACCTCTGGACAGCCCCCCACCCCTCCTAAACACCACCCCCACCCCCTACCCCCTTGGACACCCCCCTGGACACCCCCCAACACCCACCCACACCCTTGGACAGCCCCCCCACACCCACCCACCCCCTTGTAAACCCCCCTGGACACCCCCCGACCCCTCTGGACAGACCCCCGCCCCTCCTGGACACCACCCCCACCCCCCTACCCCCTTGGACACCCCCCTGGACATCCCCCAACCCTCTGGACAGCCCCCCACCCACCTGGACAACCCCAAATACCCTCTGGAGAGGCCGCCACCCACTTGGACAGCCCCCCACACCCATCCAACCCCTTGGACACCCCCCTGGACACCCCACCGACCCCTCTGGACAGGCCCCCACCCCCTTGGACAGCCCCCCACACCCACCCATCCCCTTGGACACCACCCTGGACACCCCCTGACCCCTCTGGACAGCCCCCGACCCCTCTAGAAAGCACCCCCACCCCTCCTGGACACAACCCCCCACCCCCGACCTGCTTGGACACCCCCTGGACACCCCCCAACCCTCTGGACAGCCCCCCCACCCCTCCTAAACACCACCCCCACCCCCTACCCCCTTGGACACCCCCCTGGACACCCCCCAACACCCACCCACACCCTTGGACAGCCCCCCACACCCACCCACCCCCTTGTAAACCCCCCTGGACACCCCCCGACCCCTCTGGACAGCCCCCCACCCCTCCTGGACACCACCCCCCACACCCTACCCCCTTGGACACCCCCCTGGACACCCCCAACCCTCTTGATAGCCCTCCCACCCCCCTGGAATCACTGAATAAAGTAGTAACTACTGTAAAAGGGCAACCCATCCAAATGGACACGCCCCAACCCTCTCGGGGATTTATAGAAAACGATGAAAAATTAGTGAAATCATAAAATTAGTCAATATTGCAAGTCGAACTAATATATCTAGGGATGATAAATAAGATTATGATGCCAAAACGAGTTAAAAGGGTTCGCAATCGAAGAATCTTAGCTAGTTTCAACAAAAAAATCACAACACATATATATATACTATCCGCGAAAAAAAAACGAACGAGTGGGAGGATTACCTGAGTGCTGCGAGTTTAGATGATTGATCCCAGGTGATTAAATATGAGAAACGATGATCGCAAAACGAATCTAAACCAACGAAATGGACGAGCCGATTCGGGTTTACGCGCGAGAGAGACGAGTCGCGACTGTCGAAGGTAAACTCGCGAATGACAATCCACGGGTCTGGGTAAATTTTTAAATGAGTTATCATGTCGGTTATTCAATAACCGACGTTATAATTTTTTTTTAAACATTTATAACGTCGGTTATTCAATAACCGATGTAAAAACCTTCCTCCGATTCTTTTTTTACGTCGGTTATTCTATAACCGACGTTATAAAGGGCTCAAAATCCGCGTTTTATTACGTCGGTTATTCCATAACCGACGTCAAAAACATCTGCGGATTCTTTTTTTACATCGGTTATTCAATAACCGACGTAACAAACGCCCCCCGCTTCTGTTTTTTACGGCGGTTAATATATAACCGACGTAAAAAACGAAGCCGCCCGATTAATAATGTCAGTTATCAAAATAACCGACGTTAAAGGTGTACTAAACACAGGTTTTACGTCGGTTATTAAATAACCGACGTAATAAACCTCGTTTTACATATTATGACGTCGGTTTTATATAACAGACGTAAAAAATGGTGACATAAAAAACGTTTTCTGCACTAGTGCACCCAGTAGAAGGAATGAGAACTCCAGCAATGCACATGATAAAAAGAGAAAGAATGATCAAATATTTCATGGTCTTAAGCCAGAATTTATAAGAGATATAGTCTCGCATGTATTATCATCATATGAAGAAATAATATCATGTGCTGATAAGATATGTAAAGAGTTTACTGAGTCCTATGGCTTTGGATGGAAGCAAGAGAAGAAAATGATGGAAGAGAGAAATATGAATAAAGGGAAGAGGGAAAAGAAGAATTTTCCCATATGTGATAAATGTGGAAAGAAACACCCTGGAACTTTCCTGAAAGGAATGGGAGTTTGTTATAAGTGTGGAGGAAAAGGGAACAATGTACGTGACTGCAAGGGTAAGAAAATGGTTTCAAATGTACAATTCTTCATTTGCAAGGAGTTTGGACACTACGCGAACCTATGTCCCAGTCATCAGACTATGTCGCAAATGATGATATTGGATAATAATCAAGTTTTGATACTACCACAGATGAGGAGAAATGATTAGAGTTCTTATGTTGATTATGTCATTTGAGTGTTGTATTAATAATGTAATTGTTATAATAATTATGGAGTAATAAGGATTGTACTGCAGTACTATTTCATTAAGGACTTGAGATTGTGTGGAACAATGAAAAGTGACTCAATACCAGGTTAATTTTTTGGAAAATATATGGTTGAGAGAATTATAAACCACAATATGGTTCTGATACCGAGGTAGTGATTTTAGAATAATACATGATTGATTTGGCTAAATTATATTGGATATTCTTGACTACCTTGAAGATTATTAATGATTTGTTTATTCCATCATTGTTGGGGTTTACAACATTTTTGGATTGAAGGAGTATATCTATTATTCTATAAGGAATAAGGGTTCATGAATGTAATCAATAAGGTTTTATGATAATTCAGGATGTTGCAGTGTTTTAAAAGAATACATGATGAAGGTGTTCACATGTTATTACGTGAAAAAAAAGGATCTTCATTGTGTTTACCTTCCTTATAAATTTTGGACTGAATTATTTTGATAGTTCTAGTTTGGATTATTTTGGATTGCTATAAAAGGACATCCCGGAGGTCGGGCGGCAACCTGTCGCGTCCGGAAAGGCCGCGAGACTTGAACCCACAACCGAAGGGCGACAAGGGTGTATCACCTACCACTGACCCACATGATGTCTGGGATTAAATAATTTAGTTTTTTTAAAAAGATCTGGTAGATGAATTATAAATTCATTTTTTAACCCTATACGAATAGGATAAATAGAATATATTTTTTTACGTTATATTATCTTTTAGAGTGAAAGATGAGTTTGTGGTAGAAATTAGTTAAAGGATGGAACTCTACTTGTCAAGAATATATTTTTCTTCTTCTCTTATTCTATGAAGGAATTAATTCTTATACTTTATTTAAGGAATCCTAAAACCAAAAATGTGTTATCCTAAAACCCTATGTTTTGTTGAACCGATGGTATTTCAAATCATCATAGATTGATGAATTTAAGGACCTCAATTTAACACTTGTTAGTGATTGATGAACTCAATCACTACCTATAAATATTTACGTTTTTCCTCCAATTATATGTCTCTAATTGCCACCAATGTTCTCCTAATTGAGATCTTAATTTGGTTGTGACCCTTTCATTTCTCTTTTCCTCATATTAAGACTAAATTTTAGTAACCCAATTTCCGATGTGGGTTTTACCACAATGATATTTTCTATTATCAACGTTTTATTTTCAAAGAACAATTTCAAATTGCGAGGACGCAATTTATTGAAGGAGGGGAGAATGTAACACGCCAAGATTTCATAGTGTGTTATTTCTTTAAAATAATTCAATAACCTGCACTACACGCAACACCGAGTTCAAGCGCACCATGACTTACCAAAAAAGCCATTCAAAAGAGGTTATGAATAGTATTAACTAAATTTTAAACTTTATATAATCCTTATAATTTTAGAATCCATGTTATCAGTTTCTTAGACATAATGTAAGAACAAATTCATTTTCAGTATTGCACTTTTACCAACTTTTAATAGTGAACCCTTTTTAAATAAAATATTTTAAACTTTTTGACTAAATGGGGAAATAAAAAATTTAAAATGTAACACCCCATGATTCTACGGTACGCTTCTCTTTGAATAATGCGATAGCGTGTGTTGTACGCAACACCGAGTTCTAACACACCACAACCAATCAAACTAGCTGTTATGAATAGTAATACCTACTTTTTGAAATTATATATATTTTATATTTCAAAATAGACATCATTTTTGGATTTGGAATATCGAATTTAGCCTAGGGTGAAATTTTGGAACTTTTCGGATAACACTTATATTTTGATAAATAGTGAAAATTACTAAATTTTAATTAAAAACAACTTTTTTAATCGAGATAATTCTTATTGATAAATTATGAATTTGAGTGGTTTTAAAGTATATTTAGAATATATTTTTACAATTTAATACAATTTTGGTAATTGGACATAATTTCACAATTAAACCAAACATAAACAAGTATCAATCTTTTGATAGTTATTATATCTTAAAAACACGCTTTTTGTTTTGACAGCGGGAATTAATTTTAAATTAATTTTTTCCACTTCTGTGTTTTGAATTAGGAAAAATGTATTCCATATTTGGAATCAGGATGTTTAAATTGTGTAAATAGGTAACTTTTATTTTTATACATTTTGAATAATTACTGCGGTAAATATTTTATTTACCATGGTTAAAGGGTAAATCCAGCAAATAAGGGTTAAAAATAATATTATAATAATAAAAAATTACCCTAAAACGTGTCCTAACCTTATTGGTTGATACATTTATGACCATGGGAATCTTTGGGTCGATTTTGGGACCCCATGGAGCCACTTGTAGGTGATAGGGGTACATTATTTTAATTAAGTTAAAATGAATACAAAAATGACATATGCATATATCTTTTAGAAAAACATTTTTTACATAGGGTTATATATGTTTGATTTTTGACTATAAAGATTCATTAGAAATCTAAAACGATTTCGTACATAATGGTATTTTATTTATAATTTTTAGACATTAAATAATTTAATTTATATATGACACAATGATGATGCAGTAATTACCTAATTAATGAAAAATTAGAATAATTGATATTATAAATACCCAAATAAATATAATATGAGACTTTTTATGAACTAAACTAATTTTATAGGTTAATATGACATGTTAGGATTGATTTAATTAACCTTTTTCTAAGTAATAATTCTGTTATAAGTTTTACAAAAATGAACTATTGAATAGTGTCAAAATTGACAAAAAATAGTTTTTAAAACAAATATTATATTATTAATTGATATTAAATTCCTAAAAATCTAAGGTTCGGCCTAGAGACTTATATCATGATATTTGTATCATTAATGGACCACTTGGGGGTCTCTTGGATATATATAGTATGTTTATTAACCATATAATATAAAAATATAAAGAGACATTGTAAAAGTGAATCTAATTAATTTAGAGTTAATACTTAAAGATAAGGTCAATATAAGTACACAAAACTGTCTAAATTCTATTGGTTGAGTTGTTTTCGACCTATACCCACCTTAAAATTTAAATAATGAACTTTGGAACCATTAGAATCCGAATATGAATTTATTATTAATTAATATTTCTAGATTTTCCAAAGGTGCCCTTCACCACTCTTATAAAAGGGCACCCCTCCTTCTCATTACTTCACATCTTCAAAGCCTTTTTGTTCGGCCAAACTCTGTCCAAATACTCTCCCAACATTCCTTACTTAATCCTAGAGGACTTAGTTTGATCAGAAAGAAAACCTATGGAGCCCTTTTGATCAAATCAAAAGGAAGAACCCGAAGAAGAGGTAATGATTTCACCACCCTTTTCCAAGTTCCATTCTTCTTCCACTTCTTCTTCTTTTGTTATTACCATTCTAAAATAATAACTCCAGTATCACATATATACAGTGATGTTATTATAAATATGGTACAACCATATTCAGTATTATATCCACCCTTTTAATAACATGTCACCATACGTGTGTATGTACGGCTTACCGTCTCCACGCCGTGGAGTAATTGTTATTCAATATATTATTATTTGGATGGGTATAATAATGATGTGTAACTCATGTAAATAATAAATATAACATGTTAATGATTCTGTATATATGATATAACATCCATTTATATATTATTTTAATATCAAAAGAATGATATTGTCGCTCGTGCGTACGTACGGACTACCGTCTCCACGAACGCGAGAAGATTCATTCTCCATCGTATCCATTCAAGTATAATTATCATTTGATGATTTAAAAATAATTTTTAAGGACATGATATCATTTTTTATATGAATAAGATACATCCTATCCATAACAAATACGACTTATGTAACAAAACATATAAAAGAAAATGAGTAAGTTAACACCCGAAACAACGATAATCCTAAGATATTATTAACAAATCAATGTTAGAAGATCATATATGATATCATATTAATATACATGATTCTTGTATAGTTTAATAACAATTATTTCACCATTATACATGAGGTTAACCTACCCTCAACCTAGTAATGGTGCAAGGTAATGGGTTTTCATCTCACTCCTTATTCCCGTGAGATTCATGCCATATTGCCACTATTACCTTTTGTGTGGTGTATGTACTGCCTATAATTATAATCTTTGTGTAATACACTTTAATTTATGTGTATTTACATATTCATTGTATGATACCTCTTTCATGGGTTCTATGTATCATATTTTACCAAAACTAGTAAGGGTTATTTCACAATCTCTTCATTATCTGAGGTTGTTTATACGTAATAATCTACTGAGATCTCTTTATCATCCACATCCATGTTTCTTAAAAATGTATTTCAAAACATTTTCACTATTTAAAAGAATATGGGTTAAAGTCATTTATACCCTTGTTTGACTTTTTATAAGAGTTTTATAAATGAATCTTTTCGTCATTTTCCAAACAAGGTGTTTTTAACCTTTTGACAAAATTAAGGTAAGAATGTTTTTTTTAACTTATATGGCAGGTGCGGTTATTCTCCACCGTTATAACAACTTTGATTCTTCCTTCACAAGCTTATAAAGATATTTTCAAAATAACGGTTTTCTCTATAATTATGCGACTTTTAAATGATTTCAAAAAAAGAGATATTTCTCTCAAATAATATTGATTTCATCTATGTCAACATCCTTTGATAAATTTTAAACTTGTTTCAAGTTGATTTATTATGATACAAATCATCCATATTGTATTTAAGGTTTTGTGATACTTTTTTACTATGGATGAGTTATTTTTATGCCATTAATGGTTTATGATTAAAGTTTTGACATTTTGTATGTTAGTTTTAATACGAATGTTTATGTTATATTTCATCCTCTTTTTAAGATGAATGTGTTGGACTAGTATGTTCAGGGTTGGGGACTGGTAAAAGTAAGCCCTCTGGGTTGGTGTCCGGTTATTAGAGGCACTCCGGGTTGGTGTCCGGTTATTAGAGGCACTCCGGGTTGGTGTCCGGTTATTAGAGGCACACCGGGTTGGTGTCTGGTTATTAGAGGCACTCTGGGATAGAGTCCAGTTACAGAGGCTCTCCGGGTTGGGTTCCGGTTACAGTTATCCCTTAGGTCTTGGCACGAGGCCTCGACACAGAAATTAATGTTTTTCATTATGCATTCCTTCATTATGAAAGTGGTTATTGATATTTCATGTGATTATTCGATTAGTAGAATATCCATGTGAATAAGTAAATAGAATTATTTCATTTTATTTTTTTTCATACTATGTTGAAGTTCACGTTTAAAATGATTTTGTTTTATTTATACATTGCCTTAAATTTTTATTCTTATTTATGAAATTTTCCGCTATATTTTTATCCTTACTGGGCATTTGAGCTCACCCCTTTTCTATGTTTTATTTTTCCCAAGATGTGAATAAGTAAGTTATGAATGACCTTCAGGGATTTTATGTGCGGATATGAGTGTGGAATATGGAAACTATGTTGTTGTAGTAGTTTTTCACTTTATTATGTAATGTAAAACTTTATGAATATATCTAGTGTTTCCAAGGCTACTAAACCAATCGATATTTTGAGATTTGATCTTTCTAGTGATCATACCAATGTTATGTAATAATGCACCGACTCTGGGAAACTGGGGTCGGGGAGTTACAGTTGGTATCAGAGGAAGTTTAGTTCAAACCTTGAAATCTAGATTTAGATAAACTCTGATTAGATCATGTAGACCTAAGATGAACTTTGTGGCTTAGTATAGAATAACTACCTAGAATCTTTGTATTGTAGAGATTTTGTGTGTTTTCTGAGCAATACAACCCTGTCTGGATACGAGCAGGTAGAGGCGGCTCTGGCAGAGATGTACCTAGGGGTAACACCCGAAAACACCGCTTTGAGATGGACTCGAACAGGAATTGGTGCACGAAAACGGGCCTTGTTGCACTCTTGGATATGACACTCCCGTGGGATATGCTTAGGATAATTCTCAATTTTTTTACAAATCATTATTAAGGGTTTATGAGTATATACTTCCTTAAAGGAGAAATTTTTATGATTATGGATTATATCCATAAACTATTTAATTTATGTTATGTGTTTTAGAAGTTTTGGATTAGGTATTGTTATTCATAAATTAATCTAGTGTATGTAATTGTTTATAAATGGCGCCCAGTAGAAGGAATGAGAACTCCAGCAATGCACATGATAAAAAGACAAAGAAGGATCATATATTTCATGGTCTTAAGCGAGAATTTATAAGATATATAGTCTCGCATGTATTATCATCATATGAAGAAATAATATCATGTGTTGATAATATAAGTAAAGAGTTTACTGAGTCCTATGGCTTTGAAGGGAAGCAAGAGAATAAAAGGATGGAAGAGATAAAGATGAATAAAGGGAAGAGGGAAAAGAATAATTTTCCCATATGTGATAAATGTGGAAAGAAACACCCTGGAACTTTCCTGAAAGGAATGAGAGTTTGTTATAAGTGTGGAGGAAACGGGCACAATGTACGTGACTGCAAGGGTAAGAGAATGGTTTCAAATGTACAATTATTCATTTTCAAGGAGTTTGGACACTACGCGAACCTATGTCCCAGTCATCAGACTATGCCGCAAAATGATGCTATTGGATAATAATCAAGTTTTGATACTACCACAGACGAAGAGAAATGATTATAGTTCTTATGTTGATTATGTCATTTGAGTGTTGTATCAACAATGTAATTGTTATAATAATTATGGAGTAATAAGGATTGTACTGCAGTACTATTTCATTAAGGACTTGAGATTGTGTGGAACAAAGAAAAGTGACTCAATAGCAGGTTAAATTTTTGGAAAATATATGGTTGAGAGAAAGATAAATCATAATATGGTTCTGATACCGATGTAGTGATTTTAGAATAATACATGATTGATTTGGATAAATTATATTGGATATTATTGACAACCTTGAAGCTGATTAATGATTTGTATATTCCATCATTGTTGGGGTTTACAAAATTTTTGGATTGAAGGAGTATATCTATTATTCTATAAGGAATAAGGGATCATGAATGTAATCAATAAGGTTTTATGATAATTCAGGATGTTGCAGTGTTTTAAAAGAATACACGATGAAGGTAATCACATGTTATTACGCGGAAAAAAAGGATCTTCATTGTGTTTACCTTCCTTATAAATTTTGGAATGAAGTATTTTGATAGTTCTAGTTTGGATTATTTTGGATTTCCATAAAAGGACAACCCAGAGGTCGGGCGACAACCCGTCGCGTCCGGCAAGGCCGCGAGACTTGAACCCACAACCGAAGGGTGATAAGGGTGTATCACCTACCACTGAACCACGTGATGTCTGGGATTAAATAATATAGTTTTTTGAAAAGATCTGGTAGGTGAATTATAAATTCGTTTTTTAACCCTATATGAATAGGATAAATAGAATATATTTTTTTACGTTATATTATCTTTTAGAGTGAAAGATGAGTCTGTGGTAGAAATTAGTTAAAGGATGGAACTCTACTTGTCAAGAATATATTTTTCTTCTTCCCTTATTCTATGAAGGAATTAATTCTTATACATTATTTAAGGAATCCTAGTATGTTCGGGGTTGGGGACCGGTAAAAGTAAGCCCTCCGGGTTGGTGTTCGGTTATTAGAGGCACTACGGGTTGGTTTCTGGTTATTAGAGGCACTCCGGGTTGGTGTCCAGTTATTAGAGGCACTCCGGGTTGGTGTCCGGTTATTAGAGGCACTCTGGGATGGAGTCCGGCAACAGAGGATCTCCGGGATGGGTTCCGGTTACAGTGATCCCTTAGGTCTTGGCACGAGGCCTCGAAATAGAAATTAAAGTTCGGCATTATGCATTCCATCATTATGAAAGTGGTTATTGATATTTCATGTGATTATTCGATTAATAAAATATCCATGTGAATAAGTAAATAGAATTATTTCATTTTATTTTCTTCATACTATGTAGAAGTTCAAGCTTAAAATGATTTTGATTTAGTTATACATTTCCTTAAATGTTTATTCTTATTTATGAACGTTTCCGCTATATTGTTATCCTTACTGGGCATTTGAGCTCACCCCTTTTCTATGTTTTATTTTTCCCGGGATGTGAAGAAGTAAGTTATGAATGACCTGCAGAGATTTTATGTGGTGATATGAGTGTGGAATATGGAAACTATGTTGTTGTAGTAGTTTTTCACTTTATGATGTAATGTAAAACTTTATGAATATATCTAGTGTTTCCAAGGCTACTAAACCAATCGGTCTTTCAAGATTTGATCTTTCTTGTGATCATGCCAATGTTATGTAATAATGCACCGACTCTAGGTAACTGGGGTCGGGGCATTACAGTCCAGGCTGTTTGTCACTTAATATAGTTTTTTACACATTTTATTCAAGTTTGCCTGAGGTAGTTACTCCTCTTTATAGGTTTTGATCGCAATAATCTATAGTACCACCATAGGAAGATAAAACATATGGGTCTGTCCTTCAATCTGATAATTTATTATAAAAGTTCACATAGTGATACTCATTAAAAAGTATAACCAATGAAAGGATAACAAAAAGAAGAGAAAACAAGTTATATTCTTATATAACCACTGGTTCAAAAACTAAAATAGGGCTAATGGTTTCCCTAATCCCCCAATACACGAATCCCCAAAACTAGTAAAAAGATTTAAATTCCCTAGAACCATATGAAACACTATACACACATCACTCCCAAATTCCCTTTACTGGGAACACCACCAATGCTAGGGTTCTGACAACCTGAGGTTGATTCCTAAGGTAGTACTCAGCTACTCGATTTCCTTAACCCAGACAAACTACAGACGACTAGGGTCAAAGCTATGCTTAAAGCACTTAGGATTTTATAGAGAGGAATGAGAATTGTGGAAGTTAGAAATTTTAGTGTGGACTAAATCCATATAATTCTCATGTACCATGTCATTCTTGAATATATATATGTCTTAATGTTCTCCGTACATACTAAAACTCAGGATCTGAAATAGTTAGGCCACTCGATGGTCACCATCCAAAGAAGCCTCTAGAAATTTACCCAAAGCTCGATAGTTATCAGCCAAAGTGAAACATAGAAAAAGAGCTTCATGATACTTCCATCTTTTCATATATGTAGACAATTGTGCATATGAAATACAGTAAAAGACTATATTTCTTCCTTGGTAATGATGGAGAATGTATGGATGATTCGATACCCGATGGAGTAGTTTACAATTCAGACGTAAGTTGGCATAGGGATGGTCCTCTTAGGAGAATGTCTGGACAATTATAGTCTCCAACAACTCAGTAGGTAGTGATAAAATATTGGTTGGTTGACCCACATCTTATATCTAAAATGTTTTAGTAAATCAACATTCAGTATGGAAAATCCATTTAAAACCAAGTTATTGTTTTATTTAAAAACATATCAAAATAGAGAATACAACATCATTCATTTAGACATGATTTATAAAACTCAATAAATTACACAATCTCTTCCTCCCATTCACAAAACACTTGTATGGACTTCTTGACGTCCTCTAAGATGACTCCTCATAGATTTCACCAATTTTGGGGATTTCTCCAGTTTTCAGATAAATGGATCCCCAAAGATATTCCAAATTCCTCTATCTCCTTGGTCCAGATGCAACGTGTGAAACTAGGGTCAAACACATGTGGACATCTAGAATTCAGATTGAGAGAAGCATGTCAGGTATCATGTTGAGAAATTTGTATGAACTTGATGTCGATAATGAAAACAAGCAGTCTCATTCTCGTGGGATTCAAAGTCCAAAACTCAACCACAGAGTCTGTAGGTCAAAATCTGACATAGATATGCTTCCCAGAGGTCGCCCCCTTGTGCATCCTCCTCAAAGACTTCAAGAGAAAAGAAATTATTGGCTAGGGTAAAATATTTAAAGATACCCTAGAAGTATTTCCCTAGTCATACATATAAAAAGGAATTGTGCGCTCATCATGAGGTAATAGATGAAACCTGCTCCATGGTGATGTTGGAGTACACGGGGAGAGTTGAATACTCGGTAGAGGGTTTTGCATGATAAAGGAATATTTTCTAAAGTCTTGTAGTTTTATACACATGATTTTCCCACTATGGTCTCTAATACTTCTGTTGGAAGAGACAAAAGACAAGTACTTTCCTTTTCCATGTGAAAATTAAGAAAAAATCGTTCTTAGTATTGTTTAAGTAAGTTTTTCGCTGTTCAGTTATGGTTTTCCAGAGTCATCCAAACCAAATCCTCTAAGGAAAATTTACATTAAAATCATTCATAATAGCTTGTAAAGAAAATATGAATTATCCTAAACATATCACCCAAGAGTTTCGTAACAAAGAGTGACGAAAGGCCCATTTTTGTGTACCAGGATACCCTAGGTCATGCCTAAAACTCCTTATTTGAGCTTTCACTCCAAGGAACCTTTGTTCCAGAGCCACCTCTACCTGATCGTATCCAGACAGGGATTCATTGCTTGAAATATCCACATAATATATTCCTTACCGAAATACCAGGACAATCTTTAATGTTTATCCCCAAAGTCTTATCTTAGATATTCTTCCGTACTCTATGTTTTCTAAATCTAGTTTCCATGTTTCCTACTAAACCTTCCTTTGATACCAACTGTAACACCCCGACCCCTCTAGGATGGAGCCGGTACATTACTAGTGATATTGGAATGGTTAGAAGGAATAAAAATCCCAAATGAATGATCATTTGAGTAGTCTTGAAGAAACTAGATACATATATGTAACACAAATTACATTGATGAAAGGTTACAAGGTACAACACATAACAAAACTAAAAGTTGCATCCACGTGTACTCAATAAATGACCTTCTCTTTATCACATGTTGAAGGTAAAAAATTAAAGGGTTAAGCTCAAATGATCAGTCAGGGTTACAAATAGCGGAATCATGAGTACAATAATAAGTGATTCAAAATCAATATAACATAATCAATATGGCATTGTGAATAAATGAAAAACTAATTCCATTAATAAACTAATAATGAAACTACATCCGTAGATTTTTTCATAGTGAAAACCTCATGGATAAAAAAATAACTAATAATGAATAAAGGGAATGATTATTAATTGGACATCATGAATCTGGAACATGAAACCATAATACCATAAAAACGGTTTATTTCTATGGGTAGAAACCCGTATGATTTTGGAAACAAACTCGAAGGGTTTGTTGCCAAACTGATTTGTCTCATGAGACCTATCGATGCATCGAGGGGCTATAACGAGCCCAACCTGCCACTGTATGTCCAAATAATTATTTCTACATTTATTCAATTCAATATCAATATGCATTTTCAATACCCATATAGAGTAGAGTTTATGCATTCATCAATATTTCCATAATTAAAAAAACCTTCCAAATAAACACCGTATGTAAAATGGTATACGGTTTAGACAAAAAACTTATCCATGACATGGGATTATAGATATTTAATATGGATATAATTTAAAATTATAATTGATCTCAAATGGGAAGTAGGTACGCTACATAAGGATTTTTAGGTGAACGATACAACATTCTTCACAACAAAAAGGTAGTTGAGGCAAAGTCCCATACCACAATGTAATCAGTCAAATCATATGACTAGAATTTAATGAACATCAAATAAATAATTTCATAACATGACTATAAAAAAATCAGGTTATTATATATCAAATGGAAGTACAAATATACCACATAAAATAAATAAGTGGAGAACAATGAAAATATCACACAAATGAAAGTGAGATGGGAAACCCCTTAAACACATTTCGGCATGCTAACGAGTGTTATTGCAAGAGATTAATGAGAGGTAATGGGGTATTACATTATTTATAGGTCACTTGGGATGTATGGGATAGGTTAGTAAACATACCACATCCTTAGGTATTAAAAATAAAAGAGCCCAACATAGTGGAGATTCTTGAACAAAAGTGAGAGAGGGGATCCCTTACAGAGAATGTATCATTAGATTGAAGAAAAATCAATGAAATAATTATGTCTGAAAAACATAAACCCACACCATAAAAGTGGATTTATATAATAAAACAATCATAGGTCATTCATACATATTCATGGAAAAATGTAACCAATGAAATATCCATTTAACTCAGAGAATTAAAATTGAGTTAAGTAATCCCTTACCTTATGCTCGAAGGTGTTCCTGATTGTTCTTAACAATCTAAATTATCAATTTTAGATTCATAAATTAATAATTAAATAACCTAATCAACATTTAATTGATATTTTATAGCCTTATTAAGTTCATTAATGGCCTTTCTGATGGGTTTAAGAGATTAAATTGTATTGTTTTGGAAGAATTTTCTTACTTGGTTTCATGATTTGTTTACTTGTATTCATGAATGGAAGATGGATTGAAATATGGTTAAATATCCAGAATTGTTAATATAAATTATTAGTGACATAAAATATATATAAACGATCCTATAATGATTCTGGTTATATACCATGAGGATGACTCATTCGATGAGTTAAAAATAAACGCATGAATTTGGCTTCGCAGTTTTGTGCTCAATAAATTGTTTTTGTATTATTATTCCATATTATGTATGTGTAAAGATTACAGAACATTAATCAAGAAAAAATAAATATATTATGAACTGGTTTACCCATAAATATGGTTTCATGACTAGTAATGAAGGAACGATTGAAGAATGAAACTTCGTCGTGCACAAAGGTTATAAATTGGAACCTCATGGACTTTGATTTCGTTTATAAAAATAATAGGGAGGGAGTAAGAATATTGATGATCGTTCTTAAATTCACATGATATAAATACTGTATATAGATGATAATGGAGTTATCATGATCATTTGGATAGAGGAGGTGAGGATACAATAACAAATGAGGATAAATTCAAATGAAACTAAAAGAAAAAGAAATTTGTTTTACCTCTTGAAATAACTTCCTCGAGAACCTCTTTAAGGGAAGGGATTTTGGTCTCTTGGAAAGACCAAGAGCTTCCTGGTCCTGGAGATTAACTAGGGAAGGGTATTTTATTAGAACATTGAGGAGCTTCAAGGATTATTAGAGTGAAGAGAAGAGGGAGAGGTGAGGGGTTTTTATATTGGATGAGAGGGGTAAATTTTGAATATTTAATTCATTATTTTATTATTTCCCGCAAGACAACTGATAGTGTTGTTTCATGTGACCCATAATAGTAATAAGTGCATTTAAGTTAAAACCAAGTTGACTTTTATCACTTATGATGTCATAAATAGTGTATTTAACTGATAATTTTTATATAAAGTATTTTATCGTATTTCACTATTCATAAAAAATTCTAGAATTTCAGAAAAATCACAAAAATTTACCCTAACCATTTTTCGACGTATAGAATTCTAAAATGAACTCTATCTTTCAAAATTAATTTTCTAAATATTAATAATTTAATTTTGAAATAAATACATAGTTAATTTGAAAAATAACAATCTTAAAGGTGCAATTAGTTTTATTTCTTTTTGAAAAACTAATTAAGATATCATTATCTTATATCCATAAGAAAATAAAATAATATTTTTATTTACTATTCATAAGGGTCATATTACTATTCATAAGGGTATGTTACTATTCACAAAAAAATATTTTTTTTCTATCAGACTCCAAATGACTTACTGAACACAACTCTAGATGACCATTTTTTGAAATTAAAACATAGAAGAGGAAAAATTATACTAAATTGCTAGGTTATGACTATCTATTAAATAACCTAATGTTGTTTCAAAGGAACACAATGATGAATATAATGTCTTTAAGAGAAACATAACATAAAATGTTTTGGGTGCTACAATTACGTGAGTGAAATGGAAAGGAATAAAATTATATATATTATATTTAAATAATGGAAATAAATTTCTTTAATATCATAATTATTTCATTTATATCACACATAATAATAAAAATTAACCTTATTACATTCCAAGTAAATCATCAAGGAATGGTGAATCACACTGCATTGTGAGGCGATTGTCCTCCATACAGGTGAGAAACAATATTATATCCCCTATATAATGTAATGTTAAAATATATAAATGATATAATGATTACATATGTATATATACGTTATAAATATCACATATAAACTTTATAATTATCATCATACATGACCTTGAGAAGTGGAAATGAAAAAATGAATGACATTAGTTAATGAGGCCATTGTCCTCCATACACATGAATGGTTATATCATAAACAATTTTCATGATGTGAAAATGTTTTCAGGGCATTAAATTATTATAAAAATATCCCATTTTATGGTATATAATTATATTATTGTATCATAATTGTTTAATAAACATTTAATGAGGTTTAAAAATAAATAAACTATTCACGATAAATGAAGAATAACACCTATTCTTCGGGTATCCTTCATATGTGTTCCATAAAGCATTTAAATGATAGATTTATTCCCAAAATAATATTTCCATGAATAGTTTAAGTATTTTGGGAATTTATTTGGGTAGGTATTGGATGATAAATAAGGTATAGATGTTGTGAATAAGAGATGAGGGTGGGTGGCCTATTATAAGTTTGGTAGAGTACACACATTATATTTTTGAAAATAATAGATTGTTGCAACTTTTTCCATGTTTCAAAAGGACCCAAAATGTACCATTATTAAAACCTATAGGTGTAATGCACAAAATATGTCTAGACTACACTTTTCATTAATGTTTATTGGTCATTTTAGCATTATATTTTTAGTTTAACACCCTTAGTAAACTCATTTTACCTTAACCACTATAATTAAATATGTCTGATTTCATTATTCATTCTATAAAAAAATATTTTAACCTTTTTATAAACATTAAATTATTATTATTAAAAATATGGAATCCATTTTTATAAATTCATTTCATAAAATTGTGAAAATATATTTTATGATTTATCCCATAGATGTGACGGGAAAGCGGGTCCAAATGATTATAATGTTTTTATATTTAAATTCTGCATGAAAATTATTCAAATAAAATATATTGGATTAATTGATATAAAATTAAACAAATATATATTAAGTACAATATAAAATATAAAATAACATTAATAATTATTTGCACTAAAAAGAAGTTTTTAATTTAAATTTAGTATTTTCCAGTATTTGTTAACAAATGAAAATACTAAGTAAAATCACAAAAAATCACCTTAATAAAAATTTTCATTCCCAATTTAAAAAATTAATTTTATATTTTTATATAAATTTCTAAAATTGGTAAAATTTAATGTTAAATTATGAGTGGAATTCACAATGAAACAATATTTAGAAAAAGTAATTTTTTTTAAAAAATGTTTCATTTTATATTATATGGTTATTATTATTATTATTTATAATTCATAGATAACCAATGAACATGTGTAAATTATATATATATATTATAATATATCTAGTATTATTCATACCAACCAATTTAATATATATGTTATAACTATTAAATTAAGAAAAATAATATTTTAATAACATGTCACATTTTATTTAAACTCATTGTTGAGGGTAACCCAAGAGAAATTGATTGTTGCAAGTAATGAAAGCTAAAATAACGGTTGTGTGCCATTTATTATATTGAATAAAATTTTATTATTTTAGAATTTTTTGGTTTTAAATTTTTAATTCCACTCCACAATTTTTGATAACTGTTGTATCTTTTAGAGGATATTATATTTGGAACTCGTTATAATATGGTTTTTAAAAGTTTCCATTTTCCCTCCCCAAAAATGTTTTAGAAGTAAATTTCACATAACCTTTTATAATAATGTCTATTTTTTTTGTGAAACCTTTTTTATTTTCACATCAATTTTCATACACAGTTTATCTCTCATGACATGAAGTTTGGATCATCATATATATTTTATTAACACATGATTCCTTTAAGAAAAATGAGATTTTTGATATTATATAATTATTTAAGTCTATGTAATGTGATTTCTTTTGGAATGTTTAAGATAACCAATATTTTTATATGGGTTAATTAAGGTATATTGATTTTTTATATTATGTGACTCACATATGTAAGAATGAGGATGGGTGGGGCACCATATCACCCTCCAATGAATTGATTTATGTTTCTGATCTAAAAGGGGCACAACAAAGGATTTATCCCAAATCAAAGGGTATATAGGGGGATTTATCTCATCCCAAAGGGTACAAATGATGATTTATGACAATAAAAATGGTACATAATGTAATTTATCCCTATCCAAATTGTACACAAGAAATTTTATCCCAATATAAAGGGTACACAAGAATATTTATACCAACATAAAGGGGAACATGATAGGATATATCCAAGACAATGGATATATAGAAAAATTTATCCAAATAGAAAGGGTACATGGGTAGATTTATCCCATGAAAAATGGTACATAAAGGAATTATTCCATGTGTGAGGGTACATATGAGGTCTACCCCAATCCAAATGGGTATACAAAATGATGTACCCAAATAATAAAGATTTATCAACGAATATTGTTTAACTCAAATTTAAGAGACCTGATTAATACTATAGTTTCTAATTTTCAGGAATTATCATGATCAAAATTGGATAATAATCAAAAGAAGGGAAGGGAGTATACTTGTTAAATTTTAATTTAATATGTGATTTTACTTATGGATCAATATTTTGTAAATTTTCATGGTGTATAGGTAGAATTTTTATCCTTTGTTTGATAATGTGAGTTATATAGTCAAATTGTTTTCCATTTTATATGTTAATTCATTCATGGATGGATTTTTTAGTGGATGGATTTAAGGGGTTCTTGTTATTTTTACCAAAATTTAATTTTTGAATCAAATTCATTCGATGATGGAAATTGAAGGTGTGTTTTGTTTCTTATCCTTCCACACTAGGATGATCAAGTATTGTGAAGGAAAAGTGATTTAATCCATAGAGTGTCCTCAATGATCAAGGTGATATTGTTTTCTAATGGTTTCCAAATTTTTGGTGTAAAAAAATTGGCATTTGGACTTTTTGTTTAAAAAAATAATGTTTTCTATTTGTACAATATAGTTTAATGAGAGGGTAAAGATTTTTAAAAAATGTTGGTACAATTCAGTCTTCATAGATTCCTCATCGATATAAAATAAATACCTGTGTTTAGTGAAATGTTTTTCTATTATGAGAACATCAATATTTGGAAAAAATACAAAATAAAGATGAAGTTTCATGATGAATGTGAGTTACAAGCTAAAGGAAACATCAAATTGATGAATTTCAGTGAACCAACAATGTTTTTGCGCAAGGAAATAGGTGTGAATGGTAGTTACCTGAAGGTCCACCTACATTTATGAAAATGAGTCATCCTATAATGCTCCGACCCGAACTACCACTAAATTGGTAGCTGGACTGGTGGCTCACATGGCCTCAAACACACCTCCCCATACTCAAAAGGCAACTGACTAGTAGCAAAGTTATTTGGAGGATATATTTTATATAATATACCCTCATATCAAATTATGACAACATTAATAGTATATAAATATCAACTACAAGATAAATAATAAATGAATGATAGACCAGTTGAAGAATAGTATAAACTGAGTCCCAAGAC
Source organism: Viscum album (assembly GCA_963277665.1). Classification (NCBI taxonomy): domain Eukaryota; kingdom Viridiplantae; phylum Streptophyta; class Magnoliopsida; order Santalales; family Viscaceae; genus Viscum; species Viscum album. The sequence goes on from OY728157.1 coordinate 41,795,370, forward strand.
AGCCATTACCAATATACACCAGAAGCATCCATGTCATGATAATGAAAAATAATATAAAATAAAATATAATCAGCTATAAATAGATACAATATAGTACATTAACAAATAAAATAATGAAAATAAAATCCACCAGGGAGTTCTCTATGAGCATCCCAAGCTCTAGATTGGTCCAATTCCCCAAACTCTAAGTTACTAGAAAAATTCATGGTCATATGAATATAAGGTATACTCCACTACCCCAGTGAAATTGTGGACTAAGTAGGGTATAGGATATAAATCCTAGTAGGTGACTACATATGGTGACTATAGGTGAACTGAGCCTACTAATATAAATAAACAAGTTTTTAGGTGATATGAATAACTAATAAAATTGAATAAATAAAAAACATACCACTCAAGTTCCTAATGGACACCTGATGCCTCTACCAACTTTGAGTAATGACTATAACGAGTGTATGATCAGGAAACACACAAATATATATTTATTGATACTATATATTATAGTTCTATATTTCATCCCATTATATGAACCATGTAAGTGCAGACAGAAGTGGCAATATACCTGGAATACTATAGATGCATGAATGATCATGGCATAACTCAGTCATCCATAACTGGTCTAAACGAGCCTGTAAGATCCAGTAATGGGGTATATTACCTACATATCATAATGAGTATTATATTGGACGATCATCACTTAGTATGATGAGTGTTCCATCATATCAGCACTCCACAAAGATGTGAGTGTGCTATCATTCCATCACTCACCCAGGAACATAGTTTGTCATGCCCAATATTCTAATCATATCAATGGAGTGAGACACAAGCACTCAAAACCATATGTAGGGAATCATAATTAATCAATTTTCAATAGAAACCTTACCAATATTACACATCCTATGTCACAACATAATAATATTTATAGTTATTCCCATGAGAATATTCTGCTCAAGCATTACATTTAAATAAACCCATTTTAACTAAAGTTATTTCAAATATAAAATTCTAATTAATTATGTTCTTAATCATGAAATAAAAAATGTTTCTCTTAAATCCTTTGCAATTCATTTAAATCAATTAATTTAAATCTCATACTCTGTGATAATTTAAAAATAAAGATATGCATGGTAATTCCAACCAATTCAATTCCATTTCAATTAGCTCATTTTAAACAATCAAGGATAGAAATCCTTCATGAACATTTCAGTCCATTTTAATACATGCCATTTAATCTAACAAAACATGGAATTTCATTTAACATGATTTAATGAAATACATTGAAGGTTACTTGGTCAATTGGGATTTTACTTACATGGGGAATCCTATTTATAAAGAGATCGAAGCCCTTTGGAGGTTCATAATTCATTTTTCAATTAGATTGTAGTGACCATGTTAATCACAAAGAAGGTGGATTGGTTCAATGATCATTTTAAAAGAAGGGGGAAATCTATATTTAACATCCCCAAAGATTCCATGTACAAAACATGACTCATATAAAAAAATAAAATAATAATAACCACTAAAATAAGAAACTATGAATGGATCCAATATCTAACCATTACATTTATCTTAGAAGAAAGTGCACCATATTTAGGGGGTTTAATTATAAAATGTGACATTTTTTATAAAAATATTAAATTATTCACAACAAAGAATCACATAAAAGATTAAAAATTAAATTAGTCAATATATTTATTTTCGGAATCCATTTTACGTGTGAATTCAATTATATGGTTCAACATTCACCTTATACAGTTCCATTATCATTTTATGAAAATCCTATAATTGGAAACCCATTAATATTCATAGATGAATTATTATTAAGAATTATATGAAATTAAAAAGATAATTATAACTGGTAAATATAATCGGAAAACCATCGGAGTGTTTTTTTATCAATGTTGTAATCCCTAAAATAATTAACAACAGTCAACAGGTGTAATACATGATGCGTAAACCAATTTAGGACAAATAAAAAAATATTCACGAAACATGAGTAAAATGTCAGCATGTGGTGCATTAATGCTATTTATAAAATGAAAACAATTTGAGGAAATATCCATAGACCATTGAACATGTTCTTAGGACGTCCTCTCATCCAAAATCGAGCTCTGATTCGACCCTTTTTGGAAGAAATAGAACAAAATGAAATTTTCACTTAATTTAGGGAAAATGATCCCAAACCTAAAAAGCACTACTAATAACAAAATAAATGAGGATTTAAACAAATAGAATGTATTGATTATTGATGATGATCTATAGAAACAGACGATTCTCAAAACTGATGACAGGTATAGGATATTTCCAAAATTCCTTTATAGACTTGGAGGAGTAAACCCATAGTGCAAGGGACATAGTTCACATTGATATAGTATAAGAAAGGAATGAATACTAAACCTAAAAACCCATTATGTAAAAATTGTCATTTTTTCTAAAAAACTAGATCATATTGAAAGGTCAAACCATTCACCAACCATTTGACTAGCACTGCCTAAGGAACCCACCTCACATGGTTGTGACACACAATGTTCCTAACTGTGTTCCAACCATGAATTAAATAGTAGTAAGGTACTACCTATGTAGATATAAACATGTATGATAGGTTCATGATTTGGGAAAACCAAGTTTATCCCATTGGGGAAACTTTTTGTCCTTTGATATAGGGAGCACAATTTACTATTGGGGTTCAAGAGGTTTTAGAAAAATTCTGCACCTTATTTGTTCCACTTTATTTTTTTAGTTTTTAGAGTTTGACACTCCTGAAACTCAAAAGAGTAATGAAAAAACATTTTTACCCTTCAAAAACATCTAATAAAACACATTGAAGTTTTCCAAATCACATTTTTTCATTCTGATTCTCAGATTTCAAAACAACTCATCCAATAAATAGAAAAATTCGTATTCACTGAGAATTTCACCTTTTCTAAAAACCATGTTGTGTGAAAAACTCCCAAACATATAACTTAATTTATCTGAGAACCCTTTCAGAATAAAAAAACTGAACAAAATGGGCCATGAATTATCATTCAAATGGTCTTGCTACATTTCCAAATTCACATTGTACCTCTAGGAACTTTTTGCATATACGGAACATAAGCCTCGAAAACCCAATCCAACGATATTTTTCCAAACTAAAACACCTAAAAATCTCTTACGTGAGATATTTATCATAGAGAAATGACCATACCATTATCTATTTAAACAAATGGTAAAAGGTTCTCCCCACCACGTGCATTAGACTTAAAAAGGTGTGAATTAAGATATATGATTCCTCCACTATCAGAATTTCCCTATAAAGCATGCTTTAAGAATTATAATGATACATATATATTGTATTATTTAATAGGGAGAACATGATTAAATACTATTCCATAAAAAATGCCTCACTGTAAAGACACTGTTAGTTCCTCATCTACCTAGATAAAACTAGTCATGAAATCTTTCCTTAAATGTCACAAACGACATTAAAATAACACTCACCTTAACCAGAAAAAGTGATTTAAAATGGCTCCACTTGACCAAATCAATTAAAAATGAGGGATAACAAGTCAATATAGTTTTAGTTATCCATTCTCAATAATGACCGACATAGACAACCATCATATTACAATAGAAACACAATTCCTTCCACAATTTTATCTAGCATGTTCTACAAGCATGTTCACTACAATAAAAACCTAACATCCAGTGATGTTTCCAGATCTAACCATCACCTAAAAATTTAGTCTATTTTCCATCTCCATGATCAAGAGTATAACCGAACACAAGCGATCCCATACTCCAAATTTACAATTTAGATATTGGTACATGTCGGAGACTTCCACAATAGACTACTGACAGAGCCTAGAGTTGATTCCTCTTGGTCATGAAGTCAAATAAGAACATATGGTTTCTAAGATACCTTCTAAGATGATACTACTTGGTAACCTAGATATCACTTCGGAATAACCATGCCTTGATAATAACCTAGCTTCTATCATGAAACAAAGTAAAAAACCACTAAAACAATCCAATCAACCATTAAAATAGTAGTGTGGTGTAAAACCAGCACTCTCCTAATGTATCAAGCATGACATTGAGATAGGGGACATGATTGAATATTAAACAAGAGTACACAAATAGGAAACTAAGAAAACCAATTGAAGAATGGATGAACCACTACTAGTCATCCTCTTGAAACAAGGTTAGATTCACCTTTCCAAAACATTACCATTAACTAATAACATGAACATCAAGGCATTGAGAAATAGATGGAAAGATTTAGAATTTTCAAGCCTTAAGGGAATCCATGAAATATCTAGAATTTCTGAATGGTCCTCTTTGGTTACGTTCCTTTTATATGGAAGAACATGTATTCAAAATAACATACTCAACAATCCTCACCTAGGAGTGTTATTTTCATTGATAGCGGGGAGAGACTAGATTATAATATGAGAGATCTATCATATTCAACGTTAAAATGAAAACATTTAAGAATTTGTATGAAAAATAGAATTGAACTAGTCGGAATGATAAAAATACATGATTCCCTTAAAACTCCATCCCATGCATTAGGATGAAGATGATTCCATTAACTCGCAGGTCACCCTACCACATAGATGACCTAAGTCCATACTCAACAACACAAAACTCAACAAAAACTACCAAACTAATCATGTTCATTACATCATTTAGAAACTCGATGGATACCACTAGTATTAATACATACCACTCCAATATTATAGAAGTAAGATGGAACACCATAAAAAAACATAGGATACCATCCATATATAGTCATGTATTAGGTGTCTATCATAGAAAAATAGATCATGTTGTATTATACCATACAATTATAAAACAGACAGAAGACCTCCTGAGTTACCCAAGGGAAATGAAAAGGGTCGCGATATCTATTAAGCACTTGACATTGCCCTTGGCATGTATATACTGTAGAATGTATGCATTACTTATTGCTCAACCACAAAACAAGGTCAACAAAAACTTGACCACCCGTCTGAACATGGGATTTATTTAGAAGTTATGAGTCCTAATAAGAGAAATAAAACCCAAACAATATTGTATATTAGAATATCATGACATTTAGAAAGAAATTTACGATCTAATGGTGATAACTACCATGGGCCATCTCCATAGGAGAGAAAAATAATTGACCCTATCACTAGGTTCCACCAACCGGAAAGTCACTAGGCTCAAGATCGTTTCATTTAATTCATTTCTAAAAGGAAGTGGGCCAATGTAAAATTCTCATGCATAAATTCCAAGGAAACTCAAATGTATATTTTAAATACCCTTAGATGAGTATTAAATGAATGACATCACCAACTTCTCCATTTTCAGGTCATTACAATGACTCACATCAACCATTAAAAATCATATATTTAAAACAAAATATGAAGTATCCATTAAAAAACCAATGCACTAGGTACATGATTTAAATAAAATCCCTAGGAAAAGAATCTATGTCTTATCACAGTTACAGAAAAATAGAAAAAAAATACACCCCTTCAGAATTAGGGAATTAAGAATATAAATTCAGTTAAAGAGATAAGGTGACCCACAAGGGTCTCATTTATACACTCCTAGGTTCATCATAATGCAACCCAGTAGCATTTTTTTAATTATTAACATTGAAAAAAACTCAAAGTAGGTTATTTCATAATAAACATGCACAAAATAACTTACATCGGTACTTTTGTGCATCATACCAATTAAACCCCATGATCTCAATGCCCGTGTGATATAGTCACCCACCTTTATAATGGGAACCATTTCATTCTAGATTAAAATTAAGAAGCTTTTTATTTATGACCATTAAAAACATATAATGTTTATAAAACATGATTTAATTATATAGGTGAACATATTGGAAATATATAAATATCCCACACACATTACATGTTTTCATTTGGCTCCCTTAAATAGCAATCATTTTTGCATTAAAAGTTTTATCGTCTGGATCCTTGAAATTTAATAAAATTATCTAATTATATCCAAAAAATCAAAAATTGTTTGATTATATGGGTAACCTTTTCCCAATCATAAGGATCCCAGACAACATAAATTTGAATACTGGTTCACCTTTAAACAAAAAATATAAATTTATCCTTTGATTCTATTTAATATATCACAATATGAACTACCATGCTATCAAAAGTAATAAATAATAAATAACATGTCAATAAGAAAAAAGACATGATAGTTAATAAAATATCATGGAATAGAATTACCTAATCATGTTTTAAAAGTAATTATACTAAATAAAACAAAATCATGGAATAAAACGTAAGGCACATAATCAAAATCAACAAGCAAGATGCAAATGAAATTACATAGCCTGGAATATGCATGAAATGTGAATTTGCATGTTCATATATTAATGGATGTAATGACACACCCTTAAAATACTTGACTAAGTGTAAGGAATATAAATAGCATCAATCAATATGCATATAATAATACTCCATTAACATAATGTAATGTCAAATAAACTATAATATCCAATAGAATGAAAAACAATCCCAGCCCTAGAAACTTGGGTTTTTCCCTGTGGGTGGGGCGATTAGTCCCAGAAACGACTTTTTTCCAAGAGATGGCACATTCCTAGTATCCTATCTACAATCCCAATAATATTAATAAAAAGGAAAAAAACTCATCTAATCCCACTATATAATATCCCGAAACAACTTACCACTAAAATAGTAGCCAGACTGGAGGCTCAAATGGCCTCATGCACGCCTCCCCATATGCCAGAGCCTACCGACTAGTAGTGAGGGTCTAAGAAGGTTATAGTAAAGAGAATATACAATCATATCAGAGTATCACATCAATAATAGTAAATTAAAACCAACAAAATATGTAGTAATAAACGAATGATAGAGACATTGATGAATAATATAAAATAAGTAAAAAGATGTAAAAAACCAATATACAACAGATGCATGCATGTCCTAATGATGAAAAATAATACAAAATATGAGAAAATTAGTAGTAAACAGATACATAAAATAAAATAATGAATAAAATAAATAAAATAAAATCCCAAAGGGAGATCTCTACTAGTATCCTGACCTCTAGCTCGGTCTTTTCCTCTTATCTCCCAGGTATAAGAAAAATCCATGGTCCTCTGAACATAAGGTCTACTCAGGCACCCCTGTGTAATGGAAAACCATGAATGGTGTGAGATATAATTCGCAATAGGATACCTTCCATGGTGTCTACAACTAAACCCATTCCACAAATATAAATAAATCAGTGTACATGTAAAATGATTAAAGAAACTAAAAAATTAAACCACAATCCACATAGGGTCCAATAAGCCACCCGGTGGCTCTACCTACTAGGGATCACGATCTAAATTTGTTTTTAATCATTATATATATATATATTATAATTATATATATTATAGTTCTATATTTCATCCACCTATATGAACCATGTATATGCAGGCGTAAGTGTGCATATACCGAGAATAATATAGGTGCTAGCCGGACCAGGGCATAACTCAGTCATAAAAAAAAGTCAAAAAAGAAAATAAGTTCCAGAAATAGGGTGCATAACCTACATCTGATAATGAGTGGGATAAACCATAATCCTCACATGATATGGTGAGTGTTTCTTCATGTCAACACTAAAGAATTTGGTGAGTGTGTCGTCATGCCAACACTAACCTAGCTAAATGGTGTGTCATTCCCACCAGCCTAATAATTTTAGTTGCACGACATTTCATGAATCAATACCCAATGTAAGGGATCATGATTCATCCATGATCAACTGAACACTTACCATCATTCCAAAACTTATGGCAAGGCATAATCATATTGAAAAAATAGACATGAGGCAACACCATAAATGAATTATATTTAAATAATACCATTAAAACCAAGGTAATATCATTTATAGCAATTCTAATTAATCATGTACATAATCATGCACTAACTACTGTGGCCTTTACTCCCTCATTATATTTCCTTAAAATCACTTAATTGAATTCCCATAAGATGTTCTAATTTATCTATAGGTAGAGGTGTGGTCATACCAACAAACTCAATTCAATTTTAATTAAATCAATTTATTAATTCATGCAAGGAAGTTATTCATAAACATTTCATTCCATTTTAATACATTCCATTTAATATATCAGAATAAAGAAATTCATTTATTAGGATTTAATAATACTCTTATAAGTTTTATTGGACATTTTAGAAGTTACCTACATGTTAAATCCCATTGATTGTGAGTTCTAAGACCTTAGGTGAAGCTCCATTGATTTTTCAATTAGATTGGAGTGTCTATTTCATTCACTTTGACAGTGAATTGGTTCAATGAACATTTGTAAAAGAAATGGACAACTCAATTTCAGATCATCAATGATCCCATGTACAAAACAAGCCTCAAATCAAATTAAATAAATTCATAAGAACAACCAAAACAATAAACAAGGAAAATAACCAATAACGAACAATAATTTATTATACTAGAATATAAAACACTACCTGCCAGGGATTTTATTATAAAACATGACGTTATTTATAATCAATCCACTTAATCATAATAAATCACCACTTCAATAATTCATAATTATTTAATTCAAAATATAAATGTTAAGAAGCCGACATATATGGAATTTTAATTATACGGTTCAACATAGAACTTAGGAGGTAACACTATCAACTAAACAGAATCATAAAAGGGGAAAACCATTTCAATTCAATGATGAATGCTTATAAGGTGTTCTGTGAATTTAAAAATTTAATTATAATTTTGAAATATAAGGCATCTCTCTTAAGAGGTTTCCATGATCAGCGTTTTCAACCTAAAATTAATTAACTAAACTCAACAAGTGTAATACATGATGTGTAACCAAATTTATAATGAAGAAAATATTTTTAATGAAACATTCATTAAAGACTGGTGTGCAGTGAAATAATGTTAGTTATAAAATGAATGAAACTTGTGGAAAATTAGAAGGCCCCCACCTCATGGATAGGACATTACACTTTTCCAATATGGAGGTCAGATTTAGTACAATTTGGAACAAATCAAAGAAAGAGACATTTTCCCTGAAAATAAAGAAAATCATTTTGCAACAACATAGCACAACCAATAAAAAACTGAATGTGTAATGAAACAAAATTAAAGTAGTGCTTATCAATGAATATCTATAGATATCGATGACACTTGAATAAGATGATAGAAAACGAAGATATCAAGAATCCTAGCATAGGATTATATGTGGAAACCTCTAGTCCAATGGATAAGGTTCACGTGGTTGGAGAATAAAAAAATGAAAAAAGAAACATAATTCCTCATTAAGGAAAAATTTGTCGTTTTACCCTAAAAACTAGGTCCCATGGTTTGGCCAATCTATTCAACAATTGTGTGGCTCCCAAAACCTAATGAACACAGCTCACATAGTTATGAAACACTATTTTCCAAACTGTGCACCAACCGTATGATGAATAGTAACTACATACATTCTAGATGGAACTAATTCTATAGGATTGGTGAAAAGTTTGGGTAAACCATGCACATTCCATGCAGGAAATTCTTCTCATTTAAAAAGGCCCACATAGTTTTTTTCTAGGGGCTGCACTATTTCATAAAAACCATGAACCTTGTGAAGTCATCTTTTTTTTATTTTTAAGAGTTTGATGCTCCCAAACCTCAAAAAAGTTCTTGAGGAACAACCCATATAGGATGAATAAATATTAAAATTCCCTTAGATATTTCACCTTGGCCCAAAAACAAAAGATGTTACACTACTCCTATCATTTTAGGGGAGTTTGTAATGAAGGATCTATGGTTTATTCACTGTTAAATATTTCATTGAAGTAGAGTTTCAAAATTATTCTTTCTACAAGGAGAAGTAGAAGTTAATTTAGTTTTGTGAATGTTAGAGTTTCATAACAACTGAGGAGTTTCATGAATGTGAAATATTTTCCTAAAAAAAAGTTATTTGAAAGTGAAATATTTTCACATAAAATAGTGGTTTCCATTAGTTTTTAGGTAAAAGTTAAATCAAGAGAAATGATTCATGAATATGATGAAAGAAGATACTCATGTTAATCAGGGAATAAGTAATATATTTACAATCTACAAAAGAGACTTACACATCTATAAATTGTCAATGATATTGCACCAAATTGGTTTTTGGGGATGAATTAGAGGTAATATTACCTGGGTGAGAAGTTACCAAACCCTGATACTTATAAATGTAGTGTTATTGGAATGTAGTACCCAATTCCAATTCAATTTTACTCCAAAAAATTTAGTGAACCCCGATGGATTCTGGTATTCCCAATAAACAATTAGTGTATACTAATTGGACTAACCTATAGTGGTGAAGTAATTTAAAATAATTTTCTGTGTTTCCATTAATTCATATTTGTTTTAAGTTATTACAAAATCTCTTCAAATATGTTTCAGTAGTTCCTACTAATGTTGGGACAAGATCATTTTTATATGAAAAAAAGTTGAAACCCTGATTCACCCCTCCCCTCTTAGGGTGTTCTGGGGTATTACATTTATTATTTTATTCTATAATATTTAAATAATATTTATTTTGAATATTTAGGAAATATAATATCAATTAATAATGGTTATATAAGATTACCTATAAATAATGCGCAGTATGTCAATGGTTTAGATAAGTTTATTTACTATATGACTGTAAATCGATTTGTGGATTGAAAAAATAAATGTTCTTTATTCTAAAGAAATTCAAACTATGGTCAGAGGGATATGAATTATATGATCACTTTATATTAAATATATTTTCTCATTAATGTGTGTGTGGTACTTAAAATGGAAAATAAAACATTATATAATATCTGAAAAATTATGTCCAACATCTAAATGAACATTTTAATGACTTTAAGGAGGATAATGAAATTCAGAACACGATAAATTATAAATTCAACACTATATGGAAACATCATAGATATATTATCATATAAATTAATCCATATATTTTTGGTAAAAATATTTCTGATGATTTCATAACCCTATGAAAACCTGATCAAGATGATAATATATTAATAGATTAGGTTATAGATTCTAATACAACAGATAACATAACTAAATAAAAAACTTCCTATTCCAAATTAGTTATAGAAATAAGTCATGGGTTACATAAAATATGTTTTATTTATTCAAAACTATATTCTCTTTTGAATTTTTAAGAGATAATGTGTTAATGATTAATTAAAAATGAATAAATTTTCATGATATTTGAATTATTTCATGATGTATTTTCTAAATCTGTGTTCTTTGTACCAATTTATGAGATGAATAATTTTATTAAAAATATAAAAATTAGAATTATGAAGATATGTTAAATTGTTAATTATATGGTTATATATTGTGTTAAATATCATAATTACAAAGGACTAAAAAGTTGTTTTTATTCTATATGAATGTCAGCAAATAATGATGATGGTCTTAATAAGAATACTACAATAATGAAATAGAAAAACAAAGGTATACTAAATCATTAATGTTACTTTACTTTATAATAGTGAATTTGATGATTTTTAATGTCATTTAAAACCACAGAACATCTGATGTGGCATACATTAAATAATAATAATTACTTATAAGACATCCAATAATTTCAAAACTGTGGGGGACCTCTGATTCAATACATCAAAATTTCAATTTTGATCCCAAAATTATGAATATGGGGATATTATCTAATGGATTAAATCCATTTAAGACATTAAAAAAAATTATATAATATGCTTGTTTATTTTTATCCCTTATAATTTATGTTCATAATATTGGGTGAAAAAAAATTCAATCATCCTATCAAAAATCACCATCGAAATAAATTCCTAGAAATAACAAAAATGTCTATCTTGAACCTACTATCCATGAATTTTATAAGTTATTAAATGATTCTATAGAAAAATATCATGCATTTATCATGAACACTTTCAAAATTCACACTAACCTAATGTGGAATACTGATGAATTTCCTATAATAATCAATTTTTCTAAACGGAACATACAAATTAACTTTGCTAATCCACATTTTAATTTTGATTTTTTCCCTCAACGACTGGCTTATAAAAAATAGTCATATTTCATGTGGAATAATTTCTTGCTTGATATATCTTATTGATTTCATATTAACAATTCATAGTTCAATAAGAAAAAATTTTTATGATTCCACCAAAGTTATAATTTTGATTCGAAATCATAGAATAATCATCCAATGTTATTATAATGTTAGGAAAATAATTTCAATTATATGATGGATGAAATAGACTTCATAATCAATAATATAGAAGTGTAACACAATAATGAATGGAAATGTTCATATTTTATGATCTTTAATATTGTAAAATTATTTTATTATTGGAAAATTTCAGTGCACATTGAGAAATTTTTGTGTGAACTTTTTCTTTATTGAATGATTAATGAGCTGGGAAAATTAGGGGAATATACCAATACTCTTACAGACTTAAAGAAATATAATATCAAGAATGATATATGGAAATGAAAAAAGGTAAGTATCATGTAGATAATATTTCAATGAAAAACCAGTAGAAATATGTTTTTGTTTGAAGAATCTATAATATCGAAGTGCGTGATGGATATTCAATTAACATTTCACGATGTATTATTTTGGTTATAAAAAATTAAATGGATTGAAATTCTAAGGCTCAAATATTTTGATAAACAATTTTCTACTTTTTCAAATGTTAGTTTTTTATAGAATAAATAAAATTTATATCTAATTGACTTTCCACATTCTTATAATATATTTTTGATAAGATGAGAAGCCGAATCGAGCAAGTTAAACATCACAAAATTATTATAAATAAAATATATCATATTGATATGATATTTTTTCAAACATTTACCATTGGTATTAATCATTTAACTAATTATTTGGCAGGGGGAGAAATACTTATAGGATCCATACATTATCATTAGATGTATCCCATAAAAATTTATTTTTTAATTTTTTTTCAATTTAATAACTTATAACTGCTTAAGTCAATACATATGAATTTACAATTTTTTTTACTTTTTCCCTTATATATATTTTTTATTTGAAGAAATATGTAAAAAAATTATAAACTATAATTTCATATTGATGAATAATACCTTGTTGAAGAGTGATTAATATTATACTCAAGGTATTTAGATTCTATAGAGATAAGATTCAATCAATTAAGATATGTTTATGATAATAGAATTTAATAATAGGCAGATAATAAATCATCAATATTACAATAATTAGTTCAATAAGATGGGAAAGTATCCTAATATTTATTTATTGAGAAGTAGTTAATACAAGAACATTAATATCTGCTACACAATACTGATATTTTTTATCCACATTTAAATTAGTTGAGGAAAACACAAAATGATGAAAATGGAGTTGATCTTGAAATGAGGAAGAGATAATAAAGGTGGTTAATAAAATATATTGATTAGTTTTCATGTCATTTAGGTTATTAATTTTAAATGTATTTTGAATATTAATAATTTAATAATTCTCTAATGTATGTGACAATTTTTTATAAATTTTTATAATATGTAACCATTGATGATAATCATGTCAAACTACAATAACATTTGATGTATTTAGTTCGAGGGCCAATGAAACATTCTGGGATATTCAAGGCTTACCATATTAGCATTTCCAAGTTTCATAAAATAGAATTTGATATGGTTTAAAAACAAAACAAAATGATATATTTATTTTTTTAGTTGAATGTTGTTATGTAATGTTGGTTAATAGTTCTGAATAAAATCATCATGGAAAATTTTCATTTATGTTATCAAAATTAAAGTGGGTAAAAATTAAAATTATTATATAGAATGAATAATTATAATTTTCTTATGTTAACTTCTATCTATTGATCATTATTGTGAATGTTAAGAAAACAATGGAAATTTTTTTCACCCCATGAAAAAATAGTATATTATGTTGATGATATAGTATATGAAGGGTGTAGTGTTTTTTTTACATGAATCCAAGAGACATGTATGATATGGGTGATGAAGGTGATGTAATTTGTGATGGTGAACACTAAAGAAACATGACATTGAATTACTTTTATCAATGATATTGATAATTTAAATCAAACAATGAAGGATGATGAAGAGGAAGAAGTAATTTTCACAATATAATCCAATAATGACATTAACAACCAAGAAGAAAATTATAATAAGACTTAAAATGAACAATATTTTTAATAATAAATTGAATAAATATAAATTCAATTTTTAGTAATTGAATTTTAGGTTTAATTTTGTTTTTATTGAGAATTTTGGAGTAATTTCATGCACATAGTGGTTTTCATAAGGAAGTATCTCTATAGAATATGACAACAATTTGAGCACTATTATCTAGAGTGCACCAAAAGTATAGTAGAGTCCATGTTCCAGTTCTAAAAAGGGTAAATTTTATCAACTACCATTGATAATTTTTTTTCTATATTTTACTATCTTTTTACCATTTCAATCATATTTATTCCTACTGTTGATGATGTTAGGGTAATCACAAATTTATACCATGACTCTGTTTCCATCGAGAGTCGATTTTCAAGTCACTGTTATTGGTATTTATTGTAATGTGATAACCAAATATTCTTAACCTTTATAAATTCACACTTATCATCTTAATTTTTTTTAATTTTATATTTTTAGTAGATTGGCCTCATTAACTATAAATTTATAAACACATAACAATATAACAACCATATATAATTTGGTTATTTTAGTCTCGGTCACATTATTTCCTTTTTGGAATATTTCTTATAAAAAAATTAAACTCCCTATAAACCTACTTTGATCCAAAATTTAACATACTAATTTTTTTATTAATTGGGGAAAAAATATTACATCACTTGAATGTTTTATCACATGATGTCTAATTGTTAAAGTGGAAATGATTTTTACATGAAAAAAAATCATTAAAATACATCATAAAACTATAAAATAGTATTTATATATCATTCTAATTTATGAACCATTTAAATAATTGTATGGTATTACATTACATATAAACTATACGAATACTCGATAGGTTATATTTGTTTTGGTTATGTTCTTATCTAGTAGAGTTTTCTCTATTCAATTTAAATTTGTTTGGGTAATTATCGATCATGTGGGGTTGGTTCATGAGATGAAATTAGATTGATTTTATATCATGGATGGTTAAATAAAAGTTCCTTTTTCCAATTCCGAATAATTTATTTGAATTCTTGTAAGATTTTTCATATACTATTGGATCATTTTGTTTTAATTTGGTTTTATTTGATTTGTATCCAATGAGTGTTTTTTATTTATATCAGTTAAATTTCACTTTATTATTTTGGTTATTTTATCTATGTTTTGAAGAGGTATAATTCATTTTCATTAAATTTTGTTTGATTCAGTTTGGTATAACTTATATTTATTTAATTACGATAGGTTTTGATTAATGATCTCAACTTAATTTTGTTTCATATATTTCAAGTGGATTAGTCATGGCCTCAGTGAAGTAATTGTTTCTAAATATATTTTATCGAACTCAATTTTTAAGGTTTTTATATTTATAGGATAAGTTTGTATATATTAGGTTTGTTTTATTTTTTTGTTCTATTTAGTCTCTATCCAATTATGTTTGTTTTATATTTATTTTATTCTTCTTGATTTAATATTATTATATGAGGTCTGGGTTGGTTTGACTCACATAATGTCACAACATTGAGGAAAATATTTTTTAATAGGGGTATGTGGCATTTTACTATAATAATACCGCGACATTTCTTCCTCTTTCACCTCCCGACCTCCCTAAATTAGGGTTCATGCATAGTCAAACAAGTCTTTAATTACTTGAAAACATCTTTAACTAAAATGAAACTTCTTTAAAATTCATAAATTTCAAAAAAGATCTTGTATAATATCTATATATGAGTTTCTACCTAATTAACAAAACTATATAATTTTATTTTAAACCTATATAAAATAGAAAAAAAAGCAATATATAAATAGTATAGATAAAATAACAATAATAATTTCAAAAAATAATAATTTTTGAAACACATAGCACCAAATTAACACCTTAATCAATTAAAAATGAAATTAAAATATTTTTATTTAAAATATACCGTAAAAAGTTTATTATGAATACTTTATAATATATATAGATCTACTTTTCTTTAACCGACTACTGTATTGAGAACCAGTGACAGAGTGATAATTTGGACTCTTATGAAGATTCACCCAAAAAACCATAATCTCCAACAATTTTGTAACCCTAATAATTAAAAAACATAAACATAATAGGTTGGAATTATTTTGAAAAATATATATGATTTAGTAGAAGAATTAGGGTATTATGAGATCATTTATCGAAGGTCATACCATGTTTTTGGTCTCTATTTGAGGTATAATGATCTTGGAAGTGAATAATCTCCTAGGGAGAGCATCCCATGATGGAGCTAAACTTCAGTGGGTTTAAATGTCAGAAAAACTAACATAATATCATATATATATATATATATATATTTTATATATATTATTTTACTGAAAAGATATTATTTATGTGTAATAATTTTCTATATAATTTTCTAGGATTTTATAAATTATATATGCTATGTATTATTTGAATTTTTTCTTTATTAATTTGAACTTAACAACATTAAGTACATGTTCTAGAGGTAGGAACTAGGAATTGAGGTGATAAGTAGCATAACCCATTTGTATGGAGTAAACGTGTGTGGGGGGTGATATTTGTGAAAAGACACCTAATATTTTTATTACTGATGAAAATAAAATTTTTTAAATCATAATATTATATATCCATGTTATATAATGTTTGATGTATGAGTATATCTAATTTTTTTACTATTATATTATATCAACTATATAATTATTTTTATTTCAGTTTTTATTGTTAGAGTGTATTATTATTGATTATATTTTATTTCAATGTTGTATAACATTTAAAGATGGTTTTATCTACCTATAAATAAGTAGTTATGGTTAAAACCACATATAAATATGGTTTAACATTTTATAAACACACCATAATTACTTTTTTTTCTCAAAATATTCATTAAATGGTTTAGTAGTGGTTTTAAAAAATTATTAACTAAAAAATCTCGATAAGATTACTTATTCAGATAGTGAAATTTTGTTTTTTTGAGGAATCATATAATTTTCATTATTTCATTTTGTTTGTTTTATTTTAATAATTCATATTAAAAACAAATTTTTTATTATAGATATTTATATATTTTTAGAATATATTGGAACTAATATCCAAATCATTTATTTATTTGATTTTAACTACTTATAAAAAAAATGAAAAGTCTATGAATATTACTACCTCAATTCCTTATAGCTTCTTCATTTCATATGAATGATATTTAATCAATGTAAAAAAAATATGATAAAACCACTAAATATTATATATTTAATATTTGCTCAATTTTTATGGGTTTTTAAATTCATGGTATCATTCAACTTTACTTTATAGGTGATTTATATACCTTGTAAATTTTTTATGAGATTCTATTAATTTTTCACAAGTTAATCACACTATGAATTTCGATTAACATTTGTTAATGTTCATGTTAATCCAGAACACATATATAATGATATTTTTTATGAAATAGTTGGTCACATATTTATACCGCCCTATAATTCATTGGACAAAATTTTAATCCCATGGTACTCTTATGTATGGAAGATCATCTGTGAAAATATTCTTCTAGTACATAATGTATTAGGATAGATCCTTGACTTATACATATTATTTCATATGAATATGAAGTACCACATTGTTATAATATACCACATTATTATTTTTTGAGGGACACATATTTTATGATTATTATTCATATTTCCACAGTTCAGGATCATTATTTTATGACACTATATTATCATTCTATGATATTATTCCTATTCTTCCATGTACTTATTCATAAGATTATTATCCCTTTCTTGTATACCATATGATCATTATTATTTATCCTATTAATATAACTCTTATTAATCCACTTACTATTTTTTAAAATTATATACTTCTTTCACGTAAAATTTTATGGGAAACATGAGTATTATGATGTATGAAAGGTATAATCTCTAATTAAAAATCTTGTATTATTAAAAAAAATTATTAACTAAATGTTTTTATTTTATTTTCTATATTATGTACTATGTTTCCAAGGAGACAATACTTTTTATTATGGGACTCTTTGAAAGTAATAAATTTCCATGTTTATATAAATTGAATTTATTCATGTCAATAAACCAGGATGTATATGGTTAAGGAATATCAATTAGAACCAAAGAAGAATTTGGTTATTTTAGGAAATTTTAATATATTAAAATTCTTTTAGAGAAACATAGAGAGTTAACTCTAATTTTAGAGAAGTAGTTAATATATAAAAAGTATTTCCAATGATGGTAATGTATTTAATTATCTACAGGTTTAGAAATATATTGATATTATGCTTAATGTAAGAAAGAGTGATTTGAATATTAAGCATAGGCGAAAAATTAATATTTCCCATTGATCAGAAAATTGTGAGGAAGTGATTTCCTCAATGATGAGAGAATATAACACCCAAAAATTTGGTGTAAATTTTAATTCTATTATATCAATTTGTGATCATATTGAATACCATTTTTCAAAAGAAATATAAATGTATTAGGGAAATAATCTATTTTATTAACATAAAATATTTTAGAACAAAATGAAATAAAAATTGTTATACTAACACATTATTAGAAACTTATATGGTACCTAACTAGTAAAACTATAATAATATAATAAATAAAAGTAAATAAAATTAATACAATATAGATAAATTAGTCCTTAAAACCTTATATAAAAATCATTCTACTAATTATAAATATAGATTTAATGAAAAATAATTGAACCATTATAAAATTTTTGGGGAAAATAATGGAATATGATGAAGTAATTGTAGTGAATTATGTAAATCAATATAGAATAATACAGAAGTATAATGTGATAATTATATACCAATTGGAATATACAATCATTGGGTTTTTATATAGCTGATGAATATATTAAAGATAATATAATTGAAAAAAAAACTGAAATAGTTAATAATATATTGGATAATTATAAAATGTAATCATAAGTAGAGGAATAAATTAAAATACCCACAGAATAATCATGGGGACTTTATGAAGAATCCGAATTAACATGTTGATGAAATATTTTAAAGGGTAAATAAGATTTTTGATTAAATTCACGGAAATTATGATAAAAATTAATGATAAAAATATTATGATTAATACATTGAGATGTATTATTCTCACATCAACCCAATGGGTTTAGTGATTAAGGAGAAGGATTCAAAGACCATCTCACTAGATGATCTACATAACAATCTTATTTCCCACTAGATTATAACTAAAAATGATTATCCCATTGAAAAGGAATTATAAATGGATTTTTTATTTAAATTAATTACAAAAAAATCTAGGATTACTTACTGAGAAAGAATTAAATAAATTGATTTCAGTTCTTTCTAAAAATATAAAAAGGAGGAAAATTCAAAGGCATTATTCTGGTCATGTACATTCACTATAAAGAAGCTTGTAAGTTCACTACTTAATATCCCATCATCTTATGAGATCTTAAGGAAGAGGACTCATTGATTAATAAATGCATTACTAGTTTGAAAGGAATGAAACACACTAGGTTGAATTTCCATAAGAAAAAGAACTTTTATTCTAAAAAAGTTGGGTGATATGAAGAATTGGAAGCATTTGAAATTATGGATCTTAATCGTAACACCCAAATATTATTATTAATATAAATATAATAATTTCAGTTATTATCATTATTATTCTTTTGTTAATTCATATTGGCATGTTTTATTTTAAAATACACTAATGATAAAGTGAAACATTTTATTCAAACATTGAAAAATCAAATTTATGCAAGGTATTACAATAACTCAATAAAATTCATTTCAAGACCTAATAGAAAAAACATAGGACCACCCAACATCAAAACAAGATCAATTAAGTAGCTTGAACCCCATGAATATTCCAAAAAAATAGTGAGAAAAAGAGAAAAAATACAGAGAGTCAAAGTAATGAAGAGAACAATCTTCTTAAAAAAAGAAATTATCTTGAGATATGGAATACTATGAATAGGTATTTATATGGTTTAATATAACCATTATAAGTTTCTATTGGGGTTTAAAATGACCGTAGGGTTTTTATGATGTTGGGTGTGTTTAAATGTTTTAAAATAATATTTTTGGATAAATGAAAATATTGTTTTAAATTAAATTCAAAGTTATTAAACAATATAATATTATGTATTTAATATTTTAGATATCTAGAAACAGTACAATAGGTTAATATAACATGGGTGTTCATATTAATCATAAGTATTTAGTATTTTATAATGATATTTTTTTAAAAGATATATTTATTTTTTTATAAAAAAATATAATAATGTGTTATGGTTAATTGTTTTTATGTATAAAAATATTAATTATAAAATATAATTTTTTTTTAAAACTGTATAAAAAATTAGTGGTATCTATAGGATAAGGGGACACCTCAACTATTCTGGGAGGCCTAGTCAATCCTAGAATATAGGCATCTTCCAATGCCGAAGAAGGATCAAGTAGGATGGTGTGAATCCATGTGGGCATAGTAGAGGGAATGTGAAAAAAAGGGATACATATAAGGACTTATCAGGTGCAAGTAGAGGATGATCCAGGACATGAACTAGTGTGAGAGATGGTGGGATAAGGCATCTGTGGGTGGATCCCCATGTGTAAGGACTCCATTGTGTGTGCTTCTGACATTGAAAGATATCAGCGCACACAAAAAATTATAAAGCATTCATGAAACTGGCTAGGTTTCGATGAGGGACAAAAAAGTTTCCAATATACGTGATCTAGGACATCTGATCTCACCATGCAAGATCCTGACTATCTGAACAGGTTCAGTTTTCGAACCCCCATCGCCTCGGTTTCATCCCCACATTTTTCTGAGCTGTCTGATCAAGTCGGCATTCTATTTCGAACATCCTTCTATTTTACAATCATTTGTTGGAGTCTAGAAATCTGATAAAATAGTGATCTAATCTCATCCTCACATTTCTTTTAAATTTCACCACATGATCGGGGTCGTCTGATAAACTCCCCAGATTCATTATGGTCGTCTGTTTCTTCATCCACATAACATCCATTACAAAAATATTTTGGGTTATTTTTAACTGTTAGATCGGGACTCATTTAATCCGAACCATCCGTTTTTTCTTCATTTGTTATCCTTATGGATCTACACCGGTCTTCATCTAACCCTGTAGCCACTGACCACTCTTCATCCCCTCTTTCTCATTATAAAATATCTCCTTCACTGATATGATCATTTTAGTCTCGGACCTTTGTTTAATATCAAAATGTGGTTTTATTTTGAAATAAAACATCATAGTATATGACTCTGATCCTACTCCACATTTATTTTTTTAATTTTAGGGTGTCAATTAACCCTGTTTCACATTGAATTTGTGTTCACTGACACTTTTTTTATTACATTTTGTTTATTTGGATCTATAATATGAAACGCTGGTTTTCTGAAACCTCACTTTTCACACACTAAGACCCCTAAAAAACATATACCAAGTATCTCTCTCTCTCTCCCTCTACCTCTCTCTCTCATGGTTCTAAGAACTCTCGGCATCTCTTTATTTAAAACTAGTAAGTGAATTTTTAAAATATTCATTTTAAATTGTAGTTATGTTTATATATACATATATGAAACCATTTTTTCCTTCTAAGCTGGTATTAATATATGATATAAAATATTTTTTATTCAAGTATATATTGCTAATTAAATAAAAAATTTAATATTACAACCATGGTGTGATATTTTACGAAAATATTTATATATACGTGCATATACATGCGTATATAGATATATACAACATAATATTTTTACTATATATATATGTGTGTTAAGGGTTTCTTTTCCATGAATCTTCTATCAAAAAAAATCATATTAACTTATTGTATGTTTTCAAAATTTATTTTTAAAAGAGATATGGATATATATGAGTATATGAGTAATTCAACATGCAAGTAAAACACATTTGAATTTATTTCATCTTGGTGTGTGTATATATGGGAGGTTTCATTCCTTGAAAATTCAAATGGTTTTTTGCATACCACCCACACACACATATTCAAGAATAAACATATATATATTATACACTTATTTTCTTTTTTTGTATAATGAACTTAAGAATATTTGTTTCGCATCTATTATTTAGAAATTTTAAATTTTATTTGACAAACTCCAAAGATAAGGTTTTAAATTCCTATAAACACATTGCTTGCCCAATTGCATGATAAAAAACATATTATTTTATGTATAATTATGATAAAAGTCATCATTTCTTGTATGTAACCTATTTATTTATTATATAAATTGTTTACTCAACTACATGAGTGAAACCTAATAATTTCATGTGTGAAAACAATTCAACAACGAAAAAAAAATATATGGATTCTTTTTGTTAAATTTTCATTTATTTCATTATTCATTTTATTAATGACATGAAAATAAAGTAAATTAATTTAAATAAGTGATAAATCTTCTTATGAAATAATATGGATTAAGAAATAATCATTTCAGGGTTGTATGGGATAATTTGGATTGTTTAATGAATTTATTTCACTTATAACTAAGATTGAAATTAATCTATGTGGTATGGGAAATTTTGATTTAAAGAAATATATTTATTAGACTTATGAGGAATGCATAGGACATTTTATATGATGGGTGAGGCCCGCTATGGCCTCTCGATTATCAGTTGGTCTCATGATACAATCTACAGTCTTGGAATGTGGCCTTGAAAGAATGGATATGTATGGTCTTGGAATGAGTCCGTGAAAGAATGTTTAATATTTTCCTGCATTACACATTCTCTTATAGTGATTATATTAAGTGAATGTCCATGTGATTATTTAACTAGTAAAATACCCATGGCCAATGATAATACTCTTATGTACCATTTTTTATAAGTTTTATGTTTCTAAGTGGACATGTGTTTATTTTTTATATTTAAATACATACATGTATAGAAATTAATTTATAAAGAAGGATTAATACCTAGTTTCAAAACCGTAAAGAAATGTTTACAAATTTATCTAACATTCAATGATTTTCATCTATGTGTTGGATTATAAATGACATAGTTTCATGTGAAATTATGAATAAATATTATTTAATTTGTAAATTTTTAACCACACCCCTAGTATGTCATAGAATGATTATCTATGGTTAATATCTAACTTATAGGTGGCATTTAATGCATTTCTATTGATGTGTGTGCATATTTTTATAATTCTTTTTGTTGTAACAATTAAATAAGTTTAGAAATTTTTATCATAAGTTTATCCTAAAAGATCTTTAAAAATCACATAAGAAAATATTGATGACTTGTTATAAGAAATATTAATTTTATGATTTAAATCATGTATTTCATAGGAATGTTTTTAAAGAACAATTATATCATAATGGACTCAATTTAAAACAACTTATTCAGATATTGTGTACTCACCCATTGTATTTTAAATTATTCTTACAGATTTTTTGGAGGTGCTATGCTAAATTTCTAATGTGAAAGTGTTGATCTGATATTACTTTTCTTAATGATAATTAAATTTAGTAAATTTATATCTGAATGTAATATTGTATTCTAATTCTCCGGAACCTAGGCACGTAAAATTTATTCTGTTTCATTTAATGATGTGAAGTTATTCATATATATTTTATAAAACAAATTATACATCTTTTGTCTAGGCTCTGTCTAGTTGCTCAAGATCTGATCCTTACAGTTTGTATTATAGTAACATCCTAGTGAACATCCAAAAATTATAATAACAACACTAATATTAGTATGTTTTATTAAGTTATATACCTTTCATAAATTCTATGATTGAAGGTGAGGGTTCACTAGCTATACCCTTGTCACTTCCAACTAAGCTTCTTGAGACCATAATAGCCAGATCATGTTCATATGCTTACCAACCTTTTTTCAAACCTATGTCTGTCCTATAAACACCTCTAATGGGTGTAAAAACACTATATTTAATTTGACTCCACCAATGATCTAGTCATGTCTATTACTTTATGTCACATGGACAATGTGCATGTTATGAACATAAAGGGAAGTAATATGAATGCCTCTTCCTTTATTTCACCGTTTCTAAGACTTAACAGGCCATAGAAAAATTTAGAGAAGCTACAGAGGTGGGTGACCCTCGTGCATCATATCTATTTTAGGTTCTAAGATTTAGTACGTCGGGAAGACTTTATGATATACATTTTTATAAAAAGAAATTTTTTAGACTACTCTAATTGAACCAAGAACGGTCCAATATATCTAAACTTTACACCTCACATGTAACTCTCTAAAGGACCCACTACTGTCTGAATAAGTCATCCCTAGCAACTTGAGGTGCATTTGGGAAAATATAAGTGAAAATTTTAATAATGTTTTGAGGATAACCCTAATAGGAAGAACATACCAGGAATATATCCAACGGTGGTGGACATGGGAAATGTATAAATTAATGATTGTTTTTAGTCAAATTTTTTTATTTAATTAATAATAATTAAAAATATTTTGTAGTGACATTGATAATGATGTTAGAGGGTGGGAGCTGGTGGGAGTGTATGAGTATAACTAAATTGTGAGGGCACAATTCTATTAAGTGGGGGGGGTATTGTAATGACCCAAACATAATTATAAATGTAATAATAATAAATTTAGTTATTATCTGTATTATTCTTTCATTAATGTGTACTATAATGTTTTATTTCAGAATACACTAAAGAGGAATAAACAAATTTTATTCAAACATTGAAATATTACATTGATTCAAGGGATTAACAATACTGAATAAAAATCATCATAAGACCTAATGAAACAATTGGATGATAACCCAAAAAACCAAATAGACTGATTATGTATCTTTCGTCCCTTGAATACACCATAACATAAAAATAAATAGTGAGAAGAATAGAAAAAATACAGAAATCCGAATGAATGTAGTGTATTATCATATTAAAACAAGAAATGATCATGATCATTGGAATACCATGAATGGGTATTTATACATTTTAATATTACCGTTACATTTATCTTTTGGGGATTAAAATGAAAAGATGGTTTTTAATCCATTAGTTGTGCCTAATGTTTTTTGTATTATATTTTCAGATAAAGGAAATTATGGTTTTAAATTAATAAAACCAGTATTAAACACAATAAATTTATGCATTTAATGAATTATATGTCTTGAAGTAAAAAAATAGTTTTATATAACATCAACATTCAAATTAAGTGTATGTATTTTGTATTTTAGATCGATATAGTTTTAAATATGGATTAGTTTTTTTATAAAAAAAGACAATAATGTGTTATAGTTAAATTTTTTTCCACCTAAAAATAGTATTTGTAAAATGTAATTTTATTTTAAAATTTTATAAAAAATGGGTCACATACCTTTGATATGGGGATTCCTCAACTATGTTGGGGGACTTGGTCAACCATTTCAAAGAGGCATATACATGTGCTGAAGGAGGCTCAAGAAGGGTCTAGTGAACCCTAGTAGGTGTAGTGGTGGAAAATCG
Source organism: Viscum album (assembly GCA_963277665.1). Lineage (NCBI taxonomy): Eukaryota > Viridiplantae > Streptophyta > Magnoliopsida > Santalales > Viscaceae > Viscum > Viscum album. Next base: position 41,821,017 of record OY728157.1, read on the forward strand.
GGAACAAAGGCTGGTGTATAGTGCCTGGGAAGGCTCATGTAGAGGGTGATCCAGGTCGCACACCGGGGTGGGAGAGGATCGGATGAGGCACCTATTGGTGGAGCCCCATGTGTAAAGACTCTAGTGTGTGTGCATGGGACATCTAGAGATAGAACAGTACGTGGAAGGTTATAAGGCATTCCCAAAACCATTTGGGATTCGATGTGGGGAACACATGTTTCTGTTTTACGTGATACAGGCCATATGATCTCACCGCACGAGATCACGACCTTCCGTGCTGGTACATCATTCGAACCCCCGTCGCCTCATTTTTTCAAGTAGTCCAATTAATAAGGTATTTGGTCTTTGTCATCCTTATCATTTAAAATCACATTATTAAGACCATCATTTCGAACAAATTGAGATATAATCTTAGCCTGAATTTTTTTTTAAAACACACCACTCAATCTGGGTTATCTGGTCAACTCTGTGAAAACATCCTGGAAAACTAATTCCTCAGTTGTTTGATATCCATTGCAAAAATATTTAGGTTTATTTCTAACCCTTAGATTGGACCAGATTCAATCTGAACCATATTTTCTTTCTTGCTTCTACTTCCTCATGGACCCACACCATTCCCCTTATGACCTTGTAGCTACCAGCCCCTTTCCATCCCCTCTTTCTCATGATATAGTCTTTATTTCTTCATTATGATCCTTCCAGTCTCGAACCATTTTTTAATTTCAAAAATTGGTGTTATTTTAAAACAATACATCGTAGTCCCTGACTTTTATACTCCTCATTATTTATTTTTATAAATTTTAGGTGTCAATTAACCCTGTTTTGCATTGATTTTTTTGCTAATGAACATTTTTTTTATTATCATTAGTTTATTAAGATCAATAATTTAAAACATAGGTTATTTTTAAACATCACGTTTCAAACACTAATACCCCTTGAAAAACTCCTATGCGAAGTCTCTCTCTCTCAGTTCTAGGAACTCTTATCTTCTCATGATCTGAAACTAGTAAGGGAATTTTTATTATTTTCATTTGAAATTATAATTTTGTATATATATACATAGACAAATATATAAAACCATGTTTTTCCATCTAATATAGTTTTCATATATGATATGCATTCTCTAATTTTCAAGGATCCATTTCTGAAGAATTAATAATTTTAACAATAATACCATAAAGTGATATTTTTCAAAAATTTGTATATATATGGGTCTATACACGCTTATACACAAATATACAACTTAATATTTTATGTATGCATGTATATATGTCAGTGTTTTAGTTGTTATGAATCTTCTATCTATGAATTTATATTAACATATTTTTTAGAAAAATTTATTTTTAATAGTGATATGGATATATATGTGTATATGAATAATCCTAAATTCAAGTAAAACACATTATAATTAATCTATCAACTTCATCTTGGTATGTGTACATATGGGAGGGCTATTACCATAAAAATTCAAATGGGTTTGTGCATACCATCCACACACACACTACCATAAGCTTATATATATATTATAGATGTATATGAATTTTTGTTTGAAACATATAAGAATAGTTGTTCTCTATCATTCATTAAGAAATTATAAATATTATTTTTCAGTCCCGAATCCTATGGTTTTATATTCCTATAAAAAATTCATTTTTTCTTCTTAATGAGAAAAATTTTATCATTTTTTTTGAAATTATTATAGAAGTCATCATTTCATGTGAGAAACCTATTTATCAATTATATAATTTTTTTACTCAACTACATGAGACAAACACTACCATTTCATGTGAAAAACCAATTTATCAATAACAAAATTATATATGCATTGTTTTTAGTAAAAGTGAAATTATTTTTCTGTTCATTTTATTGATAACATGAAAATAAATTCAATTAATTTATGTATGAGGTGAATCTATTTATTATAAAATATGGATTAAGAGCTAAACTTTTCTGGGTGGCATGTGACACTTTAGATTTTTTACTGAATTTATTTCACCTATGACTACGATTCAAATAAATCAAAGTGGTATGAGACACATTAATTAAAAAACAAACATTTATTAGACATATGAGTAATCCATAAGAATTTTTATTTGATGGGTGAGGCCTACTATATCCTCTTGATGTATTGGTAGGTCTAATGAATCAAACTATAGTCTTGGAACAAGGCCATGGTAGAATAGATATGCATGGTCTTGGTACAAGTACATGAAAGAATGGTTACGATTTTCCTACGTTATGCATTCCCTCAAAATGAATATAGTAAGTAAAAGTCCATACGACTATTGAAATAGTAAAATATCCATGGCTAATGATCATACTATTATAAACTAGTATTAATATATTTTATGTATTATATTTAAATATATTCTAAGATAGAAATTCATTTATAAATATCGATTAATACATAGTATCCAAACTATAAATAAAATGTTACAAATTTATCAAACATTTCATGATTTGAATATATGTTTTGGATGATAAATTATATAATTTCATGTGAAATTTTGAATAAATATTCATTAATCTGTAAATTTTTAGGCTTGCCCATAGTATGTCATAGAATGATTATTCATGGTCATCATCTATCATATATGTGGAATTTCATGCATTTTTGTTCACATACATGAATATTTTTATAATGAATTTTTTTTACTCTTAATTAAGTTGATAAATTTTGGGGATAAGTTTATCCTAAAATCTATTTCAGGATATCTCATGATAATGATTATAAAATGTAATGAGAAATATTTTTTTCATTACCTAAATCATATATTTTAATGAAATATTTTTAAATAAAAATTAATTCTTAATGGTATTATTATAAATACCTTTACTGGGAATTTTTTTCTAACCGCATATATTTTATATTATTTATATAGGTATAGTGGAGGTGCTATAATGTATTTTATTGTCTAATCATTTCTTTAATGGTACTTTTCTTATTGTTTATTAAAATGTGTACATTTATATTTGAATGAAATATTGGATTCTAATTCTCCCAAACTAGGGCCGATAAATGATCCCCTATTTCATTTAATGATGTGTATTTCTTCAGGAATATTTTATTAAAAAAATCACAACATCATTATGGGTCGAGTAGAGTCAGTTGTGCTCCGGTCCTTAAAGTAAATTCCTTAATGTATAAATTTTTATTGCAAAAAACTAAAAACTAAAATTTGATTAAAAAATATACACTGATTAAGAAAACATTAATTGTATCATTAAAAACAAAATATAATTAAAATATGGACGTAGGGAGCTATAATTTTGGATTGATAAAACTATAATGGTCAATTATATTATACATAATTCTAAAAACTACATCAAACAAAAATAATAGAAGAACTACTATTGAAAGATTATATTTAAGAGACTAAAATAGGAAAGATAAAAAATTTAGATGACGTTATTATACTCAAGATGAAATTGGAGGGGCATGATTAAATAATCTATGGGACGACCATCGTAAAAAGGGTTAAATGAATCCATAGTTTTGATGAAGAATTACAATAAATAAGATGTAATCTATAATACAAAGAAAAAAATATAAATCCAAATATATATTTAGTAAATTTTATTACATGGGGAATTAATAAACATAAGGATAGATATTGAAAAACCTTCAATAATCTTTAAATTTTAATATATTAGAATTATTTTTCATAATGAAACAAAAATAGTTACAGGATTAATTGTAATTGATATTCTGTTATTGATGATCGAAATCCACACACGACCACTTCAATAAATTGATTTAAAATAAGAGAACCTAAATAACACTAAAAATCTAGTGAATGCACATAATTACTCACCAAAAATTTGTAGTTATTTTTATGGACTGTTGTGTCATAAAAAATGTATTCTCATAGAAAGGAGACATTTTAAATTATACAAGAAAGGAACAATGGACAGAAAAATTAAAAGATATGTCTCTCTTTTTTTTTTGTTATGTTATAGATAAAAATCATTGAATTGCTTATAAAATATGGGAAAGGATTTGATAATGTAGACATAATGTTTTGAAACACAGCATATCAAGGTTTCATTTAGCAAGATAAAATTTGAAAATATTTTTTTATCTTTTCAAGATAAAATGATCAATAATATCTATAGGAAGCACAAGTATATTAACCACCAAAATTTGTGGTGAAACATTATTTGATAAAAAATAAATGGAATGATAAAAATGCGGTGGAAGAGATTAATTTAAATAAAATAGATCAATCCCTGATTTGGATTCCTTTTTGTTGTTGTAATTCCCACATGATGGGAAACATGAATTTTTTTATAGGAATCAATTCTGAAAAATAATTACCCATAATATTTGGAAATGATTAATGTTTGAATATTGTTAGATATTAAATGGTTTAAATTAGAGAAAAGGTCATGGAAATGATGAATGCATTGCTTTTTGAAGATATTAGTCATAATATCTAATGTAAAAGTCAATTTTACAACTTAAAAACTATGGTAATATTTACCATGACGTTTTGTATCATTAAAGAAATGGAAAATGAAACTATAATTCAATGTAACTGATAAAAACATAATCTCTACCATGATAGTATAAAATAAGATATGTAGTTTCTTATTAGGGTGGATAAGAATAATATCAGATAGAAAATAATTATCTATTAGATCCAAAAATAATTGGAATAATCAGTGAAACATGAATGTGAAAGAGAAATACATTTGATAATGTGAGATACCACTCACAAAAGTTTTGTTTATTTAAAGGGTGAGATATTTAAAAATTCATTCATACTTAATACAAGAAGATTATGATGTTTATAAAATTGGTTCATAATGAAATTTATATGATGAAATCACCTTGATTTATTAATTGAGGGATGTACATTATACTATTCATTTATGATTTTAGTAGGATGGGATGATTCATAGTGATAACTAAAAATATATAGTCTTCAATTAATTTATAAAATATTAATATCTAGTGGAGAATATTCTTGGAAATATGATATTCAAATAATAAACCAATAATGTCATAGAGTTTAAAATTATTCCAGTATATAAATTACTTAAAAATGAAGTATAAGGAATTAATTCTTAATTATGATAAATACAGATCTAAAAATGTTTTTGAGGGAAGAAACTATATAATAAAAAACATGAATTAAAAATATATATTTACAAATTCATAGTACAATTATTTAGAATATAGTTATTTTGATATCTGTCTATATCGTGAATTTGTATTTTCTATGAATAAGTTAACAAAATACAATATACAATAAGTTAAATAAAAAAAGCTGATATTGGATTTTTTTTCAAATATTTATGAGTAAAATTTTATTCATAATAAGAAGAATTAATTACCTTGTATGGAATTATGAAGATGTTTTTTCCCTGAATAAAAATTCATTTAAAAATTCACTATGTATTATTCAATAATATATGTAGTGTAGGGATTATTATTTTTGTTTAAAGGCTGGACGGTGAGTATTATGCCTAATGGAAATTAGATTTATAGTTTAATTTTTGGGAAAAAAGTTAAGAAATTAGTACACCACAATAGTAAATTCTTACAATGTGATTTATTTCGTACGGATAAATCATAATGAGTTGATGAAACCTTATAGATTTTGGGTATATTCTCACACCCCAATGTCATCTGGTATTTTTTTGTTAAATATTTTTATTAAAAAACAGTTGCATGACCTTTTTACAAATGTATATTTTTTAAAGGAAGGTTGTGAAATGAGGAATATGTTGTAATGAATTAGTTATACCACAACGTGATTATATAATATATATTTTTCGAGTTTTTCATTACATTATTTTTAGGGGATAGATAAATTTTATTCCATTTTTATGGGTGTAAATTTTAAAGTCATAATGCCATAAAAAATTTCATTGAACCTTAATTAGGTTTATTAATATAATTTTAATTATTTTTAAAATCTTCAATATTAAATGTTTTAAAAAATGTTAATGAAATATATCTAGACCATATTATATAATTTTTACTATTTACTAAAGGGTGTTCATGATGTGTCCTGATCACTGAGGCTATATTGATGGAGGGAAAAAATAGGGCATTTAAAGTATTAAAATGATATATTACATAATATTTTATATATTTATTTCATTAAGAATAATATTTAATTTTACTTTCATCGATGGGATTAGCTAATCAAGTAGAAGAAAAATCATCACATTGATGAATATTGAGCATATTGTTGCACCGATAAAAGAGGATTATTTTGTATTTTGATTTATAAGAAAAAACATGTACTCTTGAAAGATATTGAGTCCTTATATAGGGATATAAAATATAAAATTTATTCTTGTGAGTGGTTTTGAATAATGATGGGAAATGATTCCCCTCCAAACATTGTATAAGAAAGGCACATTACTGAATTTTGGCACACTAACTCATCACCACGTGTATTATCCTAAGATATAACCAATGAAGGAGAGGTTGGTAAAATACCTCTTTTATTATTCCATAGTCATTTTATATTCATTGCTGAATATAAGAGAGTTCATATTAAATTAATTACATGATCATTGTATGGGGAAGAATTTTAATTCAGTATACCCCAATACAACCCAAATCAGGGTCTCATCCTTTGGTAGGACCAACAAATACCATACCTAAATTTTATTCGCATCTCAAAATTATACCTTAATTCTATCTCATACTCTATATTTTTTTTTGATGAATTAGTAGCAAGAATTCACCAATAAATCCAAAAGTGATGGCTTTTAATTGAAGACCCAATTTATTCTAAGTAGGTAACACCTTCTATTCAATTGTTTTTATTTTATATTAAGATTCTAAACATTCATATATTTGATTAATAATATTAATAACATTTAATTATTATCATTATGATTATATAATAATAATAATGTACATAAATAAAAATCGACTCATAATAAAGGTCTCATTTGAATTTTTTCTGGATTGGATTGGTTCAACAACAAAATTTTCATGATTATCCCTATAAATGGAAATGAAAACATAAAACCAAGTCACATAAAAAAATTATAAATTATTAAAAAAATTATCTATAGTTCTAGGGTATTAATACCAAAATAAAAATCACAATTAAAATAACCCTTTACAATGGACAAAATCACCTCAAAAAACTATTAATTGAAAGTTGTTTATAATTAATATCAATATCTACCATTGAATAAACATGAAAAATAAAAATATTTATGAAATTATTATTCCAATACCTTTATTGTACCTTATATAATGCAATAATAAGAAAGTTATGATAATATATATTTCCATACCAAAACAAGCATAAAAAATTTATAACAACTAACATATTCTAATATATATTTACTGTTACTACCAAATAAACAGCTAATAAATTTACATAAATAAAAATAGAAAACTATGAATAAGGATTTATAATCGAGGATTAATAAGCCTATGATTATTATACATTCTACTAGATCATGTTATGTTGAGTAGGTGTAATAGTAAAGGGTTTTTTCTCTCTCTATATTCCTTTTTTAGATTCTATACTTCTTGTCTACCTTTGGAAAATTTTTGTGTACATTAAATTTAGATTATCACATATCTTCTCTTCAACTCAGTTATGGGGATTTACATATAAATTTAATATTTACTCAATTATTATTTACTGAACTCATACCTTACAATTTTTATTGGGGGAAATTTTATTTATCACTATTTTAATTGGATAATTATTCTCCACATCCTTATTCATTTTATAATTAATATAAAAATTGTTTTTTATTTTTTTCTTTCCCCTTTTCTATTCACAATTCCACGTACTTTATGAAGTTGGTATGGGTATTCATTCCTCAATAAAACTTAATTAAGTCATGCTCACTCCTCTGGAAATATATTATTCAATTTTGGGTATGAATGATTATATTGATGTCTCATATTATAATTTTTTCTTTCAATTATGATTATTTAAATTTCCTCTTCATATCCTCTCTTTTATTAACACCTAGTACGTTAATAATTATGAACTACATGAATATATTTATCTCTTGGATTTCAATCTTGGGATTTAAATTACATTTTCTTTGTCAATATTTTTTTATGTATTTTGAATTAATCCATTATATGTATATTATTTCGTTTCAATTTTATTTGATGTCAAATATATCTGTTTCACAATTCCAATTTTGATTCATTATGTAGTTATAATCAAAACCTCTATTTTATGTTCTTTTATTTTATAACTATTCATTACTTCCTCTTTTATTTATCATAATTGCTTCTAAAAATCCATATATAATATAATGTAAACATATTGATTTACCAAAATTATGTATATAATTTTTTATTAATATTTATTTTCCCTCTCCTTTTTTTATTAAATTAATTTTACTTAGAAATATATTTCCAATCAATTTCCTAAATATAACTTTTCCCAATTTCATCTCATATATTCTAAGATTCTTTTTATTCATCAATATTCTATGATGTCTTTTATATTTAAATCTACACAACTATATTAAGAATAAATAACTTATTTTTTCAATCATTTAAGGTTAATTGAGTACTCTATCATTGATTACTTCTTACATTATAGGTTATGGAATTTGTAAATTTTTTCTACAGTATCTCTGTTTAACTTTTTGAATATATATATATATCCAATGTTATTTTGTAACATCTATATTTATATTTCCCATTAAATTTATCATATATATTAAATATTATTCAATCCTGCATATTTATTCACCTATTTGATGTTACGATAATTATTTATTTCTAATTCATATCTTTTTAAGATCATAAGGGAAAATTTTCAGGACCTTACTTCAGACATGACCATTATCTTATATATACATGTTCTTTTACATCTATTTTATATAGATAAAGGATATATTATGACTCTAATTTAGGATTTTTTATTTGTATATGATCTTTGAAAGATGTTATTTCTCCCAGATTCTATACATTTCATTCATTGTCACTATATCTAAACAAACTCTTTCTTCTACTTATGTTATAATTCTTTTTTTAAATTTTTTCTATTCTAGGATTATTTAAACAAATTGAATAACATTTATCCTTCAAATATAATATACACATCTATATTTTTCAAATTCCTGAGAACATCATAAATATAAATATGGTTATTCTAAATATTGATACAATTTACTCTCTTTTTCTTAATTAATATTCTTCTGTTCCATTGTTTCCTTTTATATATTTAATTTTTTTCAAGGAATGGTGAATAAAATTTTCTTACTATAATGCATCTTTACATATCTATATTTAACATCATGAAACTAATTTTCAAATAACACACCTATTTGTTTTTCCCCACTTATATATAATGAAACTACTGTGAAAATCTATTCTTATCATCCTTATAGTTTATTCTATACATCTAAATGACTATTACAATATATTAATATTATTTTATATTAAACCATATATTTGTTTTATGAAAACCCTGGTCTTTTATTACACAATTAAACAAAATTTATTACATAAAGTTCACTTCATAAAACATATAAGATTTAGAGGTATAGTGACTTTGGGGCCTAGGATCATTAAATAACAACTTAAAATATGAAATACAACATAATTATTGAAAACTTCCTTTACATGACCACTAAATTCCCTCATACATAGCGTTTTATGGGATAACCGGAAAACATGCATAAGAAAAGGGTGACCTATAAAGCCCAATAAGGGAATAATAATTGAATAACCCGACGAATAAAATACATGTTAGACATTAAACATATCAATATATAACAAGAGAAACATAAACATAAATGCATGATAAATCATGATAATCATAACATGGATATGTGGCAACAACACTTAACATGGAATTAGCATGATCCAAGGCTCATTGCACATAGAGCATGAGTAAATTATCATTGCACATGAAGAATGAGTAAAACCTTCTAGCACTTGATTTAGTATTAGTGAACACCTATTTCACATGATGTACCATGATACTATACTTAACCCAATGCATTGGAGCACAATAAGGGCACACCCTTCTTAAACATTTCATTTCATGCATAAGTGTTCCACATGGATCATATAACATGCATTCATAAAACATGATCATTTATTCCATGATAAAGGAATGTGGAATTCATACGTGAAACATTATAATCAATAAGTAAATTTGAGTAAATATTAATACCCTTGATATAGAAATGGGAAGGGTATTCACTACACAATGACATTGTCTTCGAAAATCAGTGCAATTTCGGTCGCGTAACGACATGACGTAAGAATTCATAAAAATGGTTGATGAGATACAAATGGGCATATCATCATATTTACATGAAATGGACAGTAAGGGGATCATATAGATACATTTCCCAATAATTTTAATGTAATTTAGAGTCATGATACAAAAAAATTGCTTGAATGTAAAAGAGGACCGAGAAATTTCTTTCGAAATTTCTGTATTGTAACAGGTGTACATGGGAGGCATTTAATGAGAGATAAAGGGGTCTCCCATTATGAAAACATAAATAGGGAAGTATGGGGGAGGTTTAAAATCAGTCCCCAACATTTATAATTGAAATTAAAGGGGCATAATATCATTATGAAAATTGGACAAAAAATGAGAAAGGAAGAAAAACCCTTACTTGGATGTGTGCTTCCAAAGGCTTGAGAGAGGCTTTAGAGAGGCTTCTTGGCAGCATGGGGCACCATGGGAGGATTCTAGAGAATGTAGGGTAGAGGTTGGAAGAACTACAAAGGCTTTTATTGAGTAAGAAGTGGGAGCTTGGGTGGTTTTATATAAGAAAGATGATGAAATTATTTATTATTTAGATTTGGGACACCTGACATTAAACTAATCCAAACTACAAACCATCCCATGGTTTTTCCCCTGGTTTTTGGAAATGGGAAGTGGAAAAAAAATTTATATGTCCAAAGTCATTACTTCTTAAAATAATGGGGTTTATTATGTGGAGGTGAGTCACACTCCCAAGAAAAACAATTTAAAAAGACAAGATGTTTAATAATCCTTGAAGGGTACATTAATGCATTCTAAAATAAGTCAGAAAATCGCAAAATCACATTATTTTAATGGTAAAACATATATTGGCAGAAAATAAAGCATATATTATTTTATTACATCCCAATATGGTCCTTATGATGTCATAAAACACATTATATATTTAAATGGTATTTAATTTTTACCCAAAAATTTGACTGTCTCAAAAAATTATGAAAAATTTATCGTTGGATAATTTCAACGTCCTGATTCCCGAAATAAAATAAAATTTATCTAAATAATTTTCTAAATATGTTAATTTTCACTTTTAAAACAAAAACTCACATCTGTTGAAAATTCACGGGTTTTGACAAAATTGCTTTCGAACCTTAATAAAAATTGAAATTGAATTCATACAATTATAAGATCATTTATATTTAATAAAAAGTAATTTAATTTTAATTAATATATTTTATTAAAATATTATTTAATTAAAAAATCCATTAATTCACCAAAATAGATTTCTTAGTTTCACATTAACTAAAAATACTATTTGAGATTTAAAAACTATTTACAAGGTAACAATAATAAAATGAAAGTATATTCATCATTATATACAAAACTAATTTACAGAACTATACTGCTAAGGTCTTGTTACATAACCCCTTATAACACCCACATAAGACCGAAGAGTAAGGTTTGCATTGCTGACAGACACTTGGGGTAGCTCAAATAACATAGCTCGGGTGGAAATATCCATCGACTTCCACTTTTCCTGTAGGCGGTCCCGCTCGAGCATAAAATATGCATGCTCATCTTGGGATTAGTCAATAGCAAAGCCCAAAGAAGCAACCCACTTTCAAAGCTCTAAAAAATGGGCTTTGTATGGGGCATGTCTACTATATGAGCTCGTCACTTCCTTTTTCTGATTAAATTGGATTCATTAAAGCCCTATATTTATACTAATAATTTGATCACTGTTCAACATCTATATTAGAAACTGTCCTAATTCTTAACACAAAACTAAATAAGTTGACATTTTATATAAATATTTTACATAAAAATACATTTAGTTAGATCAAGAGGTATTTCCATTAATGAAGGTTTGGGTCGTTACAATCATCCCCCCTTAAGAAATTTCACCCTTGAAATTTCCTTTTCCCACACTAAAATAGATTTGGGTATCTCTGCTTCATCATTTCCTCCGATTCCCACCTCGCTTCTTCAAACATGCGGTTTTGACACAACACCTTGAGGAGGGCCATTGTCTTATTTCGTAGAACTTTTTCTCTTCGATCTAAGATCTTGACTGGTTGCTCCTCATAAGAAAGATCATCCACTAATTGTACCACATCTGAAGACAGTACATGTGAAGGGTTCGGTATGTACTTCTTTAAGAGGTATACATGAAAGAAATCATGTATTTTGGCCATAGTTAGTGTAAGTGATAGTCGATAGGCCACAACCCTAACACGATCACGAATCTCGAAGGGGATTATATACCTTGGACTTAAATTCCCTTTTTTCCAAACCTCTTGACCTTATTCCACAGAGATTTTTATAGAAATACCATGTCTCCAACATTAAACTCAAGGTCTCTTAAATGGTTATCTCCATAACTCTTTTGTCGACTCTGGGCTACCTTGATATGCTGCTAAATGGTTTTCACCTTCTCCACTATTTCATTGACCATTTCTTGTCCAACAAGCATACTCTCACCGAACTCATCCCAACACACCAGTTTTCTGCACCTTTTCCCATAAATGGATTCAAATGGTTCCATTTGGATTCTTGAGTGGAAACTATTATTATTATAGAACTGAACTAGAGGAAGATGTTGATCCCATCCACCTTTAAAGTCCATTGAGCACGTTCTCAACATTTCCTCATGTTTTTGGATAGTCCACTCAGATTTCCCATTAGTTTTAGGATGGTAGGCCGTACTGATGTTCAGTTTAGTATTCAGAGAATGTTTAAGACTCTTCCATAACATAGATGTGAATCTTGGATCTCGATTGGACGCAATAGATAGTGGTACTAAATGTTTCCTTAACACATCCCTAATATATATCTGTGCTAGTTGATCTAAAGAGAAATTATCCTGAATAGCAATGAAGTGTGCATCCTCTGTAAGACGATTAACAATAACCAATAATGCATTGTTTCCTTTGGATATTTTCGGAAGTCTGCTGACAAAGTCCATTGTGATGTTCTACCATTTCCATTTTCATATGGAAAATGGTTGCGTCATCCCCTTATACTTCTTTCTCTCTTCCTTAACTTGCTAACACAGCAGGCATATTGATTTATATTCAACGATATCCTTCTTCATATTATCCCACTAATAATTCTCTCAGAGATATCGATACATCATTGAGTTTCCTAGGTGAATAGAGAAATTTGAACAATTTGCCTCATCCAAAAGTTCCTTCTTCAGCTCCGGACTTGATGGAACACATATTCTTTAACCAAATCCCACAATTTCATCTTCATTAACATTGAACTCCAAGGATTTACCTTTTCTGATAGATTCAATTTTATAATGAGTTCTTACATCATTCTTTTGAGCTTATTTTATCCTTTCCAAAAGTGAAGGTTGTGAAATCATTTGTGAAAAGATTGATGATGTTCCTTTCATTATGATTCTGATATCCATCTTCCTCAAATCTAAGAAGATAGGATCCTTTTCAATTCTCATCAATGATAGAATAGTTGGGTCCTTTCTACATAGGGAATCTTCCACCTTGTTAGATTTCCCAGGGTGGTAAGGGATTGAGAAATCATATCCTTTGATCAGCTCTAACTATATACGTTGGCGTATGTTCAACTCTTTCTGTGTGAATATATACTTGAGTCTTTTGTGGTCGGTATATATTTCACACTTCTCTCCAAAGAGATAATGCCGCCAACTTTTCAAAGCGATGATCACTACAGGCGACTCGAGGTCTTGTGTTGGAAATTTCTATTCATGAACATTCAATTTCCTGGAAGAATAGGAAATTACATTGTCATTTTGCATCAACACACATCCCAGGCCTTTCTTAGAAGCATAACAGAATACCACCAAAAGTTCTCCACTTGTGGGTCATGTCAGCACAGGCGTAGTGATAAGCCTCCTTTTCAACTCCGTGAAGCTTTCTTCGCAATAATCACTCTAAGAAAACTTTACTCCCTTCCGAGTTATCTTTGTAAGAGGGTTGGACAATCATGAGAAATTTCCCAAAAATCATCGATAATATCCAGCTAACGCCAGAAAGCTAAGGATATCCGTTATCGATGTTGGACTTGGAAATCCTTCAATTGAATCTGTTTTGAAGGGATCCACATATATCCCATTGCTTTTTATGATATGTCCCAAGAATGAGACATCCTTCAACCAGAACTCACAATTACTATACTTTTCATAGATCATATCCTTTTGCAAGGTCTCTAGTACAGTTCTTGGATTCTCCTGATGATCCTACTTGGTTTTGGATTATATTAGAATATCATCTATAAATACTACCCCAAATTTGTTCAGGTAATCTCTAAAGACTCTATTCATCAAGTCCATGAATATTTCAGGAGAATTAGTGAGTTTAAAAGGCATTTCTATGAATTCATAGTTCCCATATATTGTACAAAATGCATTATTGGGGATATCTTCCTTCTTCACCCTTAATTGATAATATCCCGACCGCAAATCCACCTTGGAGACGTGTTGTGCTCCACGAAGTTGATCGAAAAATTCATAAATTCATAGGAGAGGATACTTGTTCTTTATCGTGATTTTTGTGAGCTCACGATAATCAATGAAAAGGCGAATTGACTCATCCTTCTTCTTGATGAAGAGGACTTGTGCACCCATGGTGAAGCACTTGGGCGTATAAAACTTTTATCTAGATTCTCCTATAGTTTTTTATTCAACTCCTCAAGATCCACAACAACCATTATATATGGATACTTGGATATTAGTAACACCCCGGGTATAATATCAATTGAGAATTCAATGTCTCTTATAGGATGAAGACCAAGCAATTTCTCGGGAAACACTTCAGTGAATTACCTCACAATAGGCATGTCTTCTATAATGGTTGCCTCCTTAGACGCAATCATCTGACTCAGATACGTGTTCTCATAGGGCAGTAATATCAACACCTGAGATAATGGAGATAATGAAGATTCATCTTCCTCCTTGCAATTTTAAAGAATCAAGGGCTTATTCTCCACATGGAGAGTGATTTCCCTCTCACGGAAATTTATGGTGGATCTATATAAGGAAATCCAATCCATGCCAATAATTGCATCAAATTCCACCAGAGGGAGTATGAAGAGGTTCACCGAAAATTTCAATACATATATTATGACATGGGAGGAGTTATATTCATGGGATTCAATGATTTCCCCGTTTTTCATACCCATCGACATCTTTACTTCCATGATTTGTGGTGGTGCTAGGATTGTTCTACTATACATTCAAGATATAATAGAATGCGTAGAACCTAAGTAAAAAAGTGTTTTCACTATTCTTGAATGAATAACTAGCATACCTATTACCACTTCATTTTCGGTGTTCACTTCAGCTGTAGTGATGGAAAAATATCACCCTTGCTGCCTTGGAGGTTGTTGGTTGCCTCCGAAAACCCTTGGATTAGGGCACTAATTTGAAAGATTCCTTGGTTCTTTGATGTTGTAGCAATGAACAACATGTTGAGGTTCTAACGGAGAGTTCCTCTATTATATTGCAGCTGCAGGTTTTTCTTGTTGGAAGTTAATAGCTAGGTTCCCTTCTCTTCCACACATAAAGCATTTCCTCATCCCCTATAGTCAATTTCCATGATGCTTCTTTCCGCACCTTTGGAAAGTGAAGTGCTGAATCATTTTAGCACAATTGGATTTATCCATCTGTCCACCAGAATTGAATTCCACCTTATGATTTTTATCCCCATGATACCCATAAGATTCTCCGATCTCCATTTTATCCTTGAAAGAACATCAGAAAATTTCCTCATAGCTGTCGAAGTCACGAATCACCAGTGCTTTCTGCAGGCAAGGCTTCAGTCCACCGAAGAAAAGGTCAACCTTGAATTTGGGGGTCACGATATAGCCAGAAGCATATCGTTCAAGACTTGGGAAGTTTGAATCGTATGCTCCAATAGATTCATCATATTTTTTCTTGAGGGAAAGGAAGTCCATTTCCATCTTAAGCTAGAGGGTGCGTGGAAAATATTTTTCGAAAAATGACTTCGAAAATCCTTCCATTCCAACGCCTTGATCTCCTCCTCAGGCTTCATATTTTTGATCAATGTCCACCATTGATCAGCATCACCCTCCATATGATAAGAATACAAGAGAACCTTCTCTTGTTCAGAACATTGAAGGATGGAGAAGATTTTTTCAACGGAGTAAATCCACTATTTATCGATTGAGGGATTGAACGATCCATTAACATTAGGAGGCATTTGTCTCATGAAGATATTGATATCGGCTTGTTCTTCCATGGGGGGGGGTTGAATGTTCATCTTGAAACATGTTTCAATTCAAATCTTGAGTTAGCTGTGAGAGAATCATGACAAAGTTTGTGATTCCCACTCTCATTGGATTGGGAATCTCATTAGTATAATCATCAAATTGATCTTCACATCGGTTGTTATCCTGAGTCCTCCTACTACCAGCCATTGGTTGGAATAAAAGAAAAGATAGCAGTAACACAAAAAGGGTAATCCAAGGACAAAACTAACAACTTATAAATAAATTATATTTTCTTAACATATGAATCTATTGGCTTCAGTATATTTTGTCCATGATCTTCTTTCTAACATATATTCATAGGGAATTTTTTCTCCCATAATAATAGTTCATACTAAGCTTTCAAATTTGACAAAGCATATCCCCCAGGAGTTTCGTGACGAAGTGTGTATCAAGGCCCATTTTCATGCACCAGTTCCCATTTGAGTAATGCTCAAAGCGGTGTCATCATGTTTTACCCCTAGGATACATATGTGCAACAACCACCTCTACCTTCTCGTATCCAAACAGGGATGTATTTTCCTGATAAACCACCTACTCAATACTCAAAAAAACTTGGGGATATTTTTATTATACTTAGTCTTGTCTTTAAGGCTTAAATATGGTTTTCTAATCCAAATCAGAAAAATAACTAAACCTATCCTCTCATACCAACTATGACAACCCTACTCTTTTATTACACAGTTAAACATAATTTATTAAATAAACATCAATTGATTAAATCTTTAAGATATAGATGTATAGTGTATTTGGGGATTAGGATCATTAAAAAAACTTAAAACATGAAATAAAAAATCATTATTGATAACATTCTTTACATGACCACTACATTCTCACGTACATAACATAGAATGGGATAACCTGAGGACATGCAAAAGAAACAGGTGAGCTATAAATCATAGTAAGGGAATAATAATGGAATAACATGAGGAATACAATACATGATAGAAAATAGTCCCATAAATAGAGAACAAGAGAAGCATAAACATAAAGGCATGATAAAGCATGATAATCATAACATGTAAATGTGGCAACAACACTTATCATCGAATTAGCATAATCCAAGGCTCATTGCACATGGAGAATGAGTAAATCCCTACTCCATAAGAAGCACGAGTAAAATCTTATAGCACTTGAACTAGCATGAGTAAAAACCCATTGGACACTACGTATCATGCTACTATACTTAACCCAATGCATTGGAGTTCTATAAGGGCGAACCCTTCTTAAAAATTTTATTTCATGCATAAGTGTGCCACATGGATCATATAACATGGATTAATAAAACAGAAACATTTATTCCACGATAAAGGAATGTGGAATTAATACTTGAAACTTTATAATCAATAAGTAAATGTAAAAAAAGGTTAATACCATTCATAGAGAAATGGGAATTGTATTCACAACACAATGACATTGGCTTGGAAAATTGGTGCAATTTCGGCAGCATAATGGCATGACGTATAAATTCATAAAAATGGCTGATGAGAGAGAAAATAGGGTCTCATTATATGTACATGAAATGGATATTAAGGGGGTCATATAGATACATTTACCAACAATTGTAAAAGAATTTAGAGTCATGATACAAAAAATTGCTTGAATGTAACAGAGGACAGAGAAATTCCTTTCGGAATTTCGGCATAGTAACGTGTGTACATTGGAGGCATTTAAGGAGAGAGAAATGGGTCTCCTGTAATTCATAAAATAATTAACTCAGTATGGGGGAGGTGTGAAACAATACCCTAACATTTATAATTTAAATTAAAAGGGAAAAATATAATTATGAAAATTGGACAAAAATGAGAAAGGAAGAAAAACACTAACATGGATGTGTGATTCCAAAGGCTTGAGAGAGGCTTGAGAGAGGATTCTTGGGATCATGGGGATCCTTGGGAGGATTCTAGAGAGAGTAGGTTAGAGGTTGTACAAACTCCAAAGGTTTGAGTGAGGAGGAAGTGGGAGCTTGGGTGGGTTTGTATAGGAAAGGTGATGGAATTATTTATTATTTAGGTTTGGGACACCTCACATTAAAATAATCCAAACCACAAACCAGCCCATGGTATTTGCCCATGGTTCTTGGAAAAGGGAAGTGGAAAGAAATATTTTATAGGGACAAAGTCCGAACTTTTTAAAATAATGGGGTTGCTGATGTAACATCCCAGGTAAATGAAGAATAAGACAGATTTTATATTTATTAATATTTGTGAATTAAATATTAATTTTACTTTAAAAGGGTTGCTATTTTCGATAGTTTACCCGATACGCAACAACATGTTTCTTTTGAATCATACGTTGCACAATACTAATATAGTTTTATTATTTTAAATGGTAGTTAACTCAAAGACATTTTATTAGTGGGAATGAATGAAACTAAATACAATATAAATATACATGTTTGTTAAATTTATTTACATTATCCAATAAATAGTTAGAGGCTTAAAATGTGAATGAATCTAATTTTAAGCATAATTTACATTAAAAGGCCGATTTATCGCCTTTTAATGGAGAACCCTCTTTAAATATAGTTTTGTCCACTCTAATTCATTATAATTTAACAAATTAAATATTTATTTAGAATGGGGATGTCAAATTTTACTTTGGGTAATTTTTTTGTATTTTTCTGATAATGTTCATTTTTAATAAATAGTGAAAAATATTGCATTTTAAAAAGTGCCATTTAATCTAATTTATTTATACGACTAGATTACCATTTTAGTTGGTTTTAAAGTTTAATTAAAATATATATTTATCAATTAATCCAATGTTGGTCATTGGAATTAACTTCACTTTGAAATTGGACATAAACAAGTATCAATCTTTGGAAGGTTATTGTTTCTTAAAAAAACAGGCTATTTGTTTTAACTTCGGGAATTCATTTTAAATTAATTTATGCCACTTATGTGATTTGAATTCTTAAAAATGGATTCCATATTTGGAATCAGGATGCCCAAATTTTGTAAATAGGTAACTTTTATTTTTAGACATTTTAAATATTTACTTCAGTAAATATTTTATTTATTGAGGTTAAAGGGTAAATCAGGTAAAAAGGGTAAAAAATAAATTACAATAATATAAAATAACCCTTAAACATATTGTAATCGTATTGTATTAGTCATGGACGACCATGAGAATCCTGGGGTCGATTTTGGGACCCCATTGAGCCACTTGGGAGTGATAATGACAATTTAGATTAATTAACTTAAAGTGAAGAAAAAAATGACAAAAGTAAATATCTTTTAGGAAATTAATTTTTAGAAGAGGTTATATAAGATATATTTTGGACTATAATTATTCATTGAAAATATAAAATTATTTCCTATATCATGGTATTTTAGTTATAATTTTTATACATCAAATATGTTTAATTATTTACGACACAATAATGATGTAGTGTTTACCTAATTAATAAATCATTTAAATAAATAAGATTATAAAGATTAAACTATTATCCAAAACCGGTCCAAATCCCATTTAATGATTTTATTTAGACTATGAGTCATCATATATTTGACAATAATTATTTTTGGACCTTTAGAAACCGAATATCATTAAATAATAAAATAATGTTTTTATACTTTCCTAAAGAGCCCCTCCTCTCCCTTATAAAAGAAGACCACTTCTAACCAATTTCAAACACTTCTCAAGCCATTTGGATCATCCATCCTCTTCCCAATTAATCTCCCTACATCTCTATTCTAACCCTAAAAGCCTTACCTTAGGCAGAAGGAACTTCAAGAAGTCCTTTTGGTTCAAACCAAAAGAAGGTTACCTAAATTAAAGGTCATGATTTCTCTTAAATTGTTTTTTTTATATTACTTCTCCAACTATTAATAACTTTTTCATTTCTTTATTTTTTAACAACACCAGAATCTTCAATATACTAGGATTTTGTAATTAAATGGATTCTAACTACAATTACACGCACCTCCATCTAATGGATGAAGAACATAATGTTTCTTTGGAAAGCACACTAAGGCCTCACGAAATGATGATTGTTCAATTACATCCTACCGCCTCTCATGGTGGACATTATAATGGAATTGTATTTATATATCATATATATTATGTTTATGATTTCCTTATTCTTCTATAATTCCCATTTATAGAATTCCTTTATGGTTTCCTTAGAGGGTAAATACGATAATCTCATTTGAGGAAGTGCAGACTACCACCCCCTCAAAGTGATTTGATTCGTTAATGCATTATGTGGGATTTAAAAAGGATGGATTTAATGATATTATATATGATATTATACTGTAATTATAATATACCTATGTGTCATAATGTTTTATTTCCATTAAAATAAGAAATAGAAATGAAAGTAGCGTTCATGCGTAGGTACGGCTTACCGTCTCCATTAACGGTGCATTTAATTTCATACCTCTAAATGTTATGTACTATTAAAAAAACATGTATATGTTGGATATATATGATAGATATGATATTCAAATCATTAATATCATTCAGGATATAATTAACCATTGACCACATGGACAACTTGTAAATATAAGGTGTTCTATTTTTTTACTCAAGTACCAAATATCGACAAAAAGAACATTATTAACATGAATGATTAAATAATGTTTATAACATGGTAATAAGTGATATAAAAGGAATAATAAACTTGAAAACGGTTATTAAGAAAGTATAAATTAACTTTAGTTTATTATTCAGGAGATTAAAGAACGATCGAGTCAAGTCGGACAAGAAGTAAGGGACTTCGTCTCAATCTTCTTTCATTGAGGAATTTTTTTTAATCAAGACATTATTTTATATGGTGTATAAAACTCTTTGACTTTTTATTTTATTTAAAGGGAATGTTTGTATATGAATAGTTTTACTAAACGACAAAAAGGAATGTATTTTTCAACGTAAGCGGTGACAATGACCTTTCCACCACTGCATGTAATATTTGTTAATTGGCTTCCTTAACAAGTCAAAATGTTTTTAAAAGGAAAAATGAATACCATATACTCTTTTAACGTATTTTGGTATTGAAAATGATTTTGACAATGGATTTCTTATTTCAATATCTTGAAATGATATTTCAATGTGGAAATGTTATCTTTTCTTTTATGCTTATGTTATGTGTTATGATCATGTAATGGTTCTTGGGAATTATTTACGTATACGGGTTATTCCGTGATAATCCTAGGGCGGGTGAGCCCGAGATAGCTCTCCAATGCATTGGTTAACATGATGGAGGTAAAAGTTAAAATTTCTCCTAAGAGATTTAGGGAATATACTGTGATGGGTATTCCTAAGTAACTCCCTATGTAGCTGTGATAACTACAGTGTAAGTATGATATGGATGCCACAAGTTTCTTTTATGATTAATTATTTCTATGTGTCTTTCATAAATCTTATGATTTCATGAGGCAAGTAAACGATTTCATGTATTATATGTATTTATGAACAAATGTTTTCATTCTTTGTTTTATAAACATTACTGATCTTTTTATGATCATCCCTAGTATTGAAATGTTTTCATAGGACTTAAAGATGAATATGGTGAGGGATGGGATCAAGTAAAGGTCATGATGTCAAAAACATGGAACTAGACATGACTCTTTTTTTCAAGAGTTTTTATTTTATGAAAAAATGGAAACTGTGTAGATATGTCTACCTTGTAATCTTTTGAGATGTAATAGTTATGTCCTAATTCTCTAAAACTCTTAACCTTAAAAGATCCTCAATTTTAATTATTCATTAAATTAAATATTATGTAATGTTTAAGGACAGGTCCTTATAGTTGGTATCATAGGTCAGTTTAGATAACTTTAGGTGTTAGGGTATTGTTAAAGTAATATCCATAACGTAATTTATGTTAATATTGACATTATATAGCATTTCCATATTACCATGTTGATTCGCCTAAGATATTTATGTGTTAAGAATGGTTTTCCGTAGAGGAAACATGGCATCTGTGTTGGGACGACATTAGGAGGAAGACAAACTTCTAAATCAGCAACCTGAGAAGGTCGAAATTGGAACTGAACAGTTTTTTGCTGTGATGGAACAATTGACTAAGGCTATAAATGGTGGTGGTATCCATGTACGAGATCAACCAGATCAACCATGGAGGAACATGTTAGTAGTGGAGTATTTCATGAGGAAACATCCCCCATCATTCAGAGGATCATCTGATCTGGTACTAGAATATGGGAGGATTAAAGCACTGGAAAATATTTTCCATGTCATGGGTTGTTCAAAAAATCAAAAGGATAGTCTTGTTGTTTACCGTTTTGAAGGTGATGCTGATCAGTGGTGTTCGATGGTGAGAAATATCAGGGATAGTGAGGAGATTGATGCTCTTGATTGTGATGAGTTCAAAGGTATGTTTCTGGAGAAATAATTTCCTAGTGTGGTTTGTCTTAGGATTGAAAAACAATTCCTGGAATTGAGACAGGAGGATGACTCAGTGGCTACTTATGAAGGAAAAATTACTCGACTGGAATGGTATGCTCCAAATTTAATACAAGATATTGAAAGTAAAATCAATAGTTTTTACTCAGGATTAAAGCCAATGTATCGAAGGGCTTTAGCTTCTTTTGAGTTCAAAAATTATGAAAAACTTGTTTTTGTGCGGATAAGGTGGAAATGGAGTTTGCTGATGATTAGGTATTCTTTGAAAAACAACGGAATAAGAGGTCGAGGTGGTAGGAGAAAGGTAAGAACTCTATAAAAAAGTCTGATGGTAAGAAACTTAAGATTATAGTTTGTGAAAATTGTGGTAAAAAGCAAACTGGGGAATGTCTTTTGAATTCTGGTAAGTCCTATCGATGAGGTAAAATGGGACATAA
The DNA here is from genome assembly GCA_963277665.1 of Viscum album. Lineage (NCBI taxonomy): Eukaryota > Viridiplantae > Streptophyta > Magnoliopsida > Santalales > Viscaceae > Viscum > Viscum album. The sequence goes on from OY728157.1 coordinate 41,844,277, forward strand.
GGAACTTAATTGCACTGAAAAAGATCAGGGTAATGGTAAGACAAAATATGAGTTTCGGTCAGTAAAATGTTTTAAGTGCAATGAAATGGGTCATTATGCAAATGAGTGTCCGACAAAGAACTCAACCGAAGGAAACTGCCAGACTATATGCAGAAAGGGGTGGTGAAATCCTTTTCAACTAATTGTAGAGACCCGAAGCTTGACGTACATGGACATTACATTACTTTTGCGGAATACTTAGTACATAAAAAAACACACACACAAGGATCGTAATAGTTTAGTGTCTCTGGAAACTCGGAATATAATCTTCTAATCATGGTGAAAGATCTTCAATATCACCCATAAATATCTTCCTTTTTTTTATTCCTAAAACCTTTATTTATATCCTGTGGAAAAGAAAACATAAAATTGTGAGATCAAATGCTCATTAAGGGTAAACAAAAGAAATATCAATCCCATCATATTCATATAAACATAACATTTTGGAAATCATAACCTGCAAAAGATATAATAATATCATAACATGGGATAAATCATAGTAGTGGAATGAAATCCCAATAATCATAACTTAAAACATGAAACTTTGTGGCATACACACATAATCATAGAGAATCATATCTTATTAGTCAAGACTCATTGCCAAGACTATCTTAGTGGACAAAGTCCCTTTCTGAACCGAGTCACCCTCGTTTCAGTCCTGTTTCACTGAACCGGTATAACCTACCATTCCAGCCATGTCTATCTCATGAGATATAAAATCTTTACCCAATGAATTGGAGGGATATATATGTCCCACCCATATTATAATGATATCATTCTTATGTGTGCCACAAAATCATAAATCATACATCTTGCATAACCCATGTAATAAAAATGGGAATCATAAACATCGTGACATCATCAAACAATTCATATATGATAAAGGAATTTATAAAAATATTTCCATCACAAAAAAAATCAAATCCATGTAATAATAGGGATAGAAACAGAACCCTTTATTATCTTATATGGAAAATAATTTTGATAAAATACTTGAACTCCGTTATTGAGGAAAATATCCTTTCTACTTCAAAAACATTTTCCTTTCATAACATGTCTTACAATTTTATATTAAAAGAAGTTTATTAAAAATAAACTTGAAAACTTGAAAAGGAATATTCTTGGAAATAATGTTTTAAAAATCCATTCATGCTGTATAAGTTAAAAGAAACATTCTTCTCGTACTTTTGTCGGAAAAGTCAAAAAGTACCACGTACGAAATATGACAAAAGATTCCTTTAATATCTTTTAATAAAAACTCACCGAAGGGTAAAATTGGATTTAAACTATTGTAAGTGGATGGGAATAATATTACATATTGAGGAAACATGGATGTGGATGATAAAATACACCCCAGTAAATTTTCAAAGTATAAACAATCTCAGATAAAAATGAGATTGTGATATTTCCCTTACCTTATGTCTGATATGATTTGTACATATCTGAACCTCCTGTATAATGATTTAAATAATTTCATTAACTTATTACAGAATCATATTCATTTTTATGATATCATATATGGTTCACTTATGACTTTATATTACCCGTTCTTTGTAAATTCCATGTTAAAGAAGCGTTTTGGGTAAAATCGTTTCATCTATCGTAGGAGTTTGGACTTGTTGTTCTTGACATTATTATTACTTATATAATGATTTACTTACTTCAAGAATATATAACATGATTTATATATTATATATATTCAGTATATATATATATAATAGATAGATAAATGAAATGAAACACACTGTTCATGGAGATGGTAGTCCGTACGTAAGCATGAACGATGTTTTCCTTTCCTTATTGTCTTGAATGGAAGTAAGTAGATGACATACATATATATATATATGCATAAATCCAGTAGATTTGACATGTAATATATTTCATTATTATTCATTATATATACTTTTTAATCATTCTGGAATGGTTAACATGGATAATGAATCTCATCGCGTCGTGGAGACGGTAGTCCGTACGTACGGACGAGCGATGATATCGTTCCCATGGCCGTGGAATTGATTTGAAGTGTATGTATACTATTTCAGTATCAATATCACTTTATAATAATCATATATATTTACTCATTAAACCATTATACCCATCAAATTAAGGTGGTGGCGGAAAATAGATTACACCACGGCGTGGAGACGGTATCCCATACGTACGCACACGTGGTGATTTCCTTTTTTTCGTAGGATGGATAGAAGGTTAATTATATTTGTTTCATATTTATAATAACATATCAGTATATAATAAACACTGATGTTATTACTTTATCATGAAACAACTAAAGAATAAGAAGTTGAAGTAGAATGAAATTGAAAAAGATCGGTAATGGATATTACCTCTTTTTGGCGCGCCTTCACTTAACCTCCACTTAATGAACTAAGGATGGTCTTTGAAGAAGACCAGGACCTCTAGGATGATACTAGGGAAGTTTAGAAGAGATTTTGGGAGGGGTTGGCCGTTCTTGAATTCTCAATTTGGTGTGAGGAGGAGAGGGATGAGGTGCTCTTTTATAAGGGAGGAGAGGGGCACCTTAGGAAAATCTCAAAATATTATTTTATATTAAGGTAAAATTAGGTTTATAATGGTTCCAAAGGGTCTTATTTCCAAGCTAAAGTGGGTATGGGTCTAAATCCTCTCATCCAATATGATTTAGACAAGTTTAGGTTATTATTTTAACCTTATCAATTAGATTTAACTCTATGTTAAATAATTTAACTTTTACCGTGTCTTTTTGTTTTCTTACACTATATGGTTAATAAACATACCATAACAAGCCAAAAGAACCCCAAGTTGTTTATTATTAATATATCTATTCTTATCTAAGTCATTTGGCCGAACTTTAGATTTTTATGAATTAAATAACAATTAATAATATAATATTTGTTTTAAAAACTTATTTATGACAATTTTGACACTATTTGGTACATGATTTTTATGAAATTCATAACAGAATGATAAGTTCGAAACAAGTGACTTATATCAACAATAACATTTCATATTAACCTATAAAAGTAATTTAAGTCATTAAAAGTCTCAAATTACATTTATTTGGGCATTTATAACATCAATTATGTCAATATTTCATTAATAAGACAATTACTGCATCATCTTTGTGTCATAATAAATGATAATTTTTTAATCCCTAAAAATTCTAAATAAATTCCTATGATGTAGATAATTGTATTATATTTCTGTAGAATATTCAGTTTCGAAGTTTCATGAAGTTTATCACTAGATTAAAATTATTATACTTATAAGATTTAAGAAAGTGACATGTTGTCACATTCTTTGGTTTTAATAATAATTAAATTATTTTCATTGGAAAAATTTAATTAAATGAATCTAATCCGCCCCTTAGGTGATATGGGTCGACTTTTAGGCATCCAATAGGATTTTGACATTTGTTAGGGTAATTTTAAAATATTATATTTACCCTTAATTACCCGATTTACCTTTAACTATGGTAAATAAAATTTACCGTAGTTACTATTCATAATTCCCAAAAATAAAAAGTAGCTTATTAACATAATTTGGATCCACTTATTACAAATATGGAATCCATTTTTCCATATTCAATACAAAAAATTTGCAGAAATTAAATTAAAATTAATCCCGTTGTTGAAGGAAAACATGTTTTTCTTTAAAACATTGCAAAAGATTGAATTGATTTAACCTACGAATTCAAGGTAAAATCAATGCTAATGACATAAATTATATTAAATGGTAAAAATATATTCTATTTATACTTTAAAACCATTCAATATTATAATTTAACAACATAAGATATTACGATGAAAAAAGTTGTTTTTAATTAAAATATATCGTGTTTTTACTATTCATTAAAATATGAATGTTATTGGAAAAATGTCAAAACTTTATATAATGTAAATTTTTATATCCTGATTCAAAAGAAGAATTTTATTTTGTCAAATTGAACTTATAAACATGTCAAAAATTATATTTAAAGTGGTTGCTCCATCAAAAGGCGGTAAAACTGCATTTTTTGAAAAATACTTATTTTACCGGAAAAATTTATTTTGTTCTTATACCATGTTATAGAAATGTGTAAAATGAATAATAATGTTATAAAATTTAAAATTTAGTTAACACTATTCATAACGGCTAGTTCATAACAATATTATAATAATATATCGTTTTTTAGTAAAATCCAGTATTGCGTACAACACACACTATCGAGGAAGGTCGTGATTGCGTGTAATGCAAGCCAAGTCAGGGTTGCGTGTTGTACAAGAATCCTTCGTTGTTTCGTATAACAGAATCCAACCATATTTCATTTATACATTGAATATATATATATATATACTCAATGTTTCATAGAATAACTATTATCAAAATTGTGTGTAACATGATCCATGAATAGTGTTGCATATACTGCAAGCTAATACAGAGTTGCGTATAGCGCAATGTAATCTTGGTGTAGCACAAGACATTAATAAAATTAAAAGAATATTTTTCATAAAATCTTGGGGTGTTACATTCTACCCCCCTTAAAATGAATTTCTCCTTCGAAATTTGTCGGGGTTATAAATGGTTTACTACTCGAAAGTTTGTTTAATAGAAACCCAGATCGTAAAAAGGAATACCAAAACATGGCATTAAAAACTAAAGTATGAAATGTAACGGTTACACAAATTTACTCATCACTGGGTTTCCACGTAGGAGAACATAGGTGAAAATATGGATATGGAAGAAAAATCTAACCATCACGTTCTGATGGAGAGTGGTAGTGAACATGGCTATGAAAAATCCAACAATCACAAAGATATAGATTTGTGATGATCTAAGGTACCATATAATTCATCGGATATAAGGGAACTAGGAAAAAAATTTTGGTTTTCAAGATCATTTCCCTAATGTCGATGAATTAAAAGAAATAATTACATGATTTTGGTACAATCTCACTGTTGTTCATGAATTGAACAATTTACACTTCATCCCTTAAAGAAATGAAGCTGAATTTGTTATTGGTGATGTGTTAGCAGATCGTGTGATAGAATGATGGGTCATTCCATCTGTTTCAAACAAAAGGTTAGAAAAAGTTATAAGTCCATCTTATGGTTAGATTAATCGTATATGGTTCCAAAAATGAAATTATACTTCATATATCATACCACATAATAAAATAAAACTAGTTTCTACTAAACAGGGACATCCTGTAGGCCAGTGGTAGGTGATAAAATCCACTCGCACTTCGGTTGTGGGTTTGATTCCCACATCCTTGTCCAACACGATGGGTTGTCACCCATCCTACAAGTTTTCCTTTTTCTAAAACTATATTACTATAACATCCCATCAATAATATCGAAAAAACGTTTATCCTTAAACAATACTAACTTATGTCCAACATATTCCATTCCAATCTTTAGGCTTATCCATAATACTTCATTCCACTCTCATAATATAGTGAAAACGATTACCTAGAGATTTAATACCATCGTTGATCCCCATATATCATAAGATATGTCTTGTTGGTCACATTATAAACATTCAAAGGCCTTAATCATGTATTCTCTTGAATACCCATTGAACCATAGTGAAAACATGAATGCAGTTAAAAGTTAACACTTTCCACATACCAAAATCCTCAAAATTCTATATACTCAAACCATGATATCACTTAGTCCTTATATCAATCATGAGCTCATGAATACAGTCAAATATTTCATTTTCTCGTTTTCCCTTCATTATGAGCATATCATATTTTTTCCAAAAATATCTCAATCACTTTGAATACCACATTAGACCAATACATAAATATTCCATTACTCCATGATACAACATTATTTTGGAATCCCATTACATAAACACTTAATCATTCCACCACATCGTTGTCATATTCAACATCGCCATTAGTGATCGCATGTGACTTCCCTTTGTCCTTTGCCTTAAGCGGTTGCTCATGTCGATCATCACTAACCCTTGGATTAGGGCATTTATTAATATAATTCCCCATTTCCTTGCACTTTAAGAATTGAAGTGTAGTAGGTTCATTATGTGCATCCCTTCCTTTGTTTGCATCATTAGACATCTTCTTCCCATCATTGCGGCATTCAAATGCACGATGACCTTCCTTTCCACATTTGAAACATTTACTTGTCCCTTTAAGACAATCTCCACCATGCTTCTTTCTACACTTTGAGTATAAGGAAACATTCATCTTCTTTTCACCATTATTCTGAGATTTCTCCTTGAACTCCATATTTCTTTTCTTGTCAAAACTATGAGATAGATAAGTAACAACAACTTCCATTTCTACCTTGATAGCACAACACACAATTTCTTCATAGCTACTGAAGTCTCTTATATCTAATTCCCTTCGAAGACTTGGTTTTAAGCCACTGAAAAATCGATCAACTTTACTTTCAGGTTGGATGATAATGCCAGATGCATACCTTGCAAGTCTTGTAAAATTTTCTTCGTATATACCAACAGATTCATCATCCTTCTGCTTCAGCTCAAGAAACTCCTTTTCTATCTTTGTTCGAAGAATACTAGGGAAGTACTTACTGAAAAACAAGTTCTTGAACTCGTCCCATTCCATGGACTCAATTTCATCTCTTGGCCTCGTACTGTTGAAAATATTCCACCATTGATCAGCTTCACCTTCCAAACGATATACTGCTAAGATGACTTTATCATGTTCAGAACATTGAAGAACTGAAAATATCTTTTCAGTGGTACTGATCCATTGTTCAGCAATAAGTGGATCAGAAGACCCACTAAAATAAGGTAGATGTTGCCTCATGAAGGACTCAATAGAATATTGTTCCCTTCTCTGCTCATTTGGAAGTCCAGAATGATTCATAGCTTGTGTAAGTATAACAATAAGATTTTTCACTCCATCTCCCATAACACTTGTTTGTTCAGGAGAACAATCATTGCATTGTCCATTACAGTGATCAACACGGTTCCTTCGGGTTCCATCCATCGTCTAAAACCCAAAAAGAATAGTGTGAGAGGAAAAAATAATGCTAGGGAAAACAACATAGTAAAGGGGGAGTACCCTTAATATCTAACATCTTAGGTAAAATTATAAGATCGTTACCGTAGTTCTAGGATCATATTCTATACGTAAACTTATCCTTAGGGACATCCCTAGACATACCTTAGAAATATCTCTAGGGATCTCACTAACGTTCTCATATCCTAGTTTCCAAAGGTTGACTAAACCTTTCCTCTAATACCAACTGTACAGACCCGAAGCTTGACGTACATGGACATTACATTACCTTTGCGGAATACTTAGTACATAACAAAAACACACACATAGGGATCATAATAGTTTAGTGTCATTGGAAAATCGGAATATAATCTTCTAATCGTGGTGAAAGATCTTCAATATCTCCCATAAATGTCTTCCTTTTTTTAATTACTAAAACATTTATTTATATCCTGAAGAAAAGAAAACATAAAAGGGTGATCTCGAATGCTTAGTAAGGGTAAACAAAAGAAATATCAATCACAACATATTCATAAGAACATAACATTTTGGAAATATTAACCTGCAAAAGAGATCATAATATCATAACATGGGATAAATCATAGTAGTGAAATGAAATCCCAATAATCATAACCTAAAACATGAAACTTTGTGTCATACACACATAATCATAGAGAATCATATCTTATTAGTCAAGACTCATTTCCAAGACTATCTTAGTGGACAAAGTCCCTTTCTGAACCGAGTCACCCTCGTTTCAGTCCTGTTTCACTGAACCGGTATAACCTACTATTCCAGCCATGTCTATCGCATGGGATATAAAATCTTTACCCAATGCATTAGAGGGCTATATAGGTCCCACCCATATTATAATGATACCATTCTTATGTGTGCCACAAAATCATAAATCTTACATCATTGCATAACCCATGTAATAAAAATGGGAATCTTAAACATCGTTACATCATAAAACAATTCATATAAGATAAAGGAATTAAAAAAAATATTTCCATCAAAACATAATCAAATCCATGTAATAATAAGGATAGAAATAGAACCCTTTATTATCTTAGATGGAAAATAATTTTGATAAAATACTTGAACTCCATTCTTGAGGAAAATATCCTTTCTACTTCAAAAACAATTACCTTTCTTAACATGTCTTAAAATTTTTAACTAAAAGAAGTTTATTAAAAATAAACTTGAAAACTTGAAAAGGAATATTCTTGGAAATAATGTTTTAAAAATCCATTCATGCCGTATAAGTTAAAAGAAACATTCTTCTCGTACTTTTGTCGGAAAATTAAAAAAGTACCTCGTACGAAATACGACAAAAGATTTCTTTCATATCTTTTAATAAAAACTCACCGAAGGGTAAAATTGGATTTAAACTATTGTAAGTGGACGGTAATAATATTAAATATTGAGGAAACATGGATGTGGATGATAAAATACACCACAGTAAATTTTCAAAGTATAAACAATATCGGATAAAAATGAGATTGTGATATTTCCCTTACCTTATGTCTGATATGCTTTGTACGTATCTGAACCTCCTGTATAATGATTTAAATAGTGTCATTAACTTATTACATAATCATATTCATTGTTATGATATCATATATGGTTCACTTATGACTTTATATTACCCGTTCTTTTGTAAATTCCATGTTAAAGAAGCGTTTTGGGTAAAATCGTTTCATTTATCGTAGGTGTTTGGACTTGTTGTTCTTGACATTATTATAACTTATATAATGATTTACTTACTTCCAAAATATAAAACATGATTTACATATTATATATATTCAGTATATATATATATATAATAGATAGATAAAAGAAATGAAACACACCGTTCATGGAGACAGTAGTCCGTACGTACGCATGAACACTGTTTCCTTTCCATATTGTCTTGAATGGAAGTAAGTAGATGAAATACATATGTATATATATGCATAAATCCAGTATATTTAACATGTAATATATTTAATTATTATTCATTATATATACTTTATAATCATTCTAGAATGGTTAACATGGATAATGAATCTCATCGCGTCGTGGAGACGGTAGTCCGTACATACGCACGAGCGATGATATCATTCCCATGGTCATGGAATTGAGTTGAAGTGTATGTATACTATTTCAGTATCAATATCAATTTATAATAATCATATATAGTTACTCATTACACCATTATACCCATCCAATTATGGTGGTGGCGGAAAATAGATTACACCACGGCGTGGCGACGGTATTCCGTACGTACGCACGCGCGGTGATTTCCTTTTTTCCGTAGGATGGATAGAAGGTTAATTAGAGTTTTTTCATATTTATAATAACATATAATTATATAATAAATACTTATGTTATTACTTTATAATTAAACAACTAAAGAAGAAGAAGTTGAAGTAGAAAGAAATTGAAAAAGATCGGTAATGGATATTACCTCTTTTTGACGCGCCTTCACTTAACCTCCACTTAATGAACTACAGATGGTCTTTGGGGAAGACCAGGACCTCTAGGATGATACTAGGGAAGTGGATAAGAGATTTTGGCAGGGGTTGGCCGAGCTTGAATGCTCAAATTGGTGTGAGGAGGAGTGGGAGGAGGTGCCCTTTTATAAGGGAGGAGAGGGGAACCTTAGGAAAATCTCAAAATATTATTTTATATTAAGGTCAAATTAGTTTTATAATGGTTCCAAAGGGTCTTATTTCCAAGATAAAGTGGGTATGGGTCTAAATCCTCTCATCAAATATGATTTAGACAAGTTTAGGTTATTATTTTAACCTTGTCAATTAGATTTAACTCTAAGTTAAATAATTTAACTTTTACTGTGTCTTTTTGTTTTCTTACACTATATGGTTACTAAACATACCATAACAAGAAAAACGAACCCCAAGTTGTTTATTATTAATATATCTATTCTTATCTAAGTCATTTTTCCGAACATTATATTTATATGAATTAAATAACAATTAATAATATAATATTTGTTTTAAAAACTAATTTATGTCAATTTTGACACTATTTGGTACATGATTTTTATGAAATTAATAAACGAATGATAAGTTCAAACCATGTTACTTATATCAACAATAACATGTCATATTAACCTATAAAATTAATGTAAGTCATAAAAAGTCTCAAATTACATTTATTTGGGCATTTATAACATCAATTATGTCAATACTTCATTAATAAGACAATTACTGCATCATCTTTGTGTCATTATAAATGATAATTATTTAATCCATAAAAATTCTATATAAATTCCTATGATGTAGATAATTGTATTAGATTTCTGTATACTATTTATGTTCTAAGTTTCATGAAGTTTATCACTAGATTGAAATTATTATACTTATAAGATTTAAGAAAGTGACATGTTGTCACATTCTTTGGTTTTAATAATAATTAAATTATTTTCATTGAAAGAATTTAATTAAATGAATATAATACAACCCTTAGGTGATATGGGTCTACTTTTAGTCATCCAATAGGATTTTGACTTTTTTTAGGGTAATTTTAAAATATTATATTTACCCTTAATTACCAGATTTACCTTTAACTATGCTAAATAAAATTTACTGTAGTTACTATTCATAATTCCCAAAAATAAAAAGTAGCTTATTAACATAATTTGGATCCACTGATTCCAAATATGAAATCCATTTTTTCAAATTTAATACACAAAAGTTTCAGAGATTAAATTAAAATTAATCCCGTTGTCGAAGGAAAACAGGTTTTTCTTTAAAACATTGCAAAACATTGAATTGATTTAACCTACGAATTCAAGGTAAAATCAATGCTAATGACATACATTATATTAAATGGTAAAAATATGTTCTGATTATACTTTAAAACCATTCAATATTATAATTTAACCACAAAATATATTACGATGAAAAAAGTTGTTTTAAATTAAAATATAGCGTGTTTTTACTATTCATTAAAATATGAAAGTTATTGAAAAAATATCAAAACATTATCTAATGTAAATTTTTATATCCTGATTCCAAAGAAGAATTTTATTTTGTAAAATTGAACTTATAAACATGTCAAAAACTATATTTAAAGTGGGTTTGCCATCAAAAGGCGGTAAAACTGCATTTTTTGAAAAATACTTATTTTACCCGAAAAATTTATTTTGTTCTTATACCATGTTATAGAAATGTGTAAAATGAATAATAATGTTATAAAATATAAAATTTAGTTAACACTATTCATAATGGCATGTTCATAACAATATTATAATAATATATCGTTGTTTAGTAAAACCTGGTATTGCGTACAACACACACTATCGAGGTAGGTCGCGATTGCGTGTAATGCAGGCCAAGTCAGTGTTGCGTGTTGCGCAAGAATCCTTCGTTGTTTCGTATAACAAAATCCAACCATATTTCATTTATACATTGAATATATATATATATATATATATATACTCAATGTTGCATAGAATAACTATTATCAAAATTGTGTGTAACACGATCCAAGAATAGTGTTGCGTATACTGCAAGCTAATACAGAGTTGCGTATAGAGCAAGGTAATCTTGGTGTAGCAGAAGACATTAATAAAATTAAAAGAATATTTTTCATAAAATCTCGGGGTGTTACACAAATTCAGCAGATGTTGGGACAACAAATGATGTTGTGTCAGGTACACTATTTGTTTGTTCAGATTATGCCAATGTGTTGTTTGATTCAGGGTCTACACAATCAATAATTTTTGAGAAGTTTTCAAGTAAATTGGGAATTCCATCTCATGATATGAATATTTAACATATGGTAAAAACACCTCGAGTAAATGTTGAGACAAAAAGAAAACATAAGAACATTCCTGTCCTTGAGTACGTAAAGAATCTACCTGCAAACCTTATTGTTTTGCCTCTAGTAGAGTTTGATGTTATATTGGGCATGGACTGGATTTTTGTTTATCATGCTAAGATTGAATATTGAGCTAAAGAGGTTTCTTTTCAGATTGATTTTCAGTTTGTATACAAAAATGAACCCTTTTTTGATAACATATCTGGAAGCTGAGAAACTAATAAAATATGGAAATGAATGTTACATTGAACATATTATTGAAAACAAAGGAACTATTCAGAATAATGATTTTCTAGTGGTAAATGAGTACCTTGATGTTTTTCATGGTGTGTTGTCTGGTATTTTACCTAATCGGGAAGTTGAATTTATTGTTGACTTAGTTCCTGATTCTAAGAAAATTTCAAAACCCCCATATTGAATGTCTCAAATTGAACTTTTAGAGTTAAAGAAGCAATTGAAGGAGTATTTAGATAAAGCTTTCATTCGACCTAGCACATCACCATGGGGTGCTCCTGTCTTGTTTTTTCAAAAAAATATGGTTCAATGAGACTTTTCATTGATTATATAGAATTGAATAACATCACTGTTAAGAATAAGTATCCTTTTCCTCATATCGATGATTTGTTTGATTAGCTCCAGGGAGCTCAGTATTTTTCGAAGATTGAATTGAGGTCAGGGTACCATCAGTTGAAAGTAAAGGAAGAAGACGTTCCATAGTCCACATTTCATACTAGATATGGCCATTATGAATGTTTAGTTATTCCTTTTGGGTTAACCAATTCACCTACTGTATTCATGGATCTTATGAATTGAATTTTCCGTGAGTTATTGGATATGTTTATGGTTGTGTTCATTGAGGATATTTTGGTTTATTCCAAAAGTAAAGAGGAACAAGAAATTCATTTAAGGGTAGTCATGGAAACATTAAAAGAAAATAAACTGTATTGGAAATTCAGAAAGTGTAAGTTTTGGTTACAAAAAATTTAATTCCATGGTCACATTGCGTCAAAAAATGGCATAACTGTTGATCCTACTAAAACAAAATTTGTTGAAGAATGGCCAAGACCCACAAATATAACTGAGATTCTTAGTTTTCATGGTTTGGAAGGTTATTACTGGAGGATTGTTGACAAGATTGGGGTTTTCATAATGCAGAATGATCAGGTAATTGCTTATGCTTCACGTGAGTTGAAACCTCATGAGTGAAATTACCCTACACATGATTTGGAATTAGCTGCTGTTGTTTTTTCTTTAAAAATTTGAAGGCATCATTTGAATGGAGTGAAATGTGAAATATATACTGACCACAAAAGTTTAAAGTATAATTAACTCAAAAAGAATTGAACATGGGACATAGGAGATGGTTGGAATTAATGAATTATTATGATTGCACGATCCATTATCATCCGAGGAAATGAAAATAAAGTGGCTGATGCTTTGAGTCAAAAAAGTACTACTTCATTAACCATGTTACGTTTGGAACGAGATCCTTTTGTTTTTGATTTGATGAATTATGGAATAGATGTTTTTGGTGAAGGAAACTCTCTTATTTTGTTTCATGTGTGAGTGAAATCATCTCTATCAGACAGAATTAAGCAAGTGTCGAAGGAAGATAGTGAGTTGCAGAAATTGATTTTGTTGGTTCAAAAGGGTAAGTTTCCTGATTTTAACGTTGATAATGATTGTGTTTTGAGATTTGGAAAGAGATTATGTGTGACTTGTAATTCAATGTTGAAGAATGATTTGTTATGGGAAGCTCATAGTTATTCATTTTCAGTTCATCCTGGCTGTACTATTATGTACATAGATCTTCGGGAGTATTACTGGTGGGATGGAGTGAAAAGAGATATTGCTGATTTTGCTGTGAAGTGTTTGACTTGTCAGCAGGTTAAGGTAGAGTGACTATTACCGAATGGAATGCTTTGGCCTTTACCGGTTCCAGAGTGGAAATAGGAAAATATATCCATGGACTTGGTTGTGGGATTACCAAAGACATATCGAGGTAATAATACAATATGGGTTATAGTTGACTGATTGACTAAATCTGCTCATCTCCTTCCTATTATAGATACTTTTTCTCTAGATCAACTTTCTCGGTTGTATGTTAAAGAGATAGTCAGGTTGTATGGAGTTTCCCTCTCCATTTTATCTGATCGTGATCCCAGGATAACTTCAAACTTTTGGAAGGGCCTTCAGAAATCCTTGGATACTGAATTAAATTTTAGTACATCTTTTCATCCTCAATCAAATGGGTAGTCAGAATGAATAATTCAGACATTAGAGGATATGTTACGTGCTTTCTCGATGGATTACCAGGGAAGTAGGGACCAACATCTTTCTTTGGTTGAATTTTCTTAAATTAATAGCTTTCATTCCAATATACAAATGGCTCTATTTGAGGTATTGTATGGAAATCATTGTCAAACTCCATCATTCAGGGATGAAGTAGGTGAAAGGAAGATGATGGGACCAGAATTGGTAGAAGAGATGGCAGAGAAAGATCAATTGATTCAGAAGCACATGATAATAGCTCAGAGCATACCATAAAGTTATGCAGATAACTGGAGGAAGGACCTTTTCTTTGAGGAAGGTGATCATGTCTTTCTCAATGTTTCTCCAGGGAAAAGTTTGATGCGTTTTGGTAAGAAGGGAAAGTTGAGTCTGAGGTTCATTGTACCTTATAAAATTCTGGAGAAAGTTGGATCAGTTACGTATAAATTGGCTTTACCTCCATGTTTATCCTAGGTACACAATGTTTTTCACGTTTTGATGTTGAGAAAATATATGCCAGATCCATATCATCTTTTGAGCCCAGAGGTAGTTCAGTTGAAATAGAATCTCTCTTATTAAGAAAAACCAGTTCAGATTTTTGACCATAGAGAGCAAGTGTTGTGGAATAAGGTAATAATTAGGTAATGTTTTTGTGGAAAAACCATATGGTTGAAGAGGAAATGTGGGAAACTGAAAATGCTATGAGGGATAAATACCCCCACTTATTTTGATAAGTGAATAAAAATTGTGAGGAAGAAATTCCTCAAAATGGGGGAAGGATATAACATCCTAGGTAAATGAAGAATACGACAAATTTCATATTTGTGAATTATATATTAATTTTACTTTAAAAGGGATGCTATGTTCGATAGTGTACCCGATACACAACAACGGGTTTCTTTGAAATCTTACGTTGCACACTAATAATATAATATTTTTATTTTAAATTGTAGTTAACTCCTTGTCATTGTATTGGTGAGAATGAATTTAACTAACTAAAATATGATTATACATGTTTGTTAAATGTATTTACATTATCCAATAAAAAGTTAGTTGATTAAAATGTGAATGAATCTAAATTTAAGCATAATTTACATTAAAAGGATGATTTATCACCTTTTAATGGAGAACCCTCTTTAAATATAGTTTTGGTCACTTTAATACATTCTAATTGAACAAATAAAATCTTTCTTTTGTATGGGGACATCAAAATTTAGTTTGGGTGATGTTTTTTTATTTTTCTGATAAAGTTCATTTTTTTAATGAATAGTGAAAAATATTGAATTTTAATTCAAAAGTGCCTTTTAATCTAATTTATTTATTTGGATAGATTATCTTTTTAGTTTGTTTTAAAGTGAAATTAAAATCTATTTTTACCATTTAATCCAATGTTGATCATTGGAATTAATTTCACTTTGAAATTGGACAAAAACAAGTATCAATCTTTTGATATTTAGTGTTTCTTAAAAACATGCTATTTGTTTTAATAGTGGGAATTAGTATTAAATTAATTTATGCCACTTATAAATTTTTAATTTGTAAAAATGGATTCCATATTTATAATCGGTAGGACCAAATTGTTTAATTAGTTAACTTTTATTTTTAGACATTTTAAATATTTACTTCAGTAAATATTTTATTTACCGAGGTTAATGGGTAAATCAGGTAAATAAGGGTAATAAAATAATATCATAATAATACAAAATTTCCCTCAAAATGTAATAATATTTTTGGATGAGTCATGGTCGACCATGGTCATCCTTGGGTCAATTTTGGGACTCCATTGATCCACTTAAAATAGATAATGACAATATAGATTAATTAACTTAAAGTAAAGACAAAAATGACAAAATCAAATATCTTATAGTAAATTAATTTTTAGAAGGGGTCATTTAAATTACCCTTTTGACTATAAATATTCATTGTAAAACTAAAAAGATTTCATATATCATGGTATTTTTTTTATAATTTTTAGACATCAAATAATTTAAATTATTTATGACACAATAATGATGCAGTATTTACCTCATTAATAAATTATTTAAATAAATAAGATTATAATGATTAAAATATTGTCCAAAACCTATTCAATTTCTATTGGATGATTTTATTTTGACCATGAGTCATCTTTTCTTTGACTATGCTGATTTTTGGACCTTTAGAAACCAAATATTGTTATATAATAAAATAATGTTTTTACACATTCCTAAAGAGCCCCTCATCTCTCTTATAAAAGGATACCACTTATAACCAATTCCACACGCTTATCAAGCCATTTGGATCCTCCAAACTCTACCCAATTAATCTCCCTACATCCCTATCCTCACCCTATAAGCCTTACATTAGGCATAAGGCACTTAAATAAGCCCTTTTGTTTCAAACCTAAGGAAGTTACCTAAATTAAAGGTAACGATTTCTCTTAAATTGTTTTCTTTTATTTTACTTCTCCAACTCCTAAAACCATTTTCATTACTTTATTTTATAACAAATACAGTATCCATTATATACTAGGTTGTTTTTATGATAAGTATTCGAACTACATTTACACACACTTACATCTAATGGATGAAGAACATAATGTTTCTGTGGATGGAAAACTAAGGCCTCACAAAATAAGGATTGTTCAATTACATCTTACCGCCTCTCATGGAGTCCATTATGATGGAACTGTATTTATATATGATATATATTATTTTTATGATTTCCTTATTCTTCTGTTCTTCCCATTTATAGCATGCCTTTATGGTTTCCATAGTCGGTAAATACGATTATCTAATTTGAGGAAGTGCGGACTACCACCCTCTCAAAGTGATTTGATCCATTAATGCCTTATGTGGGATGTATAAAGGATGGATTTAATGATATTATATATGATATTATGTTGGATTTATAATATTCCTATGTATCATTATGTTTTTGTTCCATTAAAATAATAAATAGAAATAAAATTAGCATTCATGCGTACGTAATGCTTACCGTCTCCATGAACTGTGCATTTCATTTCTTACCTCTAAATTTTATGTACTATTATAAAAACGTTTTTATGCTGGATATATATGATATATATGATATCCAAATCATGAATATCATTCTGGATATAAAGAACCTTTTACAACATGGAAAACTTGTAAATAAAGGTGTTTTTTACTCAAGTACCAAATATCGACAAAACAAACGTTATTAACTTGAATGACTAAATAATGTTTATAACATGGTAATAAGTGATATAAAAGGAATAATAATCTGTAAAAAGGTTCTTAATCAGGTAGAAAGTAACTTTTTTTTATTATTCAGGAGATTAAATAACGATCTATTCATGTCGAACACGAGGTAATGGACTTCATTTCAATCTCTTTTCATTGAGGCATTTTTAGTTTTATACATGACTTTATTTTATACGGTTTATAAACCCCTTTGAATTTTCATTTAATTCTAAGGAAAATTTTTTATAAGAAGCGTTTTACTAAATGACAAAAAGAAATTTTTTTAAACATAAGTGGTGACAACGTCCTTTCCACCGCCGTGAGTAATATTTGATCTTAGGCTTCCTTAACAAGCTGGAATGTTTTTAAAAGGAAAAATAAATACCATATACTCTTTTTACGTATTTTGGTATTGAAAATTATTCTGAAAATGGATTTATTATTTCAATATCGTGAATAGATATGGAAATGTGGAAATTTTATCTTTCCTTTATTCTTATGTTATGTGTAATGATCATGTTATGGTTCTTGGAAATTATTTACGTATACAGGTGGTTGCATGATAAACCTAGGGCGGGTGAGTCCGAGATAGCTCTCCAATTCATTGGGTAACATGGCAGAGGTGAACGTGAATGTTTCTCCAAAGATATTTTGGGAATATACTATGATGGCTATTCCAAAGTAACTCCCTAGGTAGCTGTGATAGCTACAATGTAAGTATGATATGGATGCCACAATTTACCTTTATGATTAATGATTTCAATGATTCTTTCATAAATATAATGATTTTAGAAGGTAAGTAAATGATTACATTTTTTGTATGTATTTATGAACAATGTTTTCATTCTCTGTTTTATAACCCTTACTGATATTTTTATGCCCATCCCAAGTATTGAAATGTTTTCACAGGACTTAATCATGAATAGGGACAAGGATGGGATCAAGGAAAAGTCATGCTGTCTAAAACACGGAACTAGACATGACTGTTTTTTTCAAGTGTTTTTATTTTATAAAAAAGTGGAAACTGTGTAGATATGTCTACCTTGTAATCTTTTGAGATGTAATAGTTATGTCCTAATTCTATAAAACTCTAAACCTGAAAAGATACTCAATGTTAATTATTCATTTAATTCAATATTATGTAATGTTTAAGACTGGGTCCTTATAGTTGGTATTAGAGGTCGGTTTAGACAAATTTAAGTGTTAGGGCATTGTTTAGGTAATATCCATAAAGTAATTTATGTTAATATTGACATCATATAGAATTTCCCGATTACCATGTTGCTTTGCCTAATATATTTTTGTGTTTATAATGGTTTTCTGTAGAGGAAACAGGGAAGCTATGTTGGGATGACATCAGGAGGAAGAAAACCTTCTAAATCAGAAACTTGAGATGGTCGGAATTGGAACTGAATAGTTTGTTGTAGTTATGGCACAATTGACCCAGGCTATAAATGGTGGTGGTATCCATGTACGAGATCAGCCAGATCAACCATAGAGGGACATGTCAGTAGTGGAGCATTTCATGAGGCAACATCCCCAATCATTTAGAGGATCATCTGATCCAGTGCTAGAAGAAGGGTGGATTAAAGCACTGGAAAATATTTTCAATGTCATGGGTTGTACAGAACATCAAAATTTTAGTCATGCTATTTACCATTTTGATGGTGAAGCTGATCAGTGGTGGTCAATGGTGAAAAATATCAGGGATAGTGAGGAGATTGATGCCCTTTATTGGGATGAGTTCAAAGGTATGTTTCTTGAGAAATATTTTCCTAAGGAGGTTCGTCTTAGGATAGAAGAACAATTCCTAGAATTGAGGCAGGAGGATGACTCAGTGGAAAATTATGAAAAAAAAATTCACTTGACTGGGAAGGAATGATCCAAATTTCATACGAGATATTTATTGTAAAATCAACCATTTTTTCTCAGGATTAAAACCAAAGTATCGATGGGCTTTAGCTTATCGTGAGTTCAAAAATTATAAAAACTTTGTTCATCGTGCGGAGAAGGTGGAAATCGAGTTTTATGATGATCATGTATTCTTTGAAAAACAACAGAATAAGAAGTCAAGGTGGAAGGTGAAAGGGAATAACTTTTCGAAAAATTCTGATGGTAAGAAACTTTAGTTTACAATTTGTGAAAATTATGGTAAAAAGAACACTAGGGAATGTCTTTTGAACTCTAGTAAGTGATACTGATGTGGTAAAATGGGCATAAGGCTCATAAATGCACTGAAAACGGTTAGGGTAATGGTAAGACAAAATATGATTTACAGTCAGTTAAATGTTTTAAGTGAAATGAAATGAGTCATTATGAAAATGAGTGTCCAAAAAAGAACTCAAAAGAAGGAAAGTTGAAATAAAACAAGCATGAAGGGGTGGTGAAATCCTTTGCAACTACTTCAGAAAATGCTCAGTCAACAAATGAAGTTGTGTCAGTTAAACTATTTGATTGTTCATATTATACCAATGTGTTGTTTGATTCAGGGTCTACACACTCTTCCATTTCTGAGAAGTTTTCTAGTAAATTGGGAATTCCATCTCATGATATGAATACTGAACTTACGGTAAAAACACCTAGAGGAAATTTTGAGACAAACTGAAAACATAAGAACATTCATGTCCTTGTGTGCGGAACGAATCTACCTACAAAATTTATTGTTTTTATTCTTGTAGAGTTTGATGTTATATTGTGAATGGATTAGATTTCTGTTTATCATGCTACGATTGACTGTAGAGCTAAAGATATTTCATTTTAGAATGTTTTTCAGTTTGTATACAAAAAATGAACCCTTTCAGTTGATAACATATCAGGAAGTTGAGAATCCAGTAAAATATTGAAACGAATGTTACCTTGCAAATATTGTTGAGAACAAAGGAACTGTTCATATTAATGTTTTTCTAGTTGTAAATGAGTACCTTGATGTTTTTCCTGATGAGTTTCCTGGTATTATACCCGATCATGAAGTTGAACTTACTGTCGACTTAGTTCATGATGCTAATCCAATTTCAAAACCCCCTTATTGAATGGATCAAATTGATCTTTTAGAGTTAAAGAAGCAATTGTAGGAGTTATTAGAGAAAGTTTCATTTGACCTAGAACATCACCATGGGGTGCTCTTGTCTTGTTTATTAAAAAGAAATATGGTTCAATGATACTTTGCATTGATTACATAGATTTGAAAAACATCACTGTTAAGAATATGTATCTGTTGCCTCAAATCGATGATTTGTATGATCAGCTCTAGCGAGCTCAATATTTTTCAAAGATTAAATTGAAGTTGGGGCACCATCAGTTGAAAGTAAAGGAAGAAGGCATTCCAAAGACCGCGATTCGTACTAGATATGGCCATTATGAATTTTTAGTTATAACTTTTGGTTTAACCAATTCACCTACTTTATTCATGGATCGTATGAATAGAATTTTCCGTGAGTTCATGGATAAGTTTGTGGTTGTGTTCATTGATGATATTTTGGTTTATTCCAAATGTAAAGAGGAACATGAAATACATTTAAGGGTTGCCTTGTAAACATTAAAAGAAAATATACTTTATGGGAAATTACACAAGTGTGAGTTTTGGTTACAACAAATTTCATTCCTTGGTCAGATTGTTTAAAAAAATGGCATAAATTTTGATCATGCTAAAACAAAAGTAGATGAATAATGGACAAGACCAACAAATATAACCATGATTCGTAGTTTTCTAGGTTTGGTAGGTTATTACTAGAGGATTGTTGAAAATTTCTCAAGGTTATCTAGTCCAATGACCAAGTTAACTTAAAAAGGTGTTATGTTCATCTGGACAAAAGAATTTGATGATTGTTTTCAGGAATTGATAAGAAGATTGGTGAATGCTCGAGTTTTGGCACTGCCTTCCACAAATGGTGAGTTTATTATCTACGGTGATGTTTCACTGAAAGGACTGGCCTGTGTCCTAATGAAGAATGATCAAGTAATTTCTTATGCTTCATGTAAGTTGAAAAATCACGAGTTAAATTACCCTACACATGATTTGGAATTAGCTTCTATTGTTTTTTCTTTAAAAATTTGGAGGCATTATTTGTATGGAGTGAAATGTGAAATATATACTGAACATAAAATTTTAAAGTATATATTCACTCAAAAAGAATTGATCATGGGACATAAGAGATGGTTGGAATTAATCATGGAATATGATTGCACGATCCATTACCATCGGGGAAAAGAAAAAAAAAAGTGGATGATGATTTGAGTCGAAAAAGTAACACTTCTGTTGGAATCCTCATGTGTTAATCATGTTTTAATAATCACAAATCTCATTACTATTAATTAATCTTGATCTTCAGTGCACATCTTGCTAATTCTCTTTAAACTCAACAATAAGATCATATCATGTTTTTATAATAACAAATCTTATGGATGCTAATTACTCTTTAAAAGTTTTGTGGATAATCACATTTCTCTCATATATTATCTCTAATGATTAACCTTAACCCATATTCTGCATATCACTATCTTAGTCTGAATACAGATGTTTTTGTCTAAGTATGGACTCACCCTGACCAGACACAGTGACCACTCACCGTGACCACTCACCGTGACCAGACACCGTGAAGGACTCACCGTGACTAGACACCGTGAAGGACTCACCCTAAACCAGACCCCGTGAAGGACTCACCATAAACCAGACACCGTGATGGACTCACCGTGACCAGACACTGTGACCACTCACCGTGACCAGACACCGTGAAGGACTCACCGTAAACCAAACACCGTGAAGGACTCACCGTGACCAGACACTGTGACCAGACACCGTGACCAGACACCGTGAAGAAGACACTGTTTCCATGATCACTGTGACACCTTTTCTTAAGCTTTTGTCAATATTATTTTAAGTAATTCTATCAGTCATATTTGTTGTTTTTAATGCAATTAATTGTATATAATGCTAGTTGTTGGCTTTACAGGAAACCATATCTCATACCTATGAAAAGGGAATCATTACTACTGCCAGAGCCCAAGGAATATAAAGACGATTGACCTGCATTAGAGGAATGATGTGCGCTTGACACGTATCGACACATATACTACAAGACACGCGAGCTCTGTACTAAACCGAAGAACAATCCTGAGCACAACTGTGAAGAACACATTGCATGAACCTCAAAGAAGTTCCATACATGGAATCCTACACTTCTGAAGAACACACGACGAATCAAGAAACTGTAGAACACAAGATGAACTACGACACTCTGTTTTTCAACAGAAAAAACTGAGAAGGACTCTGAAGCATTCCTGCTCAATCCAACGAGTCCCGAGCTACATTGATAATCACTAGAGCTTTCTAAACTCTTGTCTATCTTCTCTACAAGATTTATTTATTAAATTTCGAGCAGTGTGGTGTACTCTGTATTTCATATACACACACTGTCTCCTATACTGAACTGGAGGATATCAAAATCCTCACTCCAAGTCTCTTATCACTTTTTACCCACGTCAACTCTGGAAGAGGTCCTTGTGTGGCCTGGTCTTTGCTTTGTCTCCCACGTAGAACAGTGGTAGAGGTCCCTCTATGGCCTGGACAGTTTTGTAAACTATTGTTAACCCCGATCCGTGGTGTGGATCAATTTATTATATATATTTGGGAGGAATAAGTCTCTACTTGAGACTGAACCTCTTGTTATATCTGTTGTGCATATTTTATTTGAGTTTAATGTATACGACATATATTATTTTTATTCTGCTGCTATTACTTTAAAATACAAAATTATTTTGAAGCTACTTTGATAGTTAAATTAGAAAGTTTTTACACTTATTATAAATCAGTAGATTAGTTTCAAAAGTTAGTTTGATCTTGTGGTTAAACTAACTGAGACCTAATCAATCTTTGAGAATATAAGTGAACATTTACAATCTGTATAAATTCACTACAGTTTAAATTATTTTATAAATCGGGGGATTTTAAGTAGATAATATTTTAACATAAATTTTAATTGGAACTCAATTCACCCCCCCTCTTGAGTGTCCACTCTGAAAAACATTTGGTATCAGAGTATTTTTTTTGTTTGTTCAATGATTTTTTGAAATACTATGTTTTTCAACTGTGATTTTAGTTGCATCATTAAAGATCTTAAATTTCTGTTAGTTCTAAATTTTTTATCTCCATAAATTGTCTTTCTAAAATCTAGTTTTGTATAATAGACTAGAGGGTTCTACTAATAACATGCCACCTTTCTTAAATGGTACCGACTATGCTCAGTGGAAGATTAAAATGAAAATTCATTTAGAAAGAATAGGTTTTGATATTTGGACTGTCGTAGAATCATAATATAAACTTCCCACTACTGCTAGATCCACTTGGGATGAACCTACAAAGACTGCCAACAATAGTAATTGTAAAGCCATGAATTCCCTGTACAGTGCTTTAGGAGATGAAGAGTTTAACATAATTTCTGCTTGTAAAACTGCTTTTGATATTTGGGATTCCTTAGCTATTTCTCATGAAGGAACAACCAATGTTAGGGAAATGAGATTAAATACTTATACTATTAAATATGATAATTTCAAAATGAAAACTGAAGAACCTTTTTCTGACAAGTATCTCAAGTTTAATGAGATAGTCAACACAATGAATTCACTTGGAAAAGCTGTTCCAGCAAAGGAACAAATTATGAGAATCTTGAGATGTTTACCAGACCGATGGCGAGGCACATCTGTTTCAATCAGAGAGTCATGTGACATTGCTGCTCTACCTATTAAATAACTCATTGGTAAGCTTGTGATTTATGAGAAAGAACTCAAGGTGAACAAAGAAGAAGATGATGAACCTAGAAGAAAGTCTGTTGCCTTCAAACCATCAACTTCAAAGAACAAGGATAAGGAGAAACTTCAAGCTATAAATGAGAGTTCAAGATGTGAAGACAGTGAAAGTGCTTCTGATAGTGATGCTAAAATGGCTCACATTTCCAGAAGGTTTAAGAAGTTTTATAGGAAAAATAAATTTTTCAGCAAATCAAATTACAAAGGACAGTATGACAATAAGGGACATTGGAAAAAGGATTGGAATAAGTCTGATAAAAGTAATGAAGTTGTCTTCTATGAGTGCAAAAGAAAAGGACATATTAAAGTAGACTGCCCAAAGCTCAAATTCAAGAAGAAATATAAATAAAAGGACAATAAGTACAAGAAATCCATGAAGGCTACTTGGAGCGCTTCTGAGGATAGCTCCACTGAATCTGATGTTTCTGAAACTGAACACGGAAATAAGGCAAACGTGTGTTTTATGACAAACACTTCTGAGGTAATAGCTGAAACTCATGATTTAAATTCTTATTATTCTGGAGATGATACTGACTCTGATAACATGTCAAAATCTGAACTATTTGAATATTGTGATATGTTAGAAGAAACCTGTAATGAGATAAAAGACAAATACAAAGGTTTAAAGAAACATCATGCTTTAACTGTTAAACATAAATCTGATCTTGATATTGAAATGGAAAAGAATGCTCAGTTGCTTAAAGAAAACACTGAACAGAAATCATCTAATGAGAAACTCAGAAAGGATTTATAGAAATTCACAAATGGAAAGGATACACTAACTCAAATTCTAGGAAAGCAAGTTGCACAAAAATACACTACTGGAATAGGCTACAAACCTGGACAGAGACAGTTTACTAAGAAAATATTTATTCCTAAATCTAGATAGAATGCTGCTAATTCTAGTTCTGGACATTTATATGCTTCAACTAGTTATATTAATAGTTATGGATCTAATAAGATTTATCTTTAAATGTTGGTTGATTCTACAAATTTCATGAAACCCATAAGACAAATTTGGGTTCCAAAAGCTTTGATTTCTAACCTGTCTGGACCCAAGAAGATCTGGGTACCAAAATCATTTCCTATCTAAATCTATTTTGTAGGAATCCTACTTAATGATCTCCTGTAGGAAGACCTGGTACCTGGACAGTGGATGATCAAGACATCTGTCTGGAGACTTCTCATTCTTTAAAAGCTTAGTCAGGATTGATGGAGGTTTTTTCACCTTTGGTGATAATTCTAAAGGGAAAATCATCAGCTTATGCCAGATTGGTAACACTGACTCATTATTAATTTCTAAAGTTTTACTTGTTGATGGACTTAAATATAATCTGTTAAGTATATCTCAGTTATGTGATGATGGTTTTAATGTTAAATTTGAAAATGATTCTTGCAATGCTTTTAATTCTAAAAATGCTTTAGTATTTTCTACCGTGCGAAATGAATGTGTTTATGCTGTTGATTTAAATTCTTTAGCTAAGCAGAATATTACATGTTTAAATTCTTTTCATAAAGAGTCTTGGCTTTGGAAAAGAAGATTAGGACACTACAATATACACTCACTTAGAAAACTCACTAGGAAGAACTTAGTTAGAGACCTACCCAAACTTGAGTTTCCAAATGACAAAGTTTGTAATCCTTGTCAAAAGGGAAAGCAACTCAAAATCTCTTTCAAACCAAAGAAAGAAGTCTAAACTTCTCAACCTCTTGAGTTGGTTGACATGGATTTTTTTGGACCATCTAGAGTTTCTAGTTTAAATGGGAAGCACTATGTCTATGTCTTAGTAGATGACTTTTCTAGATATACTTGGGTATATTTTCTAGCTCACAAAAGTGAAGCTTGTTCTTACTTTGTTAAATATTCCAAATCTTTAGATAACCTTAGAGGACTTAAGATTAAAACTCTGAGAAGTGATCATGGCCGTGAATTTGAGAATCATGAATTTGAATCTTACTACTCACACAATGGATATAGTCACAATTTCTCTTCCCCTAGGACACCCCAGCAAAATGGTGTAGTAGAAAGAAGGAATATAACCCTGCAAGAAATTTCTAGAACTATGCTTAATGAGTATGATCTACCTGTTTATTTTTGGGTTGAAGCTGTAAATTCAAATTTTTATGTTATCAATAGAGTGTTGATCAGACCTATTCTTAAGAGGACCCCTTATGAGTTGTGGAACCATAGGAATCCTATGGTTAACTACTTAAATGTTTTTGGCTGCAAAGTCTTTATTCTTAATACCAAAGATAATCTTGACAAGTTTGAATCCAAGAGTGATTAAGGAATTTTCATAGGTTATTCTATCTCTAGTAAAGCATATAGAGTTTTCAATAAGATAACCATGTGTGTGGAAGAATCTGTTCACATCATGTTTGATGAAACTGATCCACATGAGCCTAAAACATCTCTTGAAAATCTTGAAGATGATCTCTTTGTTTTGAACCTTAATGATAAAGACATTGGACCTATAGTTAAAACGTCCAATTCTGGAAATTTTCCAGAACCTACTTCTGTTGATTCTCAACCTGTTGATGAACCTGAAATTTCTAGCCCTACCTTTACTAGATCAACTATAATTCTGAAGAATCATCCTTTAGATGCTGTTGTAGGAAATCTTGATAGAGGGACAAAGACTATAGCTTATCTTAGAAATCAGGTTGAACATCAAGCCTTATTGTCACAGCTTGAACCTAAAAACATTAATGATTCTATTAATGATGAATTTTGGGTAATTTCTATGCAAGAAGAACTCAATCAGTTGGAAAGAAATAAAGTTTGGAATCTTGTTGAAATACCTAAGGACGCTTTCCAAATAGGCACAAAATGGGTGTTTATAAATAAAGTAGATGAATCCGGAAACATAGTTAGAAATAAAGCTTGACTAGTTTCACAAGGCTATATTCAAGAAGAAGGTATTGACTATGAGGAGACTTTTTCTCCAGTAGCCAGATTAGAAGCTATTAGGATTTTACTTACTTATGCTGCACATCAAAATTTCAAACTATATCAAATGGATGTAAAGAGTGCATTCTTAAATGGATATATTGCTGGGGATGTTTTTGTTGAACAACCACCTGGTTTTTTAAACCCTCATTTTCAAAATCATATTTTCAAACTATAAAAAGCTTTATATGGTTTAAAGAAAGCTCCAAGATACTGGTATGATAGATTAAGTACTTTTCTAATTTCTAAAGGTTTTACAAAAGGAATAGTTGATCCTACTATTTTTATAAAACGAATTTCTAAAGATGTTTTAGTAGTAAAAATTTATGTTTATGATATTATATTTGGATCTTCTAAATATTCATTATGTACTGATTTCTCAAAAATGATGCGAAATGAATTTGAAATGAGTTTAATGGGTGAAATTAAATTCTTTCTCGGTTTTCAAAATTTTCAAAATGATAATTGAATTATTTTAACAAAAAGTAAATATACTAGAGATCTTTTAAAACGTTTTGGATTGGATAGCACAAAAAGTAGTGACACTCCCATGAGTACCACCTGTAAGATGAATCTTGATGAAAATGGTAAATCTGTTGACCAAACTACTTATAGGGGAATGATTGGAAGTCTAATCTACCTAACTGCTATTCTTCCTGATATTATTTTTAGTGTGTGTATGTGTGCTCATATTCATGCAAACCCTAAAGAGTCACATTTAAATGCTGTAAAGATAATTTTTAAATACCTCAAGCATACTACCAATTTAGGACTGTTCTATCCCAAAGGAAAATCATTTGAACTAGTTAGTTATTCTAATGCTTAAATTGCTGGATGTAAGCTGGATAGAAAAATCACCATTGGAACATGTCATCTTTTAGGCAAGTCACTAGTATCATGGTGTAGTAAGAAACAAAATTCTATTGCATTGTCAACTATAGAAGGTGAATACATAGCTGCTGGAAGTTGTTGTGCACAAATTTTGTGGATGAAACACACATTACTAGACTATGGATATCAATTCAGACATGTTTCAATAAATTGTGACAACACAAGTGCTATTAATATTTCTAATAATCCTGTTTCTCATTCTAGGAAAAAACATATTGATGTAAGACATCACTTTTTGAGGGATCATTATCAAAAAGGTGATATCACTTTGGAATTCATTGGTACTGAATATCAACTTGCTGATATATTCACTAAACCATTAAATTCTGAAATATTATACTACATTATACATGATCTTGGTATGATTAATCATAAATGAATATCTTACTGATCTTAATGTTTAATACTTTATTGTACTTTACTTTACTGTTTTATACTTACTATTTCTAAGTTACTATTTTAAGCTCACGGTCTTACAACTCACTGTCTCTCCATGACTGTATAAACTACTAACTGTTTCACCGTGATGACTATAAATTGTCTCACCGTGATGGCTAGTTTTATGTCTCACAGTGAGAAGTATGGTAGGTTTTTTTTCGTTATTTTTATTTTTACCCGTATCGCGGTAATATTTATTTTACCACTATTTGATTTCCCGCGTTTGTGTTTTTATGACGTTTGACATTCCCAAATGATAAAACATAAGGGTTTCATTCGACTACTTACCCGAACTCTCTCCTGAACATTTTCTTCTCTCTCGCCCGAGCCTTTAGTGAATGCCAAGGATAAAGCATCTATGTTCACCCTCATCTGAGAAGCGCCGCTCTATGAAACAAAAGAGGATACCGAGGATAGCTCTCGAAGGACCTCTAAAGCCAAACCTGGTAAGCCGTACCGTTGTCCCTAAAAAATAGGTTTTCCCTGAATGGTTGCTGTCTAGCAGATCGTTAGTTTTGAAAGTTTTTAAAGAGCAAGGATGGCTTGAATGGTTCACTGGATAGAATAGACCGATTTACCCGAGGCTTGTATCTCAATTCTATCAGTATGTGAAGTTCTCTTTTGTGTTTGGAGAAAGCTTTTTGGTGACCAGATGGATCGATGGTCAGAAGTTCTCATTCTATTCAATGTTGTGGGATGCATGCCTAAGAATTCCACATGAAGGAGTGTGTGAAGATTACCAGAGAGACCCTCCTCTAACAACTGACATCTTTGACCTAGAAACCGCTTTGGAAAATCTAACTGGAAATGGGACCAATCAAAGGGCCATAGTTTTTGAACTGGATGGGGAGACAAGACTTTTATTCATGTTTATTTAGAATTTGTTTAGTCCAAGAAAAGTAGATTTTGCTATGATGAAGTATCAGGATGTGTTCTTGATTCACCTATTGAAGAATGGCCAAAAGATCAATCTGTGTAACTATGTTATCAACCATATCTGTGAGCTGATCAGAGTAACATCAAAATCCACCTCCCTGTTTAATTCAAGGATGATTTCATCCATGTTAGTCTCAAAAGGAATGGTTGGAGCGAATGAAGAAAAATTAGAGGACATTGATTTCTGCCTATCCATGCCTATCATCAGAAGGATGAAGATTAGCTAGAATCCCTGGAAAAAGCAATGGGTTGAGGATAGTGATCAACTGTATAAAATGTTTAATCCTGTTGACTATCCAAGAGGGCCTAAGAACCTAACTGATCCTGGTTTGGAACCAGATGAAGTTGCTGAGTAATCAGAAGAAGAAGAACGAGAAGAAGTAACAGCTGAAGTTCCACCTAGAGAATAATCTGTAATACCTCCAAAGGAAATAGTTCCCGTTGAAGAGGAATGGGGTGTTATCCCTGCTGTTATCCCTGCTGAAATAAGTCAAGGGGAGGAAGTTGTTGTTGAAAAGGAAAGGACTGAGGATCCTTCAGTTCTTCTTCATGAGGAAGAATCTCATCCCCATGCTTCAAGGAAATTAGTTTTTCCTGGTTCATAACAGCAAGCAACCTTTGAGGAAGTTTTTGTTGAAGAGACTCTTTCTATTGAGAAAGAAGCAAGTCTGGAAGCTTATCCAGTGGAACAATCGGTTCCTGAGATTATTCCTTCTACTGAAGAAATAATGGAAATTTCCTTTCAGCTGGAAAGGAAAGAATTTTTCTGAAGAGATTAGGGATGCTCCTGTGGATCTTTTCCATGTTCCTGAACCTCAAGAATCTGAAAGGGAAGCACAAGTTGAGGGGGAGGAAACTCGAAATCATGATATTGTTGAAGCTGCATCTGGTGAAGCTTCTCAACCTTTTGTCACATTATCTGTACACTCTCGGTATGAGTTCCCAAGCTTTTATGATGTGAATGAGTCACAAAAAGTGACTGAAACTGGAATGGATCTTTCTTCTCTGTTTCAACTGGAGTCCATATCTCATTCAGAACCAGAATCAGAGCCCCAACCTAAATCTGGATCAGAATATGAGTCTGAAGATGACTCTGACCCTCGACCAGAATCTGAACCTCTACCTTTACCTGCATCCTTACCTGAGCTTCACTCCTTTGTAACCAAAGATGATCTGAAAGTTCTCGGTGAGACTTTGTTAGCTAGTTTTGAGAAAATTGCCTCCCCTCAACCTCTCCTAGTGACTCAATTAAGTCAAGAAGATGCATCAATTCTCTTGGAAAATATAATCTTTCATATTCAACCAAGGATGATCCGAGAAATTCAAGAAGTGCGAGTAGAGAATAAGCTGCTGAGTGATGCTGTTGAAAATCCGAAAAGTATGGTAGCAAGTCTGCAGAATGAGCTATCTGTGCGATCAGAGCCTACCCCTGTTTCTGCCCCTGCACCTGCTGCTGTTTCACCTGAGTCTTCTGATTCCCTCCATTATAAGGAGATTGTGTGTCAAGTTCATCCTTACCTACTATATTTTGATGAAAAGATTTAAAAAAGGCACACGAAGATGATGGAACGCATGAGAGAGCTTGTGGAAACTCTGAATAAGCTTCCAGATGAATACACTGGATGTTTGCAAAAAGTTCTGAAACAGCTCAAAGTTCTAACCAAAACTGTCAAGGCTTCACCTGCTTCTTGTCAAACCTCCACACCTGCTTTGGATGATTCTCTGCTGATATCCATAATGAAGGAAGAATTACAGAATTCCTTCCGTGTATTGGATTTATCTTCTTTGTCCGAAGTGATTAAGAACAGTGATAGAGCATTGGACTTGGTTAGGATTCATTCAAAGATATCTAATGATGCTCAAAAAGAGATCTCCACGAAAATAGATTTGTGTCTTTCCCAGATTTTCTCTAAAAGTGACATGACAGATCACTTTATATATCTTGTGGAAAATCTGAGAATCCCTCCGGTGACTTAAGCTTTTAAAGCTCAAGTTAAGAAACTTTCAGAGTTCACCAGGTTGTTTGACAGATTTCTGGAGAATAAGTATGATTTTAAAAAGGCTATGCAGTATGGTGGTGAAATCATTACTGATTTCATCAATCTTTTGAAGTCGTATCTTCATTTGCAGAGTAATGCTATAGTTTCTACAGCTCCTGCACCCCTTAGACCTGGACTACCTTCCTTAGCATCTACTACCATGACAGTTAGCCAAGCCCTTTCTCAGATTCGGCCAGTCATTCTTGACCAACCTAAGCCTAGATCTTCTACTGCTCATACTTTGGCTCCATATGTTTTTGAAAGTCTACCCTTACCCTCATTGTCTACCTCTTCTATGCCTTCTTCTACTTCAGCATCAGCTCCTAGTGTTGATAAAGGCAAGAGAAAAATGGATCCCTAAAGAGTTGACCGACTGTTTTTGTTTTTTATGGGATGTTATTTCTTGTTTACAGTTTTTACTTCTCCTGTAATTTGTATTATGAATGCTTTGGTTAATGATAATTGTCGAGCTTCATTTTCTTTTCTCTACTTTTTGATAATCCAAAAAGGGGGAGAAAAAACTATAAGTATTAGTTCTATAATAGTATATATGGGGGAGAAAAACCTGCAAGTATATGTTCTATAATTTTTTTTCAATTATAGTATGTTTAATATTACATATCTTTAATATTCTGCCTATATATGATTTGTGATCATCAAAAAGGGGGATATTGTTGGACTCCTCATGTGTTAATCATGTTTTAATAATCACAAATCACATTACTGTTAATTAATCTTGATCTTCAGTGCACATCTTTCTAATTCTCTTCAAACACGACAATAGGTGAATATCATGTTTTTATAATAACAAATGTTATGGACATTAATTACTCATTAAATGTTTTATTCATAATCACAATTCTCTCATATATTATCTCTAATGATTAACCTTAACCCATATTTTTCATATCTCTGTCTTAGTCCGAATACAGATGTTTTTGTCTAAGTATGGACTCACCGTGACCAGACACCGTGACCACTCACTGTGACCAGACACTGTGAAGGAATCACCATGACCAGACACCGTGAAGGACTCACCGTAAACCAGACACCGTGAAGGACTCACCGTAAACCAGACACCATGATGGACTCACCGTGACCAGACACCGTGACCACTCACCGTGACCAGCCACCGTGAAGGACTCACCGTAAACCAGACAATTTGAAGGACTCACCGTGACTAGACACCGTGACCCGACACCGTGAAGGACTCACCGTAACCCAGACACCACGAAGGAATCACCGTGACCAGACACCGTGACCAGACACTGTGAAGAAGACATTATTTCCATGATCACTGTGACACCGTTTCTTAAGCTTTTGTCAATATTATTTTAAGTAATGCTAACGGTCATATTTGTTGTTTTTAATGAAACTAATGTTTTTTAATGCTAGTTGTTGTCTTGACAGAAAACCGTATCTCATACCTATGAAAAAGGAATCATTACTACTGCCAGAGCCCGTGGAATATAAAGAATATTGACCTGCATTAGAGGAATGACGCGCGCTAGACACGTCTTGACACATATACTACAAGACATGCGAGCTCTGTACTGATCCGAAGAACAATATGGAGCACAACTGTGAAGAACACATTGCACGAACCACAAAGAATTTCCATACATGCAATCCTACACTTCTGAAGAACACATGACGAATCAAGAGACTGTAGAACACAAGCTGAACTACGACACTCTATTTTTCAACAGAAAAATCAGAGAAGGACTCTGAAGCATTATTGCTCAATCAAATGAGTCTTGAGCTGTATTGACGATCACTAGAGCTTTCTAAACTCTTATCTATCTCCTCTACGTGATTTATTTATTATCTTTTGAGCAGTGTGGTGTACTCTGTATTTCTTATACACACGCTGTCTCCTGCACTGAACTAGAGGATATCAAAATCCTCACTCCAAATATCAAATAACTTATTTACCCACGTCAACTGTGGAAGAGGTCCTTGTGTGGCCTGGTCTTTGCTTTATTTCCCACGTAGAACAGTGCTAGAGGTCCCTGTGTGGCCTGGAAAGTTTTTTAAACTATTGTTAACCCCGATCTAGGGTGTGAATCAATTTCTTATATATATTTGAGAGGACTAAGTCTCTACTTGAGACTGAAACTCGTGTTATATCTTTTGTGCATCTTTTATTTGAGTATAATGTATACGACATATATTATATTTATTCTGCTGCTATTACTTTAAAATACAAAATTATTTTGAAGATACTTTGATAGTTAAATTAGCAAGTGTTTACACTTATTTTAAATCATTAGATTTATTTCAAAAGTTAGTTTGATCTTGTGGTTAAACTATTTGAGACCTAATCAATATTTGAGAAGCTAAGTGAACATTTACAATCTGTATAAATTCACTATAATTTAACTTATTTTATAAATCGGGGGATTTTAACTAGACAATATTTTAACAGAAATTTTAATTGGAACTCAATTCACCCCCCCTCTTGAGTGTCCACTCCGACCAACAACTTCATTAACCATGTTACATTTAGAAGGAGATACTTTGTTTTTTTATTTGATGAATTATGGAATAGAAATTGTTGGTGTAGGAAATTATTCTGTTTTTTTCAGTTATAAGTTAAATCATCTCTATCAGAGAGAATTAAGCAAGCGCAGAAGGAAGACAGTGAGTTGCAGAAAATAGTGTTTTTGGTTCAGAAGGGTATGTTTCCTGATTTTAACACTGATAATGATTGTGTTTTTAGATTTGGAAAGAGACTGTGTGTGCCTTTTGTTTCAGAGTTGAATAATTAGTTGTTATGCAAAGCTCATAGTTCTCCGTTTTCAGTTCATCCTGGAAGTACTAAGATGTACAGGGATCTTCGAGAGTACTATTTGTGGGATGGAATGAAAAGGATATATTGCTTCATTTACTATGAAGTGTTTGAATTGTCAGTAGTTTAAAGTAGAGCAACAGTTACCGAAATGAATGCATCATCCTTTACCAGTACCAGAGTCGAAATGAGAATATATATCCATGGACATTGTTGTGGGATTACCAAAGACATATCTAGGTAATAATGCAATCTAGGTTATAGTCGATCGATTGACTAAATCTTCTCATTTCCTTCCTATTAGAGATACTTTGTCTCCATATCAACTTGATCAGTTGTATGTTAAAGAGAGAGTCAGGTTGCATAGAGTTCCCCTCTCCATTGTATCTGATCATGATCCCAGGTTCATTTATAACTTTTGGAAAGGCCTTCAGAAGTCAGTGGGTACTGAATTAAATTTTAGTACAACTTTTCATCCTCAATCAGATGGGTAGTCAGAACAAACAGTTTAGACATTGGAGGATATGTTTCGTGCTTGCTCGATGGATTAATAGGGAAGTTGGGGACAACATCTTTCTTTGGTTTAATTTTATTATAATAACAGCTTTCATTCCAGTATACATATTTCTCCATTTGAGGAATTATATGGAAATCATTGTCGAAATTTAGAATTCTAGGATGAAGTAGGTGAATGGAAGTTGATGTGACCAGAATTGGTAGAAGAGATGATAGAGAAAGTTCAATTTATTCAGAATCACATGAGAATAGCTCAGAGCAGACAGAAAAGTTATGCAGATAACTGAAGGAAGTATCTTTCCTTTGAGGTAGGTGATCATGTCTTTCTCAATGTTTTTTCAATGGAAAAGTGTGATGTGTATTGGTAAGAAGGGAAAGATGAGTTCGAGGTTCACTGGACATTATGAAATTCTGGAGAAAGTAGGATCAATTTCGTATATAGTGGATTTACCTCCATGTTTTCCCATGTACACAATTTTTTCATGTTTTAAAGTTGAGAAAGTATATGCTAGATCTATCTTATGTTTTGAGCCCAGAGGTAGTTCAGTTGGAAGAGAATCTCTCTTATGGAGAACAACCAGTTCAGATTTTTGACTGTAGAGAGAAAGTGATGCAGAATAAGGTAATTCATCTGGTAAAGGTCTTGTGAAAAAACCATGTGGTTGAAGAGTCAATGTGGAAATCTGAAAATGATATGAGGGATAAATACCCCCACTTATTTTGATAATTGAATAAAAATTGCGAGGAAGAAATTCCCAAAAGGGGGGAGGATGTAACATCCCAAGTAAATGATGAATAAGACATATTCTATATTTATTAATATTTGTGAATTAAATATTAATTTTACTTTAAATGGGTTTCCATGTTCGATAGCATTCCCAATATGCAACAACAGGTTTCTTTGGAATCTTACATTGCACACTGAATATAATATTATTATTTTAAATGGTAGTTAACTCCTATCCATTTTATTGGTGGTAATTAATGAAACTGACTACAATATGATTATACATGTTTGTTAAATGTATTTACATTATCCAATAAAAAGTTAGTGGCTTAAAATGTGAATGAATTTATTTTTAATCATAATATACATTAAAAGGCCAATTTATCGCCTTTTAATGGATAACCATATTTAAATATAGTTTTAGTCACATAAAGATATTCTAATTGACAAAATAAAATCTTTCTTTACAATGAGGACATCAAATTTTACTTTGGGTAATTTTTTGGTATTTTTCTGATAAAGTTCATTTTTTAATAAATAGTGAAAAATATTGCATTTTAATTCCAAAGTTCCTTTTAATCTAATT
Source organism: Viscum album (assembly GCA_963277665.1). NCBI lineage: Eukaryota > Viridiplantae > Streptophyta > Magnoliopsida > Santalales > Viscaceae > Viscum > Viscum album. The sequence continues at coordinate 41,880,259 of OY728157.1, forward strand.
TATTTATAAGGCTATATTATCTTTTTAGTTTATTTTAAAGGTAAATTAAAATATATTTTTACAATTTAATCCAATTTTGGTCATTGGAATTAATTTTACTTTGAAATTAGACATAAACAAGTATCAATCTTTGGATAGTTATTGTTTCTTAAAAAACAAGTAATTTGTTTTAACAGTGGGAATTAATTTTAAATTTATTTCTTCCACTTCAGTGTATTGAATTTGGAAAAATGAATTCCATATTTGGAATCAGGAGGCCCAGATTGTGTAAGTAGGTAACTTTTATTTTTATACATTTTAAATAGTTACTACAGTAAATATTTTATTTTCCATGGTTAAAGGGTAAATCAGGTAAATAAGGGTAAAAAATAATATTATGATAATATAAAATTACCCTTAAACGTGTCCTAATACTATTGGATGAGTCATGGAGGAGAATGGACATCCTTGGATCGATTTCAGGACGCCATTGAGCCACTAGGGAGTGATAATGACAATTTAGATTAATTAACTTAAAGTAAAGACAAAAATAACAAAATCAAATGTCTTTTAGTAAATTAATTTTTAGAAGGGGTAATATAAATTATATTTTCAACTAAAAATATTCATTATAAAGTTAAAATGATTTCCTATATCATGGTATTTTTGTTATAATTTTTATAAATCATATAGTTTAAATTATTAATGACACAATAATTATGCAATGTTTGCCTCATTAATAAATCATTTAAATAAATAATATTATAATGATTAAAATATTATAAAAAACCTATCCAATTGTTATTGGATGATTTTATTTGAACCATGAGTCATATTATCATCTAATATAATTATTTTTGGATGTTTAGAAACCAAATATCATTATATAATAAAATAGTGTTTTCACACATTCCTAAAGAGGCCATCCTCTACCTTATAAAAGGAGACCACTTTTAACTAATTACAAACACATATCAAGCAATTTGGCTCGTCTATAATCTGGCCAATTAATCTCCCTACATATCTCTCCTAACCCTAGACGCCTTACCTTAGGCAGAAGGCACTTAAAAAAGTCCTTTTTTTAATCCAATGGAAGTTACCATAATTAAAGGTAATGATTTCTCTTAAATTGTTTTCTTTTATTTTACTTCTCCAACTCCTAATACATTTTTCATTCCTTTATTTTGTAACAAAACCAGAATCCTAAATATACTAGGATCTTTTTATGATAAGTATTCGAACAACACTTACACACACCTCTATCTAATGAATGATGAACATAATGTTTCTGTGGATGGCAAACTAAGGCCTCACGAAACGATGATTGTTCAATTACATATTACCGCCTCTCATGGTGTCCATTATGATGGAAATGTATTTATATATGATATATATTATGTTTATAATTTCATTATTATTATTTAATTCCTATTTATATCATTCCATTATGGTTTTGATAGTGGTTAAATATGTTAATATCATTTGAGGAAGTACAGACTACCGCCCCCTCAAAGTGATTTGATTCATTATTCCCTTATGTGGGATGTATAAAGGATGGAGTTAACGATATTATATATGATATTATACTGAAATTATAATATACCTTTGTATCATTATGTTTCATTTCCATAAAAAAATAAATAGAAATGAAAGAACCGTTCATGCGTACGTACGACTTACCGTTTCCATGAACGGGGCATTTCATTTCGTAACTCTAAATGTTATGTACTATTATAAAAACATGTATATTATGGATATATATAATATATATGATATCGAAATCTTGAATATCATTCTGGTTATAAGGAAACTTTGACCACATGGACAACATGTAAATATAAGGTGTTAATTTTTATTGAAGTACCAAATATCGACAAAATGATATTTATTAACTTGAATGATTACATAATGTTTATAACATAGTAATAAGTGATATAAAAGGAATAATAAACTTGATAAAGGTTCTTAATAAAGTATAAATTTACTTTAGTTTATTATTCAGGAGATTAAAGAATGATCGTGTCAATTTGGACACGAGGTAAGGGACTTCGTCTCAATCTCCTTTCATTGAGGCATTTTTATTTTTATACACTACTTTATTTTATACGGTGTATAAACACCTTTGACTTTTCATTTTATTCAAAGGTAATCTTTTTATAAAAATAATTTCACTAAACGACAAAAAGGAATTTTTTTTTAACGTAAGTGGTGACAACGACCTTTCCGCCGCCATGAGTAATATTTGATATTTGGTATCCTTAACAAGCTGAAATGTTTTTAAAAGGAAAAATAAATACCATATACTCTTTTTACGTATTTTGGTATTGAAAATGATTTTGACAATGGATTTATTATTTCAATATCTTGAAATGATATTGTAATCTGGAAATGTAATCTTTATTTTTCTTATGTTATGTGTTATTATCATGTTATGGTTCTTGGGAATTATTTACATATATGGGTGGTTCCGTGATAAACCTAGGGAGGGTGAGCCTGAGATAGCTCTCCAATGAATTAGGTATCGTGACAGAGGTAAACATTAATGTTTATCCTAAGAGATTTAGGGAATATACTTTGATGGATATTCCAACGTAACTCTTGATGTAGCTGTGATAGCTACAATGTAAGTTTGATATGAATGACACAAGTTACCTTTATGATTAATTATTTCTATGTGTCTTTCATAAATATTATGATTTTATGACGTAAGTATATGATTTCATGTTTTGTATGTATTTATGAACAAATGTTTTCATTATAAGTTTTATAACCCTTACTATGCTTTTTCTGCTCATCCCATGTTTTGAAAAGTTATCACATGACTTAAATATGAATAGGGTCAAGGATGGGACCATGTAAAAGTCATGGTTTCTAAAACATGGAACTATACATGACACTTTTTTTCAAGAGTTTTTATTTTATGAAAAAATGGAAACTGTGTAGATATGTCTAACTTATAATCCTTGGAGATGTAATAGTTTTGTCCTAATTCTATAAAACTAAAATCCTGAAAATATCCTAATTGTGAGTTATTCATTTAATTCAATATAATGTCATATATAAGGCCGGGTCTTTATAGCTGATGTGGAGGTGAGTCACACTCCCATGGAAAACAATTTAAAAAGAGAAGATGCTTAATAAGTCTTGAAGGGTCCATTAATTCTTTCTGAAATAAGTAAAACAAACCCAAAATAACATTATTTTAATATTAAAACATATATTGTCTGAAAATAAATATTATAGTATTTTATTAAATCACTATTGGGTCATTATGATGTCATAAAACACATTATATATTTAAACGATATTTAATTTTTACCAAAAAAAATTGAGTGTCTCACAAAATTATGAATAATTTACCGTTGGATAATTTCTATGTCCTAATTCCATAAATAATTTTTATTTTATCTAAATAATTTTCTAAATATGTTAATTTTCACTATTAAAATAAAAACCGACATTTGTCAAAAATTCACGGGTTTTGACAAAAAATGGCTTTGGAAACATAATAAAAAATATAATTGCATTCATTAAATTTTAAGATCATTTATATTTAATAAAAATTAATTTATTTATAATAATGATATTTTATTAAAATATTATTTAATAAAAAAAATCCATTAATTCATCAAAATATATTTTTTAGTTGAACATTAAATAAAAATACTATTTGAGCTTTAAAAACTATTTACACGGTAACAATAATAAAATGAATGTATATTCATTATTATATAATGAAATAATGTACATAACCATAGTGCTATGTTGTTGTTACATAACCCCATATAACACTCGCGTTAGACTGAAGAGTAAAGTGTGCAATGGTGACAGACTCTTGCGGTGTCATGGATAACATTGATCGGGTGGTAATTTCTATCCACTTCTACATTTCCTGTAGGCGGTCCCTCTCGGGCTTAACATATTCAAGCTCGGCATGGGCTTGGTTAAGAGTGATTCCCAAAGAAGCAACCTCCTTTCCGAAATCTGAAAAATGGGCTACATATGGGGCCCGTTTACTGGATTAGGCCATCACTTCCTTTGTCTGAGTCAATTGGATTTGTTAAAGCACTATATTTATACTAATCATGTGATCAATTTTCAATGTCTATATTATCAACGATCACAATTCCTAACATAAAACCAAAAATTTTGACATTTTATATAAAACTTTTACATATAGAGACATTTAATTAGATCATGTGGGATTTTTATTAATGAATGTTTGGGTTGTTACATTTTTCTTGTCATATTTACACTTAATAACATCCTGCCCCTAACCACCAGGTCCATTTTGGAAGGCCACAAGACCTCATGCATGGCTCCCCGTACACATGATGTTTCTAACTAGCGGTGAGGGTATGAAATGGAACCATAGTTTAGAAATACCCCTTATCATGTCATGGAGAAGGAAAATAAATAATAATAATAAGAAAACGAATACATAATCATGGTAAATGTTGAAACCAAATATTTTACAAATGGAATTTAAATAAATGCTCACAAAGTATAAATCTATCCAGAGTAATGAATGAAGATAATAAATTAAAAACATTTGGGTCATTAGGTGTATATCCCTGTCTTCTCCATATCCATGATCCACCCTCTCATCCATCCCCCATAGGTATCTTTCTCATTTCCAGTTCTCCCCAAAAATCTACGATCACATTGAAATTACCTAGTAGGGTTTGAGTAAATACTTAGTAGGGCATGACCAATGCATCCTTAACATGATTTCCTCAGGTGTAGAAGAATATTAAATGGTAAAAATATATGTGTTATGTTAAAACATACAATCCTAAACCAAGTGGTAGTGTGCTATCAACGATGCTACAAACCCCTATCCATACCTACATTATATTACTGCTAGATGAAAATTGAATGAGCCTGAAGAAGAAAACCATCGAATGTATGAAGTTATCAGGGTTTCAAGGAGATAATAGTGTATGCATTCTATCTATAAAGAGGACCATGCCTCCCAGATACAGAAGATGAGAATATACATTACTGACATTATCTTTATTTTCTTTTGGTGCATGACACATGGAATTTGAAGGCTACCTCAAGCACACCCTAGAAACCACACCATGGATACATCAAACCTCCACCCTATGCTAAGGTCCCCTATCACTATCATCACAATCAATCCCACTTCCCCTATAAGGGATGATTATGTCATGATAGTCCATATATCTCAACTACCAAGAACAACCACCAAGGAATGGTAACACATATATAGGGTGAGAACAAAAGTGGGAAAACATGTCATCCTGTATATATTGAAGCATGTACAACAACATGTGATCATAATCCCTATTAAATAAAAGATATTCTAATATCAATAATGGAATCAAAATGTGTCTTATAGGCTCCAAAGACACCCAAATGCAATCAAATTCATTTAAAATCAACTAAAATTCCAACAAATGTATTGATTCATGAAACAATTAAATCTTGATCCCAAGAAGTTAAGGAACTTCATACCTCAATAGTCATTGATGTTAATGGAATGGTTAAACCACATTATGTGGTTCGACAGCTATAAGTAAAACCTAAAATTTCTAGAAACCTTCTTCCTGACCATATTATCTTAATCATTGACCAGTTAATACCATAGTTTCTCCAAGGGTTCCTATGAAAAAAACATCATTTTTATTTGAATGGGAAAAAATTGCGAATGTGATGGTACATTATCACTCCCCGGTAATTTTAAAATTATCATTTAAATTATCTCATATAATGATATTTTATCACTTATGGATAATTTGGAAATTATAATTTCAATTATCACATGTGATGATATTTTTTATCTCCATGATAGTTTTCAAATTTCTATTTTAGATGATAACTTGTTTTTGAAACAGCCCTTTAAAAATTTGTATTTGATAAATATTTTATAGATTTCCATAATAAATCAATTTTTTATCCTTTTAAAAATTTGATATATTATCCTTAAATAAAAATATAAAATTTTAAGGAATTTTCATCATTAAACATTTTTAACTTCTCATTATTATTTGTTGATATTATCATGAATTTATAATTTGTTAATAATACACAATCAATGTTTCATATTTTATTTTATAATTATTCTTCCCAATCAAAAAAATCCCTTCTTGATTATTTTAATAAATTATATTTGAACATTAGATGTGATTATTAAATAAATAAAAAATTAATTTTCAATAATTTAAAACAAATATTTTCTAATAAATATAAAAATTTATCAATCTACAATTTCCTTATAAGTATCATATGATAATTTATTAAAACATTCCCCTGAGAGTTCTTAGTTTTTTCATCCATTATTTTAATCGATGATTCTTCCAACATTTTAGAATCAGAGAAATAATGAAATAATGTAAATATTAAAAATAAAAAATAAAAACAATAAAAACTCACCTTGTAGTGTACTACACATAGAGGAATGGAGGAGGGTTCATCGTGCCTATTAATATAATTGAATGCAGAGATTTTGTTAGATCATTTTAGGTTTATAAAATGTGTGTAAGAGGGTTTTAGTTTTTTTTTAAATCAATGATTTAACCCACAAGCATATGTTTAGCAATTTTAAGAACCCTAAAATCATAGCATTGAAAACCCAATTATAAAACACCTGACTATATGCACTATTAAAAAAAATCATTACATAGTTATGATTTCCTCCCCATTAAGGAATTTCATACTAAAATGGTTCAAAACGGCTAAACTATGATGCATTTTGAGGGTTACCTGAGTGAAAATTGATGTTCGACCAATATAAAGTATAAAATTTAAGATTAAATTTTAATTAAATTAATATTAAAAATATAATTTTATTAAATAATATAATATTAAGTGTGATTTGACCAAACGCATGAGACAATAAGGTTTTATATCCCTCCTCAAGTAATCCCCCAATCATGGACCCAATAGTTATATTATATTTCTCATATGACGCATCGTTTGATGTTATTAAAATTTTATTGAAAAAATATATAAAAAATAATAAATAAATTGTTATCATGAGTGATATGACCAAATATACAACTAAAAAATGTAATATCACTCGTAGGGTAATCCTTATATGTCGGACCAAATGGTCGTATCGGATTTATTATACGATGTAGTGTTTGAGTGATATTAAAATGTTTTAGACAAATCATGAAAGAACAAATCTATATATTAAATATGTTTATTCCACCTATGCCAAGGCTCTATGAATCCTTGAACCACATGATATCTTGGCTCTTAACTCATAAAATATTCCCTATAATATTAAATTGTGTGATTGATATAACAACCTAATATTTTATTGTATGAATCTTTTTAAATGTATCGTCTTTGGTCGTGTATATTACACAAATAACTGAGTTTAAACAAATTAATAAAAAAATTGTGATAGTTATCACCTAGAAATTGGAATGGTTGTAATGAATGTGATTATTTTAATTATTAAAATATTGTTTTCAAATATGAGTTGAAATAATTATTTTTTTACCAAATAATAAGGAATTAAAATAACCGTTAATTGAATATAAATGATTTTCTTTTTTATAAATAACTATAATTAATCCCACAATGACCTTTTATATAAATTGATTAAATTAATAAATATTAGTGAATAATATTAATGAAATTTATATATTATATATTCAATAAAATATTTTTACAATCATAATTAATATTTCTAAAAGCATAAGATAAGAATAAATCTAAATTTATACATAAAATACTATTTTTATAAACAAAATTTCACAACCTTTTATTGGAGTACATGGTTTAAATATAAAATTTTAAACTTTTATAAATTATATTTTATAAAATTAACATTTTTTTAATGTGTAATATCTAAATTTACATTGGTTAAATTTTTGTAAATTTTTGTTATGTTGATTTTTTGATGAATATTAATGTTACCATTGGAATAAAAATATGATAGTATGGAATAGTAATTTTCCCAGTTGGAAAATAAATTTACCTATGAAGGTATACATAATATTTATACATCTTATATGTGTAAATATGATATAATTTTATAATAGTATAAATAAATATACATTTTAGAAATTAATAATTATGTGTTGATATTTTTAGAAAACCAAAATGAATATTTTCAATTAAATAATTAATATAAATGTTTAAAAGAAACTTTTTATTCATAAAATGTATTAAATAATTAATATACTTTTTTATTATGATTATATGTTAATTTTAAGAGGCGTTTGTTAATTTTTCAAAGTGTTATAAAATGATTTCTATTATTAAAATATGTATTTTATGAATACCTGATGATTTTAATTTAAAATTAAATTTATAATATATGGAAATTTCTTTTAAAAAATTGGATTTCATTTTTTAAGTCTAAACATCGAAATTTTGTTATGGTGAATTTTTGAGATTTTTCTAAAATAGTTGAATTTTTGGTGAATTGTAAACTACTATAATTTCTGAAAAATGTTAAAGACATGTATTATTGAGTCATAGATGATATATGAATTATTTATGAACATAATATTGAAATCCAGATAATTAGGTTAATATATTTTATGATAATTCTCAAAATATTCATAGGATTGGGCCAATATAATAAACCAAAGAATAAAATATTCAATAAACACCTCTGTCCTCCATTATAAATACCACCCCTTCTCCTCAAACCTCCCAATCTTTGATCCTTATAAAATTTCTAGGAAATATCTGTCTCAAGCCCATCCCCCACTTCTAGGATCTCCTGATCTCATAAAAATACAAAAATCAATCCCTTTAAGTATGTTCTCAATGAGGAGAATAAAAGTGTTAAAAATCATCTTTCTTTTAAATTTATTTTATCTTGTCACCTCCATTGTAAAAAGAGACATGAAAACTCCAATATCATTTATATTAATTAATTATATATTCTTAATTAATTATCTATCCTAAAACTCATATTTCTCTCTCTTTTATATAATAAATGAAAATATTTCCCATGATGTGTAAATTTACCAACATCATGGAAATTTTATTTTAATTTTTCTATTAAGTCCTTAAAGGCTGGTCATAAAACCATAATTATGGTTATAAAATATTTTATTATACATATTATATATTATTTTGTATAGTGGAACCAGTATATATACATAATATTAATTAATAATTCAAAACTATTTCATGGTGACTGAAGACCCGCCAAAATGATCTAAATGATTATCAGTAATGTTCTATGTAAATAATCATCCTCATATCTGAAGAAATAATAATATATAATACCATTATGTATTATTTATTTTAATTAAAAAATTAATTGTAATTATAGATAATTATATTCATTTAACATGAACATCAATAATTATAAACAAGTGATCCGATCATGAAAACCAGGAAAAAAATTGCCCAAAATGGTTAAATTAAACTCTAGAACTCATCAATAAGGTCATAAATTAAATTAACAAAATTATAATAAATAAAATTCATATTGAAAATATTCTGGATTAATTAACTAATGGATTTAATTTTACTATCCCAAAAATTAATGTCATTTGAAAAACACATTACGAAAAAAGGTAACGGTTTCCTTCCCAAACTTCCATTTTCATTGGGGTTATGATATGTTCCTATATACACTAATGAAATTACCCATTATTTTTATATAATCATTCTAAATTATTTTTATACATTCAAAACTTCGGTATCCATATCATTTTATATTTATTTTATTGTAATAAAATGTTCTACAAGGATCCCTTCTCAATTCTTACCAATTCACATGCCTGATTAAAGAGAATTTTCCAGTTGTTATAGATTTTATTTTACCACAGATAATCTATTTGAAGCTAAATATTTTTTAAAATCAATTATTTAGTCCTTAAAATTATGTTTTTTATTTCTACTTTATACAAAAAAAATTATCTTTCCCTTTTTAAATACTATTTATATTTTCCTTAAACCACATTAAAGAGGCTCATTTGTAATTTTTCTTAAACACTCTTTTTACATGTTTTCACTACAGTTGGAAATAATTTATCCCTAAATTATAATTTCATTTTCCTTCTCTATTATTTTTAATGATATAATTGTTTACAATAATATTTTACAATAAATAAAATTTCTTTTCCAAAAAAAAAACAATTCTTTCTGAATTAAAAATGATTTTTCTCATCTCACATTTACTTCACTGAGATATATGCCTTGTTCGCCACTTATTCCATCCCCATGGCGTATAAAATTTCCTAATATATATAAAATCACAAGTATTCTTATTATTATGATAACAAATGTTTCATATAATTTTATTCATTCATTTTTATTATGATTTTAATGTTTCAATGTGGTATAGGTCACTTTGGAATGTATAAAGATTATTTTTCTCAAGATTTTATTAATGATTTTATTTGAGTATTTACGTCTATGATTATGAATATAATATTTAAATGTGGCATGGGACCCTTTGATTTAATCATATAATTTTATTATACATATCTAGAATGAATTGGAATTATAATGTGATGTGTGGTCCCTATTATAGCCCCTCGATGTGTTGGTAGGTCTCGTGAGACTAGGCAGATATGAGCTTGGCTGATTCCTTGCCCATTTCTAGATGAGGTTTATTCTTAGGCCTTATCCAATTATTTACATATGTCTTGGATGAGGCCTAAAATATATGTTTATTATGTTAATCATATGCATTCCAATAAAATGATATTGGTAATTGATAAATCACTAGATTATTGGACTAGTATAATATATATCATTTTGTTTCATGTGATTATTAATATTGAATTAGTTATTTAGATTTTGTTCATGCCAAATAATTATAATGATTTTGGAATGTTTATAATTGATTCATCATGACTTATTTTTCAAATTAATTTCTGATGTATTACTTACCCTTACCAAGCATCTGAGCTAATGCCTTTCCTATATTTTATTTTTCCTCAGGATGATAAGATGTATATTATGTATGAATTACATGGATAATCACAGATTTTATGGTTGTTTCCAATGGAATCTAAATGTTGATTTTTATTTAATGTTCTAAAGATCATGTATGTAATATGTCTTCCATATTTACTAAACTAATAATTCCTTTTGGATTTGGGTCTGGTTTCTATGAAAATTTAATAAAGTAAGGCACAAACTCCAAGCTAATAGTTTTGGGTTCTCTATCGGTTCTATGAGATGAAGTTTAGTAAAAACCATGGAAACTATATTTTGAATATATTTATTAGAGAATATAACCCTATGGTATACTTTGTAAATAAACATAGAAGGACATCTTAGAATTTTGGTAAGGTAGAGATTATGTGTTTTTTTCTATAAGTAAATCCCTTTATGGATACTACATGTAGATGTGGTTCTAGAAGAGATGTATCTATGGGTAACAACTCTAATAAGTTGTATTGAGCATATATCGGGATAACCTGGTATGTGACAAGATATTCACTTCTCACCTATTTTGACACTCTTTGGGGACATGAGTAGGATAATTCACATTTTCTTTAAAAACCATTATAATGTATTTAAAAGTAAATAACTCACAAAAGAAACCTTATTAATTATTATGAGATTAGATATGGATATATTTTTTAATTTTTTTAAGTATTTTTTCAGTTTTGTGATTATAATTTATATTTGATAATGTTATGGTCTAATATAGTGTACATCTTCATCTAGAAATGGATACAAGCATAAGTAATGGTAACCTGAAAAATATACCTTATCTAAAGATTAATAAGTGTCACGCATTTTATTGCCTTATGAAAAACATTCAAAGGGAAAAATTCTCCCAAACATTCTCATAATATGAGTACATAGTACCATGTTCTAATGAGATAAAGAATGAATTCTATGATTATTATGCCTTTAGATGGAATCAGGAGAAAAATAACACAACTGGAAAAAAGATAGGTAAAAGAATGTAGAGAAATAATTATTTTCCTACATGTAATAATTGTGGAAATAAACAACCAGGTACTTTCTTAAAAGGAACAATATTTTTTTGTAAGTGTGGAGATAAGGGCCATTATTCTTGTACTTTAAAGTGTATTAAATTTTTATCCAATTTAAAATTCTTTATTATTAAGGTGATGTGACACTATGAAAATCAATACCTCAAGAATCAAATAAATATACACTAAAAGTGGATAGTGGATCATGGTCAAGATAATGCTACTACCATGAAAGAAGAGTAATGATAAATATTTTTGTGTTTATACTCAAGATGTATGGTATTTTTTTTATTTTATCCATAAATAGTTGGTTATAGTAATCACGAGATATATAAATATTTTACTGCAATACTTATTCTTTTTGTAATTAGAAGCATGTGATGAATAACATCAATAATCAAGAGGAGTTATTCTATTGTGAGTTGATCTTCTTGAAAACACATGACTTAGAAAAGAAAAAAATAAATATAATATTTGTGTTGAGATAATAATAAATAGATGGTTATGTATATTATTTCTAACCATGAAGGTGGTTAGTGAAATGATGGTTTACGTTATGATGGGATTATTAGATGTTTGGATTCAAGGAATATATTAAAAACCCTGTGATTTTACTTTTGGAAGCATGTATGTTTCATAATGGTTTAAAATAGGTTAAGATATTCATATATCTGGTATGTGAAAAGAAATGATAAATTATTTGGGGAATCTTATGTAAATGTGTTTTTTTAAATTTAGTGAGCTTCCTTCTAAATTTCTAGTTGTTGAATGTGGACAAACATGTTTCATACAAGTGATAGGATTAGAAACATATGGAATTGATCAAGATGAACATTATATATTATTGTTTTTTGATAACATGTGCAAACCTTATTCATTTTAGAATACATTTTATGGTCAAAAGAATGACGTAAAGACCATATCATTCGTTAAACGTGATTCAGGAATGAAAAATTCATCATTGATATTCATTTCCATGTGTAAATGATGAAGCGAAAATAATTCAAGGAACAACCAATTTATGAGATTATGATTAAGTCGAAAAAGGTAATCCTATGTTTTTATTTTAATAGGTTCTTATATAAATCCCTCTACTCTAGGGAAATGATTTTAGAAAAAAATGTCATACTTTTAATTTTGCAAAAAATCCATGGTCATTGAAATGATCACAAATTTATAGCTTTGTGATGACCATCATTCTAATGACCTTGTTCTCTATTAATCTCCATCAGAACATGATAGTTTTATTATTCTTCAATATCCAAATTTTAAATTCCCAATAATGTTATCTTATTTCAATACCAAATTTTTTGGTAACCATTACATTTCCATTAACCTATTCTTAAGTGATATTTTTTAACCTTATTTCGGATGGGGGTTTCCTAGAAATGAATTATGATGTATCCATATTTGAATATTTAAATACAATTTCAAATTGAAAGGACATAATTAATTAAAATAGGGTATAATGTAACACAGTAAGATTTTATGGTTTGTTACTTTTCAAATGTATATTCTTTGATCATGTACGTTACATAAAACTACAAGCTTAAAAATGATTAAATATTATTATCATAATTATCACCGAGCCATTAGAATGGTCAGAATAAACGATATTATTTAAATCATGATATATAGTTTACACATATTTATAAAATTAATTATCTAGTAAACAGTTAATTAGGAATGAAAATAAAAATCAATTGATTATATAAGACGTGTTTTATAAAAACTATTTTTTATGGACTAAATGAAATTTTATTTTAATAAATTAATTAAGAACCATTAGTGAATTATATTAATGAAAATTTTATATTATATACTCAATAAAATATTCTTAAATTGATCCAAAATATTTTTCGAGCCATGAGATAAGAATAAATACAATTTCACATAGAAAGTAATATATTTTTCAAAACACAATTTTACTAAATTATAATATATACCATGTTTAAAATAAATTTTTTGAAACTTTTATAAATTATTTTTTAGAAAATAAACATTATTTTTGAAAGCGTAATATCAAAATTTAATTTGATTTAATATTTCATATTTTTCTTATATGTTTTAATTTTGATGAATAGTAATGTGACTGTACGAAAAATAATGTTACTATTTGGAATAGTAATGTGTCCATCAAGATATTATACTCACCTATGAAAGTATAAATAAAATTTAGACATAATATATTTAGTGATATGATATTATTATATTATTGTAAAGGTAAATAAATGTTATAGAAATTAATAATTAATTGATGATATTTTTATAAAACATATATTGTTATTTTCAATTTTATAATTCATATAATGATTAAAAAAGAATATATATATTCAGAAAATATATTTCAAAATTTATAATTCTTTATTTTGTGATTATAAGATAATTTGTTGAGGCCTTAGATATTTTTTCATTGTGTTATGAAATCAGTTATAATTTTAAAATTGATATTTTTTGAATCAATTTTGAATTTAATTAAAAGATAAATTTAACATATTTATAAAATTAATATCATAAAATGGAGTTCATTTTTTAACTCTTCAAATTGAAAAATTCTAAGGGTAATTTTTTGGTATTTTGCTAAAATACATTATTTTTTGGTGAATAGTAAAATACAATAATTTTTTATAAATGAAAAATAAAAAAATTATTGACTCATAAATGATGAATGGATGATTTAATCCCATAATATAGAAATATCCTTCAATATGTTTAAATATTTTATGTTAATTATGAAACTATTCATAGACTTTAGAAAATATAATTAAAAATGATTAAAAAATTCAAAAAATACCCATATCCTTTACTATAAATACCACTCCTCACCACCCATTATCTTCAAAAATTCAAAGATTTTATCCTCTTAAAATTTCTACCAAATACTCATATCAATCCCGTCCCCCATCTCCATGAGCTCTTGGATCACAAAAATACCAAAACCAATCTTCTTATGGAGGTTCTCAAGGTGGATAATTCAAGAAGTAAAAGTCTTAATTATTTTCATTAATTGTCATTAAAATTTTGTTTATTCCCTCACCTAACCTATCAATATTGAAATGATAAATAAAATTTAATTTATATACTGTAATTATATCATTTTTAGGGAAGATTCGTTATACAAATAATTTCAATCTCACTTTTATTCTATAAATGAGAACATCATCCATGATGTGTCAATTTAGAGACATCATGGACGATGCATTTTCATTTTCCATTAACACATTCATGGGTGGTCATAAAAAAATAATTATTGTTAAATATAACATTATTATATATATTATATGTTATTTAGTTTTCTATAACTACTATATATACACGATATTAATTAATAAAAAAAATTATTTCTTGATGATTGAAAAGCCATAAAAAGGATATAAAATATTATCATTACAGTTCTATCTAATGAATCATTATCATATCTAGGAAAATATAGTAAATATAACTATTAAATATTATATATATTAATTAATAACATACAATTCCAATTTAGTAAAATTATACCCATTATACCTAAACTTCATTACTTAAAAACAAGCGAACTGATCATGAAAATCATGAAAATGAATGCTCGAGAATGATGAAATTAAACTCAATAACTCTTAAATAAATCCATAAATGAACATAATAAAAATATAATGATAAAATAAATATAAAAAATTTTCTCAATTAATAAATTACTAGATTTAATATTATTATCCTAGACATTAAGGTCAACTACAGAACATATTCTGACATAAGAAAAGAGTTTTTTTCAAACCTTCATCTTCATTCTGGTTATACTATCTTCCACAATACTCCCATTTAATTCATAATTTTTCTATATATTTCTTATAAAATCTAATTATAAACTCTAAAATTTTTTATATAGATAATTTCATCTTTATTTTTTGGGTAATTACATGTTTTACAAGGTTACATTGTTAATTATTCCCAATATAGATTCCTGATTAAAGGGAACTTCCAAATTTTTACCCATTTTCAATTACAACCAATATTTTTTATGCTACAAATTTTTTTATCAAAGAATTAAATTTTTTCATGAAAGGATATCTTTTTTCATTTAGGTTTTTATACAATAAATTATGCTTTTTTCTTTTCAAAGACTCTTTAATATTTTCCTTAAACCACATTAATGAGGTTTGTATCTAAAGATTCATAAACAATATTTTTATATGTCTTTACTTTAGTTGGACATAATTTATGCCTAAATTATAATTTCACCATCATTCCCTTTTAATTTATGGGATATAAATCTTTAAATCATGATTTTATGAGAAATACACATGATTTCCCAAAAAAATATTCCATCCAACAAAAAATAGTATTTTTCTCGTCTCACTTTTACAATAGGGAGATATATGCCTTGTTTATCACTTATTTATTTAATTTGTTGTATCTACTGCCCTTTTATATATAAAATCAGGAGTTTTATTATAGTTATTAAATTATATGTTTCATTTAATGTTATTTCTTCAATGGTATTAAGATTTAAATGACTCAATGGGGTATGTGTCAGATTGGAATTTATAAAGATTATTTTTGTCAAAAATTAAACAATGATTTATTATTGTATTTTTATCTATTATTATTATCAAAATATTTTATTATGGTGTGGTAAAATTTAATATAAGAATATATTTTTATTATACAGATAATTATTTCCATGGGATTATAATGTGATGGGTGGGGACCGTTATTTCCCCTCGATGCATCGGTAAGGCTCGTGAGACAAAACTTATATGGTCTTCATAAAGGGATTTGTAATATTCAGATATAGTTTTAACTGAGGCCTAAACCATTTATTTTTATATGTATTTGATGAGGCCTCAATTATATTTTTTTATGTACGACATATGAATTCTCTCATTATGATAGTGGTAGTTGATAAATTTGGAGATTTTTCAATTAGTATAATATACATGCTCATGTTTCATGTATTATTTATATGGAATTATTTATTCATATTTTATTCCTTCTATATGATGCTCAAGATTATAGAATGTGTTTCTATTATTCATCCTTTGTTATTGTTTATTTCAATTTCTGTTATATTACATACCCTTACTGCAAATCTAAGATGACCCTTTCTTATTTCTTATTTTCCCCCAAGATGTTCATATGTATTTTAGGAATGACTTGTAGTGATAATATAGGGGTTCATGGGTGTTACCAATGGTATTTCAATGTTGTTTTTCTTGTAATTTTGTAATGTAAAGTTAATGTATGTTATGTAGATTTCAAAAATACTAAACTAATTGTTCCTTTGGGATTCCAATCTTGTATCTATTCCAATTTCATAAAGTAAGGAACTAGTTTTAGGCTACTCGGGTTGGGGTCTTTACTGACATGGATTTTACTCTTGAGAAAACCCCTCTCAATAATATTTTTAGTTATTTATATATAAATAATATATTTTATCATAAAAATAACCATAATTTATCATCAATGAGGGTTTTTATTATCATTAAAAATTTAAGAGAATACATGTCTTCCCTTATGTCACCATTTCATCCCTGATATTTATCTATAGTAGTCTTTCTTGAAAAATCCAGTCCACAAGGGTAAAAAATTAAACTCTTTCTCCCATATCTCTTACTCGATCTATCCATATTTCTTTTAAATACAATATAGTGGTTCCATATTCCTCACAACACTTCTTACCTGGATATATGATCTTCAGTGGATTCTCTACATAATATGCATGAGTCTTCAGATAAATGTCCATTGAATCAAAAACACTAGTAGGTTGGGATATGCACAATCAAAGTTGTGAAACATGGAACATGTCACTCATAATGAAATTGTAATAATGTAGGTCAAAATGGTACACCACTACCCCTATACACTTGGTAATCTCAAAGGGTCCGACATAACATGGTGTTAGCTTACCCGGTTTCCCCAGACGTTTTTCCCTAAACAAGGAGTCACTCCAATAAAAACATGATCGTGCTTAGAGAACACCAAGGGTCTCATCCTATGATATCTTTTTTATTCTGATTTCTGATCAATATCATCCATCTCATCTAAAATTTCTTATAGGTATCCTAATGTATTCTATGGACAACAACTCCTTCCACACAATCCTTATGCTAATAGAGTGATAAGAAAAATGCACTCCCATAAAGAGACTCATAAGTTTCCATTTTAATAAAATCATGGTAACAAATATTTTATGGGAACAAAATTAAGAAAATGTGTATACCCCATGCTCCGAACAAGACTATAATTAACGTTCAAATCTTATCATCAAATATTCATATAGTCCACATGCACTGTTCATCGATCTAAGGATTGTAAACTGTGATCAATCTCAACTGAGGCCATAAGGTTTTAAGAAGACCTTAAAAAATAATAACATAATATATGCATCTCAATATGAAAAAATTCTCAAGGGAACTCCACTTAGATATATTTTCTCTTAGACATAATGCTTTTCCAACTATACCATTAAGTGATTCTCTCATATTGGAATGATAAAACTTGACTTTTTTATCCAACTGATTGTCACCAAAAAATGATTCAAAAATAATTAGTGTCTTGTAAAGAACCTCATTTATCTAAAATTAACATTACATAACACTTTCAAAAGACATAAAATAGTATAGAAATTGATGCCAAAGGCCATACTAGGCTAATGCCTTTGGAAACAAAGATACATGATCACTAGTACATGAGGGAGCTATATTACCTCCCATTAGGTTCTTATTGACTAGAACCCTTCTATGAAACATCACACATAATAAATGTAGTAATAAAATGGGGTTAGAAATATAAAAAGGGGGGATCTCAAATTCCCAATATGGTTAAAAAAGGGAGATATGAAAGAATAGTCATGGTAATAAGGGTATGATAACATGATCATGAAAACTATTGATCTTACCATTTATATCAAATATCATATATATGAATCTTTGAATAAATATTTTTAGTTCATAGGATATGAATCATAATTAAATAAAGAACATAATCCATTAAAATATAATATAGTAATTAAACAAGTAATTTTGAACGACTCATAAGAATATATAATATGATTTATGTAGTAGCCAATGCATTTCTTCCAAGACCATCTTAGTAGTATGGGTTCCCTCGGCATATAATCTTGATAGTAATGGTTCACTCCCATAGCCATTTTGTAGCATGAGTTCACTCCTCATACCATCATGGTAGTCAACGTTCTCTCCCATGGCCATATTAGTAGTCAACATTTGTTGCCAAAAAAATATTCGTCTATCTCATTGGATATAAATATTTACCCAACTCATTGGAGGTACATAGATTTCCCACTCATCTCATAATAAAATAACACATACATATTTCATAAGATCAAAAAAATTATATCATAACCCATGAGAATGAAATGGGTATTAGAAAAATGTACTAATGTCATAACCTATGTAAAAAAGACATGCTTCATAATGATTTAACTATAAACATATCACATGAAAATAAATGGGTTTCCAAATGTTATAACACATGAAAGAGAAACGAGTTTCATAAACATCCTTCCATCAAAACATAATTTATTCAGAGAATGAATATGAATTTAAATATTGATCAATTTCCCTATAAAGGCATGAGTAACTCTAATTGATGTTATATTGTATTATAAATAATTTTTAAAAACATTTTAAAAACATTTTTTAATGAAAATATCCATTTTTCCTTGAAAAATTGTTTATACAATAAAAAAACTTTTAAAAAACAAATATTGGAAAATAGATTTGAAAACTTATTTTGGAATCATTGAAAATCTTAAAAAAATTAAATCCTTTATCCGTGAAATAGAGATTAAAATATATTTTGAAAACATAATTGAAATTTTTTTAAGACATGGTTTTTGAATACAATTGTTTTCTCACTTGGAGAGAGGAATGGTTATAATTTAATGAAATTTTTTTTCAAAATTTAACAAGAGTTTAAAAATGGTACTAATGAATTTTTATATTTTAATAAATAGTTGATAAGAAATCTCATGATTTTTCTTGAGATATGGATCACAAGATTTCATAAAAGGAATCATAAACATTAACAATCATGAAAAATGATGAAATTGTTTCAATAAACATTCATAACTTGGTAACATGGGATCATACTCTCCATGTTTGAAAATGAAATTACATGAAGCGTCAAAATCCATGAAACTAAAAAAATTAATTATATAAAATTAAAAATATAAATATATATACCTTGAAAAATAATTTAGGTGCACAACAAAACATGAGTCACAAAGAAGAAATATTGAGAAAAGCCTATTTTATTGATTTGGTAATATTTCTATCTTAAATACCCTGAAATAAAAATAATAAAATGGAAATGTGAATAAACATAAATTTATTTACGTGATACATATAATACAATCTTAGTCAGTACATACAGCACATAAATGGAAAGAGTGGTGAACAAATCATGTATCTTACAGAAATATAAAGCGGGATGAAATCCCCTTGCCTTGTGTATTGACCCTTGTAGTACTCATTCAAAACAAATTTATAATAAATATAAATTTAATGTAAATATATTAATGAACTGTATTTTTAAATATAGTACCAAACTTTGTTTTAATATTATATACATTAACTTCTTATTGACTTTCCTATGTTATCGTTTTACTTCGGGAAATATTCACTTTGTACTTCACATGTGTCTTAATTTGTTATACCATTGGTACTTATAATTATAAAATTATTCCATAATTTTAACCATGATATAAATATATTTTATATCCCATATATTTTTATTATAATAAACTATTGAATATATAATTATAAAATGGAATACATTGTTTATAGAGATGTTATGTTGTACGTACATATAAACGATGTTTCTGTTTTTATTATCATATTGAATGAAAGAATGAATATGAAATAAATATATATATGTAAATGATATCATTAAAATGAAATTATAATGTTATATATATCATATAATTTCACTACAACTATCTTTAATATATTATATATAATGTATGAACGAATCACAATGCCTTGAGGTGGCAGTAGTCCACACTTCCTCAAAGACAATTATAATATTTAATCCTAATTGAAATTATAACGATATTGGTTGTAAAAGTAATATAGAAGCGTAAAAAATAATAAACATAATATATAATATATATAAACATATTTTCTATCGTAATTCCCAATATGAGAGGTGTTAAGGAATATAGAACAATCATCGTTTTTTCTGGCAGATGTTTATCATACAGATAAACTGTATATCTGTTACCCACTAGATGGAGGTGTGTGTAAATGCAGGTATAAAACTTATCATAAAAAAATACTACTATATTTAGGATACTGGGGTTTTTATAAAATCATGGAATAAATGGAGTGTAGTGGATGGATAATGAAAGTAAAACAAAAGATTTTGAGAGAAGGTGTTACCTCTAAATCAGGTTACTCCTTTCAGTTTGAGTCAAAAGGCTTCATTAGAAGACCTTATTTTCAAATGGAGGATTCAAGTAGGAATGATGGATTTTTTGGAATTTTATATGGCATATATTGGCTGAATATAAGTAGTTTATGGGTGTAAATAATAGAGAGAGGTGGTGGCCTTTTATGGGGAAAGGAAATGTGTCACTAGGTATTTTTGAAAATAAAGCAAGGGGTACAAACATTTTTACCTAAAAATGTTATAAACAACAAACCGATCTCAATAATGGAAGGTTAATGGCCGAATACTGTCCATAAAATGGGATTGGAGAATATTATAAGTGGTTTTGTCTCTTAAATTTAATGTTTAGTCCTTAGTTAAGCTTAATTTTACCTCAATTGTCCTAATTAATTTTAATTTTCTTATCTAATCATTTATGTAAAAAAAGTTTAAATTATTAGAAATTATTAATTATTCTGATTCTAAATATGGAATAATTTTCTCCAAATTCCAATCATATAATTGGATACATTAATTTAAAATTAATCTCGCAATCCAGACAACAATGTTGGTTTTTAATGTAAAAATGATCAATGGTTTTCTAGGTATATATATGAAATTTCATTGTGAAATTGGAAGTAATTAATAAAATAGTATTAATTGATTAAAATATAATGTAATTAAAATTTTAAAAAAATAAAAAATAAAATTTATCCTTATGAATAAATCATATGAAATATTAGTTTTGAATTAAAATCTATAATTTTTTCTATTCATCCAAAAATGATTTTTATAAAAAAATCCAAAAAAACAACCATAATACAATTTAGTAATTATAAATTAAAAAATTAAGTTCATTATATCAAATTATATTTTTAAATTTCTCTATCAATTATTTTATTCTTTTTTATTAAATTTCATTAAAATCAGTCCATTCAAGAAAACAATATTTGTAAGAATAAAATGACAAAAAAACATATCTTCCATTATAAATATGTATTATTTATATAATTTTTTGAAAAAATATATATTAAAATTAGTTATTACTATTCATATTACCATTTTTAATGCCTATTTTATAATTTTTCAATATAAATAATTATAATAATAAAGTGATGTTTTGTAGAAGCATCGATGTTGCGAGTAACATATGCCAAGTTGATGTTCTGTGTAATGTTTGCAAAGATGTTTTTTTGTGTGTATGATACCCCATTTTTATTTTCAATTTATTTTATGATATTTCCATTCCATGTGAAATGAATTCTGGACATGGTGCATATTATGACATAAATAAAAATTTAATTTATCCAAAAAAGTTCCATAAAAACAGATGGTGTTACATTATAAACCCCATAAAATGAATTTCTCCCTCGAAATTAATCACTTGTGTAAAAAAATGAGGATAAATATGCTTCATCATATTCTTAATTTCCCACCTAACTTCCTCTAACTGGTATATTCTACTTAAAACATTGACTAGGTGTGTGGTTTAGTTTCGTATAACTTTTTCTTTGTGATGTTGAATTTCAATAGGTTTCACTACATAATAAAGATCTTTATTCAACGGTATAACCCGTGAGTTTATTTCATGTGAAGGGTCAAGTAAATACTTCCATAAGATAGATAAATAAAACACATCATGCAGTTGAGATATATTTCGTGGATATTTAAACTTAAAGGATACCATCTCGATACGATCAAGAATCTCAAAGGGACATATATACATGGGGCTTAGTTTTTATTTCTTCCTGAATGTCATTACCTTTTTACTGGGTGATATTCATAGAAACACATTTTCACCAACTTAAAATTCATCATCAGGACAACATTTATTAGTGTAATGTTTCTGCTATCTTTGAGCTTCCTTGATATGCTGCTAAATGGTTCTAACATTCTTATCCATTTCATCAGCAGTATTTGTTTCTAATAGATATCTATCTCCAATGTTATACGAAAAAATGGATCTCTACATTTCATCCAAAAAAAGGGATTCATAAGGTACCATATGAATACTTGGGTGAAAGCAAATACTATATAAAAAGCTTAGCTAGACGAAGGTATTGATCCCATCCTCCTTTGAAATCTATAGATCAATATATCAACATTTAATCTAGGGTTTAAATTGTTCCTTCAGAAAGACCATCTATATGAGGAGGATAATAAGTGATAAAAATAAAATATATATTATGTGATTTCTAAAGACTTCACCAGAACATTGAGGTAAACCACAAATCCAGATATGATACAATAAAATTTGGTATTTTTTTCAACCTTTCCACTTCATTAATATATATCATGGAAACCCGATATATATGGAAGTCTTCTATAATAGTGATGAAGTGTGATAACATAGTAAGGTGATCGACTATCACCCATATAGTAGTAAACCCTTCAGATGTTTTTTGTAGTCCAATGACCAAATCCATAGTTATTTTCTCCCATTTGCATTCCAGAATGGGTAACAGATGCAATATCACCTTTGACTTTTGTCTTTTAGCCTTAGTATTTTTGTATGCCATGCATCAAGATAAAAATATTTCAGTATCTCTCTTTATTACATCCCACCAATTGTATTCTTTCATGTCCATATACATCTCGATATATATAGGAATAATAGATAATGAAGAACTAGGAGCTTCCTCTAATATCACCTTCTTTAAATTTGGTATGGAAGGAACAAATAAACCGGTCTGGAACCATATCATTCCACGATGATGAAGGTTAAACTCGAGAACATTTTTGTATTCAATTTTCTTCTCTTGATATTCATTATTCACCTCCTTTATCATCACTAGGATAGATGTTTAAAGATTCATTATAGAAAGATAATACTTTCCCATTCCTTTCCATTTTCTAGATCCATCCTTTTCTAATCCCTAAATATTGTATCATTTATGATCATCATCATTAATAATCTATCATAATCCTTATGAATCAAAGAATAAACACCTATATTTCATTCCTACGGTGGTATTGTATTGAAAATTCACAGTCCTTTATCAACTATAACTGAATTCTTTGGTTCATGTTAAAATCATTACGTAGGAATAAATATTTCAGACATTTATAATCAATATATATATCAAAATTTTCTCCATAACGAAAACGACTTCATATATTTAGTGCAAAAATTACCACTTCTTAATCCAAATCCTGAGTTGGGTACTCTTTCTCATGAATCATAAAATTCCATGATGCATAAGAAATAACCATGTTATTTGGAATAAGAAGACATCTCAATCTATTCATGTATGCATCACTATTGATTACAAACCATTCTCCACTATATGGTAATGTAAGAATCAGTGCACTGATAGACCTTTTCTTCAGTCCCATGATATTTTCATCACATTAATCTATCCATAGGCACAAAATACAACTAACCATTCTTTACATACATCATTAATACTTCAAAATTGAAGCATACTTATTACAACATATAACAAAACCATGAATGGACCGTATAGGTATAATGTCTTTGGAAACTGGGAAATATAAACAACTGGTTCATAAAGCATCTACACTGTCTCCCATTTATTTCATCATATCTAGAGTCCCTTTTGGCATATCCTACTTAATAACCTTCTTCCTGACCTGGGGAAAGAAAACATACAAAAGGGTGAGCTCAAATGCTCAGTAAGGGTAAACAAAAGAAATATCAATCACATCCTATTCATAAGAACATAACATTTTGGAAATCTTAACCTGCAAAAGAGATCATAATTTCATAACATGGGATAGATCATAGTAGTGAAATGTAATCCCAATAATCATAACATAAAATATTAAAATTTGTGGCATACACACATAATAATATAGAATCATTTCTTAGTAGTCAAGACTCATTTACAAGAATATCATAGAAAGACAAAGTCCATTTCAGAACCGTGTTCGTTCTCGTTTCAGTCATGTTTCACTGAACCGGTTTAACCTGTCATTCCAGCCATGTCTATCTCATGAGATATAAATCCTTACCCAATGAATTGTAGGGAGATATAGGTCCCACCCATCCCATAATGAAACAATTCTTATGTGTTCCACAAAATCATAAATCTTACATCATAGCATAACCCATTTAATAAAAATGGGATTCTTAAGCATCATGAAATCATAAAAAAATTCATATAAGATAAAGGAACTCATAAAAATAATTCCATCACAACATAATCAAATCAATGTAATAATAGGGATAAAAATAGAGCCCCATATTATCTTATATGGAAAATAATTTTGATAAAATACCTGAACTCCATTCTTGAGGAAAATATCCTTTCTACTTCAAATACATTTTCCTTTCTTAACATGTCATACAATTTTAAACTAATAGAAGTTGATTAAAAATAAACTTGAAAACTTGTAAAGGATGATTCTTGGAAATAATGTTTTAAAAATCCATTCATTCTGTATAAGTTAAAAAAATATTCTTCTTGTACTTTTGTCGGAAAAGTCAAAAAGTATCTCGTATGAAAAATGACTAAAGATTCCTTTCATATATTTTACTAAAAACTCACCTAAGGGTAAAATTGGATTTAAAAAAATGTAGGTGGATGGAAATAATATTACATATTGAGGAAACAGGGACGTGGATGATAAAACACACCCCAGTAAATACCAAAGTATAAACAATCTCGGATAAAAATGAGATTGTGATATTTTCCCTTACCTTAGGTCCTATTTTCTTCGTAAGTGTCCGAACCTCCTCTATAATGATTTAAATAATGTCATTGACTTATTCCAGAATCATACTCATTTTTATGATATCATATATGTCCATATTCTTTGCTTCTTATTAGTAATATTTCTTTGCTACTTGTTATTCGGGTGTTTATTACTTTTTGTTCTTATGTATGTTTTGTCGAATAAATTCTTATTATTCTCTTTAAGTTATAGATACCTCATTTCCAGAATGGTATTAGTGTAATATATATCATATTAATTCATTCAATTCATTTATATAATCATTATGCAATGAAGATCATGTAGAACGAGTCTCATCACATCGTGGAGACGGTATTCCGTACGTACGCACGAGCGATGATATCATTCCCATGATCGTGGAATTGTATTGGAGTGTATGAATACTATTTCAGAATCAATATAACTTTACAATAATCATATATATTTATTATTTACACCATTATACCCATCCAAGTAAGGTGGGGGTGGAAAATAGATTACACCACGGCGTGGAGACGGTATTCCATACGTACGCACGACCGGTGATTTCATTTTTCGTAAGATGGATAGATGGTGAAATAGGGATGTTTCATACTTATAATAACATACCTATATATGAGTGATAATGATGTTATTACTTCATAATGAAAAAACTAAAGAAGAATAAGTGGAATAAGAAATAAAGTTGAAAGAATCGGTAACGGAAATTAAATCTTCTTTGAATCATCTCTTTAAAACCTCCTCTTAGGGAACTACAATTGATATTTGAAGAAGACCAGGATCTCTAGGATATTTCTCGGGAAGTGGAGAAGATAATTTCACAGGGGTTGGCCGAGCTTGAAAGCTCAAAGTGATGTGAGGAAGAGAGGTAGGAGGTTACCTTCTATAAGGGAGGAGAGGGGCACCTTTGGAAAAACTAAAAATATTATTTTATTATAAAGCCATATTCAGTTTTTAAAAGCTCGAAATTTAATTATTTCAAAGCTAAGGCGGGTATGAGTCTAAATCCTCTCATGAAATAGAATTTAGACAAGTTTAGGTATCTATTTTAACCTTATCATTTAGATTTAACTTTAAGTTAGATAATTTTACTTTTACCGTGTCTTCTTGTTTTCTTACACTATAAGGTTAATAAACTTACTATAACAAGACAAACGAACCCCAAATTGTTCATTATTAATATATATATCCATATATAAGTCATTTAGCTGAACCTTAGATTTTTAAAAATAAAATAACAATTAATAATATAATATTTTTTTAAAAACATTTTTATGTCAATTTTGACACTATTTGGTAATTGATTTTTGTGAAAATCATAACAGAAATATTAGTTCACAAAAAGTTACATAATTCAATATTAACATGTCATATTAACGTATAAAATTATTTTAATTCATATGAAGTCTCAAATAACATTTATTTGGGTATTTATAACATCAATTATGTTAATATTTCATTGATAAAATAATTACTCCATCATCATTGTGTCATAAATAAATTAAATTATTTAATGTCTAAAAAATATAAATAAAATACCATTATGTAGGAACTATTTTTAGCTTTCTAATTAATATTTATAGTCGAATTTATCTTATGTATAACCCTATATTAAAAATGATTTACTTATTGAACATTGATTTTAACTATTTTACCCCTTCTTTATATAATTTAATATTAAATATCCTAATCTAATCCATGTGGGCCTAAATGGTAATATTTTATTCCTAAGGTTGTTTTTTGTCGAATTACACTTATCCAATAGAATGAGGACATGTGTTAGGGTAATAATAATATCATTTTTACCCTTAATTACCCTATTTACTTTTAACCGTGGTAAAAAAAGTAAAAAAGATACTATTCACCAAAAATTATTTTCATCTCATTGAACTACATTTTAGTCCATGATATTAACCATGTCTCTCAGATTTTTTAAATTCCACTCACAGAAGCGGTAAAATTAGGTTTTATGTGAATTTGGAAATTTTCCAAGGAGGTGGGTAAAAGAGGGTGAAAAGTTCAACAAAATTTTTATATATCTAAAATTATTATAAAACGACTCCAATGAATTGAATTGAACTTATATAGGTATTATGTATCAATTTTGACCTAAAATAAATTTATATAAAATAAATAATTATTTAAATAAAAAGTCGGTTTTTAAATAGTAACCTAGTGTTTTCACTATTCATCAAAAATTGAATGTTTTTAGAAAAATCCCAAAATTTCACACTATGCTAATTTCGATATTCAGAATCCAAAAATGAAGTCTGTTTTGAAAAATAAAAAACTAAAAAATTTAAAAAAGTGGGTAATACTATTCATAACGGCTAGTTTTAATAATATTTTAATAGCATATCGTTGTTTAGTGAAACTCGGTATTGCGTACGACACAAGCTATCGAGGAAGGTCGTGATTGCATGTAAAGCAAGAAAATCTAGTGTTGTGTGTAGTGAAAGGTTTATCTAATGATTTATATAACATAAAAACAAAATATTTCTCATAAAATTCTCAGGTGTTACATTCAACCCCCCTTAAAATGAATTTCTCCCTCGAAATTCGTCACTTTGTAACAAACAGGTGTGGATACCTTTCCCTCATCATATCCTCGAGCTCCCATGTAGCTTCTTCTAATTGGTGGTTCATCCATAAAACATTCACCAAGCGAATGTTCTTGTTCTGTAGGACTTTTTCACTACGATCCAGAATCTCTATTGGTTGTTCTTCATAAGAAAGTTCTTGCTCCAGCGGTACAACTTCTGAGCTGAGTACATGTGAAGGATCAGGTATGTACTTCCTCAGGAGGGATACATGGAACACATCATGAACTTGGGAGAGATTCAATGGAAGTGCCAATCGGTAAAATACCTTCCCAACACGATCCAATATTTTGAAAGGACAGATATATCTAGGGCTCAGCTTTCCCTTCTTTCCAAATCTCATTACTCTCTTCCAAGGAGATATTCATAAGAACACTTTATCACCCACTTCAAACTCTAGGTCTTTTCTTCAGTTGTCGGCATAAATTTTTTGTCGACTCTGAGCTGATCTAATGTGTTGTTGAATAGATCTGACCTTTTCTGCCATCTCATCAACAAGATCAGGTCCTAATAGCTTTCTTTCCCCAACTTCATCCCAGCAAGTTGGAGTCCCACATTTCTTTCCATAGAGAGTTTCATAAGGAGCCATCTGAATACTGGAGTGAAATCTATTATTATAAGAAAATTCCACCAAAGGTATGTGTTGTAACGCCCCGACCCTAAATACCCAGAGTCAGTGCATTATTACATAACTTTGGCATGATCACAAAGGATCATGTCTCGAGAGACCGATTAGTTAAGTAGTATTTGAAACACTAGATATATCCATAAGCCTTATATTACATCATATGTAAAAAAACTACAACAACATCTTGTGTTCATATCCCCGCATACTATCCCTGCAGGTCATTCATAAATTACTTCTTCATAATCCTGGGAAAATAAAACATTGAAAGGGGTGAGCTCAGATGCTCAGTAAGGATAACATTATAGCAGAAGCTTTCATAGATAAGCATAAACACTTAAGGCAATTTATATCTAAAACAAAAGCCTTTTAAACATGAACTTTAGCATAAAATGGAAAAGGTAAAATGAAATAATGCCATTTACTTACTCACATGGATATTCTACTAGTCGAATGATCACATGCAATATCAATAACCACTTTCATAATGATGGAATGCATAATGCCAGACTATCATAACCACATAGCCAAGGTCTCGTGCCAAGACTACAAATAAGATTTTTCCAAGGACTTGTGCCAAGACACTAGTTTGTCTCATGGGACCTACCGATGCATTGAGGAGCTATAGCGGGCTCCACCCGTCACTTACTAAGTCCAATGCATTCCCATATGAAAAGGTTTAAACATAACATAAACATTCATATTAAAACTAGCATACGAAATGTCAATACTCCACAAACCATGAATGTTATAAAAGTAGCACATCAACAGTCAAACATAAATCATTCGATACAATATGGAAGATTGTATTGTATCACATTAACCTCAATCAAGAATAATGAAGGATGTTGACATAGATGAAAATAATCATCAAAACTATTTGAGATAAATATCCACCTTTTCTTGAAATCATTAAAAAGTCACACTATTTGTCAAGAAGCCATTTAAAAATAGATTTTTGAATCAAAGTGTCCCATACCACTTTGAAACTTTTTAAAAGGAGTTTTAATTTCTAAACTTTAATGTCTATATAAATAAATCCTTAAAACCATTTTTAAAACATGGTCATTAATGAGCAAGATTTAGATGAATAAGTCTTTAAAACATTTAAAAAAAGGTATTTTAGTTAGATATTCTAACCAAAAGAGAGACACTTGAATAGAAATAATTGAGGTAATTAAAAAATTTTAATAACATGAGAATAAAGGAATTCGTGATATACTATGTCAAATTACATTATATACACCATATAAAAGTGATTTTGTGTATAACAACGAAGAAGTCTCAATGGAATGTAAATTGAGATTAAATCTCTCATAAAGGCCATATCCTTAGGTTAAGGATAAACCAACGACATAGTGATGTGTGAAAAATATAAATACACTAAATATGATTGGATATTCAGTGTAAAACAATCAAAGGATATTCAAACATATTCTTGTAAAAACAACACCAACGAATTGGATGTTTAACTCAACAAATGGTGAATGAGTTAAAATTACTCTTATCAAATTCATATCAATGACTTGAGAATTATCAATGGATTGATTATGTGTATCAAAAGTATATCCACAGGAAGGGGAGTGGAAATTATGACATAATCAAATGAATAGTGATTCCACACATAATCTTGGGGTAAAATAGTCAATGGAGTTTGCGTAAAGCCGAATAAATGGAAATTGAAATTTCAAATTCCCTTATCAATTTGGTAACTTATGAAACATAAAACCATGAAAGAAGGATCATAAAATGATGATGTAAATACCAATAAATTAAAGTATAATACACAATGAATACAATTATGGGTAGTACACATACACCACATGCAATAATTAAGTGGTGAACAATGGAATTCTCACGAAATTAAAAGTGAGATAAGAAACCCCATACTTTGTACTTTTTCCTTGGTCGACAGTAGTTTATCCTCCTGTATAATGGTGAAATAATTTTTATCTAATTATACAAGAATCATTTACTTTAATATCATATATGATCTTTTAACATTGATTTTTTAATAATATCTTAGAATTATCGTCATTTCGGGTGTTAACAGGTTCATTTTACTTTATATTCTTTGTTATGTGATCCATATTCTTTATTAATGGGATGTATATTATTCATATCCAGAATGATATCATGTCCTTAGATACTATTTTTAAATAATCAAAATATAATTATACTTGAATGGATTTGATGGAGAATGAATCTCATCGTGTTCGTGGAGACGGCAGTCCGTACGTACGCACGAGCGACAATATCATTCTTTTGATATTAAAGTAATATATAATTGGATGGTATATAATATATACAGAATCATTATCATGTTATATTTATTATTTACATGAGTTACACATCATTATTATATCCATTCAAATAATAATATATTGAATAACAATTACACCACGACGTGGAGACGGTAAACCGTACGTACGCACGTATGGTGACATGTTATTCAAAGGATGGATAGAATAGTGAATATGGTTGTACCATATTTATAATAACATCACAGTATATATATGATACTGGAGTTATTATTTTATAATGGTAATAACAATGAAAGAAGAAGTGGAAGAAGAAAGGAACTTGAAAAGGGGTAGTGAAAACATTACCTCTTCTTCGGCTTCTTCCATTTTATTTGATCAAAAGGGCTCCTTAGGTTGGCTTTATGATAAAACTAAGCCCTCTAGGTTGTAGTTAGGGAAGTTGAGAGTGTATTTGGGCAGGGTTTGGCCGAACCAAAAGGCTTTGAAGGTGTGAAGAAATGAGAAGGAGGAGTGCCCTTTTATAAGAGGGGTGAGGGGCACCTTTGGAAAAGCTAGAAATATTAATTTATAATAAATTTATATTCGGTTTATAATGGATAAAAAGTTGATTATTCAAAGTTTAAGGTGGGGATAGGTCGAAAACCATTCAGCCAATAGAATTTAGACAGGTTTGGGTCATTATATTAACCTTATCTTTAAGTATTAACTCTAAGTTAATTAGTTTCACTTTTACAATGTCTCTTTGTATTTTTATATTATAGGGTTAATAAACTTACCATATACATCCAAGCGACCCCCAAGTGGTCCTTTAATGATGCACCTATCATGATATAAGTCCCTTGGCCGAACCTTATATCTTTAAGAATTTTATATCAATTAATGATATAATATTTGTTTTAAAAACTCTTTTATGTCAATTTTGACACTATTCAATAGTTGATTTTTGTGAAACACATAACAGAATGATTACTTCTAACAAAGTTAATTAAATCAATCCTAATATGTCATATTAACCTTGAAAATTAGTTTAATTCAATAAAAGTCTCAAATTATGTTTATTTGGGTATTTATAATATCAATTATTCTAATTGTTCACTATTATGGTAATTACTGCATCATCATTGTGTCATAAATATATTAACTTATTTAATGTTTAAAAATTATAAATAAAATATAATTATGTAGTAAATCTTATTATATTTCTAATGAATATTTACAATCAAATTTATCTTATGTATAACCCTATATTAAAAATGTTTTAGTAAATAAACTTTGATTTTAACTCTTTTAACTCTTCTTTGAATTGAATAATAATAAATGTACTAATCTATTCCATGTGGACCTAAATGATAATATTTTATTCCTAAGGTTGTTTTTGGTCGAGATACACTTGTGCAATAGAATTAGGACATGTGTTAGGGTAAGATTAATATCATTTTTACCCTTAATTACCCTATTTACTTTTAACCGTGGTAAATAAAAGTAAAAAGTTACTATTCACCAAAAATTATTTTCATCTCATTGAACCACATTTTACTTCTTGATATTAACCGTGTCTCTCGGATTTTCGAAATTCCATTCACAGAAGCGGTAAAATTAACTTTTATGAAAAATTCAGTTTTTTAACTACCACTTAGTAGTTTCACTATTCATCAAAAATTGAAGTTTTTCAGAACAATGCCAAAATTTTACCCTAAGCTATAATTGATATTCTAAATTCAAAAATGATGTCGATTTTACAGAATTCTAAACATATAAGTTGCATTAATTAATTTTATAATTAATTCCCACTGTCACAACAAATAGCGTGTTTTTAAGAAACAATATATATCAAAAGATTGACAATTGTTTATGTCTGGTTAAAATGTGAAATTATGTTCAATGACCCACATTGTATTACATGGTAAAAATATATTCTAAATATACTTTAAAACCACTCAAATTAATAATTTATCACTATTAATTATTTTTATTAAAAAAGTTGTTTTTAATTAAAATTTAGTAATTTTCACTATTCATCAAAATATGAAAGTTATCCGAAAAGTACCAAAATTTCACCCTAGAATAAATTCAATATTCCGAATCCAAAAATGAAGTCCATTTTGAGAAATAGAATTTATAAAATTTCAAAAAGTAGGTATTACTATTCATAATAGCTAGTTTGATTGGTTGTGGTGTGATAGAATCTCGAAGTTGCGTACAATGCACGCCATTGCATTATTCGAAGGGAAACGTACCGTGGGAGCTTGGGGTGTTACATTCTCCCCTCCTTCAATAAATTGCGTC
This sequence comes from Viscum album, assembly GCA_963277665.1. Classification (NCBI taxonomy): domain Eukaryota; kingdom Viridiplantae; phylum Streptophyta; class Magnoliopsida; order Santalales; family Viscaceae; genus Viscum; species Viscum album. Next base: position 41,913,968 of record OY728157.1, read on the forward strand.
CTCGCAATTTTTTAAATTGTGCTTGGGAATATAATGGAAAGTCCCACATCAGAAAAGAGTCAATAAAACTATCACTTTAAAAGAAAGAAAGAGAGGTATAAAGGTCTACCAAGATAACCCATACTCGGATTCCATGTAGGAAAACATGGATATGGATGATAAACTATGTGTCAAGTTCTGACGGAGAAGGATAGAAATCATGATCAGGAGAAAGTTAACAATATGAAAACCACAAACTTGTGTTGGGACAAACAGCCATTAGTCTCCTAGTATGAAAGTAAACAGACAACATTTTTTTGTTTTAAGTTTCATTACATAAGGATGGGGAATTAATTTATGATATTGACTAAGAATATAAAGATATATACTTACATTTAATTAGAGTTTCATTCTTTAATAAATTTCCACCACTAAGTCATTTTTTTAAAAAAAGATGAGTATTCAAGAAGACTTGGTCACACTGGAAGGGCTAGAATAAACTTCTATAGAATCACATGATCCATGCAGGATGAACTATATATTTACATTGCCTTTTTAGAGAAATAAACATTAATCTTAATTTCCAAAACTAAACCAACAATACCCCAAAGTTAAATAAATATCATTCAATAATCAATTGTCCTTAGAATCCTTTAATATAATCAAAACTAATATTGAAAACCAAAACTTTTTAAGAATATAGTCTTCCATGTTAAATTGTATCTCCAAATGACATTAATTACTCTTAAAGTCACATACTTAAAAGTAATTAACCTAATTATTTCCATAAATAACCCAAATCATTATAAATCCACAATAAAAACATAGATAAAAATCCACTATTACTCCTCTAATGACATCTCATAGTATTCTATTTTCCTTGGACATATATTGTTCCCAACAAAGTGTACATCTTCTAAAATAACATTTATCACTTAATCACCAAATCATTTTCCTATACTAAGGGTATTCATTTGATAAGACATAATAACCCAAATCAACATATTATTGATCAATAAAATCATTTAACTAAAAAAATAGTCACACTAACCAGGGACTTCACGTAGTCGAGTGGTAGGTGATAAATCCCAATCGCACTTTGGTTGTTGGTTCGATTACCACAGCTTTGTCCGACGTGACGGGTTGTCACACGGTCTACGTTTTGTCCTTTTTCAAAAACTATATTTTATAATATTACCAAAATGAGATAAATTCCTCAAAATAACATAATTTAACCACAAATGTTATATCATACCTTTCATTTTCATCCAAAATTATAATAACTTATAATTATCTGAAACCCGAATGATCATATAAAACCAAATGGTTATTTATACCAATATCTACAAGATAAGAGACAATTCTTCCTCAAATATCATTCTCACATGGAAAACTGCAGGGTTACAAATACAAGAGAAAATTATTCCAAAGTAAACCCATCAACAAGGAGTGCTAATACTTTTTAAACATTTCTCCAAACATTTATTTCCACATAGCTTCTTCTTGTACCAAGAAAATATCCTATAAAATAGGAAATTCACTCGGGTAATGGCCAGGTCCCCTACATTTACGGCAAATGACTGTAAATGGACTCTTGGGACCATTTTTATCTTCTTCCATAGTACTCTTCATTTTTCTTCGGCAATTCTTCACTTTATGTCCTTCCTTCCCGCACGTAAATCATTTCGTTGTCCCATTGAGACACTTTCATGGGTGTCTCCTTCCACATTTCCTGCACGATGAAAATTGAGGGTTCTTTTCTCCATGGTCTCCATTGCTGGAGCTCTTATCATTCATCAACTTTCTCTTCCTTGTTGAGTCTGGTAGTTGGTTAATATATATGTTGTTGATCATATTTTTGGAAAACTGATTTGGCATAAAGATGATATCTTTTACGCCTATCAACATTCCATTTTGTTGCTCATTTCCACCTCTGTTCCCACCTTGTACATCATTCTCAAAGTCACTATGACTTTCTTGGAATCCAGCCATTGACTAAAACCAGAAAGCATTGTGTGAGTAACAGTAGTCGTAAAATCATTTAGAGATTAAAATGTCACCATATTCGCAATTTGAAACATATTAGGATTAACCAAGGTCATTTACTCTCGTCTTATATATATATTAATTAAATCGGTTTGTATAGAAAATGTAAATTATCCTAAGCATGTCCCCCGGGAGTGTCGTAACCAAGAGTGCAGCAAGGCCCGTTGTCGTGCAACAGTTCCCGTTCATGTCTAGCTCAAAGCGGTGTTTTCAGGTTTTACCCCTAGGTACTTCTGTGCCAGAGCCGCCTCTACCTGCTCGTATCCAGACAGGGATGTATTGCTCGAAAAACTCACAAAATCTCTACAATACCAAAATTCTAGGAAGTTCTTCTATACTATACCTCAAAGTTCATCTTAGGTCTACGTGCTCTAATCAGAGATTATCTAAATCTAGCTTCCAAGGTTTGTACTAAACTTCCTCTGATACCAACTGTAACGCCCCGACCCTAAATACCCAGAGTCAGTGCATTATTACATAACTTTGGCATGATCACAAAGGATCATGTCTCGAAAGACCGATTAGTTTAGTAGTCTTGGAAACACTAGATATATCCATAAGCCTTATATTACATCATAAGTAACAAAAACTACAACAAAATCTTGTCTTTATATCCCCTCATACTATCCCTTCAGGTCATTCATAAATTACTTCTTCATAATCCTGGGAAAATAATACATTGAAAGGGGTGAGCTCAGATTCTCAGTAAGGATAACATTATATCAGAAGCTTTCATAGATAAGCATAATCACTGAAGGCAATTTATAACTAAAACAAAAGCCTTTTAAACATGAACTTTAGCATAAAATGGAAAAGGTAAAATGAAATAATGCCATTTACTTACTCACATGGATATTCTACTAGTCGAATGATCACATGCAATATCAATAACCACTTTCATAATGATGGAATGCATAATGCCAGACTATCATAACCACATAGCCAAGGCCTCGTGCAAAGACTACAAATAAGATTTTTCCAAGGCCTTGTTCCAAGACACTAGTTTGTCTCATGAGACCTACCGATGCATCGAGGAGCTATAGCGGGCTCCACCCGTCACTTACTAAGTCCAATGCATTCCCATATGAAAAGGTTTAAAAATAACATAAACATTCATATTAAAACTGGCATACGAAATGTCAATACTCCATAAACCATGAATGGTATAAAAGTAGCACATCCACAGTCAAACATAACTCATTCAATACAATATGGAAGATTGTATTGTATCACATTAACCTTAAACAAGAATAATGAAGGATGTTGACATAGATGAAAATAATCATCAAAACTATTTGAGATAAATATCCCCCTTTTCTTGAAATCATTAAAAAGTCACACTATTTGTCAAGAAGCCATTTAAAAATAGATTTTTGAATCAAAGTGTCCCATACCACTTTGAAACTTTTTAAAAGGAGCTTTAATTTTTAAACTTTAATGTCCATATAAATAAATCCTTAAAACCATTTTTAAAACATGGTCATTAATGAGAAAGATTTAGATGAATAAGTCTTTAAAAAATTTAAAAGAAGGTATTTTAGTTATAGATTCTAAACAAAAGAGAGACACTTGAATAGAAATAATTTTGGTAATAAAAACATTGTAATATCATGAGAATAAAGGAATTCATGATATACTATGTCAAATTACATTATATACACCATATAAAAGTTATTTGGTGTATAACAACGAAGAAGTCTCAATGGAATGTAAATTGAGATGAAATCTCTCATAAAGGCTGTATCCTTAGGTTAAGGATAAATCAACGACATAGTAATGTGTGAAAAATATTAATACACTAAATATTATTGGATATTTAGTGTAAAACAATCAAAGGATATTAACACATATTCTTGTAATAACAACACCAACGAATTGGATGTTTAACTCAACAAATAGTGAATGAGTTAAAATTACTCTTATAAAATTCATATCAATGAATTGAGAATTATAAATGGAGTGATTATGTGTATCAAAAGTATATCCACAGGAAGGGGAGTGGAAATTATGACATAATCAAATGAATAGTGATTCCACACATAATCTTGGGGTAAAATAGTAAATGGAGTTTGCGTAAAGCCGAATAAATGGAAATGGAAATTTCAAATTCCCTTATCGATTTGGTATCTTATGAAACATACACCCATGAAAGAAGGATCATACAATGATGATTTAAATACCCATAAATTAAAGTATAATACACAATTAATACAATTATGGGTAGTACACATACACCCCATGCAATAATTATGTGGTGAACAATTGAATTCTCACGAAATTAAAAGTGAGATAAGAAACCCCTTACTTTGTACTTTTTCCTTGGTCGACAGTAGGTTAACCTCCTGTATAATGGTGAAATAATTGTTATTGAATTATACAAGAATAATTTACTTTAATATCATATATGATCTTTTAACATTGATTTGTTAATAATATCTTAGAATTATCGTCATTTCGGGTGTTAACTGGTTCATTTTACTTTATATTCTTTGTTATGTGATCCATATTATTTATTAATGGGATGTATATTATTCATATCCAGAATGATATCAAGTCCTTTGATACTATTTTTAAATAATCAAATTATAATTATACTTGAATGGATATGATGGAGAATGAATCTCATCGCGTTCGTGGAGACGGTAGTCCGTACGTACGCACGAGCGACAATATCATTCTTTTGATATTAAAGTAATATATAATTGGATGGTATATCATATATACAGAATCATTATAATGTTATATTTATTATTTACACGAGTTACACATCATTATTATACCCATTCAAATAATAATATATTGAATAACAATTACACCACGACGTGGAGACGGTAAGCCGTACGTACGCACGTATGGTGACATGTTATTCAAAGGATGAATAGAATAGTGAATATGGTTGTACCATATTTATAATAACATCACAGTATATATATGATACTGTAGTTATTATTTTATAATGGTAATAACAATGAAAGAAGAAGTGGAAGAAGAAAGGAACTTGAAAAGGGGTGGTGAAAACTTTACCTCTTATTCGGCTTCTTCCATTTTATTTGATCAAAAGTGATCCTTAGGTTGGCTTTCTGATCAAACTAAGTCCTCTAGGTTGTAGTGAGGGAGGTTGAGAGTGTATTTGGGCAGGGTTTGGCCGAACCAAAAGGCTTTTAAGGTGTGAATAAATGAGAAGGAGGAGTGCCCTTTTATAAGAGGGGTGAGGGGCACCTTTGGAAAAGCTAGAAATATTAATTTATAATAAATTTATATTCGGTTTATAATGGATTAAAAATTGATTATTCAAAGTTTAAGGTGGGTATAGGTAGAAAACCATTCATCCAATATAATTTAGACAGGTTTGGGTCATTATATTAACCTTATCTTTAAGTATTAACTCTAAGTTAATTAGTTTCACTTTTACAATGTCTCTTTGTATTTTTATATTATATGGTTAATAAACTTACCATATACATACAAGAGACCCACAAGTGGTCCATTAATGATGAACCTATCATTATATAAGTCTCTTGTCCAAACCTTAGATTTTTAGGAATTTAATATCAATTAATAATATAATATGTTTTTTAAAAGCTCTTTTAAGTCAATTTTGACACTATTCAATAGTTGATTTTTCTGAAACACATAACAGAATGATTACTTCAAAAAAAGTTATTTAAATCAATCCTAATATGTCATATTAACCTTAAAAATTAGTTTAATTCAATAAAAGGCTCAAATTATATTTATTTGGGTATTTATAATATCAATTATTCTAATTGTTCACTATTATGGTAATTACTGCATCATCATTGTGTCATAAATATATTAACTTATTTAATGTTTAAAAATTATAAATAAAATATAATTATGTAGGAAATATTATTATATTTCTAATGAATATTTAAAATAGAATTTATCTTATGTATAACCCTATATTAAAAATGTTTTAGTAAATAAACTTTGATTTTAACTCTTTTAACTCTTCTTTGAATTAAATAATAATAAATGTCCTAATCTAATCCTAGTGGACATAAATGATAATATTTTATTCCTAAGGTTGTTTTTGGTCGAGATACACTTGTCCAATAGAATTAGAACATGTGTTAGGGTAATATTAATATCATTTTTACCCTTAATTACCATATTTACTTTTAACTGAGGTAAATAAAAGTAAAAAGTTACTATTCACCAAAAATTATTTTCATCTCATTGAACCACATTTTACTTCTTGATATTAACCGTGTCTCTCGGATTTTCGAAATTCCATTCACAGAAGTGGTAAAATTAAGTTTTATGAAAAATTCAGTTTTTTAACTGCCACTTAGTAGTTTCACTATTCACCAAAAATTGAAGTTTTTCAGAACAATGCCAAAATTTCACCCTAAGCTATAATTGATATTCCAAATTCAAAAATGATGTCTATTTTACAAAATTCTAAACATATAAGTTGAATTAATTAATTTTATAATTAATTCCCACTGTCACAACAAATAGCGTGTTTTTAAGAAACAATATATATCAAAAGATTGACAATTGTTTATGTCTGGTTTAAATGTGAAATTATGTTCAATGACCCAAATTGTATTACATGGTAAAAATATATTCTAAATATACTTTAAAACCACTCTAATTATTAATTTATCACTATTAATTATTTTTATAAAAAAAGTTGTTTTTAATTAAAATTTAGTAATTTTCACTATTCATCAAAATATGAAAGTTATCCGAAAGGTTCCGAAATTTCAGCCTAGGATAAATTCAATATTCCGAATCCAAAAATGAAGTCCATTTTGAGAAATAGAATTTATAAAATTTCAAAAAGTAGGTATTACTATTCATAACGGCTAGTTTGATTGGTTGTGGTGTGTTAGAATCTCGAAGTTGCGTATAATGCACGCCATTGCATTATTCGAAGGGAAACGTACCGTGGAAGCTTGGGGTGTTACAGGTGTTGATCCAAAACACCTTTTAAATCCATAGAGTAAGCTCTCAACATATCTTCTAGAGTTTGAATTGTCCTCTCAGACTGACCGTCTGTTTGAGGATGATAATAAATGCTAAAACTCAACTTTGTATCCAGAGTATGCTCAAGACTTCGCCAGAACATCGAGGTATATCTCGGATCCCGATCAGGTATAATAGAAAGTGGTACTCCATGAAATCTTACCACTTCCTTCACATATATCCTGGAAAGCTGACGCAGAGAGAAGTCCTCTCTAATAGTGATGAAGTGTGTTGACTTTGTAAGACGATCAACTATGACCCAGATAGCATTATTGCCTTTGTATGTTTTAGGAAGTCTACTGACAAAGTCCATAGTGATGTTTTCCCATTTCCATTCTGGTGTGGGTAATGGTTGTAACATCTCTTTAGACTTCTGTCTCTCATATTTAACTTGATGACAAACCAAGCATCGAGAGACATATTCAACAACATCTCTTTTCATGCCATCCCACCAGAATTACTCTTTCAGGTCCCTATACATCTTAGTGCTTCCTGGATGAATAGAGAATGAAGAACTACAAGCCTCATCTAGTAGATCCTTCTTTAATTCTGGGATGGGAGGAACAAAAACCCGATTCATGAACTTTATTATACCATCACAATGAAAGTTGAATTCAGGAACATTTCTCTCCTTCTTTTGTAACTCTACATTTTATTTCTATGCCTCTTTAATCTTCACATATATATATGGTTGAACATTCATTTGAGAAAGATACGATTTTTCCCTTACATTATAATTCATAGGTACATCCTTTGTAAATCCATAAATATTGGATCTTTTGTGATCTTCATCATGGATAAGCTAGCATGGTCTTGTCGACTTAATGCATTCTCCACCTTGTTTTCTTTCCCTGGGTGGTAATGAATTGAGCAGTCGTAATCGTTAATCAGCTCCAACCATCTTCTTTGGCACATATTCAGCTCCTTTTGTGTGAAAATATACTTTAAACGTTTATGATCAGTATAAATATCACACCTTTCACCATAAATATAATGTCTCCAAATCTTTAATGCAAAGATTACTGCAGCTAACTCCAAATCATGTGTTGTGTAATTTTGATCATGGATTTTCAACTGTCATGAGGCATAATCTATAACCATATAATTTGGCATAATACCACACCCCAGCCCCTTCTTGGATGTATCACTGTAGATCAAAAACCATTCTCCACTACACGGAAGTGTGAGTATAGGTGCACTGGATAACATTCTTTTCAACTCCTTGAAATTTTCTTCACATTCCTCCATCCAAAGAAACATACCTCCTTTCCGAGTCAACTTGGTGAGTGGATTAGACAATCATGAAAAATCATTCACAAAACATCAATAACATCCAGCCAAACCAAGAAAACTTCTGATCTCAGTTACTTTTGTTGGTCTCGACCATCTTTCGATATCCACTGTTTTTGCTGGATCCACAGATATCCCCTCTTTTGAGATTATGTGACCCAAAAATGAATCTTTTCGAAGCCAAAATTCACACTTGGTGATTTTGGAATAAAGCTTCTCCTTTCTCAGGGTCTTTAATATAATTCTCAAGTGATCTTCATGTTCTTCCTTTCTCTTTGAATATGCAAGAATATCGTCTATAAAGACTACCACAAACTGATCAAGATAGTCTCTAACGACTCTATTCATCATATCCATGAAGATAACAGGGGCATTAGTAAGACCAAGTGGCATCACTATAAATTCATAGGGTCTATACATTGTACGGATATCCCCCTTTGGTATATCCTCCCTTTAACCCTTAATTTATGATACCCTAAATGAAGATAAATCTTGGAAAAGTATTGAGCTCCGCGTAGTTGGTCAAATAACTCATCAATGCATGGGAGATGATATTTTTTCTTGATAGTGATCTTGTTAAGTTCTCGATAATCAATGCAGAGTCTCATTGATCCATCTTTATTCTTAAAAAATAGAACAGGTTCTCCCCCAAGTGATGCACTAGGGAGTATGAATCCTTTATCAAGATTCTCTTGGAGTTGCTTCTTCAATTCCTGCAACTCAATTGGGGCCATTCTATAAGGTGTCTTTGAAATAGGTAAAGTACCTGGTATGAGTTCAATTGAAAACCCAACTTCACGATTTGGTGGAAGACCTAGTAATTCATCCAGAAAGACCTCATCAAACTCCCGTACAATGGGAATATTCTTAATCGCGAGTTTCGCTCCAACCGTTTGAGTTAAATAACCTTCATTTAGTGGAATAAAGACCCATAAGATTGAAGAAATTTCCACTGGAATGTTATGTTCATCCTTGCATCGATAGACGATCATAGATTGATCTAGAATATGAAATGTGACTTCCCTTCTTTGGAAATTGATATGAACTCCATATAGGGAAAGCTAATCCATGCCAAGAATCACATCAAATTCCATTATAGGAAGGATCACAAGATTTGCAGGAAGCACGTTCCCAAAAACATCAATTGGAGTAGAATTATAAATTTTTGATGTGACTGTTGTGCCATTAGGGGTTGTCACAACTAACTCATCATCTAATTGGTGAGGTAATATGGTGATACCCTTAAAAAATTCATTATAAATAAAAGAGTGGGTGGATCCAGAATCAAATAAAACATTTTCTACTTTAGAGTGGATTGTATGTGTACCTCTCACCACTTCATTGTCGTACTCCACATCACAGATAGTAATTGCATGTTAATTTATTTTGTCTTTAACTTTAAGAGTTTGTTTACATCGATCATCATCATCAACCCTTGGATTTGGGAATTGATTGGCATAATGTCCCATCTCCTTGCACTTTAAGCATTGAAGTGTAGTAGGTTAATTCTGTGTATCCCTTCCTTTGTTTGCATCATCAGACATTTTCTTCCCAATATTTCAACATTCAATTTCCTGATGACCTTCTTTTCCACACTTATAACATTTTCGTGTCCCCTTAAGAAAATTTTCTCCATGTTTCTTTCCACATATTGAGTATAAGGGAAAACTCATCTTCTTTTCAGTGTGCTCTTTAGATTTTCCTTTGAAGTCCATTTTCCTCTTCTTATCAAACGCTTAAGGCTGATGGGTTACTCCAATCTCCATCTCAACATTGAGAGCACATCGAATGATTTCCTTGTAGCTATTGAAGTCCCTTATGGATAACGCCCTTTGATGACTTGGTTTTAAGCCACTAAAGAATCGAACGATCTTACTCTCAGGTTGGATAATAATACCAGAAGCGTACCTTGCAAGTCTTGTAAAATTTGATTTGTAGGTACCAACAAATTCATCATCCTTTTTCTTTAGTTCAAGACACTACTTCTCCATCTTTGTTTGAAGAATACGAGGGAAGTACTTATTGAAAAATATGTTCTTGAACTCGTCCCATTCCATGGAATCAATTTCATCTCTTTTCCTCATATTCTTGATAAGATTCCAACATTGATCAGTATCTCCTTCCAAAAGATACACTGCTAAGATGACTTTATCATGTTTAGAACATTGAAGAACTGAAAATATCTTTTCAGTGGTACTGATCCATTTTTTAGCCAATAATGGATCAGAAGATCCGCTGAATGAAGGTGGACGCTTCCTCATGAAGGATTCAACAGAATGTTGCCCCTTCCTTTTCTTGTTTGGAAGTCCTGCATGATTCATATCTTGAGAAAGTTGTGTGAGCATGGCTACAAGATTTTTCATTCCAGATCCCAAACGTTTGGTTGCTCAGGGAGACAATAATTGCATTTCCCATCACATTCCACATTAACATAATTCCTTTAGGTTCCATCCATTGACTAAAAACAAGAAGAATAGTGTGAGAAACACTAATTATAAGTGGAAAACCACATAATCATGAATAAAATTTTACACTTAAGGTCTTATCATAGGTTATTCCTAGCCATTTCTAAAACACTAAGATTGTGTTCTATGCTTAGACATATCCTTAGGTTTCTTACTAAGGCCTTTACATCCTATTTTCCAAAGTTTAACTATACCTTTCCTCTGATACCAACTATAACGACCCATACTTTACATACATTGTTAATACTTATAAATTGAAGCATACTTATTACAACATATAACAAAACCCTGAAAGGACCGTATAGATATATTGTCTTTGGAAACTGGTAAACAAAAAACAACTGGTTCATAAAGCATCTACACTGTCTCCCATTTATTTCATCATATGTAGAGTCCCTTTTGGCATATCCTACTTAATAACCTTCTTCCTGACCTGGGGAATGAAAACATTCAAAAGGGTGAGCTCAAATTCTCAGTAAGGGTAGACCAAAGAAATATCAATCACATCATATTCATAAGAACATAACATTTTGGAAATCTTAACCTGCAAAAGAGATCATAATTTCATAACATGGGATAAATCATAGTAGTGAATTGTAATCCCAATAATCATAAATTAAAACATGAAACTTTGTGGCATACAAAAATAATCATAGAGAATCATTTCTTAGTAGTCAAGACTCATTTTCAAGACTATCTTAGCGGACAAAGTCCATTTCTGAACTGAGTTCACTCCTCGTTTCAGTCCTGTTTCACTGAACCGATTTGACCTGCCATTCCAGCCATGTATATATCATGAGATATGAATATTTACCCAATTCATTGGAGGGAGATATAGGTCCCCCCCATCTCATAATGAAACCATTATTATGTGTGCCACAAAATCATAAATCATACATCATATCATAACCCATGTAATAAAAATGGGATTCGTAAACATCATGACATTATAAAACAATTCATATAAGATAAAGGAATTCATAAAAATAATACCATCACAACATAATAAAATCAATGTAATAATAGGAATATAAACATAACCCTATATTATCTCAGATGGAAAATAATTTTGATAAAACACTTGAACTCCATTCTTGAGGAAAATACCCTTTCTACTTCAAAAACATTTTTCTTTTCTTAACAAGTCATACAATTTTAAACTAAAAGAAGTTGATTAAAAATAAAATTGAAAACTTGTAACGGAAGATTCGTGGAAATAATGATTTAAAAATCCATTCTTACCGTATAAGTTAAAAAACATTCTTCTCATACTTTTTTCGGAAAAGTCAAAAAGTACCTCATACGAAAAACGACAAAAGATTCCTTTCATATCTTTTACTAAATACACACCTAAGGGTAAAATTGGATTTAAACAGTTGTAGGTGGATGGAAATAATATTACATATTGATGAAACAAGGATTTGGATGATAAAATACACCCCAGTAAATACCAAAGTATAAGCAATCTCGGATAAAAAGGAGATTGTGATATTTTCCCTTACCCTAGGTATGATTTTTTTCATAAGTGTCTGAAACTCTTGTATAATGATTTAAATAATGTCATTGACTTATTACATAATCATACTCATTGTTATGATATCATATATGGCCATATTCATAGCTTCTATTTAGTAATATTTCATTGCTACTAGTTATTCGAGTGTTTATTACTTTTTGTTCTTATGCGTGTTTTCTCGAATAAATACTTATTGTTATCTTTAGGTTATAGATACCTCATTTACAGAATGGTATTATTGTAATATATATCATATTAATTCATTAAATTCATTTATATAATCATTATACAATGAAGATCATGTAGAACGAGTCGCATCACATCGTGGAGATTGTATTCCGTACGTACGCACGAGCGATGATATCATTCCCATGATCGTGGAATTGTATTGGAGTGTATTAATACTATTTAAGAATCAATATCACTTTACAATAATCATATATAGTTATTATTTACACATTATACCCATCCAAGTAAGGTGGTGGTGGAAAATAGATTACACCACAGCGTGGAGACGGTATTCCGTACGTACGCACGCGCGGTGATTTCGTTTTCCGTAGGATGGATAGATGGTGAAATAGGGTTGTTTAATACTTATAATAACATAAAAGTATATGAGTGATACTAATCATATTAATTCATAATGAAACAACTAAAGAAGAAGAAGTGGAAGAAGAAATAAAGATGAAAGAATCGGTAACATACATTACCTCTTCTTTGAAGCGCCTCTTTGAGACCTCCTCTTAGGGAACTAAAATTGGTCTTTGAAGAAGACCAGAACCTCTAGGATGTTTCTAGGGAAGTGGATAAGAAAAGTTGGAAGGGTTTGGCCGAGATTGAAGGCTCAAAGTGATGTGAGGAAGAGAGGGAGGAGGTTCCCTTTTATAAGGGAGGAGAGGGGCACCTTTGGAAAAAACTAAAAATATTATTTTATTATAAAGTCATATTCGGTTTTTAATAGCTCAAAATTGATTTATTTCGAAGATAATGTGGTGATGGGTCTAATTACTCTCATAAATTAGAATTCAGACAAGTTTAGGAATTTATTTTAACATTATCATTTTGATTTAACTTTAAGTTAGATAATTTAACCTTTACCGTGTCTTCTTTTTTTCTTAAACTATAAGGATAATAAACATACTATAACAAGCCAAACGAACCCCATGTTGTTTATTATTAATATATATAACCTTATCTATGTCATTTTTCCAATACTTATATTTTTAGGAATAAAATAACAATTAATTATATAATATTTTTTTATAAACAATTTTATGTCAATTTTAACACTATTTGGTAATTGATTTTTGTGAAAATCATAAAAGATATATTAGTTCGAAAAAAGTTAATTAAATCTATAATAACATGTCATATTGAGATATAAAATTATTTTAATTCTTAAAAAGTCTCGAATTACATTTATTTGGGTTTTTATAACATCAATTATGTTAATATTTGATTAATAAGATAATTACTGCATCATCATTATGTCATAAATAAATTAGATTATTTAATGTCTAAAAATTATAAATAAAATACCATTATGTAGGAAATCTTTTTCTATTTCTAAATAATATTTATAGTAGAATTTATCTTATGTATAACCCTATATTAAAAATGATTAAGTTATTAAACTTTGATTTTATCTATTTTAACCCTTCTTTAAATAAATTAATATTAAATGTCCTTATCTAATCCATGTGGGCCTAAATGATCATATTTCATTCCTAAGGTTATTTTGGTCGAATTACATGTATCCAATAGAATTAGGACATGTGTTAGGGTAATAATATTATCATTTTTACCTTTAGTTACCCTATTTACTTTGAACATTGGTAAAAAAAAGTAAAAAGTTACTATTTACCAAAAATTATTTTCATCTCATTGAACCACATTTTTTTCCTTTATATTAACAATGTATCTCAGATTTTCTAAATTCGACTAATAAAAGTGGTAAAATTAGGATTTATGTGAATTTGGAAATTCTCCTAGGAGGTGGGTAAAAGACAGTGAAAATTCCAATAAAATTTTTATATATCTAAAATTATTATAAAATGACTCCAATGAATTGAATTGAACTTATATAAGTATTATGTATCAATTTTGACCATAAATATATTTAAATAAAATAAATAATTATTTAAATAAAAAGTCGGTTTTTAAATAGTAACCCAGTGTTTTCACTTTTCATCATAAAATCAATGTTTTCAGAAAAATACCAAAATTTTACCGTAGGCTAATTTTGATATTCCGAATCCAAAAATGAAGTCCGTTTTGAAAAATAAAAATTCCAAAATTTTAAAAAGTGGGTATTACTATTCATAATGGCTAGTTTTAATAATATTTTAATAGCATATCGTTGTTTATTGAAACTCGGTATTGCGTACGACGAAAGCTATCGAGGAAGGTCGTGATTGTGCATAAATAAAGCCAAGATAGTGTTGTGTGTAGTGAGAGATTCCTTTGATGATTTATATAACATATTATCAAAATATTTCTCATAAAAGTCTCGGGTGTTACACATAACTACCATCCAAGTTAACTTGGTTAGATGATTATAATGATTTGAGAAATTATCCACAATCCATTGGTCATATAGAGATAATAAAAGAATGATATGGGTCTCAATCACAATGGTGGGTATAATAAAACATTCAATAGGCTCCATGTTTGCTGGATCTATTGATATACCATCTCTTGAGATTAGATGAGCAAAAAATGAATCATTTTTTCACCAATATTCTAACTTTATAAAATTTGCATATATATTATCTTTCATTAGGGTCATTATTGCAATTGTCAAGTGATCTTAATGTTGTTCCTTGGGTTTTCAATGGATAAATATATCATCTATATGGAGTACCAAAATCTCCTCAAGCTAATCTATAAAGACTATTAATTAAATACATGAAGTTAGTAGAGGGATTTGTTAGACAAAAAGTCATTACTATATATTCATATTGTTCATACCTAGTACGAAATGTCTTCTTGGGTATATGCACTTTCACAAACATCAATTGATGATATAAAGAATGAAGGTTAATCTTATAAAATTATTGATCTCCACGCATTTGGTAAAACAAGTCATTAATACGGGGGAGAGGATACTTATTCTTGATCATGATCATGTTCAACTCCCGAAAATCAATGCAGAGTCATATTGATCCATTTTTCTTTCACACAAAAGGACTGGTGCACCCCAAGGTGACAAACTTCTATGAATTAGTCCCTTATCAATGTATTCTGGGAGTTGATTCTTTAATTTTTTTAAATCAATTTGATCCATTCTATACAGATACATTGAAATTATTGTTGGCATGGTATAATTTATATTGAGAACTTAACTTAATGATTCAATGGAGGACTAAGAAAATATTTCAAAAAGACATCCACAACATCCTAAAAAATAGAAGTATAATCTATTTCAATTTTCTCCCTAACTATTTGAGATAAACCTCCCTTTTAAAAAGGATATAATACCAATATACTGGATGTAATATTCATTGTAAGTTGATACCTATCATCACATTAATATATGATCATAGGAGGGTTTGAAATTTCAAAAGTAGTATCCCTTCCTTGAAAACTGTTGTAGTCTATATACAGAGAAAGCTAATCCATGCCTAACATGATATCAAAGTAAAATAGAGGAAGAATGACATGATTTGCAGGAAGCACATTCCCACAAATTTCAACTAGAGAGGAATTAATACTTGAGATGAAATAATTATTACATTAGGTGTTCTCACTTCTAATTACACATCTAATTATATTGGTGGAATCATAAGACTCGTATAAAGATTATTAGACATTAAAGAGTGGGTAGATCAAAAATCAAATATTCCATTTGCAGTTCTATAGTGGATTTTAATTGTACTTTCAATCATAAAGATTATTCACCCATTATCAGAAATAATTATTGCATGAGATTTCCCTCGGTCCCTCAGCTTAAGAGGTTGTGGATGTCTATCATCATCACTTTCCCTTGGGTTTGGGAAGTGTATAGAATAATGCCCTTTCTCCTTACACATGTATCACTAAATCATGGGACGTTTATTTTGTGTCTATTTTCCCCATTCTCAACGTTATATAACTTATTCCCATCAATTCAGCATAAAAATACTAGATGTAATTCCCTTTTGTACTTCAAATATTTACGGATTCCATTAATTCAATTTCTTCCATGATACTTCTCACACATAGAGTATAAGGGGAATCACATATTCTTCTCTTTATAGTTTTTAGATTATATTTTAAACTCTATCATCCTCTTCTTTTCAAATCCACGACATTAATACATGATTATAAACTCCATTTCAACCATTATTTCACGACACACAATCTCTACATAGATAAAAATGTATCTTGTGGACTAATACCATATAAGAATTGGATTTAATCAACCAAATAACCTATTAACAATACTTTTGGGTTGGATTATAAATACTAAAGTGTACCTCACATGTCTCATATAATTATTCTTATAGGTACCAACGGATTCTTCATCACATTGCTTAAACTTAACGAACGCTTTCTCCATATTGGAATAGTGAATTATAGGAAAGATATTTTTGAAAAATAAGTTTTTGAACTCATATAAATCCCCGGATTCAATATAATCTTGATGTCTCATATTATTGTTTAGAGTCCACCAATGGTCTACTTTGACTTATAATTGATATACATATAGAATGAATTTATCATTCTCTAAACACTCAATAATGGAAAATATATTTTCAGAAGTACAGATCATTTTTTCATCAACAAGAGGATCATAATAACCTCTAAAATATGGTGGAATCTTCCTCATTAATGAATCAATAGGAGGTTGTTCCCATGTTTTCTCATTTGGAATTTCAAAATGATTCATATATTGAGAAAGATGTGTGATCACACAAAATTGGTTTCTCATTCTAGATATCATATAACTAGGTTCCCTAGGAAATAATTAGATTCATGGTACATGAGTATCACCATTAACATAATTCTTCCGGGTTCCAACCATTGACTAAAACCAAAATGCATAGAGTAAAAAATATTTATTTGAGTAAAAAATCACATAATCATGAAACGTCACATATAGGATACATAAATTATGAATCCTTTATAAACTATGACACCATATGTTTATCCTAGGTTATTAAAATGATAATTATTTTTAATATTTCATGATGGTTTGTGAAGAGTTTTTTTAATTTCCAAAGAATATCCCTCGGGAGTTCAAAACTAGGTGTGCAGCAAGGCATGTTGTCATGAACCAGATTACCCCTTTTTAGGTCTGAATCATTTTTCAGAGTTATTACCCCTAGGTACATTTGTTAAAAATCCATATCCACTTGTACTATCATGGGAGGGATTTATTTCTTGGATACAACTCACTCTATCCTTCCACAAAATTTTTTTAGATTTTCTTATACTTTTATATATTCTTAAACATATCATTAGACATGTTCTTAGGTTTCATGCTAATGATTGATCATCCTAGCATACAATGTTTATCTAAAACTATGAAATGATACTAAATATATCAATCCTCACATTTCATACATTATCTTTGCAAAACATTTTTGTAATACTTAAAACATTATAAATATAGACACTTAAATAATTTACTAGACTAGAGCATTTAGAAACAAGGAAATTTTAATACTAGTACATATGTGAGAAACATTATCTCATTGTAGGTTATTTTTGAATATAACCCTTCTTAGACACATCAATCATAATACATATATTCATATCCTAAGGAAGGAAACAAAAAATGGGTTATCTTAAATGCTCAGTATGGGTAAAAATGAGGGATATGTAAGCATAATCATGTGTATAAGAAAATGAGAGTATGATCAGGAACATAAAAGATCATACCCTCTATATCAAAGTTCATATACTTGAATCAAGAAATAAATCATGGTAGTTCACAATACATAAATCATAAGTAAATAAATACCATAATACATGGAAGCATAACATAGGAATAAAACATGGAACTGTGGTAGAGACATTATCATATATAATATTATTTCCATAGTAGCCAAGTCATCACTTTCAAGACCATTATTTTAGTATGGTTTCACTACCCATTCCATCTTGGTAGTCATGGTTAAATCAAATGGATACCATAGTATCATGAGTTCACTCCTCATACCATATTGTTAGTTATGGTTTACTCCCATGGCCTATTTTGTACTAATCATTCATTCCCATGACCATATTATTCTATCTCATGAGATAAAAATCTTTACAAAATCCATCAGAGGGAGATATAGGTCCCACTCCTATAATATTTCAATCGTACATACATGTTCAACAAGAACATAAATAATCATACCATAAACCATGAAATTAAGTGGTCATTATATATAGGTAATCATATCATAACCAGTTAAAAAAATATAGCACTAGTACAAAACTTATTTTTAACATCACCTTTTTAACATTGTTTTTTAGAAATGACGTCAAAATCTATTAATGTTGATTTTTATCTTCAGTTATTGTGTAACTGATGTGGAAATATATTTTTGCTGATTTTTAACATATGTTATATAAGAAGCAACATGAAAAATATATTTTTCACTTTTGTTATTTAATAACTGCCGTTAAAATAATTTCTCATATTATTTATTTGAAAAATGTTGGGAATAATGTTTGCAATCCTATGGACCATTTTCCAATAGCTGGTTTGAGAGGTCGTGGTGCTCAAATAGATTTATAGATCAAATTTTATGGCCATAATATGTGGATCATCCATAAATGATGTCTTATCGAAGGCCATATTTAGATGGCCATAACCTTTGATCTGTTACTCTATTTTATATTTGTGACCTATCAAATTTAATCTTGAGAAATGAAATGTGTGTTAATAAACATTTTCCAGGATAGTTATTTGAAAACTGACATAAAAAATTCCTTGTAATTTCGGTTATATAATAACCAACATGAGAAATTGATTTTCCCATTGATTATTTAGAAACAACGTGAAAAAGTCATAAAAATGGATTATTTAGAGTCACTTCTTATATAACCCACATGAAAAATTGGTGAAAATTTTAATATTATTTCTCAATGGTTTTCATAAAACCAATGTGCATGAAAATTGAAATAGTCTGACAATTTAGAATTTCCATTTTTTTACCGTACAACATCTAAAATTTCAATTACCCCCTAAATGTTTTATACTGAATTTTATTTTACCATCCCAATTATATGGTTACATTTTACAAAAATCATAGTACAATGAACTATTCTTTCAACCATCATCATTCTATCAACTCAACCCATTTAATATTCAATTTGAATCCACTATTTCTTCTTTATGCGATATTTTCAAGGTAATTGTAATTTCTTTTCAATGATTTATGTTTTTTATGATCTGTTTTCAAAATTGATACACAATTTAATGATTATTAATTTATTATAATGATGAATAATGCTTTTTATAATGGAAAAACTACCAATCCTCATTAAAATTCAATATTTCTTTCTTATACAATGCTTTGGTTGGATCATTCGATCATTCCTTGGGAAAAATTATATCAAGATTCTAATTGTCTTAACATTTGATCTGTAACTCCATAGGAGCTCTACATCCTTTCAAATCAAAACTCAGAAAATTATTTACAAAATTATAAACACTTTTTTATGTTGGTTTCTTTAAAAACCAGAGCCAAAATGACTTTTTATGTTGTGGTTTTAAGAACTAATGTGAAAAATAGGTTTTTACACTGTTTGATTGTAAAAGGATGGTCTTTCAAGTCAATATTAAAAAAATAATGTCAAAAATCATAAAAAAACATTTTTAACATCAGTTATTTGATAAATGATGTTAAAAATAAAATTTATTACGCCAATCGCAATGAAATAGTCTCAAAACAGATGTTAAAAACAAAAAAACGATGTAAAAAAGTGTTTTTGTACTAGTGGTGGTTTCATAATCATTTCACTATAAACATATCATGTGAACAAAAATAAGTTTTAAAGGCACATATCCCATGAATGAGAAATGGGTTTCATCAAAATATTTCTATAAAAAGTACTCCATTATGAGGAAGTATATAAATAGAAACATTACATAACTTTACCATAAAGGCTTGAGTAACAACATTGGATTTTTTCTTAGACTGGAAGAAATTTTGAAAAATATTTTAAATATATTTCTTGAAGGAGATATCCTTTCTGCATTCATTTTTTTTAAACATAACACATTTCTCAAAAAAACTCCGTATGAAAATAGCTTTGAAAACTCATTAAAGAAGCATTAATAGCCATAAAAATATATTCAAAATCATTTTCTTTAAATAGATTCAGTTATAATCTGATTTTTTTTAGAAAATGGTTTTTGAATAAAATAGATTTCTGAACAGAGAGAGGGATTGTAAGATTTTTCATAAAAAATAATATTAACTACCAAAGAGGTGAAAAATGGTACTAATAAATGGATATTTCAGGAATATGTAAAGGATATGGAAATTAATAATAATTATCAAGGGATTGATCATAATATTTCGTTAAAGGAATCATAAACATAAACAATCTTTAAATATAGTGTGATTTCTTTGACAAACTCTTATAACTTTGTAACTTTGGATCATAATATCCATGGGAGAAAAATAAATTACATGTAACATAAAATATAAATAAAATATTTAAATTCAATATATAACATGTAAAATTGGATTGTGTACACCTTGGAAAATAATTTATGTTCATAAAAAATACGAGTCTCAAGGAAGGAAAATTGAGAAAAAAAATATTTTTCAGATTTGGTAACTATTGAAACTTAAAACGCCTTAAAGAAAGACCATAAAATAGATATGTGAATATCCATAAAAATAATTATATGATACATAAAATAAAATCTTGGTTAGTATACAGTACACACAAAATGAAAGTGTGGCGAACATAGCATATATCTCATGGAAATAAAAAATGAGATGAAATCTCTTAAACTTGTGTCTTGACTATCATCATACTCATTAAATGCACATCTATAATATATATAAATTTATTATAAATCTTTTACAAAATAAAATTTTTATATCTAGTACCATATATGTTATTACTATAACCTTATATCAATCACTTGTTATCAATGCAATTTTAAGGTTTCATGACAGGTAATATTCGCTTATTCATCACACATGTATTAATTTGTTATATCTTTAGTCATTATTATTATATCATGGTTAATTAATTTAAAATGTGATATAAATATAATTTATATTTATTATATGTTTATTATAATAATATATATAATATATAATTACAAAATAGAATTCCCTATCCAGGGAGACGGTAAGTCTTACGTATGCATGAACATTGTTTCTATTTTTATTGTCATATTTAAAGAAATAAATAAAATAAAATATACATATAGAAGAATATAATATCATTACAGTATAATTATAATTTTATATATGTCATATATATTTACCAAACCCATCCTAAATAAATTATATATTATGGGTGAATGAATCAGATCACATTGAGGGGACAATAGTGCACATTTCCTCAAACGAAATCATCTTATTTACACCAAATGGAGAGTAAAAAAAATATTGTTAAAGGAATAATTAATATTAAATTCATAATATATTTAATATTATATATATAAATATATTTTACATCATAATATCCACCATGAGAGGTGGTAGGGGAAATTAAATAATCATTATTTTTTGCGGAAGTTCACTATACACGTAAATAAAATATTTGATACCCATTAGATGGAGTTGCGTATATGTGTAAATTGCAGAATTAAAAGGAAAAATATAAGAATATTTTTTATGATATTTTTGTTATACATTCATGGAATAAAAGGAGTGGATGGGTGGATAAGGAAAATAAAATAAAGGAGACTGAGATAAGGTGTTACCTTTTAATCAAGTAACTCTTCTTGATTAGTTCCAAAAGCCATCCATGGAAGAATTTATGCCAAAATAGATTCTCCATGGAGGAATTTATGGATTTTGGGAATCGTATTGGGTAGATATTATCCAATATTAAGTGTTTTTATAGGTTTGAATAAGAGTAATAGGTGGTCTCATTATTATAAGGAAGGGAAATGAATCAATTGGTATTTTTGAAAACAAGATTGGTGTACCCATGATTTTACCTAAAAAAGAACATAAAAACACAGTTAATTATGGAAGGTTCATGGATGAATAGAGTCCATATAATGGTTTTGTTACAATTATATATGTCTTTTGGGGTCTTATATATACAGTTTAGTTCTTCGGTAAGTCTAATTT
This sequence comes from Viscum album, assembly GCA_963277665.1. NCBI lineage: Eukaryota > Viridiplantae > Streptophyta > Magnoliopsida > Santalales > Viscaceae > Viscum > Viscum album. The sequence goes on from OY728157.1 coordinate 41,936,506, forward strand.
TACCGTAATCGATGTAATTAATTATAATTACTTTCACTAATTTCATTGGTCAAAAACTAAGTTGATCTTTTTAAAAATAATAAAATATTATTCCAAATATATAATAAATTTTAAAAACACCAATCAGAGAAGTGGAATAAATTAATATTAAATTGATCCTTGTATTTTGGTTGAAAATTTGTGGTTTTAAAGTACAAATTTTCAAATGTTTTCAATGTATTTATATCCAATTTCAATATTAAATATGTTAAAATTACCCAAATTGTATTAATTTATAGAAATATAATCTAATTAAAATTTTAAGAAAAATTAAAATATAATTTAACATTATAAATATATTAGATGAAAAATCAGTTCTTGACTTTAAATCTGATATTTTTCATTAATCATCAGAAAATGATGTTTATCAAAGAAATCCCAAAAACCCACCCTAAGATAATATCAATAATAAAAATTAAAAAATTAATTTCATTATATAAAATTATATTTTTAAATATTTCTTAAAATATTTTCATTACATTTCACAGATCGACATTAATAGGAGTTCTTTCGAGAAAATGATATTATTCAACATAAATAGACTTTACCAAAAATCATATAATTCATTGTCAGCATATTTTATTTATATAAAAAATAATAAATAATAATAATAAATAATTGAAAAATAGATATTAATTTTCATAATTTTATGTCTAATGGATAGGTTATAATTCTCTAATTTAATTAGTTAAAATAATAATATAATGTTTTATAGAAACATCAATGTTGCATGTGACGTATGCCAGGTTATGGTTACTTGTCATGTAAACCAAATTGATGTTCTATATAACATAATCCATGTAATTGTTTCATGTAATGTACACATTTTCTGTTCCAAGTGAAAGTAATTTTTTACTTAGTGCATTACAATACATAAATGAAATTCTAATTTATTGGAAAAAATATGCCTAAAAACTCGAGTTGTTATAGGTCTTGGGTAACCCCAAAAACAACATCCATTGTTACATACTCCCACATCCACATAGGAAATGAGAGTAGATGTAACAACCCACCTGGATTATGGTTATTGAACATTTCCCTTTGACTAGTAATTCATCGGGGGATGAAATTAGAAATGAATCTTTTCATCCATAGGCACTAGAACTTATTCCTCGTTTCTTGATACATCTTTGTTATAACAAGATGTATAGACCATAATGGGGTATGGTAAGCCATAATCAGATCCTCCATGATTGATTCATGGACTACCAATCTTCTATATACTATTCTTACGTCATCATCATCCATCAACCATCTAGGTATTGAGTCCCCATCATCTAGTTTTTTCCTCAATAAAACACACTCTAAGTCAAGATTCTATTAATCCTTTACCTGTTCCACATGTAAAGATGTGACTACAAAGGGTGTACTAGTCAGATAACCATGTTCCCTTATGGAATCCATCCTTTAATCATCCAATATCTCATGAAACGCCAATGATCCTATGAGTTCCCTTCACAAAGACCTTTCTCAGCTTATATATTATGGATAATATAATCCATAAAACCATTACCCTTCTTAGGTGGACATGATATCTCAATGTCGAATATATATCGACTCTTAACCTATCGCATTTGTATTAGGATTAGGTACCTCATTGTGAAGATATATTGAAACATATTTTTTTCATGTAACTAAAAAATATATCACTGAAGATATAGAATCTACAACATTTTAGAGAGTGTACCAGATCATCTAGTTCAATATCATGTGTTGGGTAGTTCTTCTCAATGGTTCATAGAGGATACGACCAATATGCTATTATCTTCTCTTTTTACATAGCCACCTATCACATAAATATTCCTAATGCATCACTAAGAACTACATAACTAATCCAAGGTTAAGGGAGTGTGAATATTATATCAATCATTATCTTTATATTTAGATCAAGGAAATATTATTCACACTTTTATGACCAATGAAACATACTCCAGTCATTGATGGTTCTATCATGGTTTCCAATAGTCTGTAGAAGTCATGGATAAATTTTTGGCGACATCCTACTAAACCAAAAAAATCTATTAATCTCCAAAACAATCTAAGGACATGTACATGAAATTATTTTTTATAATTTATATAGAACTATAGATATAATGGTCTCTGAAAACACATGTCACTAGAACATCACCTCTAGAATATAGAGGTACCACTTTCACAACTTGGCGTAAAGCCATTATGATCAAATCATAATTAAGACTATAAATAGGTGCTTATGATGTTTCTCTAGTGTTGAATATTAGGTGATAATTTTGTTGATGATCACTATGATGACTAAGACTATGAATGGATAGATATTATGGTTCATGAGATCCATGAACACTACCAACATGTTCATTAGATTGAATGATATTACCAAGAAATCATATAGTTCACAACTTCTATAAAACACTATATTTTTTGGTCCTCTTCTCTAACTCACTACTGGTGACACATCAATCAGAGATCAATATTGGTGAACCACTTGGATCCACATAGATTATCAAAATGATCATAAATACATGGAAATAGATATCAGTACTTCATCATACCTCTTGTAATTTTTGAAAATCAGCATGCACTTGTATACTGTTGTTTGTCTTCTTACCGAACTAAACAAGTGAATCCAATGGTGATTTACAAAGCCTTATGAATCCTTTAGCATCCAAGTCATCTTGATGAACATTGAGAGACATCATCTCAGCTGTGACCATATAATATGGAATATTTAAATAGTTATTCTCCTAATATGAACTCCATCATATATTGATAGTTATTCCTATAGAGTCCGTATATGGTGAAAGATTATAAAAATGGATTCATCCCATTCCTCAGAATTCTATTTCCTATAGTGATTTGGATGGATGGAGAATGATGGATTTAAAAATCAAGGAACATTCCACCATTGTTTTGAACTTCTATGCTCATGATATCCTTTAAGTGAATTAATTTTGTTTTTTGTACGTACTACATAAACCACAATGTAATTGTGGGAGTATTTTCTAGTATAGTCTCCCACACATCTATGATAAATTAGAAATTTACTCCCTTTATTAAGTATTATGACTTACTTCCCCTATAGTTATATATGACTATGTCATGTCGACATATTCTATAACATGAATGGAATAACTTGAAAATGAAACAGTCAACAAGATAATCCCTAAAAAGTCTATGGGATCACAGTTATTTCATCCATGACTCAATGGGATCCCATAATGTTCTATTATAATTCTACTAGTATCCAAGGGTAAACCACTCCTAGAAATAAAATTTTTCTACATAACTTCTTGTTAGTCATATTCATTATATTTATAATGACACAATAGCATTCTTTGTTTGACTAATTAATTCAAATAAAAATGCATCACAATAGAATGAAACAAAGATATGTCACACAAAGATAAACTACTCTAAATATATTGTATAAATCAAGGAATTTAATTAATGAACTAATTTGCATCACATAAACAAGTATATATATTTCATGTGACTCTATGTGCCTAATCATGAAGAATACATGCTTCTAAAATACCATATAACGCATATGCGAAACATGTGCATCACCTAAGGTTAATTTAATCAATAAAAATAGTGAAACGAAAACTCACCAAGATGGGAGGGAGCGGAGGCGACTACATAGGAGACTACAGTGATGACCTAGATCCGATGAAGAAAAGCACTTCTCCCTCTCACGATCAGAGGTGGGAGTGCTGCGTCCGCTTGATAAATGTTTCCCTCATCTTGGATCAGATATTCCTGTCCCAAGGATCCATCTCTCCCCGAAGGTCCCAGATCTGTTTCAAGAGCCACCACAGGTTCCTCTTCCCCCAGTTTAGATGAACCGTGCTGTGAATTTATGCAAGCTAACCCTAGTTTCACGGTTTCATCTGCAATGCCCTTCTGTTGATGAATTCAAGAGATTTGTCTCAGAAACTTTGTAGATATAGGAGTGCACAGTTGTATGTCTTCTTGATCAGAAGCATATCATGGTTCATTTTTGGCTTAGAGGCAGAGTTGATTTGGCCTGGTCTCGAGCTCCCCGAAGATGCCATGGTTTTACCTTCTTTATGTTTTGTTGGAGCTTCTATTTAAACATGCTACAAGATCCTACAACAATTGCAACATGGGTGAGTTTTCCTGGCATACCTCTATCCTTCCAAAATACATTGATTTTATGCGCGATCGGCAATATGATCTGGTGTTACCTTAGTTCTGATCATTGGACCGAGACTGTGTGTCACTATATTTTTCCCCGAATCTACGTAGAGGTCGATGTCTCAAGGCCATCGGTGGACTATGTCTGGATCACAAATAGCAAGGAGTTCCGCTGAAGTCAGGGGGTTGCTATTGAGTCGTGGATGCGCTATTGCATATCGTGATCCATATTTGGTCATCTAGATCGGGTTTGTCTCAATGGAAAGAAGATTGGTACTTCAAATATGGTTGAAAGGAGAAGCTCTGATGGTGGTTTGGCTATTGGCATGGACCTAGTAATAGAAAAGTCCAATTCTGGTGATATTGTGATAGTGCAAAGGAGTGTGAATAAAGGCATGGGTGGACATGTGGAGTGTGGTGGAATTGCGATTTCTACTGGGCATGATGATCAGGTGAGAATCCCCTGCCTTGGAAAGGCATTGCTGGGCAATGGTTCGGAGCATGAGGTGCGGTAATCCATTCATGCAGAGGTGTGCACGCGTGACTGTGTAGTGAAAGAGGTGCGAGAGTTACTCAATTCATCAGTGCAATAGGTCTTTGAGCGGATAAAATGTGGTCATGGAGATTAGAACCTACCGGTGTTGGAGGGTTCTGGTGGATCGGGTGGTAGCCTAAATAGAGAAGGAGGAGTGGCTCCTATACAGTTTATATATGTCCTCTCAGGTAATAATTTAGCGGTCATGGAGCAGGAGGAGTCACCCTCTATGATTGTTGATTCATATGTGATTGAAGCCTTGAATCTGCATATTGGTTCCAATTCTATGGATAAGGCTCCAGTTGATGTCTTGATGGGGACTTTTGAGGACCTTGGAAACGAGGTGAGGCCACAATTTGTAGCTCTGATTGATCATAATAGGCTCTATCCAATGACTGGAGGTCAGTCTCTGACAAAATCATAATGTACATTGGTGAGGCAAGATGTTGGGTACGCAGGTTTCATCCCAGTAAATCTCCCGGGTAAATGGGGAAATGTATCTGACAGTGACAAAGAGAATTACTGAGGGTCTACAAGACCTTCATATAGTGATATCGTTCAAGGTGGCCAATAGAAGTTGTCTGGATGTGAAGGCGTAGTGACTGCTCCATCAAAGAGGAGGCCACGAAAAGATTACTCTTACTAACCGAAGCCGGTATCCACCAGGTCCTCATTCAAGAAAGAAAAAAGGGGATACTCTTGATTCTAAAAAGATTCATGTGAGCAAGAAAGAAATTAAGGAGCAACTCTCTATGGATAAATTGGAGATCAGATGGATGAATTCCAAGGTTCTAAATTCATATGATATGATCTCTGAATGGGAATTGGTTACTACGAGGAATGATCCTTATTATGGATGTGGCATGGATTATGACTACTATGATATGTAGTTGATCTTCTCTGTTTGGTACTGATAGCTGGATGTGGATGCACGGTATTCATGTACTCTTTATCTTTTCCCTTGTAATTTTCATTTATTCTAATAAAGGGTCAGAGGCATCCCTCTGATTAAGAATTCTGGTTAAACGTAAACTCACTACATTATAAAAACTCAGAGGTCCGCTATACAGTGTTAGAAAGGCACTAACATAGTTCCCCTTCCCAAGTCTCAATGATCCTGTCTTTTATCTCTCATGTCCCATCATAAGAATAAAATAAGAAAAATTCAGAAACTCTTAACCCTTTAATACAATTCTATAACATACAGACCAAAACCATAGTGTTTGAGACGTAATGTCACATGACCTCATGTGCACCTCATCATACTCAAGTGGATTCCAATTAGCAACTAAGTTATCAAGCTTAATTAAGGAGACTATCCACTGTTTATCATGATATTGAGTAGGATAATAAAAAATAATAGTAGGATATCGAATAAATAATCATATTAAATATTATAAATTACTTTGGGAACATGGTATATAAATAGGATCACCCAAAGTGTAAAGTTGTGAAGAATAATGAATGAAGATAATAAATAAATGAATTGTGGGGTCCTTTGCTGTATATCATGATTTAAATCATCAACATGCTTCACATATAGGGCCCAAACCCATTACTGGTTCTCTCTTGATGTATACAAGCACATCAAAATGATTAAGTAAGGTGTTATTATAAGACATAGTAGAAAACCCCCAATACGTCCTTAACCTATTGTGATCTAGAATAAATTTATATTAAATGATAATATAAAATGTATAATGGTAAGACATTAAATCCATTATCGAGTAGTAGTTTACTAACCAAGCATCCAAAAAACCCTAGTCGTACATATTTTGGATCTATGTTGGATGATAACACAGTGAGTTAAAAAAAGATAACCATATCGTTTACGGTTTCCTCATAGTTTTGTGGAGATGATACATGGTGTCATCTATCACTCAAGAGGACAATGTAACTTGGATCTTTCAGATGAGAATATAGAGTACTAATATTGGAAAAGCTAGCTCATGGTGAATGGAACATGGAAAATTGGGTCTACCTTGAGCACACCCTTGAAATGAAACCATGGATACCTCATACCACCACTATATTATTAGGTCCCTCATCATCATCATCACTAACATAAACACTCCCAAACTAAGGGACGATTATGCCATGATGGTCCACCTATCTCAAATACCACTAACAACCACCAAGGAAAGGCCTCACATATATTGGGTGGGAAAAAAAGTGGTCATCACATATCTTGATGAGTATATAAGAGCATATAAAACAACCTTGGAACATTATAAAACATGGATAAAAGCTTCCCTAATATCACTCATGTAATCACAATAGGTTCTATAGGATAAAGAACCCACCAACATGGGATCATAATATGTAAAAATTAATTAAAATGCCAAAAAATATAATAATTAAGGGAATAAGTGTAAACATGATCCTATGAAGGAAAGGATATTACCACCTAAAAAGAAATTGATGTTGAATGAATGGATAAACAACCTCATGAGGTTAAATAGTTGGATTGAAAACCTCAAAATTCAAGAAGACATATCCACAAACTTATTATCCTAAACATCATAAGTTAAATCTAGATTTTCATCAAGGGTTCATAGAACCAAAAATGAACATTTAGTTCAAAAGGAAATAAAATATCACATGTGATAATAAATTCTATCAACAGGCTAATTTCAAATTTTTCATTCAAAGTATAACAAGTGAGGATATTATATCTATCCTTGATAATTTCAATTTATAATTTAAATTACCACATGAGGGTATATTTTATCTATGATGGATAATTTTCAAACTATCATTTTATAACAATGCATGAATTCAAAATTATCAATTTATAATTATCATTTGGTAATTATTTAATCAATTACCCATAATAATTGAAGGTTTTATCATTACATAAATTTGATAAACAATCCTTCGAATAAACATTGTAATTAATTATTAGTGGTGTTTCTTATTATCCAGTGTTAATTCCTCATTATTATGTTCTTCCAATCTCACACAGTTATCTTTTGATAATATTAAAAAAATTATAATTTCATAATATATTTAATAATTATCCTTGATTATCCAAACTAGTTATCACTTGATAATATTAATATATTATAATTTAACAATCAATGTGATTATCAAGTTGAAAAATAAAAATTATCTTTCAATAATTTACTTGAATTATGCTCTCATAATTATACAAATTTAACCTTTGAAAATTATTGAAAATTTTAATTTCAAAATTTATTTGGATTATCCTTTAATTACTTTTAGATTTATCATTATATATTTTAATCGATAAATTTTCAATAATTTCAATATACTGAAATACATCAAATAATAAAAATAATAAACTAAAAAATAACAACCCAACTTTTATGGTTCTATGCACACAGTAAATGTGGATGGTTCTATATGCTTATGAATATAACTGAATGTAGAGATCTAATTGGATCACTGGAGGTTCATCAAATTCATGTAAGATAATATGAAGTTTATTTAAACTCAATAATATTGACTCATAAGGAGGAAAAATATGTTCATTGACTTTACGAACCCAAAAATCATAGCATTTAAAACAATAATTTTTAAAAACATAATTTAATCTACAATTAAATTAAAAATTCGTTCCCGAGTAATTATTTCATCTACATTAATGATTGTCAAACAGGGGTAGGAGATAATGGTCGAAATCCCAAACATTTGTATTGTTACACTTGTGATAATGGAGGTTCAGACAAGATGATGCATTAAATTGTAAAAAACTAATTAAATTAATGTTAATTGTATAAAAAAAAATATTAAATAACATAAAATTAAGAGTTATTTGAACAAATTCATGATGCATGAAAATGTAATATCCCACCCATGGTAAACCCCACTTGTAAAACCATATATTGGTTTCATATTTCTCATATGACCCACTATTTTTGAGATATTATATTTTTTAATCAAAAATATATAATACAATTATAAAATATGTTATACTCACATGAGATCTGACCAAACATTCAATTCATTATTTCACACCTAAGGTCAATAAAACATTATATACATAACAATAATCTCATTATTATCATAAAAAACTCTTTCTGAGATATATTTTAATATCTGGTATAAATATAATTTTCTCGATATAATATATTTATGATTTATATTCCTTCTATACTGAGGCTCTTTGAGCACCGAAACCCTATCCCATCTCAGTGAAAAATTTAAAAATTATTCCATAAAATATTAAAAGGTGTTAACTAGTATTTTACCCTTAGTTAAAGCCCTCTAAATCATCAATTATGTTATTTTTATTGAAAAACTACATTTTACCATAAAAATAATCATAATTAATCATCACCAGGTATTTCATTTTCATTATAAATTTTGGAAACTACACTCACTTTTTACTACGCTCACATTTTTCGAAGCTAAATAATGTGATGATAAAAGGGGTCCTTTATCCGCGCTAATACAAAGCACTGATAAAATGGTCCTTTATCAGCGCTTTATTTTTAGCGCTGATAAAGGACCACTTTTATCATCGCTTTTTTAAAAGCGCTGATAAAGGTTAAAAATTAAAAAAAATTAAAAAAATACTGCCAATCGGGGGGCTTTTATAGCTCTTGATCCCGCCTTTTACGACGCTTTTCTACCCCACCTCTAGCGCCTAACACGCACCCATCCACTATTCATCAGTGCTGTCTCCCATATTCCCCCATGCGCGTGCACCCATTCCTCCACCATGTTTTCAACTCGAGACCTCCCCCTGCGCGCCTAAGCTCTTACAACTCCTCTATTTTGATTTGTTTTCCATTTTATGATATCTCTATTTATATATATATATATAGTTATATTTATTCATATAGTAATATATATTTATATTAATATATATATAGTTATGTTAATATATATATAGTTATATTAATATATATATATATATTTAGTTTTATTTATTCATATAGTAATATATATTAATATTAATATATATATTGGTATATTAATATATATATATATGTAGCTATATAAATATATATATATATAGTTATATTAATATATATATTTATAGTGATATTAATATATATATATATATATTTATTGTAATATTAATATATATATATATAGTTAGATTAATATATATATATATAGTTAGAGTAATATATAAGTATATAAATATTCATATAATTTTATTTTAACTAAAATGGATATTAGTTATTATTTAGATAAAGCTAATATATTTTATATGTAAATATATTTTATTATTTATATTTATAATTAAATTTTTATGTCTGGATATATAAAAAATATGAATATATTGATATATATTTGATTATAAATAGAAATTAATTATAAAAATTATAAAATTTCAGAGAAATAATAAAAATATGAATGCTATACCTTGAAATAAATTCAGTCCCCACAAAAAAAAACCCAATAATAACCCCTCAAACGAGGCTGAAAATCCAAAAAATGTTAAAAAACCGGGGTATCCCGACTAAATACTCTGTTTTGGAAGCCTTCTGGTCCTTTTTTGACCTCTAAAAATGTGACAAAGGGCTATCCATAATTACAAGAACGTAGATCTCATGACAGGCTTCAATTTGAAATGTGGTAGAGCTCAAACGGACACCCAGATCAAAAGTTATGGCCGTTTGAAGTTCGAGTTGCATTTTCAACATATTTTGGCTCTTTTTTAAATTTGATTTATTTTTTTAGTCATCAAATTGTTATTAAATGACTATTAAACCATAATAACTAGAAAATTACTAATTAAAAATACTTTATTAATTTTTTATAAGCCATTTTTACTAAATATCTTATATATTAAGTATTTTAAGTGTAAATGTATATTTATACTTATCTAAAATATATTTAAAAATTATATATTATATTTATATCAATATAACTATATTTATATATTAATATATTATTTTTAAATTTTTTTAGAAGACCATTTATCAGCACTTTTTCGTTAGTGCTGATAATGGTTGGCGCCAGGAAAAACTATTTTTTGTGGCAGTGTACTCTTTCTTTTTATGGTAAGTCCTTTATGATATACCCTATGATATTTCTTATGTATCATTTGGATATTTAATTTTTACCCTTCCTATGATTTTATATCACCCTTTTCTTTTATGTAAATTTTCCAAGGAATAATTAGTATTATGAAAGATAAAAGTTATAAGGTTAAATTTTAATTAATGAATGACATTAAAATAATAAATAACATATGGTTTTATATGTTTAAAAAATATTATATACATATTATCCAAAAATCCTAAAAATAATATTTTGGGAATGAATTAATGTAATAAATTTTCTTGTTATTTACAAAATTTATGAATTTATTTAAATATATTTTGAATTATAATAATAGGGTATATAGACTGGAATCTAGGGAATAGTTTAGTATTTTTTAATACAGATATATAATTCATAGAGGGAAAAAAATCTTAAGAATTGGTTTATGTATAATTTTTTTTTATAAATAGGTTAATCATTTTTACTATATTTATGCTAAGTCATATCCTAACCTTATAATGATACTAAGAGGTAGTATCCAGTCTTGTAAACATATATGGAAAAATCAATAGGTGCCAAAATTTAAAATATACCAATGATGAAATTTACTTAAATAGGGAAGAATTTAGAATCCTAGATATTAGTTTTAATTCTCCCTCTATAAAAACAAAGTGATTTAAAATTTATTGTCATGATTCATACATAATCTATATCTAAATATACAATGATTTATTTTAATAGTGTTAAATATTTTCACATGAAATGAAATAAGTAACATTATAATGATAATTTAAAATATACATATATGGATCATAATTATTAAAACTCTAAAAAGGAAATATGTACATGAAAATATGAAAACTACAAGCTATAAAGATTGGCCACAATGGCTTACCATGAAAATCATATCATGGAGTATAACTGTAGAATGAATGAAAAGTATTAAAAATATGATAGATATTTTGGGGAATAATTAAGAGAACATGATAAAAAAAATTATATATTTATTAAATTAAATATTTGGAAAAAAATGTTAATAATTATTTTGACATTGTTGTTGGGTATATATAGTCATTGGGTATCCACAGAGTATCCACAAGTTAAGGAAAAATATTTTTTTTTAAAAAAGTATCTTTCTTTCGATATATTGTTTTTTATTATTGAAAAGATAGATTTATAATAATTATTTTTTAAACATAGTCAAATAGATTACATATTTTATATGATCGTTTTTAAATTAAGAAATAGGTCCAACAGTTTTGGTAATAAATAATTTAAAAAGGGTAAATAGTTAAATGCATTGGTAAATGGTAAGTGAGATAAATGTGGTTTATCATAATAATATTTTCTAAAACATTTAATATACATAAAAGTGTCTCAATTTTTTTTAAATTGATGAATTATCAACCCACTTTTAGTTTATTACATTTATGATTCACTTTTAACAAAATAACACATTCTTTGAGAATTCAGGATTTTGTATTTGAAAAAATACAACAAAATATCATTTAAAAAAGGATACCTCCACCATCCATTACATACAACACCAAAAGTGAATCCATTTCTCCAAATTATTTCCAAATGACCACCTCTAAATGTTCTTATACTAGTTTTTGGGTCTATATTCACAAGAAGAAGTCCCATATACTTCAAAAAATAAATATTCCGCATGAAAGGCTAGTTTCCCCTTTACAGTTTATCCCTTATTTTTAATTTTCATCATTAAATGAATAATTATAAACATAATTAAATAAATTAAATAAATTATATAATGATTAATTAATATCATTTCAATTATATAATAATTATATTGTAATTTAATAATAATATACGCATAATAATTCTATTATTCTAGCTCGTTTATGTTTTGGTCAGTTCAACTACCTAAATTAATATTGCTACTATATTATGATAAATATAATTATTTAATAGTATAAAGGAATAATATATGGTTATATATATAAATTTATTTTTAATTGAATTTATTTTAATTGTTTATAATGAAAATATAAGAAATAAAATATATTAATAAAACAACACTTTATAATTGATTAGATAAACTTGACGGAATTTATATTTTAACATTGTATAGAATCTATGGTTGTATTTACCATGGAATGAACATGGAATATCAAAAATAATTATAATATTTTGATTCAAATTTATTGAATATTTTTTAAGATGTTGAGTGAGGAGAGGAAATATTTAAGAAAAATATTGTATGTTTCAATGTTAATTCAATTTATATTTATAATTATTCCTAATAAATTAATACATTTTTGATAATTTAGGAATAATAAGGATTTAACATGTAAATGTCTTAAATCCTGATTTTTATGACCTACATTTTTTGTGTATTATTTTGGATGATCCTTACAATTATTTCTAATTTTGTATTGTTTATTTTAGTTTGGTGGAATGCTCAAAGGAATTATGGATGAATAAATTGGGTATTTATGACCTCTGTAGCATTAAATTATAAAATAATAGGTTATATCATGGGAATAAATTCAAAGTGTAAAATACTATATAAAGAATATCCATGATACATAAGTGTTTACACATGATACTTAAGAGTTACCAGTTGATACTTATGATTGACTACTTGAAACATAAGTATTACATAACCTAAGCCCAATACACATTAGGGGAATGTATTATTGATAGGATAAGAATATTAAAATATAAACGAATCATTTATACTCATATAATATTAAGAAAAATACACTAAATAATATGTTAAAATTTTATATTATTAATGTGGTTGAAACACATGATATGCATGGTTCTATGGTCGATATGTAAGAGTAACCCATGGAAAATATGATCCATAAGATATCGTCATTTTATTTTCGACAATAAATTACATATTTTTCAAGGAGAGATGTGATCAAAACAGGATTCACGAAAGTATCACATCAACAAAGTGAACCTCACTTATGAATCAACTATAATATATGCATGATTAAATAGATGATCTTCAATCATTATGTAAGAATGAAAAATTGATCACATCAAATGAGAAAGGTAATGCTTTCCACTTGTGCATGAATAATTGAGATTCAAAAACCTCATGTAAGGTAAACCCATGGGAAATTTTACATTATTATAAAACAATATTCTTATAAGGGATTAAAATTAAAAGCAGTCGTAGAAAATGAAAAATCCTCTAACCTACTCAATTTGGGAGTGGTTTATTTGAGCTCACATACACTATACTACCATTAATTGATGAATTTAGTGATAGTTGAATGATTTATTATATATTAATATTCAAGAGGGAGAATATTTGGAAGAATCACAAACTATATGTAGTATATTGTGAAGCGATCTAAAAATGAGTGAGCTCTATGTTTACTTTAAATTGGATGAAGAAGATGATTCTCAACACTTATAAGTATTTCCCCTCTATCATAAAAAATAATAGATTTCAAACATATACCTTTAATATTTCTCAAATTATAATTTTTTTAGTTCAATAATTTATATATATATTAAATTTTTTATTCTTCTTTTGTGCTATTTTAATATACGCTCTTTTATTTTCATTGTGTTTCTCAATTAGTGTGATACACATGAACTATTTCTTATTGATTATATAGATAAAACATATTTTGGGTTCCCCAAGGGGGAATCATAGTAATTTTTCCTAATTTTTCCTATTTAATTTCAATTATTAATTCTTCAATATGTAGTGGTAGTGAAGGCATGAAATAGAGTATGTGATCATGAATCTATTTAACATTAATATCAACTAATTATTTCACTGTACTAATATCATATCTTTCTAAAAATAAATTCACTACTCATACTAGTGGTGGTGAGTGAATTGAGTAGTTTAATGATATTTTATCACTGTTAGGGGATTGAGAAGGTTTACTCTCTTAATTGAGGATTACTATTATTTACTCTCCAATAAGGATATGTGGTTTAATTTTTTTCTTTGATGTTATTAGAGTAAAATTATATTATTTGACATTAAAATTAGTGTGAGGATATAATATGAGTGAAATTGATCCAACTTGTTGAATTTAGTAATTAGAATAGTAACAAATGATTGCTATACCGCTTGGGATTCTCTCAAAGACTATCCATTATTCACTACTAGAAAACTAACCTATACCAACGGTTTGGAACTGTTGGTAGAGGCCTCCAAACCGTTGGTATAGCCTATACCAACGGTTTGGAGAACTGTTGCCAAGTAAGCCGTTGGGATAGGTCTACACCAACGGTTTTTGGAAAACCGTTGGTATAGACCTATGCCAACGGTTTTGGAAACCGTTGGTATAATTAATATGAAAATCTATACCAATGGTTATGGAACCGTTGGTATATGTATTTCAAAAAAAACATTCGCTGGGATTTGATCCCAGGACCCTGAGTTTATTATTCAACGACTTAACCACTAACCTAACATGACTTTTGTGAATATAATTACATAAATATATATATTTATTGTCATAATTATTTTAAATTTTGATTTATATAATGTTATGGGTAAGAAGAAATGATAAAAAAATCAAAGGATATATACCAACGGTTGTCAAAACCGTTGGTATAGGCCTATATCAACGGTTTTGACAACTGTTGGTATAGATTTAGATTCTGGATTTCGATTTTAGGTCAAGGCTGATTTGTGGGGGAACTTTCCCAACGGTTTTGGCAAACCGTTGGGATAGGTATACCCATTCCCAACAGTTTTGGCCAAACCGTTGGGAAATGGTATACCTATCCCAGCAGTTTTCCTAAACCGTTTGGAAAGGTGGCCAAAATGTGGGATTTCCCAATGGTTTGGCCAAACCGTTGGGAAAGGTGGCCTCAAATTGGGATTTCCCAGCAGTTTCTCCAAACCGTTGGGAAAGGGAACCTATACCAACAGTTTTTAAAAACCGTTGGTATAGAAGCGTTGGGAAAGGTAAGATTTGTCGTAGTGATTATTAATACTTTATCATTTCTGTTTTACTTGTTTTTTTAAATTAATATATATATATATATATAAACCATAATAAATCCCCATTTCATTTTCGTGATTCTTCTTTAATTAATAAAAACTCTAAATGATATTAATTGTAACACCCCGATCTTCCACGATATGCTTCTCTTTCGATAATGCAATAGCTTGCATTGTACGCAAGTTCGAGATTCTAACACACTACGACTAATAAAAATAGCCATTATGAATAGTAATACCCACTTTTTGAAGTTATATATATTTTATATTTTAAAATGGACTTCATTTTTTGATTCAGAATATCAAAATTATCCTTTGTTGAATTTTTGGTATTTTTCTGAGAACTTCCAATTTTTTATGAATAGTGAAAAATACTTAAAAACAAAATTTTAAATAAAAATAATTTATAGTGATAAATTATACTATTAAGTGGTTTTAAAGTATAATTAGAATATATTGTTACTATTTTATCCAATGGTTGTCATTATAATTAATTTCACATTGAAATTGGACATAAAAAATTGTCAATCTTTTGATATATAATGTGTCATAAAAACATGCAATTTGTTGTGACAACGGGTTTTAATTATAAAATTAATTAATTAAACTAATATGTCTGGAATTTTGTAAAATAGACATCATTTTTGAATCTAGAATATCAATTATAGCTTAAGGTGAAATTTTGGCACTGTTCTGAAAAACATCAATTTTTGATGAATAGTGAAACCACTATGTGGTAGTTAAAAAACTGATTTTTCGTTTAAATGAAACATGACCATTTCTCTGATTTGATTTTCAAAAATCTGAAATACATGGTTGTCATTAGGAAGTAAAATGTGGTTCAATGGGATTAAAATAGTTTCTTGGTGAATAGTAACTTTTAAGTTTAATTAATCGCGATTAAAGGTAATTAGTGAAATTTAAGGTAAAAATGATATTATAAAAACATGAAAATACCCTTAAACTTTTCCTACCCTAATTTTATTAGTCATGGATGACCAAGACAATCCATGGGTCAACTTGGGGACCCCATGGAGCAACTTGGGTAAGAAAATGACAATAATAACTTTTTATTTAAAGTAAAAATAATATTGTCACAAACATGTGTTGTTTTACTAAAACAATTATTAGATGGGGTTATATAAGTTAACTTTTCGACTATAAATATTAATTGGAAATATAAAAATATTTCCTACATCATAGTATTTTTTTATTATTTTTAAACATTAAATAAATTTAATTGTTTGTGACACTATGATGATGCATCGATTACCTCAACAATTAACAATTTCAATAAAATGAAAGGATAATGTAATATCTAAGACATACACATGTAAAAATCCTATTTTATGAGTATATTTCTAACCCCTATCACCTTAGCCTAGAAATATAAAAGTGTGGGACCTTTAAAATCTGAAACTCATTATATAATAATGTAACATTTCATGACTTTCCAAGAGTACCCCTCCTCTCCTCATATAAATGGACCCCACCTCTACCACCTTATTAACACCTTCCAATCCCTTTGGATCGGCCAACCTCAGACAAAATACTCTAAAAACTTCCCTATCTTACTATTATAATCTTCAATTTGGGCAGAAGTCTTCCCAAGGAAGCCTTTGGCTCAAATCAAAAAAAGTTACCCGATTTTAAGGTAATGTCTTCTCTTATGTTATTTTGTCTTATTTTGCTTCTCAAAACCCTTAAAGTATTTTTATTCCATTATTTTGTAACAAAAACAGTATAATAAATATACTAGGATGTTTTTATGATAAGTATTTGATTTACACTTACACACACCTTCGTCTAATGGTTAATGGACATACTGTTTCTGTGGTTGGCGAATTTCTGCCTCACGAAACGATGATTGTTCAATCTTCTTTTGACACCTCTAATGGTGTCCATTAAGATGTAACTATATTTATATATGATATATATTATGTTTATATTTTACTTATGCTTCTCTATTTCTCATTTATGTCATACCTTTATGGTTTCCATTATGGGTAAACACGATAATTTTGTTTTAGGAAGTGCAGACTACCGCCCCCTCAAAGTGATTTGAATCGTTAATGCCATATGTGGGACGTATAAAGGATGAAGTAAATGATATTATATATGATATTATACTATAATTATAATATAATTTTATATCATTATGATTTAATTCCATTAAATACGAAAAAGAAATGAAAGTAGCGTTCATGCGTACGTACAGCTTACTGTCTCCATGAACGGTGTGTTTCATTTGTTACCTCTAAATGTTACGTAATATTACGAATGAATGTATATACTGGATATATATGATATATATGATATATAAATCATGAATATAATTCTAGAGATAATGGATATTCTACCACATAAACAACTTGTAATTATAAGAAGTCTATTTTTGACTCAAGTACGAAAGATCGGCAAAACGACCGTTATGAACTTAAATAATTACATAATGTACATAACATGGTAATAAGTGATATAAAAGGAATAATGAAATTGAAAAAGGTTCTTAATCAATTAGAAATTAACTCTAGTTTATTATTCAGGAGATTAAAGAAAGGTCGAGTGAAGTCGGACACAAGGTAAGTGAACTTCTTAACCCAATTTCCATTCTTTGGGTTAATCTTCTACATTCAAATTATGTCAGGATATTATTATGTCCTATCATGTATTTTTACTTTATTTATGTGTACATTTAGTGAATACACATAATAGATCTATTTTATTTAAAAATTGATCTTTGTAAGGGAACTTCTTAACCCAATTTCCGTTCTTTGGGTTAATCTTCTACTTTCAAATTATGTGAGGATATTATTATATCCTATCATGTATTTGTACTTTATTTATGTTTACTTATAGTGAATACAGATAATAGATATATTTTATTTAAAAAATGATCATTGTAAGAGAACTTCTTAACCCAATTTCCATTCTTTAGGTTAATCTTCTACTTTCAAATTATGTCAGGATATTATTATGTCCTATCATGTATTTTTACTTTATTTATGTGTACTTATAGTGAATACACATAATAGATCTATTTTATTTAAGAAAAATGATATTTGTAAGGGAACTTCTTAACCCAATTTCTGTTCTTCGGGTTCATCTCCAACATTCAAATTATGTCATGATATTATTATATTCTATATTGTATTTTTTACTTTCTATATGTGTACTTATATTTAATACACATAATAGATTTATTTCATTTTAAAAAATTGATCTTTTTAAGGGAACTTCTTAAACCAATTTCTGTTCTTTGGGTTAATCTCCTACTTTCAAATTATGTCATGATATTATTATGTCGTATATTTTATTTTTACTTTCTTTATGTGTACTTATATTGAATACACATAATAGATTTTTTCCATTTTAAAAAAATGATCTTTGTAAGGGAACTTCATAAACCAATTTCTGTTCTTTGGGTTAATATCCTACTTTCAAATTATGTCATGATATTATTATGTCCAATATTGTATTTTTACTTTCTTTATGTGTACTTATATTGAATACACATAATAGATTTATTTCATTATAAAAAATGATCTTTGTAAGGGAACTTCTTAACCCAATTTCTATTCCTTGGGTTAATCACCCACTTTCAAATTATGTGATGATATTATAATTTCCTATCCTGTATTTTTACATTCTTTATGTGTACTTATAGTGAATAAACATAATAGATCTATTTTATTTAAAAAATGATCTTTGTAAGGGACTTCGTCTCAATCTCCTTTCATTGAGGCATATTTGGTTATATACAGAACTTTCCTTTATACGGTGTATAAACCCCTTTGTCATTGACTGTTATTCAAAAGGAATATTTTTATACGAAGTGTTTTTACTAAATGAAAAAAGGAATTTTTTTTGTACGTATGCGGTGACAACGACTTCTCCGTTGCTGTGACCATTATTTGAGTTTCTGCTCCCTCTACAAGCCATAAATTTCTAATTGATTTCCAAAAAGAGAGATATATTTCTCTCAAATATATGAAAATCCAGTGCAAATGTATACATATTTAATGCAAGCTTAAAAATGTTTTTAGAAAACCCGACTCTCGAATGTCGTAGATAGGAAGGGATTGTGTGTGGACCCATAATGGCCTATAATTAGTCGAGCAGTCTCAGAATTAGTTATTTTTTTTCAAAAGCTTGCATAATGTTTTCAGAAAAACACTAGAGTATATTTGAGAAATTTTAAATATAAGTATCTTCTAAAAATATGCATCGATAGGTTTCATGAGACAAACTAGTGTCTTGGCAGGAGGCCTTGACAAAATCGTATTTGTAGTCTTGGCACGAGGCCTTGGCTACGTGGTTATGATAGTTTGGCATTATGCATTCCATCATTATGGAAGTGATTATTGATATGTCATGTGATTATTCGACTAGTAGATTATCCATGTGAATAAGTAAATGGAATTATATCGTTTTATTTTTTCCATATTATGCTGATGTTTAAGTTTAAAATGATTTCGTTTTAGTTATACATTGCCTTAAATGTTAATATTTACTTATGAATGCTTCCTCTATATTGTTATCATTACTGAGTATCTGAGCTCACCCCTTCCAATGTTTTAATTTTTCAAGGATGTGAAGAAGTGTATTAGGAATAGCCTGTAGGGATAGTATGAGGGGATACGAAGACAAGATGTTGTTGTAGTTTTGTATTACTTTATGATGTAATGTAAAACATATGAATGTATCTATTATTTCCAAGGATACTAAACTAATTGGTAATTCGAGACTTGATATTTTGTGATCATGCCAATGTTACGTAGTAATGAACCGACTCTGGGTAGCTGGGGTAGGGGCGTTATAGTTGGTATTAGAGGCAGTTTAGTACTAACCTTAGAAGCTGTATTTAGATAATGTCTGATTAGAGCACATAGCCCAAAGATAGACTTTGAGGATTAGTATAGAAGAACTTCCTAAAATTTGGTATTATAGATATTTTTTGAGTTTTCCGAGCAATAGATCCCTTTCTGGATACGAGCAGGTAGAGGCGGATCTGACACAAATGTACCTAGGGGTAAAACCTGAAAACACCACTTTGAGCTAGACTCAAACGGGAACTGGTGCACGACAACGGGCCTTGCTGCACTCTTGGTTACGAAACTCCTGGGGGATATGATTAGGATAATTCTCATTTTTTTCAAACCATTATGAAGGGTTTATGAGTATATACTTCCTCAAAGAAGACATTTTTTTATGATTATGGATTATATCCAAAATCCATTCAATTTACATTAAGTATTTTAAAAGTTTGGAATTATTCATTTCAATTCATAAACTAACCTAGTTTATGCCATTGTATAGAAATGGCGCCCAGTAGAATGAATGTGTACTCCATAAATACGTATGATCCAAAGAGTAAGAAGGATTTTATCTTTCATGGTATTAATCCAACCTTTAGAAGGGAAATAGTCTCCCATGTGTTCTCAACATATGAAGAAATAGTATCATGTGTTAATAATAAAAGTAAATAATTCTTTGAGACTTATGGATTTGAAGGGAAGAAAGTGAAGAAAATGATGGAAGAGAGAATGATTGATAGAGGGATGGGGGAAAAGAATAATTTTCCAATATGTGATAACTGTGGGAAGAAACACCTTCGAACTTACCTGAAGGGAATGTGAGTTTGTTATAATTGTGGAGAAAAAGGACACCAAGTGCATGACTGAAAGGGTAAGAAAAAGGTTTCAAATGTACAATGCTTCATCTACAAGGAGTGGGGACACTACGCAAACCAATGTCCAAATCATCAGAGTATGTCCCAAATGATGTTATTAGATAATAATCAAGTTATGATACTACCACAGATGAGGAGGAATGATTAGAGTTCTTATGTTGTTATTAAAGAATTTTTTCATTTGAGTGTTGTATCAATAATGTACTGGTAATAATAATTATGGAGTATATAAGGATTGTACTGCAGTACTATTTCATCAAGGACTTGAGATTGTGTAGAACCAAGAAAAGTGACTGCACAGCAGGTTAAATTTTTGGAAAATATATGGTTGAGAGAAGGATAAACCATAATATGGTTCAGATACCGAGATAGTGATTTTGGAATAAGACATGATTGATTTGGATAAATTATATTGGATATTATTAACTTCCTTGAAACTGATTAATGATTTGTATACATTTTTGGACAGAATGAGTATATCTAGTATTCTATAAGCAATAAGGGATCATGAATGTAATGAATAAGGATTTATGGTAATTCAGGATGTTGAAATGTTTTAAAAGAATACACGATGAAGGTGTTCACATGTTGTTACGCGGAAAAAAGGATCTTCATTATGTTTGTCTTCCTTATAAAAATTGTACTGAGTTGGACAGAAGTATTTTTGATAATTATAAAGGTTGGAATGGATTAGGTTTAGCTTCGGATAGTATTGTTTAAGGTTAAACCATTTATGAAGATTATTTTTGGAATATTATAATACTATAGTTTTAGGAAAAGGACAACCTGTAGGTTGGGGGATAACCCGTCGCGTCGGACAAAGATGTAGGGATCGAGCCCACAACCATAGTGTGAAATGCCTTTATTACCTACCACTAGCCTAAAGGAAGTCCCTGGTTATTACAACAAAAAATTTCCTAATCTAAATGGTATGTGATAATATTTATAACCTTATAAAATTATGATAAATAGAATATTTTCGAGTTCTATTACCTTTTAGAATGAAAGATGGGTTTGTGGTAAAAATTTATTAATGAATGGAAGTCTACATGACAAGTAAGTATATTTCCTTATGTTCTTAGTAAATCTCCTAAATAAATTCCTCAACTTTATGAAAGTTATCTTAAAACAAAAATGTTGTCTGTTATCTTTTCCAATTGGGGAATCAATGGTCGTTTAACCAATCACAAGTTTGTGATTTTCTTGTAGTTTATCTTTCTCCTAATATGGTTTTCTACAACTCTCAATCAGACCTTGATGGTTTGTTTTTCCTCCATATCCATATTTTCATATAATCCTAGTATGGGGTATCTCAAGTGACCTTTGTACTTCTCTTTCTTTCTTTTAAAGTTATATATTTATTAACCCCATTTCTGATGTGGGTTTTCCACAAAGGTATTTTCTATTTTCTATTTTTTTTTTCAACGAAAAATTTCAAATTGTGAGAACGCAATTTATTGAAGGAGGGGAGAATGTAACACCCCGAGCTTCCACGATACGCTTCTCTTTCAATAATGCAATAGCTTGCGTTGTATGCAAGTTCGAGATTCTAACACACCGCGACTAATCAAAATAGCCATTATGAATTGTAATACCCACTTTTTGAAATTATATATATTTTATTTTTCAAAATGGACTTCATTTTTAGATTTCGAATATCGAAAATAGCCTATGTTGAATTTTTGGTATTTTTCTAAGAACTTCCTATTTTTTATGAATAGTGAAAAATACTTAAAAACAACTTTTTAAATCAAAATAATTTATAGTGATAAATTATAGTATTGAGTGGTTTTAAAGTATAATTAGAATAAATTTTTACCATTTTATCCAATGGTGGTCATTCGAATTAATTTCAATTTGAAACTGGACATAAAAAATTATCAATCTTTTGATATATATTATTTCTTAAAAACACGTTATTTGTTGTGACAGTGGGTTTTAATTATAAAATTAATTAATTCAACTTATATGTTTTGAATTTTGTAAAATATGAATCATTTTTGACTCCCAAATATCAATTATATCTTAGGGTGAAATTTTGGCATTGTTCTGAAAAACTTCAATTTTTGATGAATAGTGAAACCAGTAAGTGGTAGTTAGAAAACTGATTTTTCATTTAAATGAAACATTACCACTTCTGTGATTTGATTTGCATAATTCCGAAATACATGGTTTTTATTAGGAATTAAATTGTGGTTCAATGGGATTAAAATAATTTTTTGGTGAATAGTAACTTTTAATTTTAATTAATCACGATTAAAGGTAATTAGTGAAATATATGGTAAAAATGATATTATAAAAATATGAAAATACCCTTACACTTGTCCTACCATTATTGGATGGGTAATGGACGGCCAATAAAATCCATGGGTCAACTTGGGGACACCATGGAGCCACTTGGGTAAGAAAATGAAATTAATAACTTTTTATTTAAAGCAAAAATAAAATTGTCACAAACATGTGTTATTTTACTAAAAAAAACTATTACATGGGGTTATATAAGATAAATTTTCGACTATAAAAATTCATTGGAAAGATAAACGGAATTCCAACATCATGATAGTTTTTTTATAATTTTTATACATTAAATAAATTAATTTTTTTATGACACTATGATGATACAACGATTATCTCATTAATTAACGATTTAAATAAAATGAAAAGATATTGTAAAATATAAGACTTAAACATGTCAAAAACCTATTGGATGAGTATATATAAAACCCTTATCACCTTATACATGAACTATATAAGTGTGGGACCTTTAAAATCCGATACTCTTTATATAATAAAGTAACATTTCATGACTTTTCAAGAGTTCCCCTCCTCTACTCTTATAAAAGGCCCCCCAACTCTACCACCTTATTGACACCTTACAATCCATTTGTATCGGCCAAAATCTGCCCAAATACTCTCCCAAATTCTCTCTCTTACTCCTAGAATCCTCACTTTGGGCATAAGTCATTCCAAGGAAGCCTTTGGCTCAAATCAAAAACAGTTACCCGATTTTAAGGTAAGGTCTTCTCTTATGTTATTTTGTTTTATTTTGCTTCTCCAACCCCTTAAACACTATTTATTCCATTATTTTGTAACAACACAAGTATCTTCTATATACTAGGATGTTTTTATGAGAAGTATTTTATTTACACTTACACACACCTTCTTCTAATGGTTAAAGAACATATTGTTTCTGTTGTTAGAGAATTTATGCCTCACGAAACGATGATTGTTCAATCTTCATTTAACACCTCTCATGGTGGCCATTAAGATGTCACTATATTTATATATGATATATATTATGTTTATGTCATCCTTATGCTTTTGTATTTCTCGTTTATGGCATACCTTTATGATTTCCATTATGGGTAAACGTGATAATTTCATTTTAGGAAGTGCGGACTACAGCCCCCTCAATGTGATTTGAATCATTAATGCCATATGTGGGACATATAAAGGATGGAGTAAATGATATTATATATGATATTATACAAGAATTATAATATACCTTTATATAATTATGATTTCATTCCATTAAATATGAAATAGTAATGAAAGTAGTGTTCATGCGTACGTATGGCTTACCGTCTCCATGAACGGTGTGTTTCATTTCTTACCTCTAAATGTTATGTCATATTATGAATTATTGTATATATTGGATATATATGATATATATTATATCTAAATTATTAATATAATTCTAGAGATAATGGATATTCTACCACATAAACAACTTGTAATTATAAGAAGTGTATTTTTGACTTAAGTACCAAAGATCAACAAAACGACCGTTATTAACTTAAATAATTACATAGTGTTCATAACATGGTAATAAGTGATATAAAAGTAATAATGAACTTGAAAAAGGTTCTTAATCAATTATAAATTTACTCAAGTTTATTATTCAAGATATTAAAGAATGGTCGAGTGAAGTCGGACACAGGGTAAGGGAACTTCTTAACCCAATTTCCATTATTTGGGTTAATCTTCTACTTTCAAATTATGTCAGGATATTATTACGTCCTATCATGTATTTTTACTTTATTTATGTGTACTTATAGTGAATACACATAATAGATCTATTTTATTTAAAACTGATATTTTTAAGGGAACTTCTTAAACCAATTTCCGTTCATTGGGTTAATCTTCTACTTTCAAATTATGTCAGGATATTATTATGTCATATCATGTATTTGTACTTTATTTATGTGTACTTATAGTGAATACACGCAGTAGATCTATTTTATTTAAAAAATTAACTATCTAAGGGAACTTCTTAACCCAATACATATTCTTTGGATTAATCTTCTACTTTCAAATTATGTCAGGATATTATTATGTCCTATCATGTATTTTTACTTTATTTATGTGTAATTATATTGAATACACATAATAGATCTATTTTATTTAAAAAATTGATCTTTGTAAGGGAACTTCTTAAACCAATTTCCATTCGTCGGGTTATCTCCTACT
Source organism: Viscum album (assembly GCA_963277665.1). Lineage (NCBI taxonomy): Eukaryota > Viridiplantae > Streptophyta > Magnoliopsida > Santalales > Viscaceae > Viscum > Viscum album. Next base: position 41,962,291 of record OY728157.1, read on the forward strand.
TTAAAATCATGTCATGATATTATTATGTCTTATATTGTATTTGTACTTTCTTTATGTGTACTTATATTGAATACACATAAAAGATTTATTTCATTTTTAAAAAATGATCTTTGTAAGGGAAAATCTTAACCCAATTTCCATTCTTTGGGTTAATCTCCTACTTTCAAATTATGTCATGATATAACTATGTACTATATTGTATTTGATTTTGCTTTATGTGTACTTATATTAAATACGCATAATAGATTTATTTCATTTTAAAAAAAATGATCTTTGTTATGGAACTTCTTAACCCAATTTCGGTTCTTTGGGTTAATCTCCAACTTTCAAATTATGTCATGATATTATTATGTCCTATATTTTATTTGTACATTATTTATGTGTAATTATATTTAATATACATAATAGATTTATTTCATTTTAAAAAAATGATCTTTGTAAGGGAACTTCTTAACCCAATTTCTGTTCTTTGGGTTAATCTCCCACATACAAATTATGTCATGATATTATTATGTCCTATCTTGTATTTGTACTTTCATTATGTGTACTTATAGTTAATACACATAACAGATCTGTTTTATTTAAAAAATGATCTTTGTAAGGGACTTCGTCTCAATCTCCTTCCATTAAGGCATATTTGGTTTTATACACAACTTTCCATTATACGGTGTATAAAATCCTTTGAATTTTACTTTTATTCAAAATGAATCTTCTTATACGAAGCGTTTTTACTAAACAAAAAAAGGAATGTTTTTTGTACGTATGCGGCGACACTGACTTCTCCACCGCTGTGACCATTATTTGAGTTTCGGATTCCTCTTCAAGCCATAAAATTTTAAATGATTTCAAAAAAGGGAGATATATTTCTCTCAAATATATGAAAATCCAGTGAAAATGTATACGTATTTAACGCAAACTTAAAAATGTTTTTAGAAAACCTGACTATCAAGTGTGGTAGAGAGGAAGGGATTGGGCGTGGACCCATCATGGCCTGTAATTAGTCGAGTAGTCTTAGAATTAGTTATTTTGTTTTCGGAAGCTTGCAAAATGTTTTTATAAAAACACTGGAGTATATTTGAGCAATTTTAAACGTATGTATCTTATAAAAAATTGCATCGGTAGGTCTCATGAGATAAACAATTGTCTTGGAACGAGGCCTTGACAAGATCGTATTTGTAGTCTTGGCACGAGTCCTTGGCTACATGGTTATGATAGTTTGGCATTATGCATTCCATCATTATGAAAGTCGTTATTGATATGGCATGTGATTATTCAACTAGTAGAATATCCATGTGAATAAGTAAATGGAATTATTTCATTTTATTTTTTCCATATTATGTTGAAGTTCAATTTTAAAAGGCTTTTGTTTTAGTTATAAATTGCCTTAATTGTTAATGTTTATTTATGAATGCTTCCGCTATATTGTTATCCTTACTGATCATCTGAGGTCATCACTTCCAATGTTATAATTTTTCCAGGATGTGAAGAAATATATTTGGAATGACCCGCAGGGATAGTATGAGGGGATATGAAGACAAGATGTTGTTGTAGTTTTGTATTACTTTATGATATAATGTAAAACTTATGAATGTATCTAGTATTTCCAAGGATACTAAACTAATCGGTCTTTCGAGACTTGATCTTTTGTGATCATGCCAATGTTACGTAATAATGCACCGAATCTAGGTAGCTGGGGTCGGGGAGTTACATTAATAGGGTGATGTTAGTGAGTTTCTTCCAGGCTCCCCCAATATAAACTAGTTTCATCTTAAAATAAATTCATCAGTGATATCTAATTAAATTTTGATATCCCTATGTCAAATATAATTATAAATCCACAATGTATTGATTGGGAGCTAACATAGTTTTCTCCCAGGTGATTTTTATAGACCTCACCATTTTCATCATTATTAATATATTTTAGTGTTTTTAATACATAATGTAAAATTATATAATTGTGGTTGTGGTGGTTTTGTTTGTTATAATTCAAAAATTAAAATTGATGGATGTGAAACAGCGACTAAAAATTAAAAATTAGAATGGAAAACCCTTTCAATAATTCAAATCAGTCATATTATTATTTTCTATTTTTTATTCCCTAATTTAATAATAAGAATAAATGTCATTCATCCACTAACTTCATACTATTTTTTGTTCATGAGAGTATATTCATACTCAGGTATACATAATAAAACAAGTAACTTTCTTCCCCTATTTGTTAGTGGAAAAGAAAGATCCTTAATCAAAAGTGTGAACCAGATCAAACTCCTAATGGTGATCAAATTCAATTAAATTTATTAGATTTCTTACCACCACATGTATGGTGAGTTAGTCAATTATTGGGAATCAATAAAGTCAGTACAATAAAATATTTTAACAATATTGATTATAAATGGTGTGGTAATCACTTACTCCCCTCCCCACCTTAACATCCTCAATATAATTAAGATATTGGGAATGAAATTTAAAAAACATAATTATCGAATATCACTATGATTCCCCATTGGACCACCATTGATTTGAAATATCTTTTTAATCATGAAGCTATAGGTCCCTGTAATGTCATAGTGGTTATCAAAAACAATAGAAATTAAAAATATGATAAAAAAAATAAAGAACAAACATCATTTCTGTTTTTTTTTTCAAATCATATTTTGATCAAATAAAGGAGAAATTTCCATGTTAGATATCTCTTATCAGTGTGAAGGGTAAAATTTTAATAGGTGTTAAGGGTCATCTACTAAATCCCTCTAAAATTTCAATACAATATCCATCATCTCTAGATTTTCTCTATTGTACTGGCTCAGGGTGGGTATTCTTTTGTCCCTGCTTTTAGTTAAATATTACTATATTAGAACATCTTCCATAATCACTAATTGATTAAATTTATGGCAGGGATGTAATATGGGAGCTTATATGATTTTGTATCTATATGATAATGTAATAATATTTGGATATTTTCATAAACTTTTTATAGTTTTAATCCGTCATCAGAATCAATATTTAATATGATATGCATATTCTCCTAATTTTACCTTATGTGAGCTTTAGTGAAGCTTAGTCATTCATATATGAGTGTGAAGGAAAACCTGCCTCACCTAATGCAATTAGAGATCCATTCCAATATGATTCTTAAATACCTAAAGCATGTAATCATGAATAAGTGATTATTTATTCATATATAACTGATGCATCAAAACTGAGATTCCTAAACAAGGAATGATATAGGGATAACTCACATTAAATATCTGGAAATTTATTATTTGGAGGAAAATGAAAATATCTTATGTATCAGTGTAGTCATAGTTTACTCTTATATATCGACCAATGGATCATACACATCAAATATTTCACAAACATAAAAAAGGAAACCCTCCTATATATTATTTTTGATGTGGGGTTTAATATGATGTATGAATAAATGATTCTAACATGGGTTGATATTCCTCTCCAATAGAAAAAAAATTCACATCTATTAAGGGATCAAGTAATAATCTCATATGTATCATGTAATGACTATGAAATGTATTATTATATTGATTAAATAACATTTGGAATCTCATACATAACTCAATGATCCATTAAATATGAGTTTCCTCTTTATATTTTATCTCACATGAGCACCTCTTCATTACGAGTTTAATATTACCGAAATCATATTTTATTTATACAATAATCTCTAATTCCATTGATATTTTTATTGAAACAACCCAAATAGTTCGTAAATGAAAAATATGTTTATTTATTATATATAATAATCCTAAAAATAAATAAATCCATTAAAAAAATACTTAATCCATTTCCATAATAAATATAGATTATTCTCAAGGTATCATAAATTTATTAATTATTAGGGATTAATTATAATTTGAGGTGAATTTACACTGAAAAAAGTATAAAATTTAGGAAACATTGGTTCCCATAAACCCCCTCACTAAAACCATTACACTCTAAGGAAATATGTATAATTAAATAATGAATATCAATCTTCCGAGGTTATATACTCAAACCATAGAATATAAAACTGTTTAAACAATCATTATGGAAAATTAATCGTGCCTCATGTAAAATATCAACCCACATCCCACATCATAACACTTGGAATTTAGGATTTTAAATTATACATAAGCTACTACATGACATACCTAATATGAAATCTTTTCCCACATAAATCCAAGATGAATTTAAATTATGTTATAATCTTTCCCAAATTAAATTTGATCCTCTATAAGTTTTCTATGGTTGTAAATTATCTACTAATAGAGACATGTGTATTGATATGGAGGAAATTGAATATGTTTTTTTGATGTTTAGGGGATGGTAGGTTTTAAATGTAAAATTTTTTGAAATAGAAGAGGAATTTTAATCTCTTAAATTTAATTCATATCATAATTCATCCAATGTTATAAAATGAATACAATTAACTTATTTCATCATAATTATATCACTCCCAACACCTAATACAATTTTATTTTTGTATGTAACAAAAATGAAATATATAATATTGATTAAATCATCTCCTATATTTAGATTTTTGAATATATCATTCAACATTATATTCTGATTTGATTTTCTATTTTGTTTAATTATTTTATTTTTTATATGCTCATTTTTTGAATATAAAGAGGTAAAAATTATAACCATAATAAATATTTATTTTTAACCCTCTACCCAAAATGATTCAAAAGAACCATCAATGGACCCAAAATTAATATAATTCATCCCAATAGTTTACCGACAACACTCCCTCTACCCCACACTTGGATGAAATTATATCATTAAATGTACCAAAGATATGGCTAGTAAGGGATTAAATAATGTATTAAATTTTCTCACCTAATATATAGTTTATATATTTCAAGGCTAAGTGGAGTTTAAATGTCATGTTGGATAGAATTATTGAGTTTAAATGGATTTTTTTATATTATTTATGGACTCAACCATATATATCAGACCAAAATCCTATATCTTGAAAAAAATAATGAAAGTTAAATTATTACTAATTAATAATTATAGTCAAGATATAAGTTACAAGGATGAATATGTCAATGGGTATTTGAATGTATCTTGGGTTGAGGAATAAAAATAATTGGACCAATTATTCCATGGAATGGGAAATCATTTACAGCCTTCTCAAAAAAAACACAATAGAAGAAAACAAACACACATTAGAAAATATATAAACTAAATAACTTCAAATCTAGAGGAATTTCTATATTAGATGGGTACTTAATATAACATCCTAAAATATTAATATATTAACATCTTCTATATAAATGTTATAATTTAAAGAATATATATAATTAAAAAAATATTAAGTATCTCTTAAAAAACATGGGGAAAATATGTTTAAAAATTCTCTCAATATTTTAATATGAGATGATTAATTATTCTATTTCTCTATAATTATTTATAAAGGTATATATAATATATTTTTATGTTATTTCATAAATTTTATGTCATTCTTAACAAAAGCAAGTTTCAAGTTTATGTAATTATTAATCCAATAAAAGTACATTTATTATGGTTTAAAATTTATATTTTTTTTATCAAAATGAATAACCTTATGTTTTTAGTAATATTTATTTTCAATATATTGTTACTATTGAATAAATTTGATGTACCTAGGAATTTATAAAAAATTAATATCATTATAAAATTTATTATTTAATCAATAATATGTTTAAAACATTTTGGGTAATGTTCATATGAAATTATATGGGGACCTATAATTTCGTATAAATATAAATTTATAATATTTATCTTGGTAAAAATTGTATTTTTTAAAAATTAATATAGTAAATTAGTAATTAAATGTGATATCAGACATATTAATGTGTTAAAAAATTAATGGATAATATTTTTTATAGAACAATAATTTTAAAACTATAAAACTTAATAGTTAACTTTTTATTCTACATTAATATTAATTCTATATGTGTAGGATCTGTACTCGTCTAAGGGTAAGAATGTAGTTTGGGGTTTTATAATGGCTAGCCACTACTCACATACATGTAGGTTGACGCTCACATAATAGTTAGATAGTGATCATGTAAAGGTAGCGATAGATATTAGAAGGTTGTGAAAGGGTATGTACATGTCTATGTATCACATAAAAGAAAATATTATTTACTTTTGTAAAGGTAGTTTCCTAATAATATATCTCACAAAAGGGTAACACTTTTTTTAAATCTATATATTGGTTATATGTAGGGGTAATAATTAATCATACTTTCATTCATTTAAGGGTTAATTGTTGTCTCCCAATTTATTTAAGGGTGATTTTGGACATAATATTTTTGCTGTGAAATTTAAAGATACATAAGGTTCAGATGGAATTTTATAATACCTACATTAAGGTTCAAATAAATCCAAAAGAAGGAAAGAATTCAAAAAAAAATTTAAACCTGAAACATCACCATCGAATCCCCCCAACTTAAACACTATAGTTTCTATCATTTTCACTATTTTCACGATTCTAATTATATATATAATCATGTATTCATAGAAAAAATGTAATGAAAGAGTGGTTTTGATTGATAAATGAGAAAAAAAAAATGATTTAAGAACACTAGAAAGTTGTTGGATCAATATACCTGGAACACACTATGATTTTAGAAAATATTTCACTTTAATAAAAATTTATTTCATCAATGTATTGCATTAAACACAACACATTGTTTAAAAAATCCATCATACACTATTAAAAACTATTATTTAATGTGAAAATTATAACAAAGAAATTAATTCGGCGAGTTTGAATATGATTATACAATTTTTGAAATATATAAAATTTCTCCACTAAATATCAATTTATTGACAAATTATTAGTAAATAATAAAAAAATTATTTGTAATTTCATTTCATCCTTAAAAAATATCTGTTAATCAAAAATTTATTTTCTTTATTTTTATGATTAAATTTTTAAATTAATTTTTATAAACATAAGAAAAATTATTCGTCATAATAACAATTATTTTTTAATTTATCATGTCAATGTTATTTTGGATGAATGTTTTTGAAAATTTTATGAAATGATTATTTTTAAGTTAATATTGAAAAATACTAATTTTTATAAAAATCTTAGTTTTGTTATTTTAACATGTATCATTATGATTTTAATTTTAAATTTCAGGGATATAAATATTTTTTAATTATATATAATATAATTAATTTAAATTTAATAAAAACCAAACCTGATTTTGTTATATGTATATTTGTGTGCTTAAAAACAAATTTTTCTAAAAACCGATATTCGTTTCATTTTTTGCATTTATATTAAATGTAATTTCTACAACTTCAATAAATTTAATATTGAACAAATATTCAATATTTATGATTATGAGGTTAAAATTGGTAATATATTATGCTTCTATTGTTGGATAAAATTAATAGTAACCATGATAAAATTTAACACCTCAGTTGTGCGTAAATAAAGTATATCTTTGATGAAAATCAGTTATAAGTTCATAATTATTTATCCTATTTCATATTAGATAAATTAAATTCTATCCTTTACACCTAATGTTATTATTTTATTTTTTTAATCTATTATTATCCATAAAACGGTCTTAAAAATTATTTAAGACAAAGAAAGTGAAAAAATGTCACCCACATAGTTTTAAATAACATTTTCATATTCATATATGTAAAAATTTGTTATGAAAAAAAATATTATTGTTTATTCTATTAGTTATGAAATTATTTTAATTTTAAAAATTTATTTATAATTTTTATGAATTAAATAATTACCTTAAATACTTATATAATGCAGATGTGGTAATTAATACATTGATGAAAAAATCCATTAAATGATATTAAAAATATTATAATTATAATAATTTGAACTAACATATATTATATACAATTTTTATAGATAAATATGAACCATTTGGGAGGTATAAAAATATTTGGTTCTAATATATTTTTTTTTAATTGATGTTTTTTAATTCAAATTAACGAATAATTGTAAAAATTACAATAATGATACTCTATGAAAATAATATATTATTAAATTATTTTTTAAAAAATTACATTTTGAAAAATGGTATAATATATGGTCAATAATTTCCCTCAATTTTCTTTAATAGGCCATTTTGAAATATTTGGCTCCAGAATAGTCTTATTATATATTAATCTTTTGAGAAAATCCTAAAGCTCCCTCACCCTAATTAAAAAGGGGACCCTCCATCCTCACAATAGTACACAAAATTTATCCTTATATCTCAGCCATATTATGAAAAATTAACTTATATAATTCTCTAGAAACATTCTAGATGTGTTTTTGTACCCCAAAAGACCATCCCTATAACCATAAAGAGATGATCTGAATGAGTCATTTTGAAGAAGTGATAATCGCTCTATCCAATCAATTTATTTTTATACAATAATTTACCTCATTTAAATATATTATATTTATCATAAAATAATATCTTTAGTATAATAAATATTTTGACTGTTTATTATTATTTTGAAAACATCATTGTACATGATATTTCTTATCCAATAAAAACTGAAAGCATCAATCCTGCGTACGCATAGATTACTATATCCACATAGAGATACAATGAATTTTTAATCCCCATAATTTATAGATGGTAATTATGATGGTTTAACTTCTAGTATAAGAAATTTTAAGACATAATTATACTTATGGTATGATTATATCACTTTTCCATCTTATTATCCATTTTAATGGGATACAATAATGTCTCTCGTGAATATGAATTGAGTACCATTTCCCTGATGTGAGGTGATTTTTTTCATTTATATTTTACATGGATGGAAATAAATGTTGATTTTATTATATATATAATATAGTAATTTCTTTAATTTTTGATTATTGTTTACGTTTTATTTAATCTATCATAAATAAATGGAAATATCATTCATAAGTATGCGGGACTTACAGTCTCCCTGAACAGTGTAATTAATTTTACTGTATTTAATTTTTATGATTAAATATAAATATGTAAATAATTAATATTAATTATTTTATAAATATGATAAAAATTCTCTAAATTATGGGACCTCGATCAATTTATAATTTTCGATACTATAAAACCAAAACATGAATGAAAAATGAATTAGTTATCACCAAGAAGAGCGACTTTAAAAAACTATTTATCAAAATGTGATAAGATTTTATAAATAAATAATACAAGGTATGATAGAAATATTGGTATGAAATGAAAAAATAATGAATCAATATTTATTATAGAGGATGTTCTAATGTGAATGATGAATGGTGAAACATAAGGTAAAGGATTATTTTAAAATCTCATCTTTTTTCAGGAATGTTTATGTTTAAGTTTTCACATTAGAATATTTCACTTCCATATCCTAGTTTTCTATAAAAAAAACTATTTAACTATTCTAATATTTTTTAAATATTTATTATTTCAAATGATTTAATTTTTACAAAATATATTTAAAATATTCATTTTTTCATTTTCCAAACCTGATACGTTTTGAATTATCTGACCAAAATATGGATGGACTGTATTTAAAAATATATGTAATGAGTCTGTTTTCCTTACTTTATTATTCCATGATTATTGTAATATTCATTAAAAAATTTAGAAGTTTATTTTCAATGATTTATTTTAATTTATAAGTGTACACCTTTTTAAAAAGTGATGTACTTTTTAAATGGAAATGTTATTTATCCCATGAATTATTCCAATTGATCTTTCAAATTATTTTAATCATCTGATGACATCATTATATTATACTTATTTTTTATTAGGGATACTATATATGGGTACCATAATTATTATTTTTGGGATAATTTATGATTATTAGGGAAAGATGTTGTTGAATCCCATTCCAAATTTCTTGGGTTATACATTGATGGAATTTATTTCTTTTCACGAGTTCTAATTTGATGAATTTTTTATGATCTATTCAAACATGTAAGTGAGGATTTAGTTATAATATGAGTGGGACATACATCTCCCCCAATGTATTGGTTATAAATGTATTAAAAATGTTGTAAATATGATAGGTGTGAAAAAATTTAATTTTAATATTTTTGTGTGTGGACATGGTTTTCATGTCCATAAGTTTATACATGGATCCAACTGTCATGTTTATGATTTTATGTGTGAAAATGGATTTCATGTTCCTATGATTATGTGTGGACATGAATTTCATGTTTATATGTTTATATGTTTATATGTAGATATGTCTTTGATGTCTGTAATTTTATGTGGAGACTATTATTCATGACCAAAATATTATGTGGGGGAATGATTTATAAGCCATAACTTAATAACTAATCTTGTTTCTATATGTAACTGTTCAAAAAGTTATATTTTTATGTTTATTAAAAAATTCACTGTATTATGTCCATTTTATTTCTGTCTGCCATATGATTTTTTATTCATTAATGATTAATGTTTTAGGAATTACCAGTCATTATTCTAGGAATCAATATTATTATATATGATATGAAGGGTGTATATTTAAAATGGTATTTTTTGTTATCAATCCATTATTCCCATGTTGTGATTATGTGATTATTAATATCTCTCTTTTTTACTCTTACTTAGATTATGAGTTGACACTTTATTATTTTTCCATTACCCATTTTATGAAGAATTATTTTAGAAATAATTTGTATAATGAGGGTTCTAGTTATTGTGAACTTTGCGGTAAATGATATAGATAATTTATGAACCAGTTGTTTTCATATCGATGTTTCGAAATTCACTAGACAAGTTCTATTCTGGCATGGATTGAAATGTAATGTCATGAATTTTTATCTATATAGATGTAGTAAATATCATTGAAATTTATGATTTTTTATAGTTGGTTTGATATTAGGATGTTTTATCCTTTTTAAACTATGATGAGAAAACATTAGTAAGAACACTTAGGATAATATTAGATATATGAGAATATCCTATGTTATGGTAAGGTTAAGAGGGTAGGTTTTTTAGAAAACTTTTTTATCTGGATACTATATATGGTTGTGGCTCTAGAACAGATGTACAAAGGGGTAATAACCACCAAAAGAGTGGATTGATATTAACTCGATTGTCACCCAGTGCATAAAAAATGTATTTCTACATAGCTAGTTTGACACTTGAGAGGATATGTATTAGACTTTCAGAAAAAAAAATTATGAACTATCATGAAGGAATTAAATAGATAATGATCTAAAATAACCAATGTTAAACCTAACCAGTCTTAGATTGAAAATAGGGTTTCATGATTTAGGAATCCTAAAAGTGATTGTTTAAGATTATGTAGTTTTCCTCTATAATTACGTCATCTCAAACATTATTTCTTGGTTTTATTCAATGGATAGAACTAGGAGGATTCTTGTTAAGGTTGGATGTGATGGAGAATGAAATAATTGTTCTCATGAGAAGACAAATGGAATTTGAGGTAGAATGTGACACATTGTGATTGCGCATAATCATATATATCATTATAAAATAATCAATAATTAAATTGAGGAGTTTCCCTACACAACTATAAATAGAAAGATAGAGTTCCTCGATGATCATTTATGGAATTGTTTTAACAACCCACATGTTTATAATGCAATAAGAAAAATTGAAAGGGAGGTCTTAGAGGAATGTGAATGTATTCTGGGTGTAGAAAATAAAGACACTGAATAAATAGTTTTTGAGGGAAAACAAAAATTATAGTCAATGTAATAGAATGGAATATAGGTTTCCCTATGTTTTTATAAATGTTTTAATGTTTCAAATGTATAAATTATGGGAATAATGCAAATCTATGTCTTTAGGGGAAGCTCATGAAAAGGATCAGAGATGTTGTATGAGTAAAGGTTATACTGTTTAGGACAAAGATACCCCAGAATATTTATTATATAGTTGAGGTATTTAGGAATATAATGACCAATCATATCTAATGGTTTAAGAATAAATTGGATTGATTGAAATATGTAAAAATTTGGATTTTAGATTTACTAATGAAATGACGGATTATAAGCTTCATGAAACATTTAGGTATTGTTATGAATAAGTTTATAGTATAGGAATTGTTTGAATATATTGAATGGTAATGATGAATGAGAAAAGGGATTCAATACTAAGTTGATATGTTATTATAAAAAACATTATTAATGAATGATAAAAAATAATATATATCCATCTAGGTGGATAATTATGTTTTTTGAGATATAGAAATGATTAATGTTGATAAAGTAAATTGGATATTTTTGGCTACCCTGAAATTGTTTTTTAACTAATAATTAAGTGATTAAGGTCATATTTGATTATGTTTTTCGAATTCTTTATTTTTTTTATATATTAAATAGTTTTGGATTTTATATGAGAAATAAAGATAATGTTACTTTTTTTAATAATTCTTATTTTCATTTTGGTTTTATGGTATTCAAGATATTAGTATGTTTTAATAAAATATATGATAAATGTTTACCTACATTAGTAATATTTATAAGGATTTTTATATTAACTACTTATGTATTGGATTAATTAAATCCATGGAAATTATTATTTATGTTTTATAAATTAATTAATTTATCTATATTGGATTACTTATACTAACAATGTTGGTTTTGATTAATATCTAAAAACAATAAGTGTAACATTTTATCAGTTTATAGATTATATAATCCATTATATGTTGATACTACTGATTTAGTCATGGAAAATTCATCTTGATTACTCGTTGTATAAAGAAAATATGAGATTGAGGTGGAAATTGATTAAAAGATTAAATTATCTTTATTAACTAACTATATTCTTTAATGTTTCGAATCCATATAGTATAATAAGGCCTTAAATCTAAAAATAGGATAATTAGACAAAAAATATGTTATACAACTTTCAATTTGAAATAATTGATGGTCTTTTCCACATATGTGGTTTATAAATTTCTTATTATTATCTTTTCTAAGATTATTCCCTTCATTGCAATCAATTATCTGTTAAAAATACTTTTCTTCCAGGTCCATATCATAACATCACACTAATTATCTCCTATTTAAAATACTATTATTTTTTAACCTACATGACCTTCATACTTCCCTTTCTCTCTTTTCAAGATGATGTTTTATCAACCCTTTTTATGATGTGGGGTTCCACGGAGTAATTTTGAAATGTCAAACCATTGATTAATGATTAAAAGATGAAATTGTGAGGATTAAATTTATTAAAGGTATGATAATGTAATATACCTGGATTTTAGAATATATATCTCTTCAATTAATTTTATTTATTCAATGGATTACGTTACACAGAACCATGATTTTTAACAAACAATGATTCACTATTAAAATATTCTTTTTTAATGTGATGGTTATAACCTATACATTAATTGTTAGGGTTTATGTAACATCATAAGTAAGTAATGAATAATAGATATTTTTATCTATGTATATTAATGATTAAGATAGTGTTTTAGAGGCTTAAAATGAAAATAAATACAATCTTATGCATGGAATACACTAATATTCTTAAAAGATTGTTTTAATGCCTTTTGATGGCAAACCATTTTTAAATCTATCTTTTGACAATTTTATAAGCTATGTTTGTCAATATAAACTTATTATTTATGATTAGGACCTCAAAATTTACTTTGTGTGAATTTTTGGTATTTTTCCGATAAAGTACATTTTTTAATGAATAGTGAAAAATGTTGTATTTTAATTCAAAACATCTTTTTAATCTAATTTATTTATATTATTAGATTATCTTTTGAATTGGTTTTGAAGTAAAATTAGAATATATTTTTACCATTTTATCCAATGGTGGTCATTGGAATCAATTTTACTTTGAAATTGGACTTAAACTAATGTCAATCTTTTGATACTTATTGTTTCATAAAAAAACGCTATTTGTCATGACAACGGGAAATAGTTATTAAATTAATTAATGCAACTTTCATGTTTTGAATTTTGTAAAATTGACATCATTTTGTAATTTGGAAAATCAAAAATTTCTTAGGGTGAAGTTTTCGTATATTTCTGAAAAACTTCAATTTTTGATGAATAGTGAAACCACTAAGTGGTAGTTAAAGAAACTGATTTTTCGTTTAAATGAAACTTTGTCACTTCTGTGATTTGATTTTCAAAAATCCGACATACATGGTTTTCATTAAGAAGTAAAATGTTGTTCAATGAGATTAAAATAGTTTATTTGGTGAATAGTACCTTTTAAGTTCTTAATCGCGATTAGTGGTAATTAGTGTAGTTTAAGGTAAAAATAATGTTTTAATAATATGAGATGAGATTGACACATGTCCTACCATCATTGGATGTGTCATGGACGACCAAGAAAATCCATGGGTCAACTTGAGGACCCCATGGAGCCACTCTGGTTGGGAAATGACATAAATAACTTTTTATTTAATGTTAAAGTAAAAATGACACAAACAAGAAATGTTTTACCAAAATAATTTTTACATTGGGTTATACAAGTAATATTTTTGATTATAAATAGTCATTTGAAATCTAAAAATATTTAATACATCATAGTATTTGTTTTATAATTTTTAGGCATCAAATAAATTAAATTATTTATGACATCATGATGATGCAGCGATTACCTCATTAATAAAGGATTTAAATAAAATAAAATGATAATATAAAATCTATAACCTACACATGTACAAAACCTATTTTATGGGTGTATTTCGAACCCTTATCACCTTACCCTCTAATTATATCATTGTGGGACCTTTTGAATCCGAAAATCATTTTCAAATAAAGTAACATTTCCCTACATTCCAAGAGTGCCCCTCCTCTCCTCTTATAAAAGGCCCCCACCTCTACCTCCTTACCCACACTCCCAAAGCCTTTGGCTCGGCCAACATCTGCCCATTTTGTCTCTCCACTTCCCTCTCTTACTCCTTGAATCCTCACTTTGGGCAGAAGTCTTCCCAAGGAAGCCTTTGAGCTCAAACCAAAGGTAGTTACCCGATTTTTAGGTAATGTCTTCACTTGAGTCCTTTTGTTTTATTTTTCTTCTCCAACCCCCTAAACTCTTTTTATTCATTTCTTTTGTAACAAATCCAGTATCTTAAATATACTTGGATGTTGTTATAATAAGGATTCGAGCTACACTTACACACCCCTACATCTAATGGATAAAGGACATACTGTTTCCGTGGATGGTGAATTTATGCCTCCCGAAACGATGATTGTTCAAAATTCTTTTAACACCATCAAAGGTGGCCATTAAGATGTCACTATATTTATATATGATATATAATATGTTTATGTTTTCCTTAAACTTCTGTATTTTTCATTTTGGGCAGACCTTTATGGTTTCCATTATGGGTAAACGCGATATCTTCATTTAAGAAAGTTCGGACTACCGCCCCCTCAAAGTGATTTGATTCGTTAAATACCATATTTGGGACATATAAAGGATAGAACTATGATATTATATATGATATTATACTGGAATTATAATATAACTTTATATAATTATGATTTCACTCTATAAAATATGAAATAGTAATGAAAGTAGAGTTCATGCGTGCGTACGGCTTACCGTATCCATGAACGGTGCATTTCATTTCTTACCTCTAAATGATTATGTAATATTATAAATGCATTCATGTACTAGATATATATGATATATATGACATCTAAATCATGAATACCATTCTGGATATAATGGATACATGAAAAACTTGTAATTATAAAGGGCTTATTTTTTACTCAGGTACCAATGATCGTTAAAACGACCGTTATTAACATAAAAAACTACATGGTGTTCATGACATGGAAATAAGTGATATAAAAGGAATAATTAACTTGAAAATGTTTCTTAAACAAATAGAAATTAACTCAAGTTTATTATTCAGGAGATTAATGAATGATCGAGTCAAGTCGGACCCGAGGTATGGGACTTTGTCTCAATCTCCTTTCATTGAGGCATATTTTGTTTTATACACAACCTTCTTTTATACAGTGTATAAACCCCTTTGACTTTTACGTTAATTCAAAAGTAATCTTTTTTATACGAAGAATTTTACTAAACCACAAATGGGAATGTTTTTGTCGTACGTATGCGGCGACAACTACTTCTCTGCCGCCGTGACCGTTATTTGAGTTTCGGCTTCCTCTACAAGCCATACCTTGTTCTTAAAAAGAAAAAGAAATACCATGATTTACTTTTCTTTTATTTTGGTATTGAAAATTGTTTTCATAATGTTTTTATATCAATGTGTTGTATTGATATCTTGTGATTGAAAGATGGAAATGTTATGTTTCCTTTAAGCATTTTTTATGTGATACGATTATGTTGAGGTTCTTGGGCATTATTATGAAGAATGGTGGTTTCGTGATAGACTAAGGGTGGGTGAGCCCGATGTATCTATCCAATGCATTGGGTAACGCGAAGGAGTGAAACGTTAAGGTTTATACGAAGAGATTTAGGGAATATACTGTGATGGGTATTCCAAACGTAACCAAGAGGGTTACTCCCTACGTAAAAATGTTATTAATGCCTCAAGTTTCCTTTATGTCTTATGATTTATATGATTTATTCATGATTTGATGAGGTATGTTAAAGTGCTAATGTTTTATGGGTAATGTATGATTTCATTCTTATGTATATATGTACCCATGTTTCCTTTCCATATTTTTATATCGCTTACTGAGATTTTTATGCTCATCCAAAATTTTTTTGAAATGTTTTTCATAGGTCAAGGGAAAGGTACATGATATGATGATAGTGTCCAGGAAGTGTCAAGAAAGAATCCATGTTTTAATTTAAATATGTTTCCCTTTATGGGAAATATGAATACTATCTTTATGTCACCACTTTGTTTATATGTGGAATGTAATGCAAGTTTTATGATCTAATTCTCTAAAACTCTAAACCCGAAAATATCCTCAATGTGTAATCTTGTAATAACTCATGATTAAGTAAGGTTTAAGGACGGGGCCTTATAGTTGGTATGAGAGGTCGGTTTGGATAACTTTTAGAGTTAGAATTATATTAAATGACTATCCAAAAATATTTTTTTATGGTCAAATTGAAGTGATATAGTATTTGCAGATTACCATGTTGCTTCATCTAAGACATGTTTGTTCAGAATGGTTTTCCGTAGAGGAAACAGGGAAGCAGTGCTAGGAAGGCATGCAGAAGGAAATAACCTTCCGAATCAGCATCCTGAAATGGTCGGAATTGGAACTGAACAGTTTGTTGCAGTAATGGCGCAGTTGACTCAAGCGATAAATGGTGGTGGAATCCATGCACGAGATCAGCCAGATCAACCGCAGAGTAACATGTCAGTAGTGGAACATTTCATGGGGCATCATCCCCCATCATTCAGAGGATCATCTGACCCTGTGCTAGCTGAATGGTGGATTAAAGCAATGGATAAGATTTTCGATGTCATGGGGTGTTCAGACAATCAAAAGGTTAGTCATGATATTTACCGTTTGGAGGGTGAGGCATATCAGTGGTGGTCTATGGTTAAAAATATCAGGGATGCCGATGAGATTGATGCTCTTGACTGGGATGAATTCAAAGGTATGTTTCTTGAGAAGTATTTTCCTAAGGCTGTTCTACTTAGGATGGAAAAGAAATTCTTGGAATTGAGGCAAGAGGAAGACTCAGTGGCTACCAATTAAGAAAGGTTCACTCGATTGGTAAGGTATGCTCCAAATTTTATCCGAGACCTTGATAGTAAAATCAATCGTTTTTACTCAGGATTAAAGCCAAAATATCGAAGGGAATTAGCTTCTCGTGAGTTTAAAAGTTATGAAATGCTTGTTCGATGTGCTGAGAAGGTGGAAATGAAGTTTTCTGATGATCAAGTGTTCTATAACAACCAATAGAATAAGAGACCGAGGTGGCATGAGAAAGGTAAGAATTCTTCAAAAAAGTCTGATCATAAGAAAACTAAGTTTCCAGTTTGTGATAAATGTGGAAAATGGCATGTTGGGGAATGTCTTCTGAATTCTGCAAAGTGCTACCGATGTGGTAAGATGGGAAATAAGGCCCATGATTGCACTGAAAAGGATCAAGGTGAAGGTAAGACCAAATTTGATTTACAGTTAGTGAAATGTTATAAGTGCAATGAGAGGGGTCACTATGCAAATGAGTGTCCGACAAAGATCTTGAGTGATGGGAAGCAGATAGACTACAAGCAGAAAGTGGTAGTGAAATCCATTGCAACTACTTCAGCAGATGTCGGGCCATCAAAGGAAGTTGTATCAGGTACTTTGTTTGCTTTTTCCGATTATGATAGTGTGTTTTTTGATTCGGGGTCTACACATTCTTTCATCTCTGAAAACTTTTCTAGTAAAATGGGAATACCATCTCAAGAAATGACACCTGAACTTTTGGAAAAAACACCTGGGGGAAATGTTGAGGCAAAAAGAATTTATAAGAATCTTTCTATCCTTATCTGTGGAAAGAACCTACTTGAAAACATTATTGTTCTACCTCTAGTAGAGTTTGATGTTATCCTGGGTATGGATTGGCTCTCTATTTACAATGCTAAGACTGAATGTAGAGCTAAAGAAGTTTTTTTCAAAAAGGCTTTCAGTTTGTGTACAAGAATGAACCCATACGGTTGATAACATATCAAGAGGCCGAGAAACTTGCAAAAGATGGAAATGAATGTTACCTTGCACACATCATTGAAAATAAAGGAACTATTCAGATTAATGATGGGCCAGTGGTAAATGAGTATCCTAATGTTTTTTCTGATGAGTTGCATGGAATAATACCAGATCGGGAAGTAGAATTTACTGTTGACTTAGTTCCTGATGCTAAGCCAATTTCAAAACCCCCTTATCGAATGGCTCAAATTGAACTTTTAGAGTTGAAGGAGCAATTGCAAGATTTATTAGAGAAATGTTTCATTCGACCTAGCACATCACCATGTGGTGCTCCTATTTTATTTGTTAAAAAGAAAGTTGGTTCAATGAGACTTTGCATTGATTATAAAGCCTTGAATAACATCACTGTTAAGAACAAATATACTTTGCCTCATATCGATGATTTGTTTGATCATCTCCAGGGAGCTCAGTATTTTTCAAAGATTGACTTGAGATCGGGGTACCATCAGCTGAAGGTAAAGGAAGCAGGCATTCCGAAGACTGCGTTTCTTACAAGATATGGCCATTATGAATTTTTAGTAATGCCTTTTGGGCTATCCAATGCACCTGCTGTATTCATGGACTTAATGAATATAATTTTAATTGAGTTCTTGGATTAGTTTTTGGTGGTTTTCATTGATGATATTTTAGTGTTTTCTAAAATTAAAGAGGAGGATGAATTACATTTAAGGGTTATCTTGCAAACCTTAAAAGAAACAAAACTGTATTGGAAATTCAGAAAGTTCGAGTTTTGGTTGCAAAAAATTTCTTTCCTTGTTCACATTGTTTCTAAAGATGGGATAACTGTTGATCTTGCAAAAACAAAAGTTGTGGAAGACTGGCCAAGACCCACAAATGTAACCGAGATTCGTAGCTTCCTTTGTTTGGTAGGCTATTACCGAAGGTTTGTTAGAAAATTTTCACGGTTATCTAGTCCAATGACTAAGCTAACTTAGAAGGGTGTTAAGTTTATCTAGACAAAAGAATGTGATGATTGTTTTCAGGAATTGAAAAGAAGATTGGTGAATGCTCCAGTTTTGGCACTACCTTCCAGGAATGGTGAGTTTGTTATCTACAATGATGCTTCATTGAAAGGAATTGGTTGCGTCCTAATGCAGAATGATCACGTAATTGCTTATGCTTCACGACAGTTGAAAACTCATGAGGTAAATTACCCTACACATGATTTGGAATTAGCTGCTGTTGTTTTCGCTTTAAAAATTTGGAGGCATCATTTTTATGAAGTAAAGTGTGAAATATATACTGATCACAGAAGTTTAAATTATATATTAACTCAGAAAGAGTTAAAATGAGATAGAGGAGATGGCTGTAATTAATCAAGGATTATGATTGTACAATTCATTACCATCTGGGAAAAGCAAATAAAGTGGCTGATGATTTGAGTCAAAAAAGTAATTCTTCATTAACAATGTTGCGTTTGGAACGTGATCCTTTGGTTAAGGATTTGATGAACTTTGGCATATAAGTTTTTGGCGCAGGATGTTCTTCTATTTTTTTTAGGAATCAGTGAGATCAACTCTATCAGATAGAATCAAGCAAGCACAGAAGCAAGACAGTGAGTTGCAGAAAATGGTAAAGTTGGTTCAGAAAGGAAAGTTGCCTGAATTCAACATTGATAATGATTGCGTTCTAAGATTTGGGAAGAGATTATGTGTGCATTGTGATTAATAGTCTAAGAGAGAGTTGTTATGTGAAGCTCATAGTTCTCCGTTTTCAGTTCAACCTGGCAATACTAAGATGTACAAAGATCTTCGGGAGTATTACTGGTGTGATGGAATGAAAAGAGATATTGTTGATTTTATTGTGAAATGTTTGACTTGTCAGTAGGTTAAAGCAGAGCGGCAGTTACCGAAAGGGATTCTTCAGCCTTTACCTGTAACACCCCGAGATTTTATGAAAAATATTCTTTTAATTTCATTAATGTCTTGTGTTGTATGCTACACCAA
Organism: Viscum album; assembly: GCA_963277665.1. NCBI lineage: Eukaryota > Viridiplantae > Streptophyta > Magnoliopsida > Santalales > Viscaceae > Viscum > Viscum album. The sequence continues at coordinate 41,982,823 of OY728157.1, forward strand.
GATTACCTTGCACTATACGCAACACCATATTAGCTTGTAGTATATGCAACACTATTCTTGGATCGTGTTACACACAATTTTGATAATAGTTATTCTACGCAACATTGAGTATATATATATATACATATATTCAATGTATAAATGAAATTTGGTTGGATTCTGTTATACTAAACAACGAAGGATTCTTTCACAACACGCAAACCTGACTTGGCTTGCATTACACGCAATCGCGACCTTCCTCGATAGCGTGTGTTGTACGCAATACCGGGTTTTAATAAACAACGATATATTATTATAATATTGTCATGAGCTAGCCGTTATGAATAGTATTAACTAAATTTTGAATTTTATAACATTATTATTCTTCTTACACATTTTCTAGAACATGGTATAAGAACAAAATAAATTTTTCGGGTAAAATAAGTTTATTTCAAAAAATGCAGTTTTGCCGCCTTTTGATGGCGCACCCACATTAAATCTAGTTTTTGACATGTTTATATGTTCAATTTGACAAAATAAAATTCTTCTTTTGAATGAGGATATAAAAATTTACATTAGATAATGTTTTGATATTTTTCCGATAACTTTCATATTTTAATGAATAGTAAAAACACACTATATTTTAATTAAAAACAACTTTTTTCATCGTAATATCTTATGTGATTAAATTATAATATTGAATGGTTTTAAAGTATAAATAGAATTTATTTTTATCATTTAATATAATTTATGTCATTAGAATTGATTTTACCTTGAATTCGTAGGTTAAATCAACTCAATCATTTGCAATGTTTTAAAGAAAAACCCATTTTCTATCGACAACGGGATTAATTTTAATTTAATTTCTGCATCTTTTGTGTGTTGAATTTGTAAAAAATGGATTCCATATTTGGAATCAGTGGGTACAAATTATGTTAATAAGCTACTTTTTATTTTTGGGCATTGTGAATAGTAACTACGGTAAATTTTATTTACTATAGTTAAAGGTAAATCGGGTAATTAAGGGTAAATATAAGATTATAAAATTACCCTAACACTTGGAAAAATCCTATTGTATGGATAAAAGTATACCCATATAACCTAAGGGTCAGATTAGATTCATTTTATGGACTTTTTTCCATGAAAATAATTTAATTATTATTAAAACCAAAGAATGTGACAACATGTCACTTTCTTAAATCTTATAAGTATAATAATTTTAATTTAGTGATAAACTTCATGAAACATAGAAAATTAATAGTCTCAAGAAATATAATACAATTATATACATCATATGAATTTATTTATAATTTTTAGGGATTAAATAATTATCATTTATTATGACACAAAGATGATGTAGTAATTGTCTTATTAATGATATATTGACATAATTGATGTTATAAATGCCCAAATAAATGTAATTTGAAACTTTTTATGACTTACATTAATTTTCTAGGTTAATAAGACATGTTATTGTTGATATAAGTAACTTGATTCGAACTTAACATTATGTTATGAATTTCATAAAAATCATGTACCAAATAGTGTCAAAATTGTCATAAATTAGTTTTTAAAACAAATATTATATTATTAATTGTTATTTAATTCCTAAATATTTAAGGTTCGGGTAAATGACTTAGATAAGAATAGATATAATAATAATAAACAACTTGGGGTTCGTTTGGCTTGTTATGCTAAGTTTATTAACCATATAGTGTAAGAAAACAAAAAGACACGGTAAAAGTTAAATTATTTATCTTAGAGTTAAATATAATTGATAAGGTTAAAATAATAACCTAAACTTGTCTAAATCCTATTGGATGAGAGGATTTAGACCCATCACCACTTTATCTTCGAAATAAGTCCATTGTGAACCATTATAAACCGAATTTGACCTTAATATAAAATAATATTTTGAGATTTTCCTAAGGTGCCGCTCTCCTCCCTTATAAAAGGGCACCTCATCCCTCTCCTCCTCACACCAATTTGAGCATTCAAGATTGGCCAACCCCTTCCGAAATCTCTTCTACGCTTCCCTAGTATTATCCTAGAGGTCTTGGTCTTCTTTAAAGACCATCCTTAGTTTATTAAGTGGAGGTTATGAAAAGGCGCGTCAAAAAGAGGTAATATCCATTACTGATATTTTTCAATTTCTTTCTTCTTCAACTTCTTCTTCTTTAGTTGTTTCATGATAAAGTAATAACATCAGTATTTCATATATACTGATATGTTATTATAAATATGAAAAAACTCTAATTAACCTTCTATCCATCCTACGGAAAAAGGAAATCACTGCGCGTGTGTACGTACGGAATACTGTCTCCACGCCGTGGTGTAATCTATTTTCCGCCACCACCTTACTTGGATGGGTACAATGGTGTAAATAATAATTATATATGATTATTTTAAAGTGCTATTGATTCTGAAATAGTATACATACACTCCAATACAGTCCCACGATCATGAGAACGATATCATCGCTCATGCGTACGTACGGACTACCGTCTCCACGACGCGATGAGATTCATTCTCCACCTTAACCATTCATGAATGATTATAAAGTGTATATAATAAGTAATAACGAAATATATGACATAATAATGAAACTGGATTTATTTGTATATATTTGTATGTCATCTACTTAATTTCATTCAACTCAATAAGGAAACGAAAACAGCGTTCATGCGTACGTACGGCCTACCATCTCCATGAACAGTGTATTTCTTTCCATTTACTGATTTATTATATATATGTATATTCTGAATATATATTATATATAAATCATGTTTTATATTTTGGAATTAAGTAATCATGATCTATGTAATCATATGAATAATTTCAAGTCAAAACACGGATGGCAAATGAAACAATTTTACCCAAAACGCTCTTTACCATGGAATTTACAAAAGAACGGGTAATATAAAGCATAAGTGAACCATATATGATATCATAAAAATGAGTATGATTCTGGAATAAGTCAATAACATTATTTAAATCATTATACAGGAGGTTCGGACACTTACGAAGCAAATCGGACCAAAGGTAAGTGAAATATTACAATCTCATTTTTATCCGAGATTGTTTATACTTTGGAATTTATTGGGGTGTATTTTATCATCCACATCCATGTTTCATCAATATGTAATATTATTTCTATTCACCTAAAATTTTTTAAATCCTATTTTACCCTTCGGTTAGTTTTTAGTAAAAGATACGAAAGGAATCTTTTGTCGTCCTTCGTACGAGGTACTTTTTTGACTTTTCCGGCAAAAGTATGAAAAGAATGTTTTTTCTAATTTATACGGCACGAACGAATTTTTATAGTTTTATAAAGCCTTATTTTAATGAACATTCCTCCAAAATATTTCATAACTATTTTCAACAAAATATCTTTCTTATAAAATTGCATGACGTTTTGTGAAAAGAAATTGATTTTGAAGAAGAAAGGATATTTTCCTCAAGAATTCATTTCAAGTGTTTTATCAAAACCATTTTTCATCTAAGATGAAAATATTTCATATGTGTATTTTTCATGTGTAATTTCTCTATGATTTACATGGTTTCACTTTTATTTTTATGAAATGATATCCATTTCTTTTATATGGATTATGTGATGATGGGATGATGTTTATGAAACCCATTTTATTCATTGGGTTATTATGAATGATGTATGTTTATTTTGTGTCACAAGTAAGATTGATTTCATTATGAGATCGGTGGGACCTATATCTCCCTCCAATGCATTGGGTAAATATTTTATATCTCATGAGATAGACATGGCTGGAACGGTAGGTTATACCGGTTCAGTGAAACAGGACTGAAACGAGGGTGACTCAGTTCAGAAATGGACTTTGTCCACAAAGATAGTCTTGGAAATGAGTCTTGACTAATAAGAAATGATTCTCTATGATGATGTGTGTATGCCACAAATTTTCATGTTTTAGGTTATGATTATTGGGATTACATTTCACTACTATGATTTATCCCATGTTATGAAATTATGATCTCTTTTGCAGGTTAAGATTTCCAAAAGATATGTTCTTATGAATATGATGTGATTGATATTTCTTTTGTTTACCCTTACTAAGCATTTGAGCTCACCCTTTTTATGTTTTATTTTCCCCAGGATATAAAGAAATGTTTTAGGTAAAAAAAAGGAAGATCTTTATGGGAGATGTTGAAGATCTTTCGCCACGATTAGAAGATTATGTTACGAGTTTCCAAAGACCCTAAACTATTACGGTCCTTGTGTGTGTGGTTTTGTTATGTACTAAGTATTCTGAAAAAGTAATGTAATGTCTATGTACGTTATGCTTCTGGTCTCTAGAGTTGGTATCAGAGGCAAAGGAGGTAGGAATGTATCCGATCCTTGGGAACTCTCACATGTGAGCGTTGGACGAAGCATGGCTCTCCGCCCAAGGGCTTCATGAGGAAATGGCTGCCACTGGGGATGGTGGTGTGTCCTGCCCAGGGGGTGTAGCCTCCCATGGAGTGCCCTGATAGGTATCAATTATATTCCACTGGATGTAATTCTACACAGCTACAGTTGGTATCAGAGGAAAGGTTTAGTCAACCTTTCGAATCTAGGATGCGAAAACGTTAGTGAGATCTCTAGAGATATTTCTAAGGTATGTCTAGGGATGTCTCTAAGGATAAGTATACGTATAGGATATAGTCCTAGAACTATGGTAACGATCATATAATTTAACCTAATATGTTAGATATTGTAGTTACTCCCCCTTTATTATGATTTTTTCCTCTAACAGTATTCTTTTTGGGTTTTAGAAAATGGCTGGAAACAAGATGATTCACGATAATGGGGGATATTATGGACAATGGAATGATATTATTCATGAGGAACCAAATGAAATGAGATTTGGAAGTCCAAACATCATTATTATTCCGAATAAGCAATCTCATAATATGATCAATAAAGTAAAATTTTATATGTTTCCTGACTCGGCTAATAATAGAAAGCGGAGTTTCATGATGATCATAGAGGAAAGAAAGTTCAATTTCCCCTATGTAAATCATGTGGGAAGAGGCATCAAGGAGAATGTTTCAAAGGAACTGGAAGATGTTTTGGGTGTGGAAAAGAAGGACACAAAGTTAGTAAGTGCAAAGGAAAAGGTTCAGTTAACACCAGGGATGAGGATAATGGTATTTCTACGACATCAACAATGGTTAAATGTTTTCAATGTAGAATGTACGGGCATTATGAAATCCAATTCCCTAAGGTAAAGTCTCATGAAGAGAATCAGTATGGTCATATGGGTATTATTTATGTTGATAATGATGAAGAGACTACAAATGATATGTGAGATGAAAGAATTGTTGAAGCTCGGCCAATGTTTTAAGAATGTAGTGGAATGATTACATGTTTATCATGTGTAATGTTGTAGAAGTAATCCCATGGTAATATGGAATAAAGAGACATCTAAGTATTGTTACACTGTTGCCTTTCCTTGACTTTGGAAAGTGTATGATTAATGGTACCAGTATCAATGAAAGGTTATTCAGATATTTTTGGAATGTAGATGATATGCGCATAATGAAGGGATAAGGAGAAAATTAAATGTTTGATAGTATTCATGAGCTCATGACTGATATAAGGAAATAGTTATATCATGGTTTGAGTATATAGAATTTTGGGTTTTTCGTATGTGGAATTCGTTAACTTTTGACAGCACTCATGTTTTTACTAAGATTCAATGGGTATTCATTTTTCAAGAGATTACATGATTATGTTATTCACATGACTGGAATGTGATGAACAATATATATGCGGGATAAATGATGGGATTCACATGCTTGGTTGATGAAATTTCAAGTAATCATTTTCTTTATATTATGAGCTTGGATAGAAGTATTTTAGATAAGACTAAAGATTGGAATGGATTATGTTGGACATAAGTTACTATTGTTTAAGGATAGAACTTTTGATATTATGTAGTTTTAGAAAAAGGACAACCTGCAGGACGGGCGACAGCCCATCGCGTCGGACAAGGCTATGGGATTCGAACCCCCAACCGAAGTGCGATTGGCCTTTATCGCCTACCACTGGCCTACAGGAACTCCCTGTTTAGTAGAAACTAGTTTTATTATATTAATCAGTATGATATATGATGTATACGTCCATTTTAGGAACCATATATGATTAATCTCACTATTGATGGACTTATGTATCTTTTGATAACATTTCTAACCTTTTGTTTGAGACAGATGGAATGAACCATCATTCTATCACATGATCTATTAACACTTCACGAATAACAAATTCAACTTCATTTCTTTAAGAGATGAAGTGGAAATTGTTCAAAGCACGAACAACAGTGAGATTGTACCAAAATCAAGTAAGTATTTCCTCTAATTCAAAATTTTCAACTTTAGGGAAATGATATTGAAAACCAAAAATGTTGTCCTAGTGATCTTATATCTGATGAATCAAATGGTACCCTAGATCATCACAAATTTATGGCTTTGCGATTCTTGGATTTTTAATAGCCATGTTCTCTAGCACTGTCCATCACAACTTGATGGTTAGATTTTTATTCCATATCCATATTTTCATCTATGTTATCCAACGTGGAAACCCAGTGATGAGTTAATTTGGCTAACCGCTACATTTCATACTTTAGTTTTTAAATCCATGTTTTGGTATTCCTTTTTACGATGTGGGTTTCTATTAAACAAACTTTCGAGTAGTAAACCATTTATAACCCCGACGAATTTCGAGGGCGAAATTCATTTTAAGGGGGGTAGAATGTAACACCCCGAGATTTTATGAAAAATATTCTTTTAATTTCATTAATGTATTGTGTTGTATGCTACACCAAGATTACCGTCGGCTATACACAACACCGTATCAGCTTGCAATATACGCAACACTATTCTTGGATCGTGTTGCACACAATTTTGATAATAGTTATTCTACGCAACATTGAGTATATGTATATACATATATGCAATGTATATATGAAATATGGTTGGATTATTTTATACCAAACAACGAAGGATTCTTTCACAACATGCAACCCTGACTTGGCTTGCATTACATGCAATCGCGACCTTCCTCGATAGCGTGTGTTGTACGCAATACCGAGTTTTAATAAACAATAATATATTATTAAAATATTGTCATCAACTAGCCGTTATGAATAGTATTAACTAAATTTTGAATTTTATAAAATTATTATTCATCTTACACATTTTCTAGAACATGGTATATGAACAAAATAAATTTTTCGGGTAAAATAAGTATTTTAAAAAAAATACAGTTTTGCCGCCTTTTGATGGCGCACCCACATTAAATCTAGTTTTTGACATGTTTATATGTTCAATTTGACAAAATAAAATTCTTATTTTTAATCAGGATATAAAAATTTACATTAGATAAAGTTTTGATATTTTTCCGATAACATTCATATTTTAATGAATAGTAAAAACACGCTATATTTTAATTAAAAAAAACTTTTTTCATCGTAATATCTTATGTGGTTAAATTATAATATTGAATGGTTTTAAAGTATAAATAGAATATATTTTTACCATTTAATATAATTTATGTCATTAGCATTGATTTTACCATGAATTCCTAGGTTAAATCAATTCAATCTTTTGCAATGTTTTAAAGAAAAACCCATTTTCTTTCGACAACGGGATTAATTTTAATTTAATTTCTGCATCTTTTGTGTATTGAATTTGGAAAAATGGAATCCATATTTGGAATTATTGGGTCCTAATTATCTTAATATGCTACTTTTTATTTTTGGGCATTGTGAATAGTAACTACGGTAAATTTTATTTACTATAGTTAAAGGTAAATCGGGTAATTAAGGGTAAATATATGATTATAAAATTACCCTAACACTTGGAAAAATCCTATTTGATGGCTAAAATTAGACCCATATAACCTAAGGGTCCGATTAGATTCAATTTATGGACTTTTGTCCACGAAAATAATTTAATTATTATTAAAACCAAAGAATGTGACAACATGTCACTTTCTTAAATCTTATAAGTATAATAATTTTAATTTAGTGATAAAATTCATGAAACTTCGAAAATATATAGTCTCCAGAAAGATAATACAATTATCTACATCATAGGAATTTATTTAGAATTTTTAGGGATTAAATAAGTATCATTTATTATGACACAAAGATGATGCATTAATTGTCTTATTAATGAAATATTGACATAATTGATGTTATAAATGCCCAAATAAATGTAATTTGAGACTTTTTATGACTTAAATTAATTTTATAGGTTAATATTACATTTTATTGTTGATATAAGTAACTTGTTTCTAACTTATAATTATGTTATGAATTTCATAAAAATCATGTACCAAATAGTTTCAAAATTGACATAAATTAGTTTTTAAAACAAATATTATATTATTAATTGTTATTTAATTTTTAAAAATCTATGATTCGTCCAAATGACTTATATAAGAATATATATATTAATAATAAACAACTTGGGGTTCGTGTTTCTTGTTATGGTAAGTTTATTAACCATATAGTGTAAGAAAACAAAAAAGAGACGGTAAAAGTTAAATTATTTAACTTAGAGTTAAATATAATTGATAAGGTTAATATAATAACCTAAACATGTCTAAATCATATTGAATTAGAGTCTTTCTACCCATAACCACTTTATCTTCGAAATAAGACCATTTGTAACCATTATAAACCGAATTTGACCTTAATATAAAATAATATTTTGAGATTTTCCTATGGTTCCCCTCTCCTCCCTTATAAAAGGGCACCTCCTACCTCTCCTCCTCACACCAATTTGAGCATTCAAGATCGGCCAAACACTGCCAAAATATCTTCTCCACTTCCCTAGTATCATCCTAGATGTCCTGGTATTCTTCAAAGACCATCCTTAGTTCATTAAGTGGAGGTTAAGAAAAGGCGCGTCAAAAAGAGGTAATATCCATTACCGATCTTTTTAAATTTCTTTCTTCTTCAACTTATTCTTCTTTAGTTGTATCATGATAAATTAATAACATCAGTATTTCTTATATACTGATATGTTATTATAAATATGAAACAACTCTAATTAACCTTCTATCCATACTACTGAAAAAGGAAATCACCGCGCGTGCGTACGTACGGAATACCGTCTCCACGCCGTGGTGTAATCTATTTTCTGCCACCACCTTACTTGGATGAGTATAATGGTGTAAATAAAAACTATATATGATTATTTTAAAGTGATATTGATTCTAAAATAGTTTACATACACTCCAATACAGTCCCACGATCATGAGAATGATATCATCGCTCATGCGTACGTACGGACTACCGTCTCCATGACGCGATGAGATTAATTCTCCACATTAACCATTCATGAATGATTATAAAGTGTATATAATAAGTAATAATGAAATATATGACATAATAATGATACTGTATTTATTTTTATATATGTGTATGTCATCTACTAAATTCCAATCAACTCAATAAGGAAACGAAAACAACGTTCATGCGTACGTACGACCTACCGTCTCCATGAACGGTGTATTTCTTTCCATTTACTGATTTATTATATATATGTATATTCTGAATATATATTAGATATAAATCATGTTTTATATTCTGGAATTAATTAATCATGATCTATGTAATCATATTAATAATTACAAGTCAAAACACGGACGACAAATGAAACAATTTTACCCAAAACGCTCTTTAACATGGAATTTACAAAAGAACGGGTAATATAAAGTCATAAGTGAACCATATATGATATCATAACAATTAGTATGATTCTAGAATAAGTCAATAACATTATTTAAATCATTATACAGGAGTTTCAGACACTTACAAAGCAAATCGGACCAAAGGTAAGGGAAATATCACAATCTCATTTTTATCCGAGATTGTTTATACTTTGGAATTTACTGGGGTGTATTTTATCATCCACATCCATGTTTACTCAATATGTAATATTATTTCCATTCATCTACAATTGTTTAAATCCTATTTTACCCTTCGGTTAGTTTTTAGTAAAAGATATGAAAGGAATCTTTTGTCGTCTTTCGTATGAGGTACTTTTTTGACTTTTCCGGCAAATGTATGAAAAAAATGTTTTTTTTAATTTATACGGCACGAACGGATTTTTACGGTTTTATAAAGCCTTATTTCCATGAAGCTTCCTCCAACATATTTCATTAATATTTTCAACAAAATCTCATTCTTTTAAAATTGCATGACGTTTTGTGAAAAGAAATTGATTTTGAAGAAGAAAGGATATTTTCCTCAAGAATTCATTTCAAGTGTTTTATCAAAACCATTTTTCATCTAAGATGAAATTATTTCATATGTGTATGTTTCAAGTGTAATTTCTCTATGATTTAAATGGTTTCACTTTTATTTTTATGAAATGATATCCATTTCTTTTATATGGATTATGTGATGATGGGATGATGTTTATGAAACCCATTTTATTCTTTGGGTTATTATGAATGATGTATGTTTATTTTGTGGCACAAGTAAGAATGATTTCATTTTGAGACGGGTGGGACCTATATCTCCCTCCAATTCATTGAGTAAAGATTTTATATCCCATGAGATAGACATGGCAGGAATGGTAAGTTATACTGATTCAGTGAAACAGGACTGAAACGAGGGTGACTCGGTTAAGAAATGGACTTTGTCCACTAAGATATTCATGGCATTGAGTCTTGACTAATAAGAAATGATTCTCTATGATTATGTGTGTATGCCACAAAGTTTCATGTTTTATGTTATGATTATTGGGATTACATTTCACTACTATGATTTATCCCATGTTATGAAATTATGATCTCTTTTGCAGGTTAAGATTTCCAAAAGATATGTTCTTATGAATATGATGTGATTGATATTTTTTTGATTACTCTTACTGAGAATTTGAGCTCACCATTTTTATGTTTTATTTTCCCTAGGATATAAAGAAATGTTTTAGGTAAAAAAAGGAAGATCTTTATGGGAGATGTTGAAGATATTTCGCCACGATTAGAAGATTATATTCCGAGGTTCCAAAGACACTAAACTATTATGGTCCTTGTGTGTGTGTTTTTGTTTTGTACTAAGTATTCCTCAAAAGTAATGTAATGTCTATGTATGTTAAGCTTCTGGTCTCTACATTACGAGTTTCAGTGTGGAAATGGGAGAATATATCTATGGACTTTGTTGTGGGATTACCGAAGACATATCGAGGTAATAATGCAATCTGGGTTATTGTTGATCGCTTGACTAAATCTGCTCATTTCCTTTCTATACGAGATAATTTTTCCCTAGATCAACTTTCCCGTTTGTATCTTAAAGAGATTTTCAGGTTACATGGAGTTCCTCTCTCCATTGTATCTAACCGTGATCCCAGGTTCACTTCTAACTTTTGGAAAGGCCTTCAGAAGTCGTTGGGTACTGAATTAAATTTTAGTACAGTTTTTCATCCTCAATCAGATCAGAAGTCAGAACGAATAATTCAGACCTTTAAGGATATTCTAAGAGCTTGTTCGATGGATTATCAGGGAAGTTGGGACCAACAACTTTCTTTGGTTGAATTTTCATATAATAACAGTTTTCATTCCAGTATACAGAAGGCACCATTTGAGGCATTATATGAGAAGAAGTGTCGAAATCCATCTTTTTGGGATGAAGTGGGTGAAAGAAAGTTGATGCGACCAGAATTGGTAGAAGAGTTGGCAGAAAAAGTTCAGCTGATACAGAAACACATGAGAACAGCTCAGAGCAGGCAGAAGAGTTATGCGGACAACATGAGGAAGGATCTCTCTTTTGAGGTAGGTGATCATGTTATTCTCAAAGTATCACCATGGAAAAGTGTGATGCGATTTGGTAAGAAAGTAAAGCTGAGTTCAAGGTTCATTGGACCATAAGAAATTCCGGAGAGAGTTGGATCAGTTGCATACCGAGTGGCTTTACCTCCGAGTTTATCTCATGTACACAATGTTTTTCACGTTTCGATGTTGAGAAAGTATATGCCAGATCCATCTCATGTTTTGAGTCCAGAGGTAGTTCAGCTAGAAGAGAACCTATCATATGAGTAACAACCGATCCAGATTCTTGACCACAGGGAGAAAGTGTTACGGAATAAGGTGATTAATCAGGTAAAAGTTTTGTGGAAAAACAACTTGATGGAAGAGGCAACATGGGAATCTGAAAATGCAATGAGGGATAAGTACCCCCTTTTATTCGACAAGTAAATAAATTGCGGGGACACAATTTTCTAAAGGGGGGAAGGATGTAACATCCCAATTAAGTAATGAATAATAGATATTTTTATCTATGTCTATTAATGATTAAGATAGTGTTTTAGAGGCTTAAAATGAAAATAAATACAATCTTATGCATGGAATACACTAATATTCTTAAAAGATTGTTTTATTGCCTTTTGATGGCAAAATTTTTTTAAATCTATCTTTTGACAATTTTATAAGCTATGTTAGTCAAAATAAATTTATTATTTATGATTGGGACATAAAAATTTACTTTTTGTGAATTTTTGGTATTTTTCCGATAAAGTTCATTTTTTAATGAATAGTGAAAAATGTTGTATTTTAATTCAAAACCTCTTTTTAATCTAATTTATTTATATGATTAGATTATCTTTTGAATTGGTTTTGAAGTGAAATTAGAATATATTTTTACCATTTTATCCAATGGTGGTCATTGGAATCAATTTCACTTTGAAATTGGACTTAAACTAGTGTCAATCTTTTGATACTTATTGTTTTATAAAAACACGCTATTTGTCATGACAGTGGGAATTATTTATTAAATTAATTAATTAAACTTACATGTTTTGAATTTTTTAAAATATACATCATCTTTTAATTCGGAATATAAAATATATCTTAGGTTGAAGTTTTGGTATCTTTCTGAAAAACATCAATTTTTTATGAATAGTGAAACCACTAAGTGGTAGTTAAAAAAAACTGATTTTTCGTTTAAATGAAACACTTCCACTTCTGTGATTTGATTTTCAAAAATCCGACTTACATGGTTGTCATTAAGAAGTAAAATGTGGTTCATTGAGATTAAAATATTTTTTTGGTGAATAGTAACTTTTAAGTTCTTAATCGCGATTAGTGGTAATTATTGTAGTTTAAGGTAAAAATAATGTTTTAATAATATGAGATGAGCTTGACACGTGTCCTACCCTCATTAGATGTGTCAAGGCCGAAAAAGACAACACATGTGTCATCTTGAGGACCCCATGGAGCCACTTTGGTTGGGAAATGACATAAATAACTTTTTATTTAATGTTAAAGTAAAAATGACACAAACAAGAGATATTTTACTAAAACAATTTTTACATGGGGTTATACAAGTCAGATTTTTGATTAGAAATAGTAATTGGAAAGATAAAAAGATTTAATACATCATAGTATTTGTTTTATAATTTTTAGGCTTCAAGTAAATTAAATTATTTATGACATCATGATGATGCAGCGATTACCTCATTAATAAAGGATTTAAATAAAATAAAATGATAATGTAAAATCTATGACCTACACATGTCCAAAACCTATTTTATGGGTGTCTTTAGAACCCTTATCACCTTACCCTCGAATTATATCAATGTGGGACCTTTTGAATCCGAAAATAATTTTCAAATAAAGTAACATTTCCTTACATCCCAAAAGTGCCCCTCCTCTCCTCTTATAAAAGGCCCCCACCTCTACCTCCTTACCCACACTCCCAAAGCCTTTGGCTCGGCCAACCCCTACCCATTTTTCCTCTCCAATTACCTCTATTACTCCTTGAAACCTCACATTGGGCAGAAGTCTTCCCAAGGAAGCCTTTGAGCTCAAACCAAAGGGAGTTACCCGATTTTAAGGTAATGTCTTCACTTGAGTCCTTTTGACTTATTTTGCTTCTCCAACCCCCTAAACTCTTTTTATTCATTTCTTTTGTAACAAATCCAGTATCTTCAATATAATAGGATGTTTTTATAAGAATTATTTGAGCTACACTTACACACACCTACATCTAATGGTTAAAATACATACTGTTTCCGTGGATGGTGAATTTATGCCTCCCGAAACGATGATTGTTCAACATTCTTTTAACACCTTAAAAGGTGGCCATTAAGATTTCACTATATTTATATATGATATATTATATGTTTACGTTTTCCTTAAGATTCTGTATTTTTCATTTTGGGAATACCTTTATGGTTTCCATTATGGGTAAACGCGATATCTTCATTTAAGGAAGTGCGGACTACCACCCCCTGAAAGTGATTTGATTCGTTAAATACCATATGTGGGACGTATAAAGGATGGAACTATGATATTATATATGATATTATTCTGGAATTATAATATACCTTTATATCATTATGATTCCATTCTATAAAATACGAAATAGAAATGAAAGTAGCGTTCATGCGTACGTACGGCTTACCATCTCCATGAACGGTGCATTTCATTTCATACCTCTAAATGATTATGTAATATTATAAATGCATGAATGTACTGGATATATATGACATATATGATATCTACATCATGAATACCATTCTGTATATAATGGATACATGAACAACTTGTAATTATAAAGGGCTTATTTTTGACTCATGTACCAATGATCGTTAAAACGACGGTTATTAACTTAAATAATTACACAGTGTTCATGACATGGAAATAAGTGATATAAAAGGAATAATTAACTTGAAAAAGGTTCTTAAACAAGTAGAAATTAGCTCATGTTTATTATTAATGAGATTAAAGAATGACCGAGTCAAGTCGGACCCGAGGTATGGGACTTCGTCTCAATCTCCTTTCATTGAGGCATATTTTGTTTTATACACAACCTTCTTTTATACAGTGTATAAACCCCTTTGACTTTTACGTTTATTCAAAAGGAATCTTTTTTATACGAATTGTTTTACTAAACGACAAAAGGTAATGTTTTTTTCGTACGTATGCAGCGACACCGACTTCTCCGCCGCCGTGACCGTTATTTGAGTTTCAGCTTCCTCTACAAGCCATACCTTTTTTTAAAAAGAAAAATAAATACCATGTTTTACTTTTATTTTATTTTGGTATTAAAAATTGTTTTCATAATGTTTTTATATAAATTTTCTGTACTTCTGTCTTGTGATTGAAAGGTAGAAATGTTATGTTTCCTTTATGCATGTTTTATGTGATACGATTATGTTGAGGTTCTTAGGCATTATTATGAAGACGGGTGGTTTCATGATAGACTAAGGGTGGGTGAGACCGATATAGATCTCTAATGCATTGGGTAACGCGAAGGAGTGAAACATTAAGGTTTCTCTGAAGAGAGTTAGGGAATATACTGTGATGGGTATTCCAAACATAACCAAGAGGGTTACTCCCTACGTAAGAATGTTATGAATGCCCCAAGTTACCTTTATGTCTTATGATTACTATGATTTATTCATGATTTGATGAGGTATGTTAAAGTTCTTATGTTTTATGGATAATGTATGATTTCATTCTTATGTATATATGTACCCATGTTTCATTTCCATATTTTTATATCCCTTACTGAGCTTTTTATGCTCATCCCAAGTTATTTTGAAATGTTTCTCACAGGTCAAAGGAAAGGTACATGATATGATGATAGTGTCCAGGAAGTGTCAAGAAAGAATCCATGTTTTATTTTAAATATGTTTCCATTGATGGGAAAAAGGAATACTATCTTTATGTAACCACTTTGTTTATATGTGGAATGTAATGCAAGTTTTATGATCTAATTCTCTAAAACTCTAAACCCGAAAAGATCCTCAATGTGTAGTCTTATTATAACACAAGATTAAGTAATGTTTAAGGTTGGGGCATTATAGTTTAAATATGATTAAATACTTCATGGAATATATATAAATATTTCACTCAATATAAATTTATTGAAAAAATCATATTTGACAATAACACATTTATTATGTAATTTTATATAATTTATCAAATATAAATTTCATTTAAAAACGAGTTTTATGGATTTTTATGTTTAAATATTAGGAATAATTTATTAAAATACTAGATAAATTATTTTAAAAATTAATTTAATTTTTTAATCAATAGTTTCATAATTATATTATAATGAGTCTTTATGAGAATTTTTTGAAAGGATAAATTTTTTTTATTGAATAGTAAAAAATGTTGATTTTCATAAAAGTACCATATTCATTATATTAAAATGAATGATTATTATTTCAATTTGATTTGAATGTAATATAATTAATATATAATTATATATAATTTAATTAACTACATTTTAATCTTCATTAGACTTGATTTTGGTATAAGTATATTTTTGTGTTTGAAAACACATTTTCCAAAAAATTGTTTTTAATTATGTTTTATGAATTTAACTTAAATATTAAATATTATACTTATATAAAATTAATCTTAAAAAATGGATTCATTATTTTTAATTATGAGGTTCAAATTAGGTAAAAAATTCCATTTATTTTTTGTGGATAAAATGAATTGTAACTATGGTAAAATTGGTAACCTCAGTTGAAGATAAATAAGTTAAATATAGGTAAAACAAAAATATAAATCCTTAATTATCCATAAAAATATTATTTTTATGAATTCAAATCAATCCTAAATACCCAAGTTTCTATTTTTTTATATTTTATGGGTAGTTTTCTAGGAAAATGATTTACAAATTTTTAAACCAAAGGATGTGACAAAATGTTAGTCCCCTTGTTTTAAGTAAGAATTATGTATTCAAAATGGGAAACATAGTTATGAATGAATATGAATATGGATATTTTTTTAATTATGTTATATTAATTAATATAATTTAATTTTAATTTTTAGGAATTAAATAATTTCCATAAAAACTTACACAATGAAGATGATGTAATTATTCAATAAATAGAGGAATCAAAATAAATGATATTGATAGTATTAAATGTATTATAGTATGAGATAATTAATTTAAAAAAAGAATTTTACTGAATAATATTACATATTATGGGTGTATAAAATATTAATTTATAATTTTTATTGTTCTCTTAATGTTGTTAAAGTCAAGGTAGTGAATAATTTCAAGATTGATAATATTGATACTTTATAAAAATAATATTTTATTAAATAATTAAAAATGTATAAAATAATAAATAATAAAAAATTAAAAAATTTGTGGTTAAAAATTTCGTCTCATATGATATTATAAGCCATTTTTAAGCATTTTCCTCTAGATAGATTTGTTAGAATTTAATATTATGTGAAATTACAAAAACTCCCCAGACCTCGATTATAAAAGTGCATGTTATCCATCACCACATTAAAGAAAATTGGTCCTTATAGATCTACCATAATCTAAAAAATTATATTTTAAACTTCTTTTTAAAATTTATAGATCCTATGATGTTTACAATATACCATCCCCAGAATCCTTACAGTTGTGATCTAATAAAGTATTTCAAATACGAGGTAATCACTTTAACCGATAAATTTCATTTTCCAATCTTATTCTCAACCTATAAATATTATATATTTTTCATAAAACAAAAACATATGAATAATAAATATTCATAAGTGTTAATAGGATTATGAAAACACCATTATATACCCACTTTCAATCCAAATATAATGTGAAAGTATCACTTGTGCATAGGTACGACTTACCATCTCTATGTAATCATACAAATCATTTTTCCAAAACATATTATATAGATTGTTTTCAATATGGTTTAATAATTATATATTATATTTATTTAATAATTATACATATGTATTGATAATAACTTCTTATCATCCAATCTTTTTTTGAAATGATAATGTGTGTTATCAATATGTTTGGACTACCATCTCGACTATGTGGGGTCATTCATTTTTCATTTATTTTTAAAAAGGATACTAATAAGGATGAATTTTATATGATATTTATGATATAATAATAATTATTTATTGCTGAATTAATATTTACCTTTCTTTCAATCCATCAGTTGAAAAATGGATGTTGTGTTCATTCGTACGTATGACCTACTGTCTCTATGAACAATGTATCTCATTTTTCTACCCCTATTTTTTAATTTTTCATATAAATATGTATATAGATAATTTATATTATTATTATACCATGATTAATATATATAAATTATGGGACTATGATCGAATTATAACTGTCATGTTTACTTAATTGAAACGTTCTTTGAAAACGAAGCAGTTATAAACCAGAACAGTGAATTTAATAACTAATTATTAATAAAAAAAATTATAAAATTATATAAATAAATAATAAAAGGTATGATAGATATATGTTTATGGGATAAATTTAAAATAAATCCATATTTACTATACATGTGTTTTGAACATGATGGAGGAAATGAGAGACATGATGTAAGGGTTTAGGTGACAATATCATTATTATTCGTGATTATTTACCTCAAACTCACAACTATAGAATATCTCACATTCATATCCATGTGTTATAATTTTTTAATAGGTTTTTAATTTTCTCATATAACTTTTTATATTATTTTTAAACATGATTTAATTTTAATTAATGGTTTGAAATTAATATTTTGTTTGGTTTCTAAATGATATATTTATTGAATTTTACATAAAAACAAGGAAGAGATTATAAATCTTATAAAACATGAAAATATTTTCCGACCAACATGATGACATAATTCATTGAATATTTCATTATAATGATACAATTTTATTTTCAAATATTGTGTTTTCATTTATAAGAGTACATATTTTGGAAAGGAGAATTTATTTTAAAGGGGTATGTTATTTAACTCAAGATGTATTCAAATTATCTTTCAAAATAAATTTTCCATCTAAGATGACATCCGTTGAGGATTCTTATTTTTTTATTATGGATTTATCCAAGGATTCAATCCTTATTTTTCCCTACACTATTTTTTTGTTTTGAACATATTTTCAGGAAACTAATTCCATTTTTTAGAGGTTATACTTTGATAAAATTCATTTTTTTCATGATTTATGAGACATTTTATTTTTAATGATCTTGTGGAACATGTTTGTCTAAATTTGTTTATGTGAAAGTTAGTTCCTCTACCACACTCCATATCATTGGATAAAAATGGAAAACTCATGGGGAAAATGATTTATACCTGAACTTGATTTCATGTTAATAGTATTATGTGTGGTCTAGTTTTCAGGACCATAAGTTTATGTGTGGATCTGGATTTCATGTCTATAAGATCATGTGTGAACCATGTTCCATGTCCATAATTTTATATGAGGGCCTTATCTCACATCCTTAACATAATTAGTGAACCAATTTCTATTTACAACTATTGAAAAAGATAAATTTTTATTTTTTCCCTTCATTCCAGGTCTTGTTTAAATGTTGTGCTCTCATGGATGATGATGTTTGAATCTTTAATGATTTATTTCTTATGAACATACAATATTTATTCCAGGACTCGAGATTATGATCTATGATATTAATGGTGTAGATTTAAAATTTTAAGATCATGTTCTTACACCATTATGGTCATGTTATACTTATGTAATTATATATATATCCATTGATTAAATTTACTAGGAATATGAGTTCACCCTTACATATGTTTCCTTTCCCCATGATATGAAGAATGATTTATGAAGTGTTGCATCTAACAAGGGTTCTAGTTATGAATAATATATTGTGTGATTATAAAGATCATTTATGAAAAGTTTTTTATCTGTTCATGTTTCCAAAGGCAATATACATATACATTTCTAGTATGGATCAAATTTTTTTAATGAATGTTCATCTACTTAGATATAAAATCTATGTTTGAAATTAATGGGACTATGTAATCACCTTATTCTTTCTGAATATCAATCGTGGTTTTTTATTGAGTTATATATATATATAAGAATATAAATAAATGTGTATATAATACTTTTGAAATAGTATGTCCTTAACAATGGAATTCTGATTAAAAGATTAATAAAAAGTGAAATAATGTTGGTACCATATTCTCCACCTATTTTATCATCATCATCACACACACACACACATATAAACATATATAACCCATGGAGCAACTATTTTGAAAGTGGATATTATTTTTATAGATAATGTTATTACAGTTTTCCTGACATATATATATAATACTTGGTTCTCATAATAAGATCCTAGAGAGTTAGTAAATAATATTTTATATTTTTTTGGTGGGGTATAATGGATATGAACAGAGTTATATAATATATATATTTGGATGACAACCACATAAATATGATAAAAATATCATCTCCTTCCGTGGGAAAGTATATGTGTTTCCCTAAAAATGAAATGTATTGTATTGTAATAAAATAATTTATAATAAAAAACATCTGTGTTCATAATCATATAATCATATGTTCATGATTTCATAATAGTCCATAAAATTATATGATTAAATTAATATAAAAATATATTTATTTTGTTATAATTTTATATAAATAGGGAAGCAATCTCTTTACATTGGTAATCATCTATTATATTACAAAATTAATTTTAATGGGAGATAATTAGATCATAGTAAATTTTAATCGAATAAGTGATGTGGAAGAAGATCTATACAACTATACTTATAGTGGAGTTGACTATGAAAGGATATTAAGGTAATGGGAAGTCATTTTTAAAATATATACTATTATTTTTTCAAGCTATCTATTATTTATCAAAAAAATTATTGTTAATCCAAAGATGATTCACATAAAAAATGTTTTTAATGTTTTAAGAGTTGTTAATTCTACTTTATAATTGTAAGAGATTTAATAAAATTATATTTTATGGTTTAAAAACCCATTTTTAAAAGGATTTATATTTTAAATTTTTTCTAATCTCAAGGTGGATTTTAATTGTATAAGAAAAATGATATTTTATATTCGAATAAATAAATTCCTGATTATATTTATTTTCTATTCGTTCAATATATTTCTCATCTATAATCATAATATTTTTAAAAAAATATATTCTCAATTATAGTTTCAAGGAATTATTTATTCTAAGTGTTTCTAAGGAAGTATTACATTACAAAAAATCATTATAAGATTATAAAATTTTCATTTAAGGAATTTTTTGTTAGGTTTATTAGAAAATTAATTATTTTCCTCTTTGAAAATAAATTATCTCATTGTGAAGCTTCTAAAAAACATTTTAATGGATTTATAATGAGAACAAAAATCCTTACAAAAAAATCTTAATTAAAATTTTGTACTAAGGTTATGATAATTATGATGTGTAATGAGGAGTTAACTAATAATCACATGGTGAATTTGGTACTTGGGAATTTCTACGAATAACAACATAAACCTTATTTGAGGATATATAGATATGACCAACAAATTAAACCATGGATCAATCCCACCATGAAAGACATCCTAAACCACTAATGAGGATATCCATGACCAACCCATTAAATCATCAGTGAGGACTACTATAGACAACACCCTAAACCATTTTTTGGGGCCACCAGGACTAGAACATTAAACTAGGGATGTAGAAATCCATAAAAAACCCATTTAACCATAGGCGATGACCTCCATGACCATCAATATATTTTCAAGGTTCATTGAATTGACATATATAAACATTATATAACCCAAAAACCCTTTTATGGAAATTACCATTTATCATGGTCCCTAAGGTCCTTTCATAATAACCCATGAAAAAATCCCTCCCTTCAATCCAAAACATAAAAATATCCATTGATGAATTTCTCCAAAGGGGTAACCTCAAAGTCATTTCAACTCATTTCAAATCAATAGTTGAAATAATTTTATAAACCCCTTTTTATAAAACATATATAGTTCAACACCTTATTTTAACACTTGAACCACATAAACCATATTTTTCGTCATCCGAAACCCAAAACATGGTCAAAACCCATTTCACATGTTTAATGGAATTTAAAAATCATCATATTTATTTTATTAGGTGGTTGACACATAAAATAATTCCAAATAATCCACTAAACAAATTTTAAAAAATTTATTCGCAGTCCTACAACTTATCCCTTTACCATTTAATTAAACCAACCCAAAAGCTAAACTGATTTATGATCATAACCCACTCCCATTACCCTGTTACAACCCCTATTTAATATTTCCATGAAATGGTGATCCCCATAGGAAGATGCATGATCAGTCTTATAAACACCCAAATATCCAACGAGATCCATGGATGATCTATGGTATCAATCCTAATCCCAAACCCCATTTAATCAATCAAAGAAAAATAAATAAACAACAAATTATCATTATGAAAAAAACTACATACACATATTAATTAATTAATTTACTATATGTAAATCAATTATATCACCAAAAACATTATCAATGCCTTCCCATAACATTTCCAAATCCCTGTGGCCCTACCAATGTTCGACAATGTCATCTTAAATCCCTTTAACATGAAACAGAGCTCATCAGGAGAACTAAACCTCTAACCTCAGACCTATAAACCTCAACTAATTAATAATAATAATTATTAATAAAAATATTAGACCCCAAGCTAGTGCATAGCTAGAAAACATATCGGGTGCTCACCTCTTATCCAAACTATAGGAAACCAGCACATAAGGTCTATAAAAAAATTCTTAAAACCATTTTTCGGAAAATAACTATGAGTCTATGTCATTATAAGAATTAATTAAATTAATGGATTATAAAAAACATAAGATAATTCATGATGAAAGCATACCATAATAGAACATCATGAAATGATGTGCATAAGTCTTCGAAGGATCTTCTCTACACAGTATAACCAAGGTCCCCATCATCACTAGATGATTACACCATTATCTAATGGAGTTAGAATCAAATATATAAAGCAACACTTCCAAAATTAAAAATAACCATGGAGAGAAATTAAAGAACCATAGAGTGTAAGAAAGGATGAAAGGAATAGAAGCGGAAAATAAATACCACCATAATCAGCAAAGAATCACTATGATTACCCCCCCCCCCCAATATAATTAATGGGAGAATGAGGAAGGGGTTAAAAACACTTAACAAATTTATGCACACCTAAATGGATAAAAAGTGGTGGAGTAGGAAAAAATATATAGGGGTATTATGGTAAAATTGGCCATTTATTTAAATTTTGGGCAACCACATGGTTTTATCACATGGGTTTCCAAACTAATTTCTGTATACTATAAATCGTAAATTCAACACATGATTAGGGAATGTTGCTTGAAAAACCATGTTCTAACTATATGCCTCCCACTATCCAACACTAACTGTAATGCCCCAACCCTAGATACCTAGATTCGATGCATTATTTTAATACATTGTATTGATTACTAGGAACCACGTCTTGAAAGATCGATCACTTTAGAAGTCTTGGAAAATAGAATAAATACAAGAACATTACATTACACATTAGAAAATAAAAAACAACAAAAATGATCATGTGATAACTCCATTAATCCCCTACCTTAACCCTGCTTATCCATGATTATAAACTTCTTGTAATCATGGGTAATAAAACATAAGAAATGGGAGATCTCAGATGTTCAGTAAGGATAATAATATAAGATAATCATTCATAAATAAGCATAAACATTTAATGTAATGTGTAAAACTAAAAGAGAATCATTCTAAACATAAACTACAGCATAATATGGTAAAGATAAGTAAAATAATTTCATTTACTAATTCACATGGATATTATACTAGTCGAATAATCACATGAAATATCCATAGCCAATGTCATAATGATGGAATGCATAACGCCACACATCATAACCACATAGTCAAGACCTTGTGCCAGGAATACAAATAATATATGGTCAAGACCTTGTTCCAATACACTAGTTGGTCTCATGAAACATTCCAATACATCGTGGAGCTATAGTGGGCTCCACCCTTCATTTACTATGTTCAATCCATTCATCATATTAAAAGGTTTAAACATAACATAAACATTCGTATTAAAACTAGCATAAAAAATGTCAAAATTTTACCCATAAACCATGAATTGTATAAAAATAACACATCCACAGTAAAACATATCACAAGACCTTCAATATAATATGGAAGATTTGTATCATAATAAATCAACCTCGATCAAGAATAATATCCTGTAGATGATGTTGACATGGTTGAAAATGATCAGTCAAAATCATTAAGAGAAATATACATTTTTCATTAAATTTTTTAAAACTAACATAATCTATAAATGAATTATTTTAATTGATAGTTTTGAAACAATGTGTCTCATACCACTTTGAAACATTGGAAAGGAATTAACATTTTTAAACATTCATGTCCATATAAATAAATCGTTAAAAATATTATGAAAACATAGTCATTAATGAGAAATGTTTAGAAGAATAAATCTTTAAAATATTTAAAATGATGTTATAGTAAATAAATCCCCTTAAAAATAATCCCATTAAAATATATTTTATGAAACATGGGCATGTATAATAAATATTTCTCTGTAGATACTTACTTATAAACAATCTTAGATAATAAAGAGTTTGTGAAATTAACCCTTACCTTGTAATATTCCATGGTTGAGGGTACATTAACCTCCTGTATAATAGTTAAATAATTTTATTAAATTTTTAAAAAAATAACATACATAAATATGTTATCATATATGATCTTCCAATATTGCTTTGTTAATAATATTTTAATAGTATCATCGTTTCGGGTGTTAACTGATCAGTTTTCCTTTATATGATTTGTTATGTAATCCATGTTAGTTATTGATAAGATGTATTTGATTCATATCCATAATGATATTAAGTTCTTAAACATTATTTTTAATCATAAGTTGAAAATTATTTTTGAATGATTACGATGGGGAATGAATCTTATCGCGTACGTAGAGATGGTAATTCGTACGTATGCATGAGTGAAAATATATTTATATTGATAGTGAAATGGTATAAAATTAGATGGTATATCATATATAAAGAATAATTAAAATTTTATATTTATTATTTACATAAGTTATACTCATAATTATACCCATCCAAATAATGAAGTGTTTGAATAACAAACTACACCACGACGTGGAGATGGTAAGCCGTACGTACGCACGTATGGTGACTTTTTCATTTATAGGATGGAAAAAATAACGAATATGGTTGTATAATATTTATAACAACATAAAATTATGTAGGAGGTACTAGAGTTATTATTTTGGTATGGAATAAATATATATTGAGGATGTGGAGGAAGAAAAGAACTTGAAAGAGGGTGGTGAAATTATTACCACTTCTTCGGGTGTTTCCTTTTGAGTTGATCAAAAGGGCGCCATAGGTTTTAATTTTGATCATTGTAAGGACTCTAGGATGATGTGAGATAAGTTGGTAAAATATTTTGGAAGGGTTTTCCTAAGCCAAATTGCTTTGGAGGTGTGATTTAGAGATAATGGGAGTGCCTTTTTATATGAGGGGTTAGAGTCATTTTAGGAAAAGATTAAAATATGAATTTATTATACAATCATATTCGGTTTATAATGGCTCCAAATGAATTTATTTCAACCCTTAGGTTGTTATGGTTTAAAATCCTATTAACTAATATGTTTTAGACAAGTTTAGGTTTCCATTTTAACCTTATCTTTTAGATTTAACATTTAGTTGAATAGTTTATCTTCTTACAACGTCTTCTTGTATTCTTACACTATATGGTTAATAAACATACACGAAAATTTCATGTGAACCTAATGTGGTTCATTAATGAAATATATAATAGTATTTAATCCCTTGGTCTGAACCTTTCTTTTAGGAAAATTATATCAACCAATAAAACAATTTTTTTTAAATTAATTTATGTCCATTTTGACCCTATTTGGTATTTTGATTTTGTGGAAGTCATAACAACCTTATCACATAAAAAAATTTATCCAATCAACTAAAACATGTCATATTATCCTATAGAATTTGTTGAATTAATTATATGTCTCAATTTACATTTATTTGGATATTTATAATATCAATTATTTTAATATTTCATTATTAAGGTAATTACTGCATCATCAATGTGTCATAAATAAATTAAATTGTTTAATTTTTAAAAAATTATAATTAAAATACCATCATGTAGGAAATATTTTTATATTTCTAATTAATATTTATAGTGGAATTTATATTGTGTGTAACCTTATATTAAAAATGGTTTAGTTATTAAACTTTGAAATTAACACTTTTAACTCTTCTTTAAATAAAATAATAATAAATGTCCATATCTAATCCATGTGGAAAAAAAGGATCATATTTTATTCCTAAGTCGGTTTTTGGTCGAATTACACTTATCCAACAGAATTAGGACATGTGTGAGGGTAATTATAATATCATTTTTACCCTTAATTTCCCTATTTACTTTTTACCATGGTAAATAAAATCCAAAAGTTACTATTCACCAAAAATTAATTTCATCTTATTGAACCACATTTCACATACTGATTCCAGCCATGTCTCTAAGATTTTTGAAATTCAACACACAGAAGAGGTAAAATTATGTTTTATGCAAATTTGAAAATGCTCCTAAAAGGAGGGTAAATAAGTTACAAAGTTCGATAAAAGTTTATTCATCAAATTTTATTAAATCATGACTCCAATAAAATACGTTTAACTTATATATGTATTATATATCTATTTTAAAATAATATTAATTTAAATAAAATAAAAAACTATTTAAAAAAAGACTTTTTTAAATAACAACGAAGTGTTTTTCACTAATCACCAAAAATCGAATGTTTTCAAAAAAATACCAAACATTCACGCTAAGATAATTTTGATATTCTGAATTAAAAAATGAAGTCCATTTTATAAAATTAAATAAATTTAAGTTTCATTTATTAATTTAAAATGAATTCCCATTGTTAAAAACAAAAGGCTGGTTTTTTAAAAGTAAAAACTATCAAAAGATTGACATGTGTTTACGTCAAATTTAAATGTGAAATTAATTATATTGACCAAAATATTATTAAATGATAAAAATATAATCTAATTAAACTGCCAAACCATTCAAATGTATTATTTAACACTATAAATTATTTTGATTAAAAAAATTGTTTTCAATTACAATTTTGTATTTTTCACTATTCACAGAAATATGAAAGTTATCAGAAAAAACCAAAAAATTATCAAAACTAAATTTTTATGTCCCGATTTTAAAGAATAATTTTATTCTGTCATATTGAATATAGAAAAGTGTCAAATATAGAATTTAAAATGGTTTCACCAATAAAAGGTAGAAAAATTTCATTCTCTGAAAAATACTTCCTTTATCTGAGAAATTGAATTTGTTCTTATATTATGTATAAGATACAAATAAAAAGGATGTTAAAATTTATATGGAATTTATAAAATTTAAAATTCAGATAATAATATTCATAACCTCTTTTCAAAAGCTAGTTTGACGGGTCGTGGTGCACTTGAACTCGGTGTTGCTTATAAGGACTGTTATTGAATTACTTTGAAGAAATAATGTACTATGAAATCTAGGTGTGTTACATTATACAATCTTTCAATAAATTTCATCCTCATAATTTGAAATTTTTCGTTGAAAAAAGGTTAATAATAGAAAAATATCTTTCTGGAAAACCCTCACTGGAAATTCGGTTAATAAAATTTAGTCTTAATAAGAGGGAAACAGAAATGAAAAAGTCACCACCAAATTAAAATCTCAATTAAGAGAACAGTGGTGGAAATTATAGACACATTATTGAAGAAAAAACGCAAATATTTATAGGGAGTGATTGAGGTCATCAATCACAAACAAGTGTAAAATTGAGGGCCGTCAAGCCATCAATCTATGATGATTTAAAATAATTTCGGTTCAACAAAACATTAGGTATTAGGATAACTCATTTTTTGTTTTAAGATCCATTCCCTAAGTTATAATAATTAACTTATTCATAAAATAAGAAGAAATAAAATATACTTTGAAAGTAGAGTTTTGTCCTTCAACTAATTCCTACAACAAACTGATCTTTCACTCCAAATGATAATCGAATTCAAAAATATTCTATTTTTCACAATCGTATAGGCTTCAAAAAATAATGAATTTATAATTCATTTGTAAGACTATTAAAAAACTACATTATAAAAACTAAGACATCACTTATTCTAGTGGTAGGTAATCCACCTTTGTCACCCTTAGATTGTGGGTTCATGTATCACGACCTTGCTGGACGTGATAGGTTGTCACCCGATCTATGGGTTGTCCTTTTTAGTACAATCTAAAAATAATCACAACATATGATTTGACCATAAAAATAGTTTCCAATGAAAAACGTAATCGATTCCAACCTTTATAATTATCCAAAATATTTCTGCCCAAACACACGATCCCAAATTTATAAGGAAGGAAAACACAACGAAGTCCCTTTTTTCCACGTAATAACAACTCAATACCTTTATCATGTATTCAATTAAAAAAATTTAACACCGTGAATTACTATCAAACCTTATTGATTACATTATTTCTCCATTATTCCTTATAAAACACTAAATATACTTCTTCTATCCAAAAATGATATAAAATACAACAATGATGGAATATAAAAATCATTAATTAGTTTCGAGGTAGTCAGGAATATCCAATATAATTCATTCAAATCAATCATATAATATTCCAAAATTATTACCTCAGTATGAGAACCATATTATTGTTTATATTTCTCTCAACCATATATTTTCCAAAAGATTACACATGCTATTGAGTCACCATTCTTGGTTCCACATAATCTCAAGTACTTAATGAAATTCTTATAAAATGTACATCATTAAAACAATACTCAAATGACACAATACTCTAACAACATAAGAACTCTAATCATTCCTCTTCATCTGGAGTATTATCATAACTTGATTATTATCCAATAGCATCATTTGTGGTATACTCTGATTATTTTTACATTAATTCGTGTAATGTCTTAACTCTTGGCAGATGAAGCATTGTACATTTGAACCCTCTTTCTTACTCATGGAATCACATACTTGGTGTCCTTATTTTCCACACTGATCACAATCTTCCATTCCATTCAAACATTTACCAAGGTGATTCTTTGCATAGATATCACATATGGGAAAAATCCTTCTTTCCCCTCTTCCATTTATTCAACATTATCTCTTCCATCCTTTTCTTATTTTGCATCCCTTCAAATTCATATGACTCAGAGAATTCTTTACATATCTTATTAACACATTATACTATTTATTCATATGATTATAATACATGGGATACTACTTCCCTTTTAGATGATGGATTAATACCAGGAAATATATGATTCTTTTTAATCATTCAATCATGCGTGTTACTAGAATTCACATTCCTTCTACTAGGCAACATTTCTAAACAATGACATACACCGGGTTAGTTTACGAATCGAAACGCATAACTCCTAAAATGTAAAATACCTTACTTAAATTCGAATATATTATGAATATAGTCTATAATCATAAAATTTTTTATTTGAAGAAGTATTTACTCATAAATCCTTCATACTGGCTTGTAATAATAATTTCAATTACTCTAAACAATGACATACACCGGGTTAGTTTACGACCGGACTCGGTTGCGTCCTGATGCAGGAGCGGGCAGTGATCGCCTATGGATCACGTCAGTTGAGGCCGCATGAGCAGAACTATGCTACCCATGACCTGGAGTTAGCAGCAGTGGTCTTCGCTCTGAAGACATGGCGACACTACCTGATGGGTGAACACTTTACAGTCTTTTCTGATCATCAGAGTCTCAGGTATATCTTCTCGCAGAAGGACCTGAACCTGAGACAGCGGCGATGGCTCGAGTTCCTCCCGGACTATGACTTTGAGATAGTCTATACTCCTGGGAAGGGGAACGTAGTAGCTGATGCCCTCAGCAGGAGGACAGGAATTCAGCTACTTGAGGAGGCGACGAAGCTGCTGACCTCTTTGCAGATATCCTTCGTGATAGAGATGGAGCAGCCTTCTTCCAGTCTCTCATAGTCACCCCTCCACTACTGCAGCGGGTTAGAGAGGCACAGTGTGAGGATGCTGACTGTGAGACACGGCGTGCACATATATCCTCGGGACAGGCACCTGATGGTTTCTCCCTTGGAGCAGAGCACGACATCCTTTTCAGAGGACGTAACATGGTACCAGTCGCTTTGCGAGAGGAAGTGCTGAGAGAGTTTCACACATCTCCTTTGGCGGTACATCCTGGAGTGGCGAAGATGTACCAGGACCTCAGACGACAGCACTGGTGGCCGGGCATGAAGAAGGCAGTTGCAGAGTTCGTTTCTCGATGCCTCACCTGCCAGCAGGTGAAGGCAGAGCATCAAGTACCAGCGGACTTGGTACAGCCCTTGGAGGTTCCGGAGTGGAAGTGGGACGACATATCTATGGACTTCGTGACTGGACTTCCACGCACTTCCAGAGGTCATGACTCCATCTGGGTGATTGTTGACCGAATCACCAAGTCGGCACACTTCGTACCCATTAGAGAGCAGGGCTCAGTGGAGAGCTTGGGACGTCTCTACGTTCAGGAGATTGTGCGGCTCCATGGTGTGCCATCATCTATCATCTCCGATCGAGATGCTCGCTTTACTTCCTGGCTTTGGAAGGGGTTACAGGAGGCGTTCGGGACGCAGCTACGTCTGAGTACAGCCTTTCACCCTCAGACGGATGGTCAGACGGAGAGGACCATTCAGACTCTTGAGGACATGCTCCGCGCATGTGTCCTCGACTTTGGTCGCAACTGGGAGGACCACCTACCATTGGTGGAGTTTGCGTACAACAACAGCTACCACTCCACCATCGGGATGGCACCGTATGAGGCGTTGTACGGCCGACCTTGTAGATCTCCTTTGTGCTGGACAGACCCTGGGGAGTCAGCACTGGTGGGACCGGAGATGGTCCAGGCCATGACAGAGAAGGTCCAGGTCATCCAGGAGTGGATGAGGACAGCTCAGAGCGGGCAGAAGTCATATGCTGATAGGAGACGGAGGCCACTGGAGTTCGAGGATGGCGACCACCTCTTCTTGCGGGTCTCACCTCGACGTGGTATTCGGAGATTTGTCCGAGGTGGCAAGTTATCTCCACGCTTCATCGGACCTTTCCAGGTCCTCAGCAGGGTTGGCGAGGTGGCTTATCGCCTGGATCTGCCACCTCAGTTGCACCGGGTGCACGACGTCTTCCACGTATCTCAGCTGAGGAGATACGTGCACGACCCGACGTGCATCATTGACCATGGGGAGCTTGACGTTGACGATGGGGCGACTTTTACGGAGGTCCCGGTGGAGATAGAGGATCGAAAGGAGCGGGTCCTACGTGGGCGATCGATTCCTCTTGTGCGCATCAGATGGAAGCACGGGAATCTCCAGGAGAGCACATGGGAGCGGGAGACTCAGATGCGTGCTCAGTACCCTCATTTGTTTCCCTAGTTTTTGATGTATCTTTACGGGGACGTAAAGCCCTGAGGTGGGAGTAATGTAAAGACCCGTAAAATTAAAGGGAAATTTTTTCTTAATTTTCTTTGGAATTTTACAAGAGCGCGGTTTCTGACGGCACCTGATTCCAAGGCCCGGTGTGCCCGGAATCAATTTCCGAAATTTGACTCAGGTACGTTCAGTGAACGAATGAATGGGAATTTCTAACTTTTGATCCGGTGCTTGGAATTGAAATCTGAGGACACCGATGAACTCGCAACGCCGATATTCGCTTAAGAAGACCTTTTCCGAAGTTGCGTTTTCCTAGGAGGAGATGTTTAATTTTCTGGATGAAATGAAGAGTAAAATAAATTTGTGATACAATATTTATTTTATGTCTTTAAAGTGGTTAAAATATTTTGTTCGAAGTTGGGTGGTTTAACCACCTAAGAGAGGATTAAGGTGAGGAGGGGCCCACCCGAGCCCCACCTTTTCAAATTCCCTAACTCCCCTCTCTCCCTCTTAAAAGCTTGATAACTTAACACTTAATTAATTACACAACTCATGTATAATTAATTAAGTGATTTGTTTTTGAAATTTAAGTTTTTGAAATTCTTGGCTTAGTAAATAAAATAAGGAGGGACCTTATTTTATTTGGATTGTTGGGTGAGGTGTGGAAGAGCTTTGGAGAAGCTGAAGAAATCCTCCACCTTCTTCATCTCCTTCGTGGAAGAACGTGAAGAACGTCCGCCGCCCATGATGAACACCGACGATGATATCTTGACTCGTCTTCTCCGATTTCTTCCTCCTCGACTTCTTCGTCTTCTAACCGATGTCAACGAAACGACGACCGCTTCTCACGACTACGTCAACGTGCGACTATCGGGGTAAGGGTTTAATTCAATATGATTATAACATTCCATGTTTTCCCCTTCTAACTTTATTGTGGGATTGGGAAAAATGTTTGATGAGGATTTTTGGGAATTTTATTTAATTTACATGTGAATCGTTTGAATCAAAGTTCAATTTTTAATTAATTAAAAATTGTGCCATTTGGGTGTTGGTTATTCCCGATTGTTAGCATCTAATGCGGAGGGCGCGGGCCGAACAAACACGGCCCGACAACCCTCCGTAATTTTGTTTTTGGTGCGTAGATTTTACAGTGATGAGAAATCGAATCCGAAATGGGAAAATGAGGTATCCGTTCCGAAGATCACGATCCGAGAAAATCGCCGGCGAAGACCGCAAGAGGAACGGACCACCAGAGTGCATCCGGTGGTCCGTGAAAGACGGCCGCCGCGCGCCGCTCCGGCGCGGCGGCGCCGGCGACCCGCGGCGGAGGCGCGCCGCAGGAGTAACCCACCGCGGCTAAGCCGCGGTGGTCAGCAGGCAGCCGGAAAAGCCGGCCGCGACAGTCCAAGGGGGGGACCCTTCAGGGTCCCGCGTTTTGTTTTTCGGCCGGCCGTTTCCTGGAATTCTGGGGGATTAAACCCCCGGTTCTCTTCAAAGCAGGCCCCCCACGAGGGGGGGGGGGGTTTCAAAGGC
This sequence comes from Viscum album, assembly GCA_963277665.1. Taxonomy (NCBI): domain Eukaryota; kingdom Viridiplantae; phylum Streptophyta; class Magnoliopsida; order Santalales; family Viscaceae; genus Viscum; species Viscum album. The sequence goes on from OY728157.1 coordinate 42,015,672, forward strand.
GCGGCTAAAAGCCGCGCCGCCTTCTTGCTGGAAGCGGGGGCTTAGCCCCCCGCGCGTGACCCCAGCGGCGCCAGGCCGCGCCGCCGCCGGCCGGGCCGCGCCGCCGCGCCGGACCCCCCGTTTTCGAGACGGATTCGGTCTTTTGGTCATAACATGAGCCACAGACCTCCGATTGACGAACCGTCTACGGAAACACGATCCTTGGATCGAGACGGTCGTTTTGGTATATTACACTTAGGGTTTCGGAATACTTTGAGTTCGGTCGGGTTGGTTCGTTCACGAAACCAACCGGGCCTTCGGAGCGGAAACGCTCATATCTTGAGCTACGGACGTCCGATTGATGTGCCGTCAGCTTTGTTGTGTTACTATTAGTGAGATGGATCTTTTAGCAAACTCCGCCCGAGGTTTCGACGCAGGTGGAGTACGGTCGGGTTGATTTTGCCTTAAAACCCAACAGGGCCCCGAGGACGAAAATGCCAATAACTCTCAGACTGGGCGTCTGATCGACGCGCCGTCTGTTGCGTTGAGTTCCTGTTGACGATACGGAACTTTTGGATACATCAACTCTAGACATTGTGACAGTTGATGTATCAGCCTCTCGGCTCGTGGAGCGGATCCTCCTGTACGAGCTTGCTGTGTGCGGGAACCCTAGTGCTGGCTGCGACTGTGACTGCTACTACTGCTACTACTGCTACTGTGACTACGACGACGACAGTACAGAGATCCTATGTGGATTCGAGGACGACCACTACAGCACTCAGCGATCCTACGTGGATCAGTGCTACAGGTCCTGTGTGGGCCCGATCCTGTGTGGGTCCGATCCTATGTTGGTCTTTGCACTCAGCGGTCCTGTGTGAACCAGCGCCTACAAGTCCTATGTGGGCCCGATCCTGTGTGGGTCTTTCGTGGGGGTTAGTTACCTATCGATCCTTCATGGGTCCGACGAATTAGATGGATCAGAGATCATATTTATCGTCTTTTGAAGAAGTATACCTGTGTGAGCTGAATCCTGTTGCTTTCCTGTGTGGATTGTGTTGTGCTATCCTGTGTGGATTACGTTTTGCTTTCCTGTGTGGAATATGTTTACTTTCCTGTGTGGACTGAGTTGTACTTGGGCTCGGAGGTTGGAGCATATTTGAAATTGATGAATTAGGTATATGTATGGGCATATACCTAAGCAGTGTCAGTTGTTACTTTGTGTTTGTATCTTCCTTTGTGGATTTTGTGAGACGTTCGGGGGTCTCGGGGTCCCTACTGAGTAGCTTATACTCACCCCTACACGGGTTATGCCTGTACTACGTTGTGTTGGTTGCAGATGACGGACAGTGTTGATCTTAGCTGAGGCTTGCAGAGTAGGACGGTACCTGGAGGTGGACCACTGGGCGGGGCGTGCTCGGAGCGGACGGCGGGACCCGTGGAGCAGTGGAGCTATCTGTACCCACCCTTCAGGTGGGATTTCTAGTGGACAGCTCGGTGTAGCGGCTTTTAATTTTCAGTTTTTGTTTTCCTTTTCGAGTTGTACTTTACTTTCAGTTTGGGTATGTATACTGGCCCATTTACTTTTCTGCACTTTCAGTTATACTCTGTTTTTACTTAGTATTTACTTTCCGCTTTCTTACTCTGTGGTGTTTGTTTACTTTACAAAGGCAATGCCTTCCCTTTTACTGGGATTTACGCCTTGGTGCTAGTCTCCAGCCCCTGGCCTATGGAAGGCGGGCTTGGGGTAGTCACGGCACGGACCCCGAGGGTGGGTCGTGGCAAATTGGTACCGGAGGAGTTCGGTTCTACCGTGAACACTGATCTTTTCTATGTGAAGAAATAATGTTTAGTGTATTGAGTGTGGTTATCAGTCCAGGGAGTCCAGTGTTGGTGCGGCGGCCGACGTATCCGTACACCAGGACCCTGACTTCTGATTTCCGACTTAATGCATGAAAACATTGATTGCATGTGTGTTTCAAAGTTTTCTTTGTGATTTCTTTGTGTCAGCTCACCAGGTATACTGTTTGACCGTGGCGCACCTGTTTCCTATTCAGGATGGCCCCACGACGGCAGCCAGCTAGGGTTCCGAGAGTCGAGTGTGACGCCAGCCAACCGAGCGACGAGGCTTCAGTGCAGGGCCCTTTGTCAGTAGTGGCACCGGTGGTAGTTCTACCCGCCGAGCCCCCGATGCTTCCAGCACCGGCCGCTGACGATGCACGTCACCTCAGCGCACTGCATGAGTTTCAGCGCCAGCGACCACCCAGGTTCCACGGGGAGACAGATCCCCAGGCAGCAGAGGACTGGCTGGAGGCCGTGGTACATGTTTTTAGGCTAGTGAGGACACCAGAAGACCTCATGGTGATCCTCGCTGTGAGCCTACTACACGCAGCAGCAGGACGATGGTGGAGCTTGATGCTCCAGGTGCACGATGAGGCATCTCTTCTTTGGACGGACTTTGAGAGCCTCTTCTGCTCAGAGTTCGTCCCAGCCACCCTTCGTGCGGTGCGTATCCAGGAGCTTCTTCAGCTACGGAAGGGCAGCATGAAGGTCCCTCAGTACTCGGTGAGATTTACTGATCTCTCGCGCTACTCGACCGACATGGTATGAGACCCATTCTTCTGGGCCCGGACCTTCGAGCAGGGTTTGAGACACGAGATCAGGGCATCACTGATCTCCCTTAGCATACCGACTCAGACAGGAGTACTGGAGCGGGCCCTTCTGATCGAGAGCTTCCTTGCTGAGTCTACACCAGCGCAGCGACCCACCGAAGGGCGGCACGTGGCAGAGTCATCTGCAGCAGGTAGTCGACGGATGACTCAGGGGTCCAGACAGACCAGACCTTCAGGCAGACGACCTCAGGACACTGGCTCAGCAGTGCGGGGCACACAGCGCGGAGCCATTCTTTCGAGTGGAAGACAGTGCTATGCATGCGGTGGGAAAGGCCACATGGATCGTGACTGCCCGACCCGCCATGCAGAGGAGCAGCAGACAGTTGAGGAACCACCTAGGCAGAGGCAGAGTTTCGACCGTGGCAGTTCGCAGGGAGGAGGCGGATGAGGCAGAGGAGCTGGCCGAGCAGCAGGTGGTGGGCGACGCTTTGAGGCTCTACCACCACCACCACCAGGAGGTCCACCCCGAACTCAGGGGAGAGCACAGCTTCAGGCAGCTGAAGCTTACGATCATGGAGCTCCGGAAGCGGGTGGACTAGTTCGGGACTATCTCCAGGCATAGAGGCCTTTTCCCATAATGCCTCTAGAATCGTAGTTTGTATTGCTTTGTGACCTTGTTCTTTAAGTTTAAGTAATAAAAGACACTTGCCTTGGTGACTTTTTCTTGTCTTTTGTTTGTTTTTACTAAGAGGTGCCGGTTAAAAAACTATTGACTTGACCCTCACTTGCGAGATTCGTACTGGAGGAAACCCAGTGACCACACACTGATGTCGACAGTGTGACTCAACCCTTGGAGGCGAGAGTAACGGTTGGATCTCTTGGTAGCAGCGTCGAGGCCTTACAACGTCATCCATGCCATGAATTAACTAATCATGACGGGATTGACTGTTTTAGGCAAGGAACGTGGTTCATCCAGGGGATGAGACCTGATTTCACTTTTTGGCAAAGGAGAGATCTTTTCAACTTTGCCATACGTTAAAGAGGAAGGGGAAACCCTTCGTGTGGTCAGACAGATGTCAGCAGAGCTTCCAGGAGCTGAGACAGAGGTTGACTAGTGCACCTATCTTGGGGTTTCCTGAGGAGGGAGTAGGGTACGTAGTTTACTGCGATGCATCAGGGACCGGACTCGGTTGCGTCCTGATGCAGGAGCGGGAAGTGATCGCTTATGGATCACGTCAGTTGAGGCTGCATGAGCAGAACTATGGTACCCATGACCTGGAGTTAGCAGCAGTGGTCTTCGCTCTGAAGACATGGCGACACTACTTGATGGGTGAGTGCTTTACAGTCTTTTCTGATCATCAGAGTCTCAGGTATATCTTCTCGTAGAAGGACCTGAACCTGAGACAGCGACGATGGCTCGAGTTCCTCCAGGACTATGACTTTGAGATAGTCTATACTCCTTGGAAGGGGAACGTAGTAGTTGATGCCCTCAGCAGGAGGACGGAAATTCAGCTACTGGAGGAGGCGACGAAACAGCTAGCCTCTTTGCAGATATCCTTCGTGGATAGAGATGGAGCAGCCTTCCTCCAGTCTCTCACAGTCACCCCTCCACTACTGCAGTGGGTCAGAGAGGCACAGCGTGAGGACGCTGACTGTGAGACACGGCATGCACATATATCCTCGGGACAGGCACCTGATGGTATCTCCCTTGGAGTAGAGCAGGACATCCTTTTCAGAGGATGTACCATGGTACCAGTCGCTTTGCGAGAGGAAGTGCTGAGAGAGTTTCACACTTCTCCTTTGGCGGTACATCCTGGAGTGGAGAAGATGTACCCGGACCTCAGACGACAGCACTGGTGGCCGGGCATGAAGAAGGCAGTAGAAGAGTTAGTTTCTCGATGCCTCACCTGCCAGCAGTTGAAGGCAGAGCATCAGGTACCAGCAGGCTTGGTACAGCCCTTGGAGGTTCCGGAGTGGAAGTGGGACGGCATATCTATGGACTTCGTGACTGGACTTCCACGCACTTCCAGAGGTCACGACTCCATCTGGGTGATTGTTGACCGACTCACCAAGTCGGCACACTTATTACCCATTAGAGAGCAGGGCTCAGTGGAGAGCTTGGGACGTCTCTACGTTCAGGAGATTGTGCGGCTCCACGGTGTGCCATCATCTATCGTCTCTGATCGAGATTCGCGCTTTACTTCCCGTCTTTGGAAGGGGTTACAGGAGGCGTTCGGGACGCAGCTACGTCTGAGCACAGCCTTTCACCCTCAGACGGATGGTCAGATGAAGAGGACCATTCAGACTCTCGAGGAAATGCTCCGCGCATGTGTCCTCGACTTTGGTCGCAGCTGGGAGGACCACCTACCGTTGGTGGAGTTTGCGTACAAAAACACCTACCACTCCACCATCGGGATGGAACCGTATGAGGCGTTGTACGGCCGACCTTGTAGATCTCCTTTGTGCTGGACAGACCCTGGGGAGTCAGCACTGGTGGGACCGGAGATGGTCCAGGCCAAGACAGAGAAGGTACAGGTCATCCAGGAGCGGATGAGGATAGCTCAGAGCCGGCAGAAGTCATATGCTGACAGGAGGCGGAGGCCACTGGAGTTCGAGGATGGCGACCACGTCTTCTTGCGGGTCTCACCTCGACGTGGTATTCGGAGATTTGGCCGAGGCGGCAAGTTATCTATGCGCTTCATCGGACCTTTCCAGGTCCTCAGCAGGGTTGTCGAGGTGGCTTATCGCCTGGATCTGCCACCTCAGTTGCACCGGGTGCACGACGTCTTCCACGTATCTCAGCTGAGGAGATACGTGCACGACCCGATGCGCATCATTGACCATGGGGAGCTTGACGTTGACGATGGGGCGACTTTTACGGAGGTCCCGGTGGAGATAGAGGATCGACAAGAGCGGGTCCTACGTGGGCGATCGATTCCTCTTGTGCGCATCAGATGGCAGCACGGGAATCTCCAGGAGAGAACATTGGAGCGGGAGACTCAGATGCGTGCTCAGTACCCTCATTTGTTTCCCTAGTTTTTGATGTATCTTTACGGGGACGTAAAGCCCTGAGGTGGGAGTAATGTAAAGACCCGTACAATTCAAGGGAAATTTTTTCTTAATTTTCTTTGGAATTTTACAAGAGCGCGGTTTCTGACGGCACCTGATTCTGAGGCCCGGTGTGCCCGGAATCAATTTCTGAAGTTTGGCTCGGGTACGTTCAGTGAACGAACGAGCGGGAATTTCTAACTTTTGATCCGGTGCTCGGAATTGAAATCCGAGGACACCGATGAACTCGCAACGCCGATATTCTCTTAAGAAGACCTTTTCCGAAGTTGTGTTTGCCTAGGAGGAGATGTTTAATTTTCTGGATGAAATGAAGAGTAAAATAAATTTGTGATACAATATTTATTTTATGTCTTTAAAGTGGTTAAAATCTTTTGTTGGAAGTTGGGTTGTTTAACCACCTAAGAGAGGATTAAGGTGAGGAGGGGCCCACCCGATCCCCACCTTTTCAAATTCCCTAACTCCCCTCTCTCCCTCTTAAAATCTTGATAACTTAACACTTAATTAATTACACAACTCATGTATAATTACTTAAGTGATTTGTTTTTGAAATTTAAGTTTTTTAAATGCTTGGCTTAGTAAATAAAATAAGGAGGGACCTTATTTTATTTGGATTGTTGGGTGAGGTGTGGAAGAGCTTTGGAGATGCTGAAGAAATCCTCCACCTTCTTCATCTCCTTCGTGGAAGAATGCGAAGAACGTCCGCCGCCCATGAAGAACACCGACGATGATATCTTGACTCGTCTTCTCCGATTGCTTCCTCCTCGACTTCTTCGTCTTCTAACCGACGTCAACGAAACGACGACCGCTTCCCACGACTACGTCAACGTGCGACTATCGAGGTAGGGGTTTAATTCAATATGATTATCACTTTCCATGTTTTCCCCTTCTAAATTTATTGTGGGACTGGGAAAAGTGTTTGATGAGGATTGTTGGGAATTTTATTTAATTTACGTGTGAATCGTTTGAATCAAGGTTCAATTTTTAATTAATTAAAAATTGTGCCATTTGGGTGTTGGTTATTCCCGATTGTTAGCATCTAATGCGGAGGGCGCGGGCCGAACAAACACGGGCCAACAACCCTCCGTAGTTTTGTTTTTGGTGCGTAGATTTGACAGTGATGAGGAATCGAATCCGAAATGGGAAAATGAGGTATCCGTTCTGAAGATCTTGATCCGAGAAAATCACCGGCGAAGAGCGCAAGAGGAACGGACCACCGGAGTGCGTCCGGTGGTCCGCGAAAGACGACGGCCGCGCGCCGCTCCGGCGCGGCGGCGCCGGCGACCCGCAGCGGAGGCGCGCTGCCGGAGTAACCCACCGTGGCTAAGCCGCGGTGGTCAGCAGGCGGCCGGCAAAGCCGGGCGCGACGGTCCAAGGGTGGGACCCTTTAGGGTCCCGCGTTTTGTTTTTCGGCCAGCCAAACGGCCGGCCGTTTCCTGGAATTCCGGGGGATTAAACCCCCGGTTCTCTTCAAAGTAGGCCCCCCACGGGGGGGGGGGGGTTCCAAAGGCGCGGCTAAAAGCCGCGCCACCTTCTTGCTGGAAGCGGGGTCTTAGCCCCCCGCGCGTGACCACAGCGGCGCCAGGCCGCGCCGCCGCCGCGCCGGTCCGTGCCGCCGCGCCGGACCGCCGCCGGCCAGGCCGGGTCGGACCCGGGTCGGGTCGCCCGGTTCGGGCCAACCCAGTGGGGGGTCGGGCCGGGTCGGCCCGGACCCAGACCCCCCGTTTTCGAGACGGATTCGGTCTTTTGGCCATAACTTGAGCCACGGACCTCCGATTGACGAACCGTCTGTGGCAACACGATCCTTGGATCGAGACGGTCGTTTCGGTATATTACACTCAGAGTTTCGGAATACTTTGAGTTCGGCCGGGTTGGTTCGTTCCCGAAACCAACCGGGCCTTCGGAGCGGAAACCCTCATATCTTGAGCTACGGACGTCTGATTGACGTGCCGTCAGCTTTGTTGTGTTCCTCTTAGTGAGACGGATCTTTTGGCATACTCCGCCCGAGGTTTGGACGCAGGTGGAGTACGGTCGGGTTGGTTTTGCCTTAAAAACCAACCGGGCCCTGGGGACGAAAATGCCAATAACTCTCAGACCGGGCGTCCGATCGACGTGCCGTCTGTTCCGTTGAGTTCCTGTTAACGATACAGAACATTTGGATACATCAAATCTGGACTTTGAGACAGTTGATGTATCAGCCTCTCGGCTCGTGGAGCGGATCCTCCTGTACGAGCTTGCTGTGTGCGGGAACCCTAGTGCTGGCTGCGACTGTGACTGCTACTACTGCTACTACTGCTACTGTGACTGCGACGACGACAGTACATAGATCCTGTGTGGATTCGACGACGACGACTACAACACTCAGCGATCCTACGTGGATCAGTTCTACAAGTCCTGTGTGGGCCCGATCATGTGTGGGTCCGATCCTGTGTGGGTCTTTGCGCTCAGCGGTCCTGTGTGAACCAGCGCCTACAGGTCCTATGTGGGCCCGATCCTATGTGGGTATTTTGCGGGGGTTAGTTAGCTATCGATCCTTCGTGGGTCCGACGACTTAGATGGATCAGAGATCATCTTTATCGTCTTTTGAAGATGTATACCTGTGTGAGCTGAATCCTGTTGCTTTCCTGTGTGGATTGTGTTGTGCTATCCTGTGTGGATTACATTTTGCTTTCCTGTGTGGAATACGTTTACTTTCCTGTGTGGACTGAGTTTTACTTGGGCTCTGAGGTTGGAGCGTATTTGAAATTGATTACTTAGGTATATGTATGGGCATATACCTAAGCAGTGTCAGTTGTTACTTTGTGTTTGTATCTTCCTTTGTGGATTTTGTGAGACCTTCGGGGGTCTCGGGGTCCCTACTGAGTAGCTTATACTCACCCCTGCACGGGCTATGCCCGCACTACGTTGTGTTGATTGCAGACGACGGACAGCGTTGATCTTAGCTGAGGCTTGCAGTGCAGGACGGTACCTGGAGGTGGACCACTGGGCGGGACGTGCTCAGAGCGGACGACAGGACCCGTGGAGCAGTGGAGCTATCTGTACCCACCCTTCAGGTGGGACTTCCAGTGGACAGCTCGGTGTAGCGGTTTTTACTTTTCAGTTTCTATTTTCCCTTTCGAGTTGTACTTTACTTTCAGTTTGGTTTTGTATACTGGCCCATTTACTTTTCCGCACTTTCAGTTGTACTCTATTTTTACTTAGTATTTACTTTCCGCTTTCTTACTCTGTGGTGTTTGTTTGCTTTACAAAGGCAATGCCTTCCCTTTTTACTGGGATTTACGCCTTGCTGCTAGTCGCCATCCCCTGGCCTATGGAAGGCGGGCTTGGGGTAGTCACGGTACGGACCCCGAGGGCAGGTCGTGACAGTAAATATGAGTCCATATGTTTAATTTTAGAAGATCTCATGAATTTAGTTCATCTTATTCATATTTTGTTATACTGTATGGTGGAATAATTTTCAAAATTCTACATATGATATGTTTTAATGTGGAAAAACATTCCAATTTAGATTTTATCTAATTGATACCCTATGTTTATATATCATTTTTTTAAATCCTTAAATCAATAACATGGGGCTCTGTTGATTATGAGGAAATTTTTTCATCCCCAAATGGATGAACAATTTAGGAGGAAGATCCAAACATTTGATGAAACGCTTATGGATTATCTATTAGAATGTCATGGATCATGAGAGGAGATCATACCATTAGGGGATTTCACTTTTGACACTAGTTGTTTTCCCCTAATACATTTAGATTATTTTCAATCATTTTATGGGTATCCTTGTTCATCTCATTTTTTGTTGGTATAAATTGGTGAGACATCACTAGTTGGGATTAAAATTATAAATGACACAACAAATCCAATATAGATGATCAGAAATAGGATATAGATTCCCAACATCATCAGAAATTGTATAAGGATCATCATCAATGACCATTTAAATTTTACATGAGAGATCATTTATTACTCATAATATCTCTATGGATTGTAAATCACTGTGATATTATGTAGGGGAAATTTTCTTCTCTATAAATATTGCATTTCGATATACATGAATTATTTAGTGATGAAACATATTGATTGGATTTTCCACCAAGGTGTTGTTCAACGAATAATGTATTTTATGTATCTCAATTGAAGAAGTATCATCCTGATGTTGACCATGTGATTGGTTGACATCACATTGACCTAGGGCCAGATTCTACATAGGACCATAAGATGGTGCATATTGTGGGTAGGAAATAGGATATCTTGAATGGTAAAAACATAATTGTAGTGTAATATTTATTGAAACATGAAAAATATTGAAAATGACATAAGGGAGCATGAAAGGGAAATACGACAGAAGTGGCCAAAACTCATCCAATACATCTCAAGTTTTATATATTATCGGTATGGATAGGCTAATGATGGGGAGAATGTAACACCCATAGTTTCAGGTATATGACAATTCTATTAGTCGTAATTTGTTTTTAGAATGACTAGATAATGTTTTAGTTGTTTAGGAGGAGTTTTCTAATGATTTCGAAGCTTTTATTGAGGCACACTATTATTAGAAACCATACAACACATCCAAAAAACCATGTTAGTGAAAACATTGGGTAGTGGGCCGACAAACATGTTGGCCCAACCATGCATGTGATCAGGAGAACCCATGAGAGCCTACTAAAATTGGTGATAGCAGATCATTCATGCTTAGTGCCTGGTTTGTTTAATTGTGTGATACAAACATGTGATGTGTTTTCTTGATACAATAGCTACAACATGATTGGTGCTTGGTTTTCCAAACTGTGTAGACTAACTATGCATTGTACATTCATCTCAATGAAATTTTTGGATCTAATATAGTTTGTCTCATTATGCACTATTTTTTCCTTTAATCTACAAATAATAAGAATACCTTATGATCCCATGTTGGGAGATATATTTCTCTTACGTTTGTGGGTCATCCACAAGAGTTGTAAAGTCTATTGGAGATTGGTATTCATCTGTAAGTTATCATTCATAGTCGTTGTTCTTAGATCCTTAATTACTCTCTCTCTCTAAAGCATACATATATCTAGTTATTGTTATTTATATATATACGTGTGTTGTGTATTTTTTTATGTTGAATTACTATGGGTTCTAAAGAAGGGAACATAGTTCATGATCAGATCTATAGTATTGTTCTGGAATTCCTCATTTTTTTCGAAGATTCTGATGTTTGTGGCATCTATATCAATTTTAATTGATTAGAACATGAATTATTATTTTTAAATTAATGTTTCTCTAGAAATTATTTTGAAATGGATGAGTGATTTAGGATGGAAAACATCTTTTGTGACGATTTTTGGAAATTGTGGAAATTTGAGTTTTTACAGAAATACATCTTTGTTGATAAATTTTAAAATTGATATTTTCAAATTATATATCTATTTTGATGCATGAAAAATGATTTTTGTAATAATTTATGTTAAGAAAGGTGAATTAAATGGTTTTGATAGGGATTTGAAAATCATGGTTTTAATTGATTAATTTTTATTAGGCTTAAACTTTTGGAAGGGAAATGATCCTTTAGGGAACATGGTAGTGGTAACATTCTGAAAACTTATAAGATCACGGACAGACCGATCATGAGTATAGAAATATCAGCTTAGAATGTAAGTGTGGATGCATGTCATTGGAATACCTAATTCATTTTTGAATGTTTTTAAAGGGTTATTTTATTTCATTCCCTTGAAAATTGTATTGGATGGGAGAACAGTTTTGTCTTCGATATAGAAATCTTTAAATTGTTTTAAAAAAAATTTATATAAATGTTCTAACAAGTCTAGACCGAGTTGAATGAGTTGGGATGTCATTTGGGAAATATTTTGGATTTTTTACTCACCCCCTTACTGTAAATTACAATGAGTTTGTAAATTTAATCTACTTATACATATGTAAAGGAAATGTGTTAATGTTATTTTGTGATTCATTATGATAAAAAGGGAATAGATTGTTGATATGGATCATTGAACATGTTGGGATTTACTGAGTTGATGTTTTTTGAGTCATTGAGTTAGTTTGGTTCTGGATTAACTTGTACTCTGATATTTTGGGTTGTTCGGTTATATATAGTTGTATTATATTTTCATTCAATGTATAGAGATTTGGTTGTTTATTGATATCGTTTTTGGTTGATCTGTCTTTAAGGGGAACCCCTGAATTATATGAGTCCCATGGAATTTATTTATATCCTTCAGGGTCTTGGGTATGTCACTTAAGGCCGAGTAATATCCCATCACTTATTCCCAAGACAATGAGTGTGGGGTAAGATGTTACAAATCCCATTCATATACTTTGTTGTTATCATAAAATGGTCTTCTTTTTGATTTTTTGGTTTCATATAGGAAACCAATATATATCATTCATAGGATAGATATTTTTATCACTGATAAATCTTATATAAATTTTTATCTTTAGATTTTGTACATTACTGCCCCTATTGGGGAGTGTTGTGTTTTTCAGGGACAATGGGATCATAGATCGATGTAAGATGAACCTCTAATTCCGTAGTTGGGAAGGATGATATCTAATTATTTCATTTAAATAGAGTATGAATATTTATATGGTGATATATCTCAATTATTGGTTGATTTTATTTATGTATTTTGTTTTTATTTTTCTAGTTTTCCACTGGAGATGGAGGAAGAGTTCCATACAACTTTCTACTATGTAATAATCCTATTTATATTTCCTCTTACTGAATGGAACAAGATTAATTATAGGTCTTAAAGAAGTAGTTATAAAGTTTTTTGTCTAAAGAATTGTTTTTGGTATTTGTGGATGAAATCATAGTTTAACCAAATAATTGAGGATAGCCATGAGTGTGATTTTAGAGAAGGTCTGAAAATCTTGATAAATAACTGGCTTTATGACTTACGACAAAAATTCCATTTCAGGATTCATGAGGAAATGTTATAGGAATCATGGTTTCCATAATGGTATTTAAGTTTACCCTGAAAATGGTAGGATTATTACGACATGGGGAAGCTGCAAAACATATTTCATAATAAGATAATATTGGGTAGAGTAGGGTATTACCCCTAGTTTGTTAATGGTTTCTCAAATATAGCTTCTTTTTTGACTTCATTAATTTATAAGGGAGTAAAATATATATGGGACTTGAAATGAAAGGCTTTATTCAATGTGATGACACATCTTTTGATGTTTTAAACACTATTGACACTTTAAAAGGCTTAGTAGTGATATGTATAATTTTTTGATATATTATGATCAGGTTTGGTAAGTATTCATATAAATGGTGACCACGTGATAGGTTATCTTTCTCAAAATAATTAACCTCATGAAATTGTTTCCCCAAAATGATTTTAATCATGCTGCAGTGATGTAAACTCTTAAGTGTTGGTGACATTAACTTTACATAGTTATGTTTACCACCTACAAGAATCATAAAATATTGAGCTTTATATTATTGAAAAAATCTATCAACCATTAATACTTTTGATTAGTGTAGTACCTGCAATATTTTCTCATTGACACTACCTAAACCCGTGGTAAGAGGAATTTTATTTCTGATGATTTAATGATGTAATATCAATCCCAACTACTAAAATAATATTATGATTAATGGATCCCATCTGATCTCTTTTCTCATATTCATTTTAGAGTCAGAGAGGATGAGACCAAGGTTGTCCTGATCTTTGTTTTGATGGAATGATTTATTCTTGAGATGATTCTCTAGAAAAATCTTCTTGATAATGAATTCCATGGAATTATGGATTCTTAAAAATTGTGGGGAGAGCAGTGGTAAATGGTATGTATCTTACAAGGTTATCATTTTCTTTCGGAATAAGTATGTTTTTATGTTACCTAAGGGAGAAGATATGATAGGTGACTGGGAACATTACTAGTATGAGATACACCCAAGCATGTGAAACATGTTTTATGACATGTGGAGCTGATTTTGGTGGCTAGCTATGAAACATGAAATTCATGATTTCATTATAGTTTATAGGAAAACATCAGAACCAATTTGGACTACTTCAATCACTTCCATTTATGCCCTATAATTGGGATAATAAATCGATGGACATTGTTTTTGGAGTTACACCACCCATAATTGGAAGAATTTGATTTTTTTAGTGATCAATTGATTGAAAAAATTATATCACTTTACACCCATATGTTACAACACCCATGTAGAGGACATGGGAAATATTTTTTTGAAGAATATCATTATATTACATGGATTTTAATCTACCGTTGTTTTCAATAGGGATCCACAGTTCATATATATTTTTTAGAGATTCCAATAAGATGTGATGTGATCCCAATGAAATTTGCGAATTATGTTCCATCATTGGATAGGTGATCAGATATAACATACTATATAGATTTTTTAGGAAATGAATCATGATTGGATCCTTGAAATTTAATGAGATAGGGATTTACACTTTGAGAAGGTTGAGTTTACCTATAAAAATAGTTACTAATCATCCAACATGACTGAACCCACTGAATCCTTGTAAGGATGGCCATAAAAATATCCACATTATTGGTTTGATATTAGTGAATCACACTAAATGATACTTATATTTTTTCTATAGAGGATGTCAAATATTTATTTGATTTATTATAGATTTTTAACCACATTGGGTTGGTATAAATATTATATTTATTGTCGTAAAAACCCTTTGGAGTTCTCAGTTGGTGACTGTGTGATTTTGAGAGACTCAAATTGGTTAGGTCTTAAAAAGATTGGATGATTTGTGATTTAAAAACCTTGAAAATTGAATAGTTTTTGATTGTTGAATGTATTTAAAATGTGGTTTACCATTTGTCTCTCCCACCCCAAATGACATCATTCCATATTGGGTTCCATGTGTCTTAGATGAGAAGTTATCCTTTAGATACATCTCATTTTTTTATTTGGGAGGACATTTTTGTGGAACCAGATATGATGAAGACTAAGAATCCAGTTTAGATTATAGATTATCAAGGAAAGTTCTTCATTGAATGTCCATACCCATGGTTTGGGAACAATGAAATCATGGTTCTATTTCATTCATGTTATGGGAATGTCCATACCCGTAATTTATGATTATATTTTGAATTTACTTTTCATTTAATTTTATATTATTTCAATTTCCATAATAATAATGTTTAAATGTTTTTCACATGTGTCTTTCTCAAAAAAATTACCCATTTTTATCATTTTTTATGTGAACACATTTTTTCATTATTATAGGTAATATAATTTTCAAATATTCCTTTACATGTTTTAAAATGATAACTTAAATGATTTTTATTTTTAATGATTTTTAAATGAAATATAAATGTTTTAATAATTTGAAAATTTAATTTAATTTATTTTAAAGATAAATTCATGATTAAAAAATGCATATGAAAGGATTGAGTTTTTATGATTGAAGACATTGTTGAATTTTTTTTCTAATTTTTTTAAATAAAATCTTTAATTTAATAATTTTTCTATTTTTAAGGTAATTCAATATTAAAAAATCAATCTGAAAGTATTCAATTGAAAATCAAGATCTTATAAAGTGATTTTTTTGAATATCCAAAAATTGGAAATTTCTTCTAAATTTTTAAATTGATTTATCCAATAATATTAAAATTTGGGTTTTCAGCTATGAAAACATCCTTTGAAAGTACATATCTTTCACTTGATATGTTTAATCATGATTTCCCCCCAATGTATTGTAATGATGATGTATTTGGGAAGTATTAATATTACTTATTTAATTCCCTTATGTTAATTAAGATTTGATAAAAATGATGGTTCTTATGATAATGGATTATGATTTATTGATTAGGTAATGTATTTAAATTCCATATATAGTTATTCAAATAAGGATACTTAATTACTAAGGATTTTAGATTATCAATTGAATTGTTATTCATATATTTTATATAGTAAATTCATTGAATGTAATGAAGTGATAAGAGGGCCCCACACCTATACAGCCCCTTTATGCTTCAAATAGTCTCATAAGATAAATTGTTTGGTTATGTGGTATATTCATACCCATAAATGAAATATATCTTTTTTACACCCATAAATTTCAAAACAACACAATCTTAGAGAGTGTTTACCACACACAACAACAAGCATAAAAGATCCCAAATTTTTTTTAAATAGATGTAAAATTTGTGGGTATGACTAATTTTAACTAAATAATGAAATGTATATTTATTAATAAAGGGTCTATTTAATAATAATGGATTGATAAATTATTCATCTATAAGTAATTAATTTTTAGTAAAGATAATTTATGATTCAGAAATATGTTTTCATAAAAATTTTTTATAGAATAAAATAACTCTTTGGTTTAACATAAATAAACATTATTTTATAATAAAAAATATATATTTTCAAATATAATATAAAAATTATTTAATGATGAAATTTTCATATTTTTCAGAAAAGATTTATTTTCTTTTGAATATTGGAAAAAAATTATTTTATTGAAAACTGTATTTTTTATTAAACCATTTCAAAATTTATATATCATTTCAAAATAGATTAAAATTATAATAGTTCTATTATATTATTAATAATAAAATTATATTTAGTGGAAAAGATATTATAATTTATTTTTGCATAAAAACATTTATTATAAAAAAGTCATTTTTTTGAAGAACTAATTTTCATTGCATTTTGTTTTATAATCTAATTTTTTTTCAAAAACTTATTGTAATTTAGTATTAAAAATTTTAGCTGATATTTTGAATTAATGGGTCATAATTTAGTAATTAGATCTCTATTATATTTGATCATTATGATTAGTAACAACATAAATTATTTGTACTATAATAAATGGTAAATTTTGTAATTAATGATTAGAATGAGATGAGAAGGTCTAAAAAACTGCAATAATACATGGCTAAATTTTATTGTATGATTGAATTTATTCTATAAAGATCAAATATTTTGTTATATGACCTTTTTTCCAATTATATGAGATTATGAATATTAAAATATTTTATATGTAGAATAGTATAAAATATCACACTCTTGTATTTAATAAATATAATTTTTTTTAACATAGATATAACCTCAGGATATTCTTTTTAGAAAACATTATTTTCAATGACAAATATTATTTCTTCATCGTGACAATTTATTTTTAATTTTTCGTGATGAAATAAATACCTTAAATTCATAAATAATGTTGATACATTAATTATTTAATTGAAAAATAATATTAAGGATACTATAATCCTTAAAATCTATATAATTTGAATGATTTAAATTGTAAGACGAATTTTATTGAAAAATGGAATATTATAGAGGTTTTTGAATGAGATTTGAATTAATTTTTTCTGGATCTTTTAAATGTCCAATTAAGTGAATAATATCCTATTTGAAATTATTAATATTTTATCAATGTAATTGTCATGAAACCCTCCCCACAAGGTGTACCCCTCCTTGGATAGAAATATGACATGTGAGATAATGACCCCCCGAGTCCCACCTCATGTAGGCCCTGAGTTGGCGACAAGCATCAAGGGTCTATGAAACAAATAGATGAGAGGCATTACCCTCTAAGAGAAAACATATGAACGAGAGATATAAGATAGACCTCAATCATCTTATATTCATATTAAAATGTACATGAAACCCAAGTACATATATCTAATGTCATGCAATGACTACTATAACTGAAAGGGAAAATTTCAAGTACCAAACGAATGTAAAACTACAGGGACCACAAATCCCAAAAAACTCATTCAAAAACCCCAAGATAATAATACCCAGACTGATCTCCAACTTGATCCAAGTGACATGAAAATATGTTTCTATAACATATTGTGAGTATAATATTATACTTAGTAGTATCCTCCTGGAATCCTATAGTGAAAAATTAAAGAAAGCATGATAAAGTACAGTGAAAAAACATCTAACTAACTCATCACCTGAACATGTATACTAGGTTCCCAGCCTCACCATGGATACTCTCACCCATTATTTCAAAGATTAATATATAATATAATAATTAATATCAAGGGTACCCTGCTACCAAATCCCCAATGGTGTTCGGATTTACCCCAAATTTTCTTGTCCTAGGAATCTCTCTCCAAAAGGGATTTTCCGCATCCACCTAAGAAAAACACCACCAGATGAACCTCATGCAACTCAACACCACAATCATAGAAGAAAAATAAACTAGGTATTTTATAGGATCTACGAAAGCTCCCATAACATGAATTATAAATCGAATATTATACCTCAAGTCATTACAGCCCATAAAACGAGTAATTATCCTTAGTACATCGCATCCTATACACATCATACCTAAGAAGTCTGTAGAAAACTACGTCTCGGATATATATGTGGGAAATAACTACAACCCATTACATCCCTCTACACACATATATGGGGAAGACTAACCACTATCCATACCAGCAGAAGTAACCATCAAGAGAGGAGAGTAGGGCCAATGGGGATAGTCATCCATCTATCCACCCAATGGAATGTTGGGGAAACCCCCTAGAGATCAAAATCATTGGTGTGTCAGTTTCGATAACAGATATGGTGGAGTACCGTATAGAAACACAAAAAGTAAAAATATAATATAGGTTACTACCACACTATGGAAAAAACCTAGTCGTAGATTCAACTGAATCTAAAGTCTCTCTGACTCCCAACAACCACTACTATGACTAGATATCCTATAAGCACAAAACAATTTTATGAGCTATATTAAGTTACTATATCTATTTTCCATAAATTTAACTTTATGTTAATTATTTCATTACATAATAATTATATGTTACCAAATTCTACATTTCCTATTATTATAATCACAAACAAATTCCAGGCCCACTAAGCATAGAAAAAATGATTCCACAACTTCTCAAATTCACATACTCATCATTTATTCCCTACATGCTCCAATCCCATTGGGTAAATAATTTTTCATCCACTTATTGAGAAAATTAACAATTACCATATTTATATATTTAATGGTATTAGAGGAAAACGTCATATCCTACAAGACAAAAGGGGATCCACATTGTGAGTTGGTGAAAACCCTATCATGTCATTGCCACCTTTAGAAAGTTCACAGATCAATCCATCATCTAGATTATGAACATGTAAAGCACATAGCATCCCCTACGGGTCTTCACCTCTTTTGGTAGGAGTGTAATAAATACATCTTCAACAATAAATGTGTAAGGTATTGAAATTTAAAAAAATCATATTCAACTTGCATTTACTGTTATCCCAATGGGAAATCCAAGCTTCAACCCATTCCATCATATTTAATGTCCACCCTAGCACTGAAATTCATAAATCAATTCCTATCACCACTCTAAAAACCAACTTTTGGCACAATAACTAGGCTTCCCTGCCCTCACATAACCCCAATAGCCTCCAGGATCTACCATCCTAGGATATCATCACATTAAGGCCCCTACCACCAAAACCACAAGTCTCATATACATATCACATCACAGGAAGTAGGACAAACATAGAAATGTGATCACATACCCAAATCAAGGAATTAATCATTCACACCCAATGATCTATCACATCTCCAATGCACTTGGAACTCATCCTTTACAATAAAGAGTAAAAATCAGTCCCTGCAAGGTATAATAATTACCTCACAACCGGTTCTAATTTCATCTTGAATTAACTAATTCATTATTAATAGTTCCCAACTACAAAAATCCAAGAAAGGTCATCCAGAGAAAAATTCCCCGACCGTTTATTAAAATAAAAGGAAAAGTATAGCAGGTGAACATTGAGAACAAGAGAATACAAATAAAAGTTAGAAACCATACCCATCATCGAACCCATCACCTGCTCCATGATCAAATGCCTCATCCGCAGTTTCTGTCTCCCATTCTGAACATTCATATTGCTTCATAATCTTCACATACATCCATCTAAGATTTAACTTCTCGAGTTTCAAAAACTCCTCTGAATAATTCATCCCTTTACCTTTGTTCAATGAAGATCTGGTAGACATTGGCCTTGGAATAGATGAGTAGTCTTCCTATGAATTATTTTTGGAGGGGTGGTAATAATACCCACACTCCCTGCAATATCTTTAGTCCCAAACTGAACAACATCACTAAACGAGTTTTGGTATCTCCCATCATCCTCCTTCTAACTGTCTGACAAGTCCCCCCATTTCCCAGGTAAACACACCATCTGATGCACCTTATTCACACCATGATTCTTCTCCATATGAATGTTAGGGTGAAGAAGTGCTAAGCACTGTGGCTGTACCACAGTCCCAAGATCACCAAGCACCTCGGCCTGCAAGAGGACTTCACTAGATACAACATCCTGGGATTTCAACTCAACCTGCATGTTTCCATTCTCAGTCCTTGAAAAATCCTCACCAACATGACATATTTACCCATGATCCTGATATTTATCACAATGAAGGGGTCCCTGCCCCTGTACCTGTCCATTGGTGGTGCCATTTTTAGCACAGTTCCGGACTATACCCATCTCCTCCATGCCATGCGACTCAAGAGGTTCAGCAGATAACCGGCCAGAAGCCAAATCAGGAGCAGTTTGGTCCTGACCCACCTCCGTTTCTTCATTCACAGGACCAGAAAAGCAGTTGATTACTTATATACTATCCACATGCTGCACAATAGGATTATTTATCCTAGGAGAGGCCCTAACCCATCCATTAGATTCCTCCGCAGCAGCCTCTGCCTGCACAGACACAACAATTCTATCCACAACCTCCTTACCCCTGCTGAAACCAGCACTTGGTCACTGCCCACCCCCGCAGGCTGGACTGCCTGCCTCACATCATTGCTCAATCCTACTGCATTGGGCATCCCCAGATTACTTCTATGTCATGAAAACACCTCATCAACCTTCGGGTTCAAAGACTCCTTCAGCTCCGCCCTGCGCGTGCCATCCAGAGTACTTGTACTCCTAGGGCCTGTTCCTGCCCGGACTCCATTACCCAGATTCAGCTCCCTTTTCTATGATTGTAATTCCACCATATCTACAACCTTTGGCGTCAAAGCTACCTATGATACCACCTCCCTACCTCTACAATCCTCCCTCAAATGCCCGAGTTTAAGACACTGAGATCAGTAATCAATCTAGGACTCAAAGACAACATTCTGTTGGCACCTAAATTCCTCACTTACTACAATGATGATCGAATCAACCGGCAGTTTCAAAAGATCAACTTCAACACAAATTCTCGGTGAAATCGGATGGAAAAAAACCCTAGTTCTACTATCCGAGCATAAGTAACGACCAACAAGATTACCCAGCATGCGGATGATGGAAGGATTTTGAAATGGAAGTGGTAATTCAGGAAATCGTACCAAGACCTCCATAATCGAGGAGTATCACTTCAGATAATGATCACATGACCATCGAAAGATCATGAAATGACATCCATCATAGGTATGCATGGTAGAGGACCGGGCCAGGATCATGTCATCCTCTGACGCAAAACGAACCATTATATGTTTTGAATCCAGAAGACCCACAGTGTCGTGCTCCTAAAGCTTCCACGAACCAATGAATAAACGATCAAAACAATCCACAGACGGGCGTCACGGCTTGAAGTGTGCAATCAGCGTCAGATTCAGTAGGGATGAAGCATCATTAAACTCTTGAGCCATGACCGAGAGCTGTGAAATCCATTCATGCAACTCAGTAACTTTGGGGGAGAGAAAGATTTCAGGGAATGAAGGAAATAGGTCAGGTTTTAAGAGAAGTATAAATTGACGATTACTAGAGGACTGCAGAAATCCCTCCTCCACCAATGGAGGAGGGATCTGTTTGGAGGTTATCACTGCCTATGGCGGCCGTCGCCATTCCCGAACACTAGCTCCCCGAACACTCGCCATCCCCAACTACAAAAAACTTAAACAACAATATATCACCAAATTAATTTAATAATTAATTTAACATCACATTAATACATTATCAACAAACATCAACATGTTTCTGGTTCATTAAATATGTCTATTAATCAGTAATATTCACATCAATTTGATTAACATCGTATTATATGATCAAAACCAGATTATTAAACATCGCACTTTATCTGTCAGCCAATAAATTATCAATTAATTATGGATTTATCTTCTTTACTAATTTCCATTAAGAATAGGATAAAAAATGTAATAATATATATCACAATATCTAGAAAATTTAGAGGCAAACCTTTATCACGGTATAATGTTACAACATACAATCGATTCCAATTCTTTAATCCCGTTCATCTAATTATTACTCCAAATATATTGCGATATTAGTGTAAAACCATCCTAAATATAATATTGCAAATAATTAAATAAAGAAGAAGAAAATACCATACCTCAAAAGGTAGATGTTATTCTGTGCACAAGAATAGATCAATGAAACACATTACAATCTCCTCTCTCAGAACAACAACTTCCACTCGAGAATGTCGTGACACAGCCATAACAACCAACCACCATGAAAACTTCTTTAGAAAAATTGGGATCAAATTTCATCACATTAAAAAGATAAATGAGAGTAAACATATACAAACAACCTTAATAACAGAGGTAGATCATACCTTTTATCAAAGATAGATCACTATATATTGAACGAGGGGTAAAATAATCATTCCATGATGAAGGAATACACAAAATGATGAAGAGAGGGTCATCGGGTCACCTGGGGTCTAGGGAGAGCCATTACAACCTTATGTTTCAACAAAACACAAGTGGTTGGTAAACACATAAAACATAAAACATTTGGAAATAAAACAACATGTAGTTCCCTTTCATATTATTTAATTCCTTGAGGTTGAGTTCCATGGAAAAATAAGCCACCTAAAGAATTAAGATTATTTTTCAAACCCTGAAACAATTCACCCCATGAGTCTCTCTTTCACACCATGAAACAACCCATGAAACATAATTTCATGTCATTTAATGCAGTTGTACGATGTGTAATCTCCAATTCAAATATTTTACATAACAACACTTCTCCAAACCACTACTGAGCCACCTCCTAGCACTTCGATATTCAAAACACACAAAAGATTGTTCCATGTGGATCTGTGCCCTTACATAAGATATATCTATAAACAATATCACCTTTGAGAATCCAAAACTAACCCAGATTGGAAACAAAAAGTGGTCATCCAAATAGCCACCCTATGAGATACCTCTCAAGGCTCTTACTGCCATAGGACCTCTAACTCTTCACCAGAGAAATATGCAAAAAATCACATAACGACCTCAAAAAATATATATAAACTCTCATGGGGGAGACATCTCTCAAAAGATCGTATGCCACAAAATAATAAGAAGATGCATCTCCTAAATGAAAAGGTTTTACATACACTATATGAACAATGTTACAAGGTAAGAGCTAAACATAAAATAGATCGGGGGTATTAAGCCGGTATTTCCAACTCACATTCCCATGTAATCTCCTCCAAACCACCAAGCCACCAAAAGTAATGAAACATGGGGCTAGAACACATGTGCAACACATTATCATTGTCATACTATATCACTATAAGCCACTCCTCAAAGGTTGAATCATTATCAACATCAATATCACCCCAATCAAGGATGTGAGATTCATCATGAATATAACGATGGAGTTATGACACATGTAAAACATCACGTATCTTTATCATCTATGTGGGAAGTGATACCCGATATTCCATGACTCCAACTAGAGACAACACCTTGAAAGGACAAAAAAACTGGGGAAAAAACATACTCCATTGACTAAACCATTATAGCCCAAAATGTGGAGTCACCTTCAGAATATTTGGATCCCTAACACCAAACTCCATAGAACTCCTCTTATTATCAACATATGAATTCTTACAATCATCCACTACCTTCATCCTCTCAAGAATCAACCGAACCATCTCTATCTTTTTCTATAAATTTCAACTATATAATTTTTCACTCTCCGAATGTCACATACATGACTTATATTAAATGTATTATTAATTTAATCTCCATTATTGTTTTGTTTTGGGGGTTACACATGCATATTGTTAGAAATGGTGGGTTTTCCAAATTGGGGCCAAACAGTGAGCCCATTTTCAGATTTAAAAACCAATATTTTTCTTTTTTAACACCTTAATTTTTCAAAATTTTTCATCCATTTCAATTCCTACATGGCCTCTCCTAACCTAGTAATACCACCAGGTCAATTGTTTGCCTTTATAAACTCATAATCATGATGTATTTTTTTTTTAAATTAATGTATTGTGCCTACCTACAAGCCCATTTACAACTTTAACTGTTTTTTAATTATTTAATATCTACTTAATTGTATATGGTTTTTCAGTGATTCCACCTACCACTCGAATACAATATCCCTAGGATCACCAAAATTATTGGTTTCTCATTTTTGGGGCTCATTTGTTCGCGAATTAGAGAGAATATTTTCAGGTTTTCTCATACAGTCTTTATTTGAGAGGGTAACATTCTTCCTTCATAAATAATTCAATTTTCACTCTATTTCCCACATTTAATTCCCCAAATGACCTCCTCAGCCTCATTCGAGCCTCACTGTCTTTTTTTGTTTCTCATAGATTCAACATTTGGTTGATTTGGGGTGATTTATTCAAATTATCTACTATTAAGTGCTTCCCTATTTGATTTATTGCCTTTTAGTTGGGTTTCTTCCACCATTCATGAAGTTCTCTTATGTCTAGATGTTAGGGTATGAACCTTGGTTTTGAGTTTGTGTATTTTTGGTGAAATATTGTGGATTTAGGATTGGTTTATCTCCCTTTTGGTGCGGCAGTGGTGCAGTTAATGTTTCACACCCTGATTCAATGGTTTTGACTCAAAAGGTAGGTGGTTCCATGTGTAAGAAAATTTTTATGATTTATCTTTCATGATATTATGGTTTTAATTTTCAACATATGCTTCTTGTGGTGAGAACTGTTTTTGATGGATTTTTTACGCGTTTTATTTTATTGTTTCATTATGGATTGAAATTCGGTTTTTTTCATGGGTGACTCATGGGGTGATGTTTGGGTGTATTTTATAACACATGAAAGTGACTTATTAGGGTTTAAAGGGGACTTTAATTCGGTTTTGTTAATTCCTTACTGTAATGTGGTCTTTGAAATGTGTTTTTTTGAATGGCTTCACGGTGTATAACCATGTTGTTCTTCTTGGAAGTGATTTATGAAAACATGTTTTTTTAGGTTTGTCTTTTTAGTGTTAATTGGGAACATTATAAAACACTTGGGGGGGAAGTTTAATAAAAAAAATTAGGGATTAAAATTCTGTTATAGATTGGTATTTGTATGATTTTGGAATTGAATGAGGGATCTGGAATGGGTTTTGTGTGCGAAGCTTAGTTACACCCCATGGGTTTGTTTTATAAATTTTTTTAATGTTATGTTTTGTTAAAAAAAGTGGGAAAAAGGTTGTATATGTAATATTTGGGGGATTTATTCATATAATATGGGGTTTTTAAAGGTAAGGTGGTTATTTAATATGTCAATTATATTTTTTAGAATGTTTTATAAAGTGCTGATTTTTTTTAGCAAATGGAAAGTGAGATGTGAAACACTATTGTGGGATGTTTTGTGTGAGTGTGTTGTAAAAAATGACTTTTTCTAATGAAAAAATTATTATATGAAATTTAAGTGGGATGTTATGTGAGTTGTAATGTCTTGTAATGGTTTTATAAAATTGTTTGAAGGATTTGTGGAAGTGTTAATGATACGGGAAATGTGTTGTGGGGGTTTTTTGGTGTGAGTATGATTTCAAAATGCATTTGAATAAAAAAAGTGGATTTAGTTACATGTGTGATGTACATGTGGGAATTTATGTGAAATTGTGATGTGGAAATGATATTTTCATGTGAAATTTATATTTATTAACTTGTTGAACTTGTTTGAGCACAAGGCGAAACCCGAGTATCTAGGTGGGTTTATGTATACTAGTATGCTACTGAATTCGTGGGGTTTCGCCTCAGTTTCACGCAGCGTGATTGACACATAAAACAATAAATGAACTATTATGATGATGATTAGGGACCAATAGGTTATGGGTATGTTCCATATAAGTGTCTCATCCATGAGAACATATATTTTGATGGTTACTCTCACTGTGATACGAGGTACCAGTGACCCGCAACGAGCTAGTGCCTAGGGGTTATTTTCTATTGCTTGTTCACATTAGTTACATTGTCCTTATCATCAACATATGGGATTATTGGATAGAAAATTATGTAGTTTTGAAATTATTTTATTAACTTGTTTATTCTTAATGATATCCCACTTGAAAACTATTCTAATTTTTAAGTTTCGTCTTTTAGAAATTTTAACATGCATTTCCTATTTATGAAAACTTGCAATATCTTCATTTTTTAATGTTTATCACATGGAATATCATAGTGGTGGTTTCCTACTAATTATTGACTGAGACCCTACATAAACCCTTGGATGTATGTAGACTTGGTTATTTTTGTTTTTGGTGGTTGCATATAGTTTTCAGTGCCACTAGTTCTAGTTTTTACCAAGTCGTTAGTGGTGATTTCATATGGAGATGTCTTGAGGGCGGTGCCCCTTTCCAAGAGGGTTGTTGGGATGTTTAATTTTTTATTTTTACCTTTTTATAGTTTTTTTGAG
This sequence comes from Viscum album, assembly GCA_963277665.1. Lineage (NCBI taxonomy): Eukaryota > Viridiplantae > Streptophyta > Magnoliopsida > Santalales > Viscaceae > Viscum > Viscum album. Next base: position 42,041,929 of record OY728157.1, read on the forward strand.
TGGTTTTAAACTATGTAATTCAGTTCTGGATATTTGTAAAATATTCCTTGATTTGAAAAATCCAGATTCATTTTATTTGATTCGTTTGCTATTTTAAGTTTATAAACTGAGGGAAACTATTCACAATTATCATTTCATGATACTCGAGAACTTGTGATAGGCCATGGAGATTAGGGACACCCTTCGGGCATTGTAACGTACCGGGTTTGGTGTCGTTTTCGGTGGCGGCTAGATTTGGTTCGTGACAAAATGGAATCAAAGGTGGTTCTGGTTAAATATTTGGGTCACATTATTTGGGGAATAGTCAGGATTGTTAAGAGGTATTATTGTTGGGAAATGATATTTTAGTTATGGGTAATTTTCATGATCACCACACTGTATGAAGAGATTTGAGTCTTCAGGGGATGTAGGGATTTATCTGAGTCATTTGGTTTTCTTGGTTTGATGACGACTAAGGGAAATGTAAAGAGAGTTGGGTTAATGGACCTAGAGAAATCGAATGTCCTGACAAGCCATGTGGAGCTGATGATATATCCCTAGAACACTCTCTGTGATGGTGAAGTTATTAGTGTTTGTCCTCCATCCATTTTTCAATGTTACACATCAGAACTAGTTTCCTCTCGCATTGTCTTGGGTCTTACAGTTTTGAAATCCTATCAGTTCAGTTTTAAAAGCATAAATGACATGGTTTTAAAAAGTATAATGTTTTTATGAAATGGTTTTATAATATATAGGGAATGTATAGATTTTTGAAATGGGATAAATTTATATTCATAATTTTATAGGAATCGAAATTGGTGTGTTTTCACCACTTTTGAAGGCATGAACTATGTCAAGGTTGGTTTGGAAAAAGTGCATCCAATAGAGTTATATATACTATTTAAAGATGTTTTAATGTGAAAAGTTTTTATGAAATTTATGTGAATGGATTAAAAGTAGGTTTTCTTTTTAATGAACATTCCATTATGAATTTTTTGGGTATGTTCTAATTTGGGTTTGATTTCAAGGTTTACGGTTTTGAGAAAATGAGATTTTGGATAACAGTTTTGGTTTTGAAAAGTGGAAGGAATTTTTGTTTTAACCTTTGGTGTTTCTATGAGTGACCATATACATGGGGTTATATGGGATGATGGATGGTTTATGGCATGTATGGATGCATTTTGGGATGGATATGAGGAGGGTGCCCATTTTAGCACAAAAACATGCATATATGAGGCTCATGGTGTACCATTGGTGGATATGATAACCACTGAACATCTTTCTTTTCCAAGAAATGTTAATAAAGGAAAACATGATGTTTTGATAACTATATTGGGTTTTTTTATTACATGTTTTTTTTAATATTTTAATGTTGTGGGATGTTTTGATTACAAGAACCCTACCTGTTTGTAATGTGTTTTAGGTATGTGTTTGGTCGTTATGCTGGGTAGAAGGACGAGTTAGTAGTCTCTTCTGAGAAATGTTTCAAGATGATTTTTGGTGGTGTCTTTCATTTTTTTGGATCTAGTATGTGTAACATTCTTCCAATGGATGAGCTCGATTGGATCCTCAGGATTTTTCATTGGATAAGGTACACCACCATTAAGGGTTACTGAACAACTAAAGTGAAACCTAGGTTGTTTTTTCATTGGAATATCCTCCAGTTGATCAATATAAAGAATCATTTTATCAAAATTTGGTGATTTAGTAATTCCTTTTCCTCTATTTGTTTGGATGACCCTGTTTTAGTAGGATAGTTCTCATGGAAGCTTTAAAGATACCTTAGATTCTAAGGCTACTTGATTCATCGAAGGTGAAAGTGGTATGGGGTTGCTAGTATGGATGGTGTCTAAGAGGGACTATAGGTCCTTTGTAGTCTCTTCAAAGAATGGGTTTATGTTAAACCAGCAGTTTGGGAGATCTGGTAATGAGAGGCTATTATGAACACTTTATCGAATTTTGTGTTGTTTAGGTACTTCTCATAGGATCCCTTTCCATGTTTGTTTATATCAGTCGCAATGGTCATGTTTAGTGATTCGTTGCGATGTCGCGTGCTCATTTAACTGTAAAGGTGATGGTTGTGAAATATTTTGAGAGCATCTATTATGTAGGGAGTTTTTCTCCCTTGGAAAAACATTAAAATACTCTATTTTAGAGGAATGTGTTTAAATGTATCCATTCCAACTGTGGATTATTAACTGAAGAAACAATGTGTGATGTGTGTGAATCTTCTAAGCCCTTGTCTATGTGAAATGTTGGGTTAGGGTAACATGAGTGTGGATTTGATCATATCTTAGTAAACTTATCCGGGATTGCGGTGTAGTTTTTTTGTAGCACTAGTAGAAAATGTCATATTTGGGGGTCTATGAAGCCTAACAATGAGGATAAAGATGCTTCAATCATTTAACCCCCAACCATAGGTCCCGGAGAGAAGCTGGCATGTAGTCAGGGGAAATCCTAGGGTAATTCAAGCCCTTGTACAGAGTCCTATCGGCATTATGAAATATGGGAAGTGTTTAAAAAACTAGTGATTTCATCTTGATTATGTGGTTCCTATTCAGTTGAAAGAGGTGGAGTGCCTTGTGCCCATGTTATCACCCATTGACATTCTTTTCCCCTTTTTTTCCTTTTAGCTTTTGGAGAATGGCTAGGAATTTTTGTAGATAGGTTGAGCACACAATTTGTGCTTGATTAGTAGTTATTGTGTGCTAGGAGGAAAGGAAAATAGAATGATCCCCATGGTTATTACACACCTTTCCAAACCATGCAGAATAACCATGCGACAGTGCCAACTCTGTAATTTCTGGGACTTTTTGTGTCGGCCCATGCCGTTCAGTTAAGATGGTTGGTTCTTATAGTGGGGAGACTAATGAGTCTCATGTATGTTATTTTTGAATGTTCTAATTGAATCCTACCCCTTGTACCAGAGTGTCCGTTAGGGCCTCCCCTATTGGTGTCCTAATTCTATCTCAGGGAAAAAATTTGGTTGTTTCTTATAGTGTGGAGATGATTTGTGCATCCCCATGCTAGTAACCTAGTTTGGTCTATAGTCTGCTCTTGGTGGTAGGTAGTATTGTTCAGATCTATCTAACTACAAACATATTCCCTGGATAAATGATGGAATTGGAGAATTCCCAATGGTTTTGTTAAATCAAGGTAAGTGTAACCTTGTTCGTTGTTGTTGTTCGTTTGAGTAAATTCCAAGAATCTTGTTTAGATAGAGATTGAGGACTTTTCTTTTGGGATAAATTCTAAATACACTTAATCATTTCAAGATAGTGGTGTAAGTTTTGTTTTTTGAGATTTTCCTTTCCCTAATTGATCACTATAGGGGTTTTGGACTTTGGGGGCGAATCTTGGCAATAGACTACATTTTGTCCTTTTGGTTGAGTTTTGTTTTTGGTTCTAGCCTTTCTATGAATTTCCAAGAGAAGAATGTTTTATGGTGGGGATAATTGTCACATAAATGACTTATTATAAAGGCTTTTTTAATTAAATTTCCATTATTTCTTTTTTTGGGGGTTTCACATGCATTTTTCTTGGAAATGGTGGGTTATCAAAATTTGGTCCAAATCGTGAGCCCATTCCCAGATTTAAAATCCAATTTTGATTATTTTACAAATCATTAATTTTTAAGCATTTTTTATCTATTCGAATTCATATTTGTACTAACCTGGCCTATTAATACCACCTTGTTAATTTGGAGCCCTTAGAAATCCATAATCATGGTGTATTTGGGTTTTTATTTAAGATATTGGGCCTGCTCGCAAGCCAATATTCTGCTTTAAATGATTTATTAATTATTTAATATCTCTGTCACTATTTTTTTCTGTAGAATACACCTTCCTATAGAATCAAATATCCCATGGATTACACCCATTATCGGTTTCACATTTTTTGTGCTCATTTGAACCGCGAATTAGGGAGAATCATCTCAGGGTTTCTCAAACCGTCCTGATTTGAGAGAGTAACTTATTTCCTCCATAAATCATTAATTTTTTACTCTCCTTCCCTATTTCAGTCCCCAAACGATATCCTCATCCTTAGTAGAACATCAATAGCAGGTTTGGTTGCTTGTAGATTCAATGTTTTGTTGATTTGGGGTTATTTATTCAACTTCTCTTCTATTAAGTGTTTCTATATTTGATTTCTTCCCTTTCATTAGGGTCTCTTCAACATTTAATGAAGTTCCATTATGTCCAGAAGTTAGGGTTCGATTATAATATTTGATTTTGTGTATTGTTGATTAAATATTGTGCATTTAGAATGGTTTTATCTCCCTTTTGGTGCGTCAGTGGTGTGGTTAATGTTTCACACCATGATTCAATGGTTTTAACTCAAAAGGATGGTGGTTACATGTGTAATAAATTTTTTATGAGTTTGTTTTCTTTATTTACTAGTTTTAATGTTCATCATATGCTGCTTATGGTGAAAAACCGTTTGGGATGGATCTTCTTAAGCGTTTATTTTTATAGTTTCATTATGTCTTGAAAATGTGTACTTTTCATGAGTGAATCTTGGGGTAAAGTTAGGGTGTATATTATAAAACATGAAAGTGACTTATTGGTGTTCAAAGGGGCTGTAAATTATGTTTTTTAATGCCTTAGTGTCATGTGGGATTTGAAATGTGGGTTTTGATTGGGTTCAAGGTGTAAAACCATGTTTTACTTCTTGGAAGTGATTTATGAAAACATGTGATTTTCATATGTGTCTTTTGTGGTTTCAATTGAGGTCTTCTTATAACACTTGAGGGTAGTATAATAAATGATGTTAGGGATAAATAATCAGTTATGGATTGTAATTGGTATGATTTTGGAATTGAATGTGGGATTTGAAATGTGTTTTATGTGTGTTGCATAGTTACACCCCATGGGTTTGTTTTATAAAAATTGAAAATGTTTTGTATGGTAAAAAAAGTTGAAAAAGGGTGTATATGTACTTTTTAGTGGCTGTGTTCACCTAATATTGGTTTTTGAAAGTTAAGGTGATTATTTAAGATGTAAAATATATTTTTTAGAATTATTTATAATATGCTTAAATTTTTTAGCGTATGGAAAGAGGGCTGCGAAACATGGTTGTGGGATATTTTCTGTGTGTCTATTGTGAAAAATGATTTTTCTTATAAAAGAAGTATTATATGATATCTGACTGGGATATTATGTGAGTTATAATTTCATGTAATGGTTTTAAAAATCTATTTAATGGATTTTTGGAAGTGTTAATGAAATGGGAAAACTGTTGTTTTTTTGTTGTGGGTATGATTTAAAAATGCATTTGAATGAACAAGTTGATTTTTTGACTTGTGTGATGTACCTGTGGGATATTTGGTGAACTTGTAAGGTTGGAATGATATTTTCACATGAAAAATATATTTCTCAACAGGTTTAACTGGTATAATCATAATAGAAAACCCATGTATCTAGGTGGGACGACGTGTAAAAGTATGATAATGAATCCATGGTGTTTGGCCAATGTTTTCAGTAGAAATATCCGCACTTAAAATACTAACTAAACTATGATGATGATGATTTAAGACCACTAGTTTATAGGTATGTTCCCTACCAGTTGATCGTGCATGAGAAAAAATATTGTGATGGTTACTCTCATCAAGATACAAGGTACCTGGGACCCACAATGAGATAGTGCCTAGGGGTTATTTCCTATTGCTTGTTCTCATTAGTTAAATTGTGCTTAATGTTACAATAATTCATGGTCTACTGGAAAACATATTTGTGTGGAAATAATTTTTTATAATTTTTGATTCTTAATGATTTCCCACGTGAAAACTGTTTTAATTTTAAAGTTTCATCTTTTAGAAATTTTAACAAGTATTTCATGTTTATGAAAACATGCCAACTTTTCTTCATTAAAGGATTATCACATGGAATCTCTTAGTGGTGGTATCCTATTGGGTAGTAGATAAAACACTATTAACCCCTTGGGTGTAAATAGAGTTGGTTATTTTGTTTTCATAGGTTGGGTATAGTTTTTAGTGCCAGTGGTTCTAATTTCTAGCTGGTCCATAGTGGTGAAGTCTTATAGAGACGGATTGAGGGCACTACCCCTTTCCATGAGAGTTATTAGGATTATTATTATTGGTTTTTACCATTGTTATAGTCTTTTTGAGTTGTTTTAATCTACGTAATTCAGTTGTGAATTTTTTTAAAATATTGTTTGGTTTGAGAAATCCATATTCATTTTATTGGGTTAATTTTTTGTTTTATGTTTATAAACATTGGAAAATCATTCCCAATTCTCATTTTATAATACCCTAGAAGTTTTTCCATCCTATGTGGATTGGGAAAACCCTTCGTAACTTGTCACGAGCTGGGTTCTGTGCCAATTTCACTGGCGACAAGATTTGGTTCATGACACTTACCCTATTCTAGCACAACGAAGAATGGAATGGTTGGCCATAAAAGGAATCAAATGGATCCACAAAGATGGTAGAGTGAAATAAATTATTTTAATATAAATATACCAAGGGTAAATTCATTCTCCTAGAAACATAAAAAATCCAGGACACGAGAGGGAAACCTGTCTTTAAAAGTTTTGATAATCTGTTCTATCTGAACATCTGTAAATCAATGAAAAGTAGTGTTAAAGAATATATGAGAACCAAAAGTGTGATGGATACACCGTTATACTCTAGAAGTAAAATTAATATCTCTATTGGATAATATATTCCTTAGAACTCTTTGGAGTCTCATCACTTCTTCTAGATACATCCTCCATAGAAACTACCATAAGATAGAATCCTTGATCTCTATAAATATGTATTATATTAATAAATGTGTAAAGACCTGGAATTCCATGTATTGTTTTAAATATATGGGAATTTTATGAGTCTGTGAAATCTGACGGCATGCGATTCCGAGGCATAGAGTTCCCAGAATGATCCATCGAAGTTTTGTTAAGCATAAGTTAACGTGCGTAAGCAGTTTTTCTGAAAAAGTGGAATAAATATTAAATGATTACACATATCAGAAATATGAGGGCACCATTGCACTCAGGATGGCTGGTTTACCCTAGGCATGAATTATGATTAGTCAGCGCTAGCCTCTTGTGAGAAAACCCAAAAATGGAATAATCGAAAATAAAATAATTAAATAAATTATTTTATTTTTTGAATGCTTATAAATCACAAACGATAACTCAGATTAAAAACATGAGACCACTGGTGAACTTCTGAAGGTTTCATTTCATTATGAAAATAGTAACTTTGGCCGGCGCCAGCCACCAGAGAAAGTTAATTTTTGGATATAAATAAAATAGTTAAGTGACAATTATTTTAATGTAAAATTCATAACATCATAACAGTAACTCAGATTGAAAATCCAATAGTACCATTGGTTTCTTGGGGTCGTGTTTGACCTAGGAAAAGCGTCACCTTGACCGGCCCTGGTCAAGGGTGTCTGATAATAATTTTCCAAACTTATTTTTGGGTAAGTTTAGTAAACACGCGAGTGGTGTTGTGTATAAATTGAACCGTTGCTTGGAATTGAAATCTAAGGGCACTGTTGAACTCGCCGCACCAGTATTCACTTAAAGACACATTCACCTCTACATCATATGGATAAGGGAGAAATTTAGTTTTGGGTTTTTTTTGTGGAAATAATAAGATGAAATAAAATTCATTTTATTTTATTTTGACCTTCCTTGTGAATATTTCAGGTGGGGTCCACTAGAACTAAACCTTCGGGTGGATGTTACAAGTGGGGACCACCAAACTTTAACCTCCCATGCGAGGATAAGGTGGAGGGGACCACCCGAACCATAACCTCCAATGAAAGGGTTTGGTGGTGGGGACCACTCGGAAAAAACCCCCCTTCAATTGGGAGGAACCCCCAACTCCCACAATTAATGAGGGAGAGCCTCCTAACCTCCTCTACCTTAATCGTTCCAACACACATACCATTAATCATGCCAATGCACAACATCATTGCGCCCACATAAATTAATTGTATTTCCCCATTTTAAATTAGGCAACAACGCCGTTTCAATTTCAGAATGTTCTTAATTAATGAACTGTCATAAATTGCAACGATCGTTACCTACCTCCCCCTTCTCCTATATATATGGAGCTTGGGAGACAAATTTGGGATGGCTTCACCATGCGACGAAGAGCTGGTAAATTCACACGATGCCCAACACATGGAGGATTATGCTCCCCAACGAAGAACGTGTTCTCCTGACAATGAATGCTCTCCTGATGAAGAACAACCTCAACTTTAACCTTCTTCCTCTGGACTTCCTCTGACATAGGACATCTTTGACTACGATGAGCCGACACACAAACCGATGATCGAGGAAAACACCAATGACACTGACATCCATCTTTTCCCAATGATACGTCTTCTTCTCGGTGACTTCGTCGATGAACAACGGACAAGGTAGGGATTTCATATTAGTTTGATATTATTCCCCTATTTCTTTCCTTCCAAAACAAAGAACGTGGACCAACTTCTTATCATGTAGATTCGTGGATGTTTTTCCTTGCATGTTGGGAATATATTGTTAATGAGGGATTATAAGAATTGATGTTTTTAAGATATCTTCCATCCTCGTTCTTTGTTTATGTTCTAGATGAACTGATTGCTACCACCCTAAAAGCGGACGGAGCGGGACTAACAAACATGCCACATCCCCCCTTCATCATTATTCTATGTGATGTTCTTCAGCATGGTGATGAGGGGTCGCATGCGATGATGACAATTTGTGCCGCCCCATCGATGCTCCGACACCCCGGGTTGAACCGTGCCACCCTCCAGCTCCCGAGGCACCTGGGCCACACTGCCCGCCAGCCAAACCAGCAAGAGCCGCGCCACACCCTATGTGAGCCGCACTCCATCCGCACCGCACATTAACATTTGGCCGCTGTGCCGCCCCTGACTTCTGTGCCTCCTGCGCCCCACGTGGCACCCTCCTGAGCCCTAGTTGAGTCGGACTCCACGCTCCCCACGGCTCGGGCTTCCTTGCACCCCACAAACATCGCTCAACCCACACGCCCCTCGCCCCCACTGACCGAACCGGCCTATCAGCCTCCGTGCTCCATGCACGCCTCGCGACTCCACCATCCGCGCACCCCATGATGCCTCGGCCGTGCCTGAATCTTGGCCCCGGCCATGCCACCCCAGCCCCGGGCCGACCCATGCCCTTTCGGCGCCCTCCAGGCCGAACCTCCCTCAGAACGACCCATGGTCAGTCCACACCCTCATGACCGGTCCGCGCTCTCAGGGCCTGCTGGGCTAGGCCCAGTGGGCCATGCCAAACATAGCGGGCTGGCCCCCCTAACGGGCCAGGCCTGACTCAATGAGCTAGGTTGGGTCGACCCGAACCGTGTTGGGCAAGGTCGGTCTGACCGGGTCGGACAGGACCCGGGGCAACTACGAACATTTACATTATTTTTCCATATCCATAGCACCAGACGCCTGTTTGAGAAACTGTCAGCGGAGCTGGTAATCATGGAGCATGGCGGTCTCTATGAGTATACCCCACTAGATTTTTGGGTACAGTAGAGATATGGCGAGGTTGGACCCAACACGAATCCAACTGGGCCCCCGGGACAGAAAGTTTAATAACTCACAGACCAGGCATCAAATTGACGTGTCGTCATTTGCGTTGATTCCCCTATGACGTGGCAGGGCATTTGGATACTTATTCATGGGGATTCATGTCAGTTGATGTACCTACACTTGGCATGAGGAGAGGAACCTCCTAGAATCGATATTTCTTTATACAGGAACCCTGTGGCTGGCTACGCTTTGACAACTATTCCAAGATCCTACGTGGGTACGACAACTCTGACTACTATTCAAGGATCCTTCAACGGTTCGACAGCTCGGAATACTATCCCAAGATCCTACGTGGGTTCGACAGCTCTGACTACTCTTCCAGGATCCTACGTGGGTTCAACAGCTCTGACTACTGATCTAGGATCCAATGTGGGTTCAGCAGCTCTGACTATTGTTCAATGATCCTAAGTTGGTTCAACAGCTCTGACTTCTCATCCAGGATCCTATGTGGGTTCCAGATCTCTTAATACTATTCCAGGATCTTAAGTGTGTTCGACATCTCTGATTACTATACCGAGATCCTATATGGGTTCGACATAGTATATGATTCAGTGTCCACATCTATTCATCTCTATCTCTCTATATAAGTTCTATACCTATGTCACCTGATTTAGTAAATTTTATGTTTTACTCATGATTGAGATGGATCACATGATAACATAAGTATTTGTATGGTCATATACCTAATTATGGTTATCTGTGGAATTCAGACTTTGTGAATATAATTGTTGGAATTTTTGAGACCATGAGGGTCTCAGGGTCCCTACTGAGTATCATTATACTCACCTATGCATGGTCATTCCCGCACCTTTTTGTGTAGGTTGTAGACGACGGACATCGCTGACTCAGACTGAGAGTACCAGGACTGGATGGTACCCAGAGGTGGGCCTTACGGCGAGTCGGTCCAGTGAGGAGACTGAAAAACGTGGAGTTCTGATGAGGCAATCTATACCCACCCTTCAGGTAGGAATCCTGGAGGATGACCCAACATCTATTTTTTCCTTTCTTTATTTGTACTTGTACTTCGAGTTCATTTTACATTACAGTTGGGCTTGAATTTCCGGCCCCATTTACTTTTCCGAACTCTCTTTTTATACAGTTTACTTATTTTTTTTTTCTAGTGGTGTGCTATGTTTCATGATTTTAGAGGTTATAAAGGAAACACCTTCCATGTTTTAGAGAATTACACCATTAGTGCTAGTCGCTAGCCACTGGCCTATAGAAGGAGGGATTGGGGTAGTCACAACACGTGCCCTGGGGGTTGGGTCATGACAAATTGGAATCATAGGAGTTGGTTCTACATCAAAACATTGGACTGTGATATTTTCTGTGGAGCTATAGTATTTAGGGTGGTGAGTTCGGTTTTCAGTTCAGTGAGTCCAGTATTGGTGCAGCGGCTGATGTATCCATACACCAGGACAATGACTTCTGATTTCCGACTAAGTGAATGAAAAAAATGATTGCATGTGTGTTTTCATTGTGATTTATTATGTCAGCTCACCAGGTCAGATCAATAGGTATAATATTTTGACCGTGTCACATATTTTTCTAACAAGATTAATCCACATAGATAACCAGTTAGACTTCCGAGAGTTGTGCGCTCTAATAACCCACCGAGCGACAAGGATCTGGTGAAGTTACCTTCAACAATGTTGGCACCTTCTGGTGGTGTACTAGAAGCACCACCACCCAATGGGATGCAGATAAAACCAGCCACATAGGCAGACGGTGCACGCCGACTGAGTGCAATGCACAATGTCCATAAGTGAAGATCTATGAGGTTTCGAGGTGAGACAGATTCCCACGCAGCTGAGGGCTGGCTGTAAGCAATTTCTAGAGTTTCCCATCTAGTTGAGACACCAGTAGAGTAGACAGTGATCTTTTCTACTAGACTATTAAGATGAGTAACCATGAGGATGAACCTTTTAGTGATGAGGCTTTGGTATCTAGACTGTTTCTCAGGATAGTACCATTGGGTAGTGTGCCAGTTATATCACTACTCATTGGTCAGCAGTTACAACCGACGGTACCAGTAGAGGACACATGTAGGCTTAGTGCCTTACACATGTTTCAGCTTCAGATACCCCTCAGGTTCTGATGTGGGCCTGACTAACAGGCGAATGAGGACTGGCTCGGGGATGTGGATATGAGTTCTCTATAACTTCTACAGCCTCGACAGTACGACATTTCTATAGCTGAGTATTCATCGAGGCGTAACTATCTTTCATGGTACTCGATGAGTACGATATGATCAGTGCTTCAGTGCTAAAACATCTGAACGATGTGTGCTTAATGGATATCTGAGATAGAACTATTCATATATGCATTCCTAATTTTAGTGGGTACTAGAGAGAACCTTTGTCGTTGAATATTCTTTGGCTGAGCGGATACATCCCATGAATGTTAGCAGTGGGAAAGAAGGAAACTGGCATGAGTCTCAGAGAGTGGGGCATGTAAAATGTTATGGTAAAAATAAGTGTTAGGGACATATGAGTCTATACAGCAGTAGTCGTGGAAGAATATATAAGAGAGAAGCATGAGGTAGTGTACTTTTAGACATGTTACAACTACCCCCTTTTTTTTGGACCCCGCCAGGCTTAGGGAGCTAGAGGAAAGTGGAAGAGAGTAGTTGCATGCATTCTAGGAATGTGATCCAACGGATCTAGAATTACTCTAGGTACATTATATGTCTACTACTTACTGTTGTATCAATAGAAATTGGTACCAATCATTCCTTCCTTCCACGAATCTTGTCCTGGAACTAGAGTTTCCAGTTAAACCCTTAACTTGACACTCACATATAGAGACACCTTTGGGAGGAGACTCGATAATCACACTTATAATGACGATATGATCTGACCCATTCAGAGAGAGTTTTGGTTGGAACCTCTTGGTGGTAGTGTTGAGGCCATATGACGTCAGTTTGGGTATGGACTAGACATCGACATTTCACACTCATATTGAATTTATTAGGAAAAGAGGTTGTGGTTTATCTACAACGTTGGGATGAGGTTTTCTTTGGTCGGTGAAAAAAGAAACCTAGGAAGCACGGGATAAATTCATGAATAGGAGGGTGCAACCAATCACTCATGAGTCGGCCAAACTCACCTTCGTGATAGAGGAAGTTGACTTTGAAATATTCTATACTCATGGGAAGGGGAACATGGTAGCAGACGCACTCAGCATGAGGTCTGTCCTGCATCTACTAAGTGAGGTGACAAATTAGCTAGCCGCTTTTTATATATCCATTGTGGATAAAGAAGTATCATCTTTTCTTCAGTCTCTTAAAGTCACTCCCCCACTCATTCTGCGAGTCAGGGAGGCACAACACGGAGACGCTGATTATGAGACACGACGTGCTCAAATATCCACAAGACATGCACCAGATGGATTTCCTAAAGGTTGGGAGCACATCATTCTCTTCATGAGACATACCATGGTACCAGTGTAACTTTAGGTGGATGTGTTGGGGGAGTTCCACACATCCCCTCTAGCGGTACATCCAGGAGTGGAAAAGAGGTACCAGGACCTCCGATGACAACACTAGTTGCTGCAAATGAAGAAAGAAGTTCCAGAGTTTGTCTCTCGATGTCTCACTTGTCAGTAAGTGAAGGTGAAGCATCATATACTAGCAGTCTTGGTTCATCCTTTTGATCTCCTAGAGTGGAATTGGGATGTGATATCCATGGACTTTGTGATAGTAATTCCACGTACATCCCGGGGACATGACTCGATTTTGGAGATCATCGACCGACTCACCAAGTCAGACCACTTCCTACTGATCATAGAGCAGGGTTCAGTAGAAAGATTTTGACGCCTCTACATGCAGGATATTGTCCGACTACATGGAGTACCTTCGACAATTTTCTCCGATCGTGATGCATGTTTTACTTCCCATCTATGAAAGGGGTTGTAGGAAGCTTTCGGAACACAGTTTCGTTTGAGCACCACCTTCCATCCTCAGATTGGATGGTCATACTGGGGGGTCCATTCAGAACCTCGAGGACATGAAGTGTTCTTCAATACTTGACTTCAGTCGTAGCTGGGAGGATAACATTCCTTTGATATAGTTTTCATACAACAAGAGTCGTCACTCCACTATAGGGAGGACACCTTTTGAGTCATTTCATTGGCGACCTTATAGATCCCCTTTGTGCTGGACTGACCCATAGGAGTCATCACTCGTGGCACCAGAGATGGTATATGCTACCACATAGAATGTATAGATCATCTAGGAGTGGATGAAGACTACACTGAGCAGGAAGAAGTCATATGTTGATAGGAGATGGAGACATATAGAGTTCGAGGATGGCGACCATGTATTTTTAGGGCTCTCACATCGATGAGGTTTGCGGAGATTTGGCCGAGGCGGAATGTTATCTCTGAGATTCAATGAACTCTTTCAGGTCCTCAACAGAGTTGGAAAGGTGGCTTACCATTTAGATCTTCTACCTCAGTGGAACAAGGTGCACAACATCCTCCACATATCCCAGCTACAAGAAATGTGCACGACCCTTTTGATATCATCGACCACGGTGAGCTGGACATCGATGATGGGGTGACTTTTATAGAGGATCTAGTAGATATTTAGTATCGATATGAATGGGTTGTTCATGGATGTTCGATACATCTGGTGCATGTTCGCTGGTAGCACACGAACCTCCAGGAGAGAACATGGGAGAGGGAGGCTCAAATGCGTGCTCAATACCCCCACTGGTTCCTTTAGTTTGAGTTGTGGATTATGGGGATGTAGATCCGAAAGGTGGGGAGAATGTAAAGACCAAAAATTTCCATGTATTTTTTTAAATATATGGGATGTTTATTAGCCTTCGAAATCTGTCGGCGCGTGATTCTGAGGCCTGGAGTACCTAGAATGATTCGTCAAAGTTTTGTTATGCTTATGTTAACACGGGTAAGCAGTTTTCCTGAAAAAGTAGAATAACACATAAATTGTTACTTAGATAAAAAATTTGAGGGCATCATTGTGATCGGGATGGTAGGTTTACCCTAGGAAAGGTTTAAGATTAGTTGGCGCATGCCTCATGTGAGAAAGCCCAAAACTAGCATAATCATAAATAATATAACTAAATAAATACTTTATTTTTTAAATGCTTATAAATCAAAAATGGTAACTCAGATTAAAATTCTAAGACCACCATAGAACTCAAGAGGGTATGATTTCTTTATGCAGGTACTAACATTGGACAGCATGGGACACCTGAGAAAGTTAATTTTTGGCCATAAATAAAATAATTAATTGAAAATTATATTAATGTAAAATTTATAACTTCTTAATAGTAACTCGTATTGAAAATAAAAGATTAACTTTGGGTTAGTAGGGTTTTTTCTCACCAAGGTAGAGCCTAACATTGACCGGCGTGGGTCAAGGGTGTCTGATAATAATTTCCAAGCTTTTTTCGGGTAAGTTTAGTAAACGCGTGAGCGACATTTTGTATCTTTTGAACCGATGCATGGAATTGAAATCTGAGGGAACCGTTGAACTCGTAGCGCCAGTATTCTCATAAGGAGACATTCACCTCGACTGAAGATGGAAAAGGGTGAAAGTAAGTTTTTGGGTTTTTCATTGAAATAATAAGATAAAATAAAATTCTTTTTATTTTATTTTGATCTTCTATGTGGATATTTAATGTAGGGTCCACCGGAACTAAACCTCTAGGTGGATGTTGGATGTGTGGACCACTAGAACTTAACCTCCAATGAATGGTTAAGGTAGTGGCGACCACCCAAACCATAACCTCCCCTGAGAGGCTATGGTGTTGGGGACCACCCGGGATGAAAACCCCCTTTAATTGGGAGAAATCCTCAACTCCAACACTTAATGAGAGAGAGCCTCTTGACCTCCTCCACCTTAATTGTCCCAATGCAGATACCATTAATCTTATCAAAGCATCACATCGTTGCACCATCGTAAATTAATTCTCATGACCCTTTTTAAATTATGTTACAACGTCATTAGAATTTATGAAGGTTCTTAATAAATGAACCGTCATAAATTAAAATGTTCGTTACCTACCTCCCCCATCTCCTATATATATAGTGCTTGGTAAGAGGATATGGGACGGCTTCACCAAGCGATGAAGCACTGGTAAAGTGGCGCAACACCCAACACATGGAGGATTATGCTCTCTAATGACGAACGTGTTCTCCCGAAAATGTACACTCTCCCAATGAAGAACGACCTCGACTTCGACCTTCTTCCTCGGGACTTCCTCTGACGTAGGATTTCTTCGAATACAACGAGCCGACGCACAAGCTGACGATCGTGGAAAATGTCAATGACAATGATGTCAATCTTTTCCTAACGATCTGCCTTCTTCCCCACGACTCCGTCGACGAACAATAGAAAAGGTATGAGTTTATTTAATTATGATATTATTCCCTTGTTTCTTTCCTTCCAATATAATGAATGTGGGCCAAATTATTATCATGTTGATCCACATATATTTTTCCCTGTGGGTTAGGAATATATTGTTAATGAGGGAATAGGGAATTGATGTTTTTAAGATAACATCAATCCTTGTTCTTTGTTTATGTTATTGATAAACCGATTTCTACCACCATAAACTTGGAGGTTGCGGGACAAACTAACATGGCATGACCCCACTCCACATTTATTCTTTGTGATGTTCTTTGGTAGGGCGATGAGGCAATGAAGCCAATGAAGGCAACCTATGCAACCCCCGCGCCACTATGGTGCACCTAGACCAACTGTACCACCCTCCGGCTCCCAAGCCACCCTGACCATGCTGCCTGCCAGCCACCCTGCCAGCCAGCCAAACTAGAATGTGCCGCGCCGCCCCTCGGCCGAGCCGCACTCTGTCCACACCGCGCCCCGACTCTCGGATGCCACGCCTCCCGTGCCTCCAGCACCCCATGTGGCACCCTCCCAAGCCCCGACTTATTCGGCCTCCCCGCACCCCGCAACTCTGCCATCCAAAAACACCACACCCCTCATGATCCACACGCACCCCGTACTACCACTGGCTGCACCGGCTCGCTGGGATCTGCACGCCCCGCGTGCCCCACGGCTCCGCAATCTTTGCACCCCACGACCCCCTGGCAAAGCCGGTATCGTGGCCCCGACCATGCAGCCTCGGCCCCGGGTCGAGCTGGGGAGATCCATTCCCTCGCGGTGCCCTTCGGGCCGAGCCACGACCTAGCGGCTCCCTCTTGGTTGAACCTCCCTCGTGCCGACCCGCGGCCGGTCCTGGCCCTCATGAATGGTCCACGCTCTCACGGCCTGCTGGGCGAGGCACAGCTGGCCAGGCCAAACCTAACAAGCTGGCCCACCTTAGTGGCCAGGCCAGACCTAATGGGTCAGGCTGGGTCGAACTAAACCGGGTCGGCCCAGACTGGGTCGGGCGAGGACGGGCCGATTGGGTCGGACCGTACCCGAGCCTACTACAACCCTTTACTTTCAATGGACATATCTTTGGAACTGAATGTCGGTTTGATGAACTGTTATCATTTCTGGTAATCATGGAACATGACACTACCTGTGATCATACCATACTGGGGTATTGGGTATAGTTGAAGATATGGTCAGGTGGGATCGAGCGCGAATCCAAATGTTCCCCCGAGACTAAAATGATAATAACTCATATACCGGGAATCAGATTGACGCGCCGTCAATTGCGTTGAGACCCCAATGACATGGAAGACCATTGGAATACATTTTAATGGGAATTCGTGGATGTTGATTTATCAACACTTTGCATGAGGAGCCTACCCTCCCAGAATCAAGCGTGTTTTGTGTGGGAACACTGTGGCTGGCTGCTCTCTGACTACTGTTCTTGTATCCTATGTGGGTTATACAGCTCTGAATAATGTTCTAGGATCCTACGTGGGTTCGATAGATTTGAATACTATTCTAGGATCCTACGTGGGCTCGACATCTCTTACTACTATTCCTAGATCCTATTTGAGTTTGACAGTTATGGAAACTATTCCCGAATCAAACGTGGGTTCGACAGCTCTGACTATTTTTCCCAGATCCAACATGGGATCGATAACTCTGACTACTGTTTGAGGATCCTATGTGGGTTCGATAGCTCTGACTACTACTCCAGGATCCTACGTGGGTTCGACAGCTCTGACGACGGTTTCAGGATCCTACATGGGTTCAACAACTCTGATTACTATACCAGGATCATATATGGGATCGACACAGAAGATGATTCAGTGTCTACATCTAATCATCTCTTTATCTATACATAAGTTGTATACATGTGGGAGATGAGTTTGTAACTTTTTTTCCTCAGGATTGAGTTGGATCACTTGATAACTTAGGTATTTGTATGGGCATATACCGATGTATGGTTATCTGTTGATTTTAGAATTTTTGGTTTATCCTTGTTTGATTTTTTGAGAATTTGAGGGTATCGGGGTCCCAAATGAGTATCATTATACTCACCTCTACATTGGATATACCCCCACATTGTTGTGTTGGTTACAGACAACGAACAGTGCTGACTAAGACTAAGTGTACCAGGACTGGACTGTACCCAAATGTGGGCCTTACGATGAGTTGGTACGCGGAGGATAATGGCAGATGTGGAGTGCTGAGGAGGCTATATATACCCACCCTTCAGGTCGGAATCCCAGAGGATGACCCAACATATGTTTTTTACTTTCTTCGGTTGTATATGTACTTCCAGTTCCATGTACTTTAATGTTGGGCTTGTATTTCCAGCACCTTTTACATTTCAACACTCTTTTGTTATAAAATATAATTAGTGTTTTGTTTTCAGATGTGTGTTGTGTTGCATGCATTTAATGGTTATAAAGGAAATGCCTTCCCAATTTTAGGGAATTACTTCTTTGGTGGTATTTTCGAGCCCCTAGCCTATGGAAGGTGGGATTGGGGTAGTAATATCACGGGTTTTAGGGGACAAGTCGTGAAAAAATGTCCCACTACGACCCATATAGAATTATAGCCACAATGAGCTAAAGGTAAACTGATAAAAAAAGGTCTCTAGAGATTTCCTCCCACATACATTGTGAAATTTATAACGGCTGGATAAAACCACTAGGAACACAATGCTCAGCCTTCACCATTTGGATGAATAAACATTGAGACACAGACTCTGATATTTTATACATCAATGCATGCCACAAAAACTATCCTCTCAAAGCTCCATACACCATGGTCACAAAATGATGTACTGCTAAGGGAGAACTATGAAACTCTATGAGATCCATCTCACATTATTCCAATGGAATGAAAATCATCCCTTGAAACAACACTCGATTTTTTCATCCTTAGAAGAATCATCGGGGGCCTCACCACAATGAAATCAGTCTCTATAGACCTCTACCTCAATATCCCCCATATCAGGGCTCTGCCACCTGCTGCACCATAGTTTACCGCACCTTCATCTGTAAAAGGAAACGTTTGCATCAACTTCTCCCATTTATAGCGGTAATTGAGACTGATATTCCATTACTCCCATTGAATAAACTGATTCCCACACTGCAATAATTCCAGACTTCCTTTTCCATAAATTTTCCACAACATTTACCTTCCATGGTTTTCACAAAATCTTGAAGTCATAATCCTATAAGAACTCCATTGAATGATGATGTCTCAAGTTCAATTCACACTGAGAGAAATTGTAATTCATGATCTTATGATCAGCAAAGAACCCAAAATGCTCACCAATGAAGTAATTTCACCACAACATGAGTTAAAACAAAACTACGACAATCATGAGATCATCTGTTGTATAAATATGTTCATTTGGACAAAAAAAGCAAGACCCATAAGAAATGACCAATCCCTAGTACATCAAACCCCAACCATACCCCATACACAAAGGATAACTGAAAACCACAAAATAACACCTTCTATTGGTAGATAATGAATTAGAGCACTGACCAACGCCTCTTTCAGATACTCTGATGCTTCCTCACACGAATCAGACCATATGAGTACCTAATAGTTTTTTATCAATGTTGTTAGAGGAGTCTCAACCCATGGGAAATCATCTATGAAACTCCTATAATAACTTGTCAGACAGAGGAAAATTCACACCTTTGCCACTGTCCTGGGGGCTTCCATATACCACACTACTACGTTCTTTGAAAGATCCACTACTACTTCCTGTTGGGATAAAATATGCTCTAAGAAAAAGACTTCTTGAGCCCAAAAATAACACTCCGTTAACTTTCCAAACAATTTTTGTTTGGATGGGGGAGGCTTGTCTGCATAGAGAGGGATTCTTATACAATTATTCGGCATCGCCTCCCCCTACCTTCATTATTATACTCATATTTTTGTTGAATTTCATCCATGTTTGGTCTCGTGCATTGTCTTCCCTTCCACGACATCTCGATTCCTTGTCAGATTGGCTTCACCCTCTCTCTATATGAATTCCTCAATCACCAGTTCACACATATCCTATCAATGGTATATCGGGATCTTTCCAAGTTATGAAGACCATGTCTAAAGTAGTGGTTCTTGTCTTTGGTTGGTCCAGATCCAACAATTGTGGTTTCCTTTGGTTTTGGTTTTGGTACTCCAAGCCCAATGTGGCATTATATCATATTCCTTGCATTGATGGGGACCTTGTTCTTTGCGGGTTTGGGGTGTCACTTGCCCGGGAGTGGATGGCATGACACTACAAATTTTTGTTTCTCTATCGGATGGTTCTCATTCCTATGTTTTTTCATGGTGTTATCAGTGTTATTCAGTTATATGATGCATCTTTTTTCCTCCAATGGTTTCATTTTGTGTGTTTCTGTTCAGTTTTGTGCTATTAATATTGTTTTATCACCTTGTTTTTCTACAATGTTTCTCCATTAAAAATAGTTGGTTGGATCTTGTGTTGGTTTGATGGTGAGTGGATTTTCCAGCAATTATAGAATCAGTGATGGCATACAATGATGATTTGGATCTATGGTTCCCAATGGTGACTTGGGGATGAATTTTTTGAGTTCACATGAAGGCAGTGTGTTAGGTTTTGGATGGCGATGTGATGATAGTGGTGTATCGCGGATCCATGATTTCTCTGATTTTAATTTTGAATATTTCGAGCTATTTTTGGATTTTGGTTTCTGTGGGGTTTGAGTAAATTTTTTTGAAATTGGATTTATATTTAATTTTGTGTGTGAAAGTAATCACCACCCTACATAGTTCCACTCCAGACGACAATCATAACAAAAAGTATTCACTAATGAATTTCCATTCAGAATTGGAAGTTTGAGAGTTTATTGTTATGCCATCAGTACCATGTCTGTGTAACACTACATGGGAATGATAGTCGAGCGATAATTCATAGGTGGAGACTTGAAATCATGTATAGTAGATGGGGAGGGTCAGTTCCTGTAGTCGTGATCAAGATAAAATTAATTTATCATTTTATTTGGATGCGTTGTATGCTACTTTTGGTTTCTGTATTTTTGCTAAAAAAGTGTATTTATAATTAAAAAATTATTTTTCAGTCAACTGTTGTTGATGAAGAACTCCCAATGTAGTAAGAAAATTCCATGCATGCTCCCTCTAGGAAACGATGTACACATGGATGATGTCGATGAAGACCACCATGAACATATCTGGTAACTACCAAAACACAACATTCAAAAACACCAAGATCACCCTTGGATAATTCATCACACCGAATTAAATCTTAACAAACACATAATGCCCATGATGATAATGAATGTTATTCTTCAGAATATATTCATTTTTTACACATCTGATGATATCCTGACTGAAAACTTTTCTTTAAGATCCAACTTACACCCTTTAATTGATTGAATAAATCATCAATATATTGGAGATGATAGATATTCTTCACTGTCACGTTGAATAAGAGATGATTATTTCCATACAACCACAACTACCATCAACCTTATTTATGAACAAAACTGGTGCACCCCATGGTGACACAATCTGCCTAAAAAAACCATATGGTAATAGATCATCAAGCTGTATAATCTACTCTTGCAACTCATTATGTGATATCCTATATAGATACATTGATTCATGCTATTATAATGGTTGTAGCATGATCCCGAACATAATCTCTCATTGATGGGGGGTAATTCTATAACCTCTTAAGAAAATAAATCAAGGTACTATTATATGACCCTTGGAAATTCCAAATGTTGAGCCTCTGATAAAATCATCCTCATCTCGTTCATCAAGGATGATATGGGCAAAACATTCCTCTTACCCATCTGTGGGTCTCTCTCATTATCAAACACAGCTGTTTCTTCATCAGGAACGAAGAACACCACTTGCCTCTTTAATAAATCTAAAACAGACTCCACTGAATACAACCAATGCATGTTATGGATTTCATAATATGATTTTATACGTAATCATTGGAAATATCCCCATGAGTGTTGATACTAGAGAAATAGTTCTCAATCATTACATAATTCAAACAAGTATGCTCAATCTCAAACAAGTGCAGTCAATGCCAAGGGCACTAGAATCCTTTCTAACTTAATTGCCCAATCATTGAAAATAGAAGGTGATATAAAGTAGTAGGTTCCTCCTGAATCAAATAGGGAATGAACCCAATTAGAAAACAAGAAAGGGTACCTTAAATAATTTCTAGATCACCTAGCACTAGAAATAGAAATGCATAATGCTGACCATGACCTAATCAAGGGACTCTCGGATCCTATATGAAACCACCTACTCAGTCACAATCTACTCTCCGAGGGAAGGTATAATCCCAAGGAAATACTATACGGCCCCATCTTCTCTCTGGTGATCCAAAGCTAGTGTGAACTATGGATTTTTTCTTAGATGGAACCACCTCAATAGAGGGACCTGAAGTGGAACACGTGACACACATTGACTCCTCCAAAAGATAGGACAGTCTCCCTGCTGATGTGCTCGACCTCCATAAGATACAAATTTATGATACCTTAGAATAGGATTGAGAGATACCACCCCTAGAAAATGAGATTCCATGGGTTGTGACCTACCTCTGGCTGATCAGAAACTCCTCTGTTGAGAAAACCACTAACCGCACACCACATATCTGATTCATAAGGAATCCTGATGAATCCCCTCATTGGACGATCTAGTTTTGGCTTATTTTATCTCAATGACCCATTCCTTCGCCAAAACCTCAATATATGACTTCAAACATAAATGGGGTTCCCATACAATGGATCTCGGGATCCAAATAATCCACAAAATGATTCTCCCTAGCCTCCTCATCTGGAAACTGGTCTGAAGAATTTCATAGAAGGTTCCTGATATAGATTCTAAACTCTCTCACACTAGAGACCCCTTCCAAATGGTAAGAAACTCCTAGGTACTGGATTCCATTATGGTAGAAGAAAAATACTCAGTACTAAACTGGTCTCAGAACTCCAACCATTTGATTTAGGACTCCTCATGATCTTCAAGGAACATGAACCACTACTTCGTCACTGCCTCATGCTGCATTGTCACAACCAATGATACCCAATGCTCTATCTTAGAATAGATAGAACTGAAGGATATCTCAACCTCTTCCAACCAATCTTCTATGACTGCATATAAAACAGAGCCATTGTACTTCTACAGATTTTGGCATTGATACTGTCATAATGTATTACTTAAAGTGACTTTAACATTAACCTCTACACTACGGTGATATACTGGCACATCTTGAGAGACATCATCCATATGAATCGGACATGGAAGTCCAATTGGATCCATACATAAAAAAGAAAAAATATTTACGGATCTTAAACCTCTAATATAGAAGAATTTAACATTAATTAATTGTTTTCTTTTATAATTTTTACACCAACCTACCCCATTTTCAACGCATTAAAACACATTCACATAGAATAATGATATATGATACTTTGCTAAGTATCCAACATAAAACTAACATAACGTTATTTAGTAGACAGTATAAAAATAACAGTCCGTGCATCAGATCATAGGGGGCCCTAAATACATGGCCCTCAGCTATTCTCCAGTGTTCACAGTGCTTTACAGACATATATGACACCATTTCCCTACCAAACCATATAGCCTCACTTGTTCCTAACTCTCAACCCTATCCTCTCCCTGCACCAGGTCTTTTAATAATACACTTTCATTTCCCCTCCCAGCATGGTGTACCCCTCCCGGGCTAGCAATGTGAGAACAGGGATAATGATCCCTGGGTCCCACCTCTATTAAGCACAGGGATAACGAATAGCACCGATGGTATAGAAAACACACAGATGTGAGGCATTACCCTATAAGAGAAAACATGAAAAAGAGAGAGATAATATATACACAAAACAATTCATACTCAGACTACAATATAATTTAATCACATCTACAAATTTGTAATTTCATGTAAATAAAACTACAAATAATGGAAAAAATTCATGCAAAAAAAAAAGTAAAACGATAGTGAGCACAAAACCCAAAAAAACTCTTACAAATCTCCCATGCAAGTGGTAACAATCCTGATCACCAACCTCCTCAACTAAGCTAAGAAAGAGTTTATATAATGTATGGTGAATATATCAGTATAATCAGTAAGTTCCTCCCTAGATGATATCATGCCAAATTAATGAAATCAAGCTAAATCATAGAGAACAACATGTGAAACAAACTCCTCAACTTAATAGTTATATTATCTTCCCAGCCTCACCACATATACTCTCATAATGTATTGAATTTACGAGTACATAATATAATAAAGAATATCCAGGGTTCCCCACTACCACTTCCCCTCTGGTTTTCCACTTTTCCACAATGTCACACATCTTAAGTATCTCTCTCCATAAAGGCTTCCCACAAACACCTGGGTGAAGTACCAAAACATATACCTTGTGCAAATCACAACCACAACCACACAACCAAAAGTAACCAAATAATTTCTTGGATCCAGCATAACTCCCATATCATGCATCATACATTATGTATTATACCTCAAGCTATTACAACCCATACATCATGTGAGGATCTCCAATCCACCACAATATATTCATGTCTATCCTAAAGAAGTATGTAGGAAATAATATCTAGAATATATGTGTGTGAAAAAACCACAATCCATTGTAGTCCTCTTCAAGCATTTATGGGGAAACTAATTCCCATTCATACCAATACATTTAAAAACCAAGAGAATCGAGTAGGGAAAAAGGGGGTAGTCAACAATCTATCCTCTTACCAGAATGTTGTTTAAAACACCCCCAAGGCTCAAAATCCCTTTGGTGTCAATTTACCTAACCGAAAGGGTATAGTAGTGTATAGTAACACAAAATTTATAGAATATAGTATATATCAGAACCACACTATGGGAAAACCTAGTATGAGACTCAACTACAACATGCATCTCTCAGACTCTCAGCTACTGCTGCTAAGACTAGATATCCTATAAGCACATAACCACATAAAGAGCTATATTATGTTACTTTATCCCTTTTCCATCAATTTCAACTTACATTAATTAATTATTTAATCATTACTGAAATAATATAAACTTCCATATTTCCTTTGATTAGAATCAAAACCATGTTCCATGCCCTCAAGGAATAACCAAAATGAGTCAACGACATCTCAATGTCTAAACATTAGGATTGAATCCAAGAATAATCCAACCACATGTCTTAAAATATTTATCATTCATTAATTAAAAAAATTTTCACATTCCATATTTCCATATTTCTAGGTATTATAGGAAAACACCCTAAGCTACCAAACATAAGGGAATCAATACAATGAGTAGGTGGCCTACCCGTCGAGTATTTTCTACCTATTGTTGGATCATAAACCAATAAGTCATCGAGAATATAAACACCGAAGGCACATGGAATACCCTACTTGAATTCACATATTTTGGAAGGAAGGTAAGCAATACCATCTACCTCATTCAGTGGGGAAGTTACTATAGATAAAAATAATAATAGGTTCAATTAGAATCCACATTCATCTCAATGGTTAAGCCCATAGTTAACCAATTTGATCATCTATGATGTCCTCCCTGACACCCATACTCTTAAACCGATGCATCACGCCACACCATGCATTAAATTATGCCACAACCATTAGTCCTCCATACCCCCAAACACCACAAAAATCCTCCAGGATTAGCCATACAAGGCTCTCATCACATCGGATCCCCCATCCACAACAACCACATGTCTCTTATCCAAAGAACATCACAATTACAGTTAAAAAACATAGCTATAGGATCTTATCCGCAAATTATGGATTTAATCATTCACAAACAATGAGTTTTCATGGATCCAAAGCACATGGAACATTACCTTTATAAGAAATTGGGAAATTGAGGCCCTATAAGGTATTATCTTTAATAAACAACTAATTATTATTCCATATTAAATTAACTGATTCATTATTCACTAGTTCTAACTACAGGAAACCTAAACAAGAAGATATAAAAATATATCACCAAATTAATTCAAAAATTAATTTAACATGCCTTTATTACTTTATCAAAATGTATCAACATGATTCATGTTCATTATAAAAGTTCTTTAATCATGCATAACCATATCAATATGATTAAAATCAAATTATAACAATAACCACCATATTATTAAACACGCCTCTTTGTAACTTATCTAATTAATTATAAATTCAATTATGCTATACATAATTTACCAATTTCCACCAAGAATAGAATAAAAAAATAGATATCACATTATCTAGAAAATAAGGTGAAAAAATGTTATCATGGTATAAAACCACAAAATAAAATTGATACTAATTCTATAATCTATTTAATATAATAATTATGTCAATTCCATTGTGATACAAGTGATAAACCATGATAATTTTATGGTTGTAGATAAATAAATATAGAAGCATATAATCCCCTATCTTATAAGGTTGTTTCCTTTATTCTCGAAAGAATGGATCAATGCAACAAATAACGATCACCTCTCCCACAATAACAACATCCCCCCAAGGAAGCCACGACACAACCACACCAAACATCCAACATGAAAACTCAATTAGAAACATGAAGATCACCATCTATCAAATGGAAATGAGAAACAAGAGGAAACTGATTGATGAAACCTCAAGAAATGAAGTATGTTAAACCATATATCTAGGATAGATTTTTATGGATTGAAGGAGGGATATAGGGATCATTCCATGATAATGGAATCCCCAAAAATTCGATGATTGGTTCTTTAGATCTCCTTGGGTTGTGGTAGAGCTGAAGTAACCTTTTCTTTCAAAAAATCTTTAGCATCATGAAAACAATTAAATCATAAAATATTGGATCATTACATGACATTTAATTCATGTTCATGTTGTGGAATGCTTTACGATTGAGTTCCACCAAAAACATGTCACCTCAATGCTTTATTTTGTTTTTAGAACCCCAAAACATTCACACCGTGAATCCCACTTTTAAAACGTGGAACAACCCATAAAATAGAATTTCAAGTCATGAAATGAAGTTACATGGAATTTAATCCCATCTTTTTATCCATTACAAAACCAAGATTGTCCAAAAATCTTTCAAGCCACCTCCAAGCACTACGATCTTCGGAAATATGAAAAGGGTTTGTCCACATAAATCCGATCCCTAATGATTATATTTTATAAAATTTATTAGAATTCATAAAAATATAATATTCATCCATGTCAGTGAAATAGATTTGATAAAATCATCAATGGTCCATTTATGAGTCACTATTCCATTTATACTAACATTAATTACCGTTTTTGATTATAACATTGGTTACTGTGGTTAAAATAATAAATAATTAACTAATGTGTTAATAAAAATTATAAGTATTAAAATTTTATAAAAACATGTATAAATTTAAATAGATGATTTTATTTTAGTAATGTCATTTTTTACTATAATCTATGATTATTTAAATGAATTTGGATAAATAATAGCCTTAATTTTTTTTTAAGAACCTCCAAAAGTGACAATCATCCCAATTATAATAGAGAGAATGTTCCTATACTTATTTTCACCACATTGATCATTAGAATATGGCCATGAACACTTAGTTAATCATATTGACATCCCTTGAAACATTTTTTAATTTCTTGTCTCCTCAAAATACAAACCATTGGCTTCTTATGGAAGGAATAAAATGAGGTATCTCAAAGGTGATGTAATCGTCTTTCCTAGCATATTTTAATTTATTTATTCTTCTACCTCATATATCTATAAGCTATTTACAATAAATTGAAAAAATAATATGATAAATATACAAATAATTTATCATTATTATGAAAAAAACCATCATTAACCCTCTTTAATATTAAATGGAAGTCGAAGTGATCTTCATGAATTTGTACAAATTACTATCTCCACAATGTGATACAATTATTATTTCAACAAAATATCTTTTATATGTGAATCATGAGGGGTTTAATTATTATATATTATATTAAATCATAAGTAAACATCTTTAATAATAATTTCATATCTACTTAATTATTTTTTAATCCATTTGAAAATGCAAACATTGCTCAATTGTACGTGTGGACTACCACCTAAAAGAGGCAATGTGATTATTTAATCATTTAAATTTTACATATATGGTAATAAGGATGGATTTCATGAATGTATATTATTAATTTGATTTATTATATATTATATAATGTGGAATAATTATCAAAATTTCATTCATTTCTTCCTGTAAAAAATGAAAATAATGTTCATGAGTAGTTAAGACCTACCATCTCTTGGAACAGTGCAGTTAAATTTTCTAAATATAACATTTATGGATTAATGCTTTTGATATTTATATAATTATTACAATTTCTGATATGATGAACCCCTAACCAATATACAAGGTCTAAAACTACGAAACCAAAAAAATGAATGAATAATGGAATAATTATTACGAAAAAGAACAATTTTAACAAAATAATACTTATAATAATATGATAGAATACTATATTTAAGTCATATATAGTATTATATATATTATAATTAGGTTATAATAGATTTATAATAAAAAATTTATATAGTAGTTTCTACTATGTATCAAAGAAGTCAGACTTGAGGTAAGGGTTTCTCGTCTTTCTTTTACATCTATGAGACATATACCATATTAACCATTTATTTATTTTCTATGGTGTATATAATTTAAATTCTATAAATTATATCATGAATGTATTTTTATTCATGATATTTTTATTTCAATTTTATGTAATTTATTTCATGGGGTTTAGGAGTCAAAGATTCTTTTGTGGTACAGGTTTCTCAACTCACGTTTACGTCTGGGAAAAATATTCAATTTTCACCACTTATTTCTTTTCTAGGATTAATATACATACAATTTATATATTATATAATTAATTTATATTTATTCATGAAAATTAATGTTTTATTTTATGTTATTTCTTTCCCAGGTCTAGCTATTCAAAATATAACCCAATTGATAAGCGATCTAATCTCACATTAACTTTTATGAGATATATTCCATATAAAATATTTCATTTATGTGGTGTATATATTCAATTTTTTTATATTATAACATGAATATATTATTATTAATTAATGTTTATGCTAAATTTAAATTTATTTATTTCAAGGGGTTTATGATTTAAAAGACACCCATGTTGAAATGGACTCTCATCACACTTTCTATTTTGGGGGACATATTCCATATTCGCAAGTTATTTATTTTTCTATGGTGTTTATACATACCCTTGGATATATTATATCTTTAATCTATTAGTATTCAGGATATTAAAATTTTCATTTTATATTATTTTTTTCATGGGGTTTACGATTCAATGGATACCCAAGAAGTTCTGATTTCTCATCTCAGATTCACTTTTGTGAGACATATACCATATTCAGAATTATTTTCTTTTGTGTATTGTATAAAACAATGATTTGATATTTTACATCATGAATATATTATTTTTATTATATTTAATTTTTCATTTTATGTTATTTCATTCATAGGTTATACAATTCAAAACATTCCCAAGCTATATAGGTTTATTCGCCAATATCATCAAAAATATAGAATGTTTATATTTAAGTCTCCGCTATGGAATTTTTCTCCCCAATATCCATGTTTTATAATTATTTTTATAAAAAAATATTTAAAAAAATTATTATTATTAAAATTATATTTCTATACTTTTTTACTTTTATAAAATAGATTAAAATAAATATTCCAATCATTTTCCAAACGATGTACTTTTTAACCTTTTAATACAAAAATGTGAATGTAATGTTTTTATCTTATAAAACATGAATAGAATTTTCATCCATAATGTGTCCTCAATGTTTTGAAGTTCCATTTATATGTTTACATGGTTATTTTGAATGAAAAAACTTATTTATTTCATTCACATTATTTACATTTAAAATTTTTATTTTTCAATGTGAACACTTTATTTTTTATTTAAGAATTATATAAGGGTATCCTTATAGAAATTCCATTAATCAATATTATCGATCCTAATTCTACATATAATCCTATGAGAATATTTCATAAAAATAAAATATTTATTATCTATCTAGATAGTTTATGATCAGTTTGAAAGAAGATGTAATACCTAGAAACCATTATCCACATTACATTAGATGGTTTATTATTATTTCTATATATTAGGGAAATTATTAACAATTTCTATAAAAGATTAAATAAAAATGTTGGTGTTTCTTATTTTCCCACATTTCTTTTGAGGAATGCATTGGACATACTATATTAATAGAGAGGCATGTTGTATCCCCTCAATGTATCGGTGGGTCTCATGTGAAAGACTAGCTTTAGTTTTTCCTTATATCATCCCCATTTGTGTAAATGTCAAGGAATAGGGACATATTGGTATTTTCATATTCCTTGGGTTAGGTGTCGATAATAAAATCAAAATATTATACATTATGAATTGAATCATTCTAAAATATTTTATTCATGTTCATATTATTGTTCTATTAAATATAATATCTATGGATAATTTTAAAGATCATGTATTTGATTATAGGAAATGATTTTACCATAATTTATTCATTCTATATTTATAATGGTTTATTTAGCTTCTGTTGTATTAATAGACATACCGGGAATCTAATATCACACATTTATTATGGTTTCTTTTCCCTAAGAATATAGGAAATATAAATAGAATTTATATACAGGGTTATACAAGAATATATAATATTTTCCATGAAGAAAATATAATATAGTATTTCAATTATTCAAATGTAATTTGAAATTAACTTATGTATATATTTGTTCCTTGAATAATACATTATTTCTTCCTTCTGTATGAAATTGAGAGTGTCAAATTACAAGGTAATAATGTAACCACTAGTTATAGGATATTGGAGATGGGATATATATAGTTCAAATCAAAGGATTTTTTAGAATCAATTGGAACTAGATTTATGAAAATAAAGAGTGGGGAATATAACCATATAACTAACATTAGGGATAAGACTATGTAGAGGATAATATCCTATTGATTTGTTAATGACCATAGAAATCCTAGGTTAAACCTAATTAAAAATTTATTTCTAATAATGTTTTGTGATTTAGAAACCATATGACTAATATTTCATGATTTATTGATAGATCACATTGGTAATTATAGTGTGATGATTATAATTTTTTTGTTGGTACTAGTCCAAGGAATAAACCAGGAGAAATAATATAAGTACTGAATGTGATGGAAAATCTTACAATTATGAATCACTAAATTGGATGGTAACTAAAGATAAAATAATATTATTATTCTTAATCTGCTATAATGATATATAATGAAAAATCTATTGAGATTCATAATGTGTCAAAAAGAGGCAATTTTTTAATGGAATTTTTGAATGAAATTATCATATATGCAAGAGTTTTCAAATTACATTTTTATAATAATTTGGGAAGAAGAATATATAAGAATATATCATATAGAATGTAAGATGTTTTCTTCATGGATATAAAGGGATTATAGAAAAACATTAAAACAAATAAAATACCTTATATCTGCGGACATTTAGAATTATCCAATTCAATTCGCTAAATTAACAGAAACTCAAAAGAAAAATGAATACCCTATTATATACAAATTTTTAAAATGTTCTTTGGTAGATTTATTTTTATCATATGTATTCTAGTAAAATTAATAATGAAAAATCTACTGATGTATCCTCATCAGTTTTTATTTATGAATTTTATTATATGTATGGAATGGTGCTGATAACCAATAAAATTATTATAATGAAAAGGTAATATTGTATGGAATAACATGATTAAGGAGCCAATAAATTTTATATGTTTTTGATATTGGGATAAATATATTGTGTCTTGGGATGATCAATCCATGTTTAAGAATAATTTTAATGGAATATATACCTTGAATGTTTATGTGATGGGGGTTTAAACTGATATTTTTGGAGATATTTATGGGAATAAATGCCTTTTTTTAGTATATCATTTACTGAAAATATAATTTGGGTAATTATTATTTCCTAATTTTTAGAACAAAATTTAATGTAATTGATTACCTTTAAGGTTAAAATTATTTTGTGGTTAAGTTATTTTTGAATTATTTCGATAAAATGGTTCGTAAATTTTGAGAATATTTCATATATAAAACCATATAAGTCAAAAAAATGATTTAATGACTGAATTTATTTCTTTAAGATCGTCATAATATTATTGAGAATGATAGAATATTATGAAAGGATAATCCAAATGCTCGGTGAAAACTCATCGCATACAATAAGGTTGTGGGGCCTGAACTCACAACTAAACGTATACATGGTTAGGACACCCACCATTAGCCTATGTTATGTTGTTTTCATTATGAAATTGTTTTTTTGGTAATCTATCTAATAGAAAAATAATATGTTAATTTCTGGAAGCATATTATAGAATGAAATATTTTTTACATTTCTCTGAATTTTGTGTGATTAATACCACTTCAAGAGATTATTTATTTTGTTAATGTTTATGTAATGATTATGACTAATATAAAATTTTAAATTAGATGAATTCTATTCCATTTTTTAGAGTTCAAGATGAAGAGTATGAGAAAAGAATTTTATTTTAAAAAAATCATTCATATATATGTTATTAGTGTTATATGTAATAAATTGAATAAGGATAAAATTAATGGTGAATCATGATATTATAATATGTAAAAAAGTTATTTCATATTTTTTATGTGTGATTATTAACTCCTTTATGTGGTTCAAGGATTAATTTATTATAAAAAAATGTGTTTTGAATTAGGTCAAATATATTTTGGAGGAGTCTTATAGTTAAATAAATATAAAATGGATTATGTTGATCATTGGATATTATTTTTTAAGTTTAAGGTGTCATATTTCTTATTAAATATCATGTGGTGACCATTTTGGTTTTGGTACATATTTAGAAGCTCAAAGAATGACTTATGGATTTATTTTTATGGTAAACGAGAATCTGACATAAAAAATGAACTCAAGTATTCATGTCTTAGAATCAGAGGTAATGCGAAAATAGATCGAATAAAAACCAATGGATTACATTATGATTATTACATGGAAAGAAATAAAGTATGATTATTTTATTGATTATATTATATGGATAGTAAAATAATCCATCCCTTTAGAAGGAAGACATTGGAAAAGGTAATTTATTTATATTTCTTGTTGAGAAATCAATGGTATTTTAACCCATTATAGGTTTAAGGTTTTGTTATAGTTGACATTATCATGAAAATGTTCTCAATAATTCTCTACTAATCATTGGAATTAGGTTTTTTCTTCCATGTCCATATTTTCAATTATCGTGATTGTTTTCTTATTCATAAACCTAGTTTTGTGACAACCTTTACATTTAAATTTCCCTCTTTATATGAGGAAGGTTTATAACCTTTTTTATGATGTGGGTTTACCATAAAAGTGTTTTCAAATATTAATCCCATGATTACAAAAAAAAGTTCAAATTTTGAGGGTTCAATTTATTTATGGTGGAAGAATGTCAAAGCCCGTTATTTTAAAAGAATGCTATGTTTAATAGCATACAGAACACACAAAACAAAGATTAAATGAATCCCAAAATATTATTATTTAAATAAGAAAATTATAAACTAGCACATAACTTAGAGGTTATGAATAGTATTAACAAAATTCTAAAAAATATATATATCCCAATCAATATAAATGCAATAATAAATTATCATTAAATAAGTACTTAATTTGTAGTAAAGTTATTTTATTATATAGAAATATGTTTTCTTAAAAAAAATTATTTATCTTTCTGAGAAAATATTATAATTTATTTCTTGAACAAATATAAATTATATTCAATAAAATTAAAATATTTATAGAAATAATCAATCTGAAAACTATCATAGGGTGAAATTTTATTATTTTTCTAAAATGAATAATATTCCACTGAATAGTGGAAAGACCAGTTATTATTAAAAATTGTATTTTGGGTTTCTACCCTATGAAATATTATATTTTATTTTAAATTGATTCAATGTAAAATTATTTTTATTCTATTATTAATTAATCAATTAATATTATTAGAATAAATTTTCAAATTGAATTTGGTAGAAATCATTTTTTATACAAAAATACCATTATTTGAAAGACTGTTTTTTTTCATTTTTAATTTTAAATTGAAAATAATTAATAATACATACTAAAGTTATAATTTAAATAATGGATCACATATTTGAAATTTGGAATTATAAATTCTTTAAATAGTCCCCTTTAATTTTTTTCTTTATGAATAATTGCTATACTATTTTTCCATGGTAAAGGGTAGATCGGGTAATTATGATCATAGCTAAAATGATATGATTAAAAATATGACCATAAATTTTGTAAAACTTTTATTGGATGATTCATTTTCCATCACAATCGTCTTTGATTTAGTTATATGATCTTTTTTCCATTTGGATGAGATTATTATTTTTACATTTTTTATTTAATGAAAAGTTAAAATTTTCACATATTTTTTTAATAACAATAATTTTTTAGCGTAGGTTTAACTATAGGATTTGTTCAATTATAAATAATATTTTTAAAAATAAATTATTTACTTACATATTGGTAATTTTTTTAAATTTTAGTGAGGGAATAATTACATTAAATGGCTACACATCGCTGATGATGTAATTGTTTTACTAAAAAATAAAATAAATGATATCAAATATATTAAATGTAGTATAAATTTACAAAATTAATTATACCAATGAATATTATAAATAACCATGAAAAATTAGTGATTTTTTGATGCATTTTATTAAATATATATTTTTTATTTTATTGATGTTCTAAAATTGAAAATATATGAATAGAGTCAAAATTGATATTAATTTTTTTTATCAAAATAATATTTTATTAAATTTTAAAAAATTCATAAAATTATTATCTCCAATAACGGTAATGGAATATATTTTATCACATCATCTAAGGTATATTTATGAGCCAGTCAACAATTTTTTGTAATATTATTAACTAATTTTGAATAAAACAACGGTTACCATGGTTAAGGTCAACAATATTTAACAATGTAGCTCAAAAAATACAAAAGGAATATAATTGTAACAGCCCAAGATTTTATAAAAAATATTCTTTTTAATTTTATTAATGTCTTGTGTTGTACGCTACACCAAAAGGAGCTTGCACAACACGCATCCTTGACTTTCCTTGCATTACACGCAATCGCGACCTTCCTCGATAGCGTGTGTAGTACGCAATAACGAGTTTCACTAAACAGCGATATGCTATTAAAATGTTATTAAAACTAGCCGTTATGAATAGTAATAACCACTTTTTCAAATTCTGTAAATCTTATTTTTCAAAATGAACTTCATTTTTGGATTCGGAGTATCGAATTTAGCCTAAGGTGAAATTTTGGTACGTTTCGGATAACTTTCATATTCTGATGACAAGTGAAAATTACTAAATTATAATTAAAATACAACTTTTTTAATCGAAATAATTAATAGTGATAAATTATTAATTGGAGTAGTTTTAAAGTATATTTAGAATATATTTTTACAATTTAATACAATGTTGGTCATTGGAAGTAATTGCACATTTAAACCAGACATAAACAAGTGTCAATCTTTTGATAGATATTGTTTCTTAAAAACACGCTATTTGTTTTAACAGCGGGATTTAATTATAAAATTAATTAATGCAACTTCTATGTTATGAATTTGGTAAAATAGACTTCATTTTTGAATTCGGAATATGAAATATAGCTTAGGATGAAATTTTGGCATTTTTCTGAAAGCCTTCATTTTTTGATGAATAGTGAAACTACTAAGTGGTAGTTAAAAAACTGAATTTTTCATAAAACTTAATTTTACCACTTCTGTGAATGGAATTTCAAAAATACGAGAGACACGGTTGATGTCAGTAAGAAAAATGTGGTTCAATGAGATGAAAATAATTTTTGGTGAATAGTAACTTTTTACTTTTATTTACCACGGTTAAAAGTAAATAGGGTAATTAAGGGTAAGAATGATATTAATATTACCCTAACACATTTACTAATTCTATTGGACAAGTGTATCTCGACCAAAAACAACCTTAAGTGTAAAATATTATCATTTAGGCCCACTTGGATTAGATTAGGACATTTATTATTATTTAATTCAAAGAAGAGTTAAAAGAGTTAAAATCAAAGTTTATTCACTAAAACATTTTTAATATGGGGTTATACATAAGATAAATTCGACTATAAATATTCATTAGAAATATAAAAAGATTTCCTACATAATGATATTTTATTTATAATTTTTAGACTTTAAATAAATTAATTTATTTATGACACAACGATGATGCAGTAATTACCCTTTTAAGGAAATATTAACATAATTGATGTTATAAATACTCAAATGAATGTAATTTGAGACTTTTTATGAATTCCACTAATTTTATAGTTTACTATGATATATTAGTGTTGATTTAATCAACTTGGTTCGATCATATAATTATGTTATGACTTTCACAAAAATCATATATCAAATAGTGTCAAAATTGACACAAAATAGTTTTTAAATCAAATATTATATTATTAATTGTTATTTTATTCCTCAAAATCTAAGGTTCGGCCAAATGACTTAGATAAGGATATGTATATTAATAATAAACAATTTGGGGTTCGTTTGGCATGTTATAGTAAGTGTATTAACCATATAGTGAAAGAAAACAAAAAGACACGGTAAAAGTTAAATTATTTAACTTAGAGTTAAATCTAATTGATAAGGTTAAAATAAGAACCTAAACTTGTCTAAATCCTATTGGTTGATAGGATTTCGACCCATACCCACTTTAGCTTAGAAATAAGACCCTTTGGAACCATTATAAACCGATTTTTACTTTAATATAAAATTATATTTTGAGATATTCCTAAGGTGCCCCTCTCCTCCCTTATAAAAGGGCACCTCCTCCCCCTCCTCCTCACACCAATTTGAGCACTCAAGCTCGGCCAACCCCTACCAAAATCTCTTCTCCACTTCTCTAGCAACATCCTAGAGGTTCTGGTATTCCTTAAAAACCAATTTTAGTTCCCTAAGAGGAGGTCTCCAAAAGGCGCTTCAAAGAAGAGGTAATTACCGTTACCAATTCTTTCATCTTTATTTCTTCTTCCACTTCTTCTTCTTAGGTTGTTTCATTATGAAGTAATAACATCAGTATCACTCATATACTGATATGTTATTATAAGTATGAAACAGCCCTATTTCACCATCTATCTATCCTACGGAAAAAGAAATCACCGCGCGTGCGTACGTACGGAATACCGTCTCCACGCCGTGGTGTAATCTATTTTCCACCACCACCTTACATGGATGGGTATAATGTTGTAAAGAATAACTATACATAGTTATTAAAACATCATATTGATTCTGATATATTTTATAATCCACTCCAATTCAATTCAATATTTATGGAAATGATATCATCGCTCGTGCGTACGTACGGACTACCGTCTCCACGACGCGATGAGATTCATTCTCCATGTTAACCATTTAAGAATGATTATAAAGTATATATAAGAAATAATAATGAAATATATGACATTATAAAGCTACTGGATTTATTTATATATATATGTATGTCATCTACTTACTTCCATTCAAGACAATAGGGAAAGGAAACAGCGTTCATGCGTACGTACGGACTACCGTCTCCATGAACGGTGTTTTTCATTTCATTTATCTATCTATTATATATATATATACTGAATATATATGATATATAAATCATATTTTATATTCTGGAAGTAAGTAAATCATGATATAAGTAATAATAATGTCAATAACAACAAGTCAAAACACCTACGATAAATGAAATGCTTTTACCCAAAACGCTTCTTTAACATGGAATTTACAAAAGAACGGGTAATATAATGTCATAAGTGAACCATATATGATATCATAACAATGAATATGATTCTGGAATAAGTCAATAACATGATTTAAATCATTATACAAGAGGTTCAGACACTTACAAAGCAAGTCGGACATAAGGTAAGGGAAATATCACAATCTCATTTTTATCCGAGATTATTTATTCGTAAGTATTTACTGGGGTGTATTTTATCATCCACATCCATGTTTCATCAATATGTAATATTATTTCCATCCACCTACAATTGTTTAAATCCATTTTTACCCTTCGGTGAGTTTTTAGTAAAAGAAATGAAAGGAATCTTTTGATGTTTTTCGTACGAGGTACTTTTTGACATTTCCGACAAAAGTACGAAGAATGTTTTTTTTAACTTATAAGGCAGAAACGGATTTTTACGGTTTTATAAAGCCTTACTTTCATGAACCTTCCTCCAAAATATTTCATGAATATTTTCAATAAAATATTTTTCTTTTAAAATTGCATCATGTTTTGTGAAAAGAAATTGATTTTAAAGAAGAAAAGATATTTTCCTCAAGAATGGAGTTCAAGTATTTTATCAAAATTATTTTCCATCTAAGATAATAAAAGGGTTCTGTTTTTATCCCTATTATTACATTGGTTTGATTATGTTGTGATGGAAATATTTTTATGAATTCCTTTATCTTATATGAATTTTTTATGATGTCATGTTGTTTAAGAATTCCATTTTTATTACATGGGTTATGCAATGATGTATGATTTATGATTTTGTGGCACACATAAGAATGGTATCATTATGAGATGGGTGGGACCTATATCTCCATCCAATGAATTGGGTAAAGATTTTATATCTCATGAGATAGACATGGCTGAAATGGTAGGTTATACCGGTTCAGTGAAACAGGACTGAAACGAGGGTTACTCGCTTCAGAAAGGGACTTTGTCCACTAAGAAAGTCTTGGCAATGAGTCATGACTAACAAGAAATGATTTTCTATGATTATGTGTGCATGCCACAAAGTTTCAAGTTTCATGTTATGATTATGTGGATCTCATTTTCACTTCTATGATTTATCCCATGTTATGATATTATGAGCTCTTTTTCAGGTTAAGATTTCCAAAAGCTATGTTCTTATGTATATGATGTGATTGATATTTCTTTTGTTTACCCTTACTGAGCATTTGAGCTCACCGTTTTATGTTTTCTTTTCCCCAGGATATAAAGAAAGGTTTTTAGTTAAAAAAAAGGGAAGATCTTTATGGGAGATATTGAAGATCTTTCACCACGATTAGAAGATTACGTTCCGAGTTTCCAAAGACACTAAACTATTACGATCCTTGTGTGTGTGTTTTTGTTATGTACTAAGTATTCCGCAAAAGTAATGTAATGTCCATGTACCAACTGTAGAGACCCGTATCTTATCGTACATGGACATTACATTACTTTTGCGGAATACTTAGTACATAACAAAAACACACACACAAGGACCGTAATAGTTTAGTGTCTTTGGAAACTCAGACTATAATCTTCTAATCGTGGTGAAAGATCTTCAAAATCTCCCATAAAGATCTTCCTCTTTTTTTTTTACCTAAAACATTTCTTTATATCCTGGGGAAAAGAAAACATAAAAGGGTGAGCTCAAATGCTCAGTAAGGGTAAAAAAAATAAATATCAATCACATCATATTCATAAGAACATAGCATTTTGGAAATCATAACATGCAAAAGAGAGCATAATTTCATAATCATGGGATAAATCATGGCAGTGAAAAAGTAATCCCAATAATCATAACTTAAAACATGAAACTTTGTGGAATACACACATAATCATAGAGAATCATTTCTTGTTAGTCAAGACTAATTGCCAAGACTATCTTAGTGGACAAAGTCCCTTTCTGAATCGAGTAACCCTCGTTTCAGTCCTGTTTCACTGAACCGGTATAACCTACCGTTCCAGCCCTGTCTATCTCATGAGATATAAAATCTTTACCCAATGCATTGGAGGGAGATATAGGTCCCACCCATCTTATAATGAATCCTTTCTTATGTGTGCCACATAATCATAAAACATACATCATCGCATAACACATGTAACAAAAATGGGATTCTTGAAACATCATGACATCATAAATAAATTCATATAAGATAAAGGAATTCATAAACATAATTCCATCACAACATAGTCAAATAAATGTAAAAATATGGATAGAAACAGAACCCTTTATTATCTTAGATGGAAAATAATTTTGATAAAACACTTGAATTGAATTCTTGAGGAAAATATCCTTTCTTCTTCAAAATCAATTTCTTTTCACAAAACATCATGCAATTTTAAAAGAAAGAGATTTTATTGAAAATAGTCATGAAATCTTTTAGAGGAAGCTTCATGAAAATAAGGCTTTATAAAACAGTAGAAATCCGTTCGTGCCGTATAAGTTAAAAAAAACATTCTTCGTACTTTTGTCGGAAAAGTCAAAAAGTACCTCGTACGAAAAACATCAAAAGATTCCTTTCATTTCTTTTACTAAAAACTCACCGAAGGGTAAAAATGGATTTAATAAATTGTAGGTGGATGGAAATAATATTACATATTGATGAAACATGGATGTGGATGATAAAATACACCCCAGTAAATACTTACGAATAAACAATCTCGGATAAAAATGAGATTGTGATATTTCCCTTACCTTATGTCCGACTTGCTTTGTAAGTGTCTGAACCTCCTGTATAATGATTTAAATCATGTTATTTACTTATTCCAGAATCATATTCATTGTTATGATATCATATATGGTTCACTTATGACATTATATTACCCGTTCTTTTGTAAATTCCATGTTAAAGAAGCGTTTTGGGTAAAATCGTTTCATTTATCGTAGGTGTTTTGACTTGTTGTTATTGACATTATTATTACTTATATCATGATTTACTTACTTCCAGAATATAAAATATGATTTATATATCATATATATTCAGTATATATATATATATAATAGATAGATAAATGAAATGAAAAACACCGTTCATGGAGACGGTAGTCCGTACGTACGCATGAACGATGTTTTCCTTTCCCTATTGTCTTGAATGGAAGTAAGTAGATGACATACATATATATATATACATAAATCCAGTAGATTTATAATGTCATATATTTCATTATTATTTCTTATATATACTTTATAATCATTCTTAAATCGTTAACATGGAGAATGAAGCTCATCGCGTCGTGGAGACGGTAGTCCGTACGTACGCACGAGCGATGATATCATTTCCATAAATATTGAATTGAATTGGAGTGGATTATACAATATATCAGAATCAATATGATGTTTTAATAACTATGTATAGTTATTCTTTACAACATTATACCCATCCATGTAAGGTGGTGGTGGAAAATAGATTACACCACGGCGTGGAGACGGTATTCCGTACGTACGCACGCGCGGTGATTTCTTTTTCCGTAGGATAGATAGATGGTGAAATAGGGTTGTTTCATACTTATAATAACATATCAGTATATTAGTGATACTGATGTTATTACTTCATAATGAAACAACCTAAGAAGAAGAAGTGGAAGAAGAAATAAAGATGAAAGAATTGGTAACGGTAATTACCTCTTCTTTGAAGCGCCTTTTGGAGACCTCCTCTTAGGGAACTAAAATTGGTCTTTGAGGAAGACCAGAACCTCTAGGATGTTGCTAGGGAAGTGGAGAAAAGATTTTGGCAGGGGTTGGCCGAGCTTGAGTGCTCAAATTGGTGTGAGGAGGAGGGGGAGGAGGTGCCCTTTTATAAGGGAGGAGAGGGGCACCTTAGGAATATCTCAAAATATTATTTTATATTAAAGTCAAAATCGGTTTATAATGGTTCCAAAGGGTCTTATTTCGAAGCTAAAGTGGGGATGGGTTGAAATCCTATCAACCAATAAGATTTAGACAAGTTTAGGGTATTATTATAACCTTATCAAATAGATTTAACTCTAAGTTAAATAATTTAACTTTTACCGTGTCTTTTTGTTTTCTTTCACTATATGGTTAATACACTTACTATAACATGCCAAACGAACCCCAAATTGTTTATTATTAATATATATATCCTTATATAAGTCATTTTGCCGAACCTTAGATTTTTATGAATAAAATAACAATTAATAATATAATATTTGATTTAAAAACTATTTTGTGTCAATTTTGACACTATTTGATATATGATTTTTGTGAAAGTCATAACAGAATTATATGTTCGAACCAAGTTGATTAAATCAACAATAATATATCATAGTAACCTAGAAAATTAGTGGAATTCATAAAAAGTCTCAAATTATATTTAGTTTTGCGTTTATAACCTCAATTATGTCAATATTTCATTAATAAGATTATTACTGCATCATCTTTGTGTCATAAATAAATTAACTTATTTGATGTCTAAAAATTACAAATAAAATACCATTATGTAGTAAATCGTTTTAGCTTTCTAATTAATATTTACAATCGAATTTATCTTATGTAAAACCCTATATTAAAAATGTGTTAGTAAATAAACTTTGATTTTGACTCTTTTAACTCTTCTTTGAATTAAATAATAATAAATGTCCTAATCTAATCCAAGTGGGCCTAAATGATAATATTTTACACTTAAGGTTGTTTTTGGTCGAGATAAACTTGTCCAATAGAATTAGGACATGTGTTAGGGTAATATTAATATCATTCTTACCCTTAATTACCCTATTTACTTTTAACCGTGGTAAATAAAAGTAAAAAGTTACTATTCACCAAAAATTATTTTCATCTCATTGAACCACATTTTACTTACTGACATCAACCATGTCTCTCGGATTTTTGAAATTCCATTCACAGAAGCGGAAAAATTATGTTTTATGAAAAATTCAGTTTTTTAACTACCACTTAGTAGTTTCACTATTCATCAAAAAATGAAGGTTTTCAGAAAAATGCCAAAATTTCATCCTAAGCTATATTTCATATTCCGAATTCAAAAATGAAGTCTATTTTACCAAATTCATAACATAGAAGTTGCATTAATTAATTTTATAATTAAATCCCGCTGTTAAAACAAATAGCGTGTTTTTAAGAAACAATATCTATCAAAAGATTGTCACTTGTTTATGTTTGGTTTAAATGTGCAATTACATCCAATGACCAACATTGTATTAAATTGTAAAAATATATTCTAAATATACTTTAAAACTACTCCAATTAATAATTTATCACTATTAATTATTTCGATTAAAAAAGTTGTTTTTTAATTATAATTTAGTAATTTTCACTTTTCATCAGAATATGAAAGTTATCCGAAACGTACCAAAATTTCACCTTAGGCTAAATTCAGTACTCCGAATCCAAAAATGAAGTTCATTTTGAAAAATAAGATTTACAGAATTTTAAAAAGTGGTTATTACTATTCATAACGGCTAGTTTTAATAACATTTTAATAGCATATCGCTGTTTAGTGAAACTCGTTATTGCGTACTACACACGCTATCGAGGAAGGTCGTGATTGCGTGTAATGCAAGGCAAGTCAAGGATGCGTGTTGTGCAAGCTCCTTTTGGTGTAGCGTAAAACACAAGACATTAATAAAATTAAAAAGAATATTTTTTATATAATCTTGGGCTGTTACAATTCATTAATATATTACTGTTGTTTTGATTTATAAGTAATACAGATTATCCATTATTACATAATCAAAGACAGTATGAGTTCTCATTTTATACTTCATGCACCAATAAAAAAACCTCAACAATTATTTCAAAAAGATAAACTCATATTTCATGATTTAATTTATAAAAAACATCTCAAATACTAAATATACATTTTTTCCAACATTCTCCCCCTTGGGAGTTTTTTCTCAATATTATCCTATATATATCCTCTAGAAAATAATTTCTAGGTTATGTATATATGATAACTTGGTTTTTCCCCCCTGACATAGAAATTTGAAGGACATTCAAATACAAAATTTTTCCTTTTGTGTTTTATCCCCCA
Organism: Viscum album; assembly: GCA_963277665.1. Taxonomy (NCBI): domain Eukaryota; kingdom Viridiplantae; phylum Streptophyta; class Magnoliopsida; order Santalales; family Viscaceae; genus Viscum; species Viscum album. The sequence goes on from OY728157.1 coordinate 42,085,759, forward strand.
TTCACATGGAATTCCATAGGGGAACATTATTAAATCTAATATCTATATTTCAATATATAACATAATCTGTATATTCTCTATATTTTCCAAAATATCTTGTCGAGGAATACTAAAACACAAAGACTTTAGAAAAATAATGTAGAGATCTTGTTCTATCCCTTTGTCATGAAATTCCTCATATCCCTCTTCAAAAAACTAGTTAAAATCCATAAATATTACTTTTATAAGAATTTAAATGATTACTTATAAATTAATGGGCTATTATTAATCACATTTTAATTTTTTTCCCTTGAATTTTGAACATTAATTACCACTATCACACCTTTAGTATCAACCAATTTTCGATAGTAATTTTTTTCTTTTAATACTTTTACATCCATGAGTTGTATAGAAACTATATATTTACACTTCATCCTTGATTCCACCTGATGATTTCACTTGTTGAATAAACAGAATTCCATGTTTTCATTTTTTTTAATATTTGATCCACACATTCTAAATGAATTTTATTCAATGAATTTTAACAAGTGAATTTACAAATTAGTATTGAGCTATTAACTATCATGACGCAACCTAATGGGGTAGTGTGACGACTACCCCCAATCCCTCCTATAATATGTCAGGGGTAGTGTCTAGTGCCAAGAAGTTATATCACCCAAATGGGTGGCCTTAGCCTATGGTACCAGTACACACATACCCACAATTATATCCATGAAATAGTTTATATGTAATTAAAATAGAAAATAAAATGAATTCATACATCTATCCCAAACTAGAGTACAGTAGAATTATAAGGGGGAAATATTCAAGGCCACCAAAATGGGAAATAATAAAAGTGCCATACCATCTCATACAGAGGGGATCTCTGTCAAATAAAACATCCAAAACCCTCATCATCCAAGATTCGATATCCACATAAGATGCTCTAGAAAATTAGTATCTTCCTGCTCTAGGTCCTCCTAAGATATTGTCAAATTGGTTATGGTTTTCACAAGACACAACATGTGTAGGAAAATCCTGTGCACCATATATTATAACAATACTCAGTAGCATCTCCCAAACCTAAACTAAATGGGAAAATTTTAAAGGAAACAATATTCTTCACTCAGCTAGAGGGAAACCAAATGAGTGAGAAAATCCTTCTCAAACATCCTAGGCTATACCTGACTAGTCAGCTCAGTACTCAATTGGTGTCAACCATGATGTAGTAAAACTATAAGGAATCCAAGATTCAACAAGATATACTCATATCATACTCCATGTATCATGATCATCCAACCTCATAGCAAGAAAAATGATTCAAATCGATGCTTGGAAGGTAACACTCATCCTAGAGAACACACTCCAAGAGCCCCACCATCCTAGATGACACTCATCCAAAAGATACACTCCATCAAGAATAACACTGACCTCCTAGATGGAAGATCCAAGAGACATCACTCCATCAGAAATAAAAAATCCTATGGAACCCACTCACAATCCCAGGTGGCATACAATCAAGAGAACATGATCATTAGATTTCTCCACATAAAAAGTCACATAGGGTCCTAGTGGATCATAATTTTTATATTGGGTATCTCAACTATCCTAGATGGGGGAACTACTAACCATACTAGAACCATAAAAAGGTCTCATCACTCCGAATGGGTATCAATACAAGAATAGTTGGGGGACACAAAGAACCATGTTTTTAATACTAAAGGCCACACCTCATTTGATATGGGACTACTTCTAGGACTACGGGGGACACTATAAACCCAATCTGGTAACACAACGATATCTCAGAAATAGGATCATACCTAGTACCGTTAAGGGACACCACCACCCTATCTAACATCTTGAATATCGAATCACTCATATATAGGATCCCATCCCTTATAGTGTTGGTCAAGGTGATTCCAAAAACACCACTTCGTACAACTCGTGGTGTAGGGGATCCTTTATTTGGTGATCCTAAAACCCTACATAAGTCATCTTTTTGGAAAGGGATCGTATAACTTATGATAAAAAAATTACGGATACCCCGTGCTATGTATGGGGTCATATATTTGAATATACCGCAAACACTATTGAACTATCCTGGTTGATATGGGTTTTCCTCCCATTTAGTATTTTTTACGATGATACCAAGAACCCAATCAAGGGAAAATGATATGAAAGAGGATCCTATGATGGCCTCCCCAAAGGGATTATAAAAACATATCCATGATCATTCTATATAGGGGAAAAATTCCTTCATGATGATATAATGCCATATTATATGTTCATTGGAATAGACCAAGGGAATGACTCATCCAATGTTGGTCCAAGCATCTCAAACCAAAGAGTCCCACAAAATTTCCTCTCAGTACTTCCCTAAGGCCAAAACCGTGGAAACCACCACCTTCTATGCAAAAATATTCTTAGGATAGGCTACTCAAAAACCTAAATATGATCCCTGATTAAGAAGATATGAAGGTATAAGTCTCCTGCAAACTAGACATTGGGACATGTAAGGGTATCCACATAGAGTGTGACCCTATATAAATAGTTGATCACGTCTTATGAATTTATGGATAGGTAGGGAATGTTGGAATACATGGATTTTATAGGTTGTGCCTAGTGATTCTTTCCCCACACAGGCCTTGATCGTGTTCTTTCTCCACAAGGAATGTCCAATCGTGTCTCACACACAATGTTCACCCCTCATACATAGCATGTTTCATCCAACCTATCACATAGATATGTTTTCAAACTATTCCCATATCTAGCACCTCATCTCCAAGTACATTGGTCGTTTACTTCCACACTGACATATCCCATCCCATGGAATCCCTAGCAATGTCCCTTGGCCACATGACTTTGGGTCACTACAGGGCGTGTAACCTTAGGACATGCATGAATTCCCCAAGATTCATCTTCTAAAAATGGGAAGAATAGATAGCATTTTTCTTACAATTCACATAATGTGATCAAGAAATACAAATGGAAATTCTCTATGAGTAGCATGAATCAGACCGGTTTCCTGAGAAACCCATTGATCAATGCTCAAGAATCTCTAGTAGTCATAAAAGATCTCAAAAAACCTCAAACAACATATAAAATGGGGATTGATGCTTAAAACACAATTCATCTAACCACATAGAGAAATGATAACGATTCAGGGTCTAATTTATGCCCTAAAACCACTACACCATGATTTAGGAGTGATCACCATCATGATTAGAGATCGATGGTGCCTCTTCACATTGTATTTTCCTCAGTTCATCTGTCACAACAAAGGGGGTGAGAGGGGTTCACCTATCTTATTTAATGTACACCAAAAGGGTTAGTAGGGTTATTGATTTAACTTTATTAAACCAATAACTCACATTTAACTCCGCCAACACATATCCCCAACCGAACACCTAGTTACAACATATATCATGTCACCCCTAGGTTATATAAAATATTATGATCCCAACAATGAACTTATATTTATAATCTGATACTCCTCATGAAGGATAATAATTATTTGCAAAGAAATTACATGTTCATGATAAAAATATTTTAAATATCATTACACTAAGGCTCTCTGGGCCTTGTAATATAGTGTCGACTCAGAGACTAGCTTCATAAATATTATTATAAATATTATAATGTCTTATAAGACAAAACCTGAGTCACTAAATCCTCTGCACTATAATACATTTCATCCCTAAAAAGAAAACGCCTATTAAGAAGGAGAAAACTGATCTCTCCAGTAGAACTCCAATACTAGTGAGAAAATTAAGGATGCTCATGAAGCCTACATCCATGCACTTTGGTAAACCAGAAATTCCAAACTATACCCATGTCTAACACAAAAAAGGTCTAAATCATGAAACAATGAAGGAATATTTCTTCTAGTTTAAGATTGGGGAAAACAAAAAAGAATCCACTAAATGGATTCCAATGAGTATAGAAGCACAACACCCCTCTAACCCACACACAAGACAAGGAACTCACCCACTCCAGCCTGATACAATCCTCTTTGTGTATAAATGACTAACAAATATGGTTTAAAATCAAATTGAAAGAACACATTTTAGTGGGGGAAGCATCCCTAAATATTTTGAATCCAAATCCATGTCGAAATACCCAATTTCCTCCTTGATATTATCACATACGATATAGAAGTAGAACACATGAGGGTACCAATGAACAACATATGGCTACCCAAGTGAACAGACTATGTCTTATGAGGCCCTCTATGAAAACCCCAATGCACAACCCAGCTCTGAACACATTGGTCAATGGGAATCGACCACCACTCCTCAACAATATTTTCATTTGGAGAAACAAACTCTCCCGTATGGTTTTCCTCGCATCCCAAAAATGGCTCTTGTTGGGGGAAGAGTCCTTATTTTTCAAGAATTTGGAGATTCATCAAACAACACCAACACAACATTCTACTCATGCCCCACATCACCCTAGATGGAACTCAATCATGAACAGAAATGAAAAGGGTACGTCACAATAGTGTCTAGAAATGCTATAGAGGAAATTAAGAAGGGTAAATAGAATATATTCTTCCATGAACCCTATTAGTCAATGTATTGTGCGGCCTATAGCTAAAATCCACCCCATCCCACAGCTCTGTAAGACTAGTGTGGTCTACATGGGTTAGTCATGGTAACTCAACCCATCTTCTGCGTATTTCTATTATCCCAAATCTTCTACAACATCTTCTATCATGTGGAACTCATTTCTTAAAAAGTAGCCTCTTCCAAGGAATTATATCAACCAACTCCCTAATAGTTGCATGATGGGTAATACATTTTCTAGAAATATGTCCCTGACTATTGCAAGTGTAAAAAAACCTCTCATTTGGTAGAACAAAACAAGCCTAGAAGCATAGAGACTTAGAACCTCCATCCTAAATTATCTCTTAAATAATCTCTCATTACATGATCTATAAACCTACCTTCATTTACCAGCTAACAATGTCTCAAATTTTATTTTACTAGTGCTAACTATTAGAGTCTTCTTATCTAGAAATGTATCCACCACCATGGACCACTCAAGAAATCTAGTATATGAGTGAATGAACAAAAAAACCGCTAATTCCATGATCTCCTGTTATAAGCCCTAATTTAAATACAGTGCTCTAAAAAATGGATCCCCCACCTTATCTAGGGAGTATCATGATTGGTTTTTGAACCTCACTGAATACTATTATATGGATATTCTATCCTAACAAAGCTGCATAAGCCCCTATATATGCACTGGTATTAGAAAGTATAGATAAAATTATTCCATAAAGATCCTCTCAACCTCCACCTTGGTGAGAATCACCTCATCATGGGTCTACATCAAGAGAGTCCACCATCACCTAGAGAAACCCAATAGAAGGATCACTACTATGACCACCATATGCTCTGGAGGTGTCCTCATAATGTAGAAAACATTTTTTTCTAACCTAATATAGTAATATGCTTCCTAGAGGTATGAATCACCCTATTACCTTAGATTTTGATTCTTATAGATCTCATATAGTTCACATAGAATGAGAAAATCCCCATCATGAACTTCTAGCACATCCTGGTGCTCAATGGCAGTGGCCAAACTAGCGGACCACCCAGAGGTTAATCCCCATCACCAATTCCCTATAGTAAAACCTCATCCCAAGGATGATCATCCTCACAATACCTCCATGTATCCCTAGCTGGTTTCATTCAAAGAGGAATCCCAAAATAGAATCAAGAATCACCATGGTTAAAGAGAATATCTAGGGAGGTAGCTTAAGAAGGACATAAAAAACAACTCATTATTATTTGATTCTCATACCAAATTTTACCATTCAACTAGTTTTCTAATACACTATGTCAATATGAAGGTTATTAGAGACTTGGTGAATAGATAAGCCAAAAACAAAACTGACACTGCAATACCTAGACTAAATGTAAAATTCAAAACACTTAAATACTATCTCTATGAAACCCATCACAATATAATGACATTGTGGTCCGAATATGAAATCCACTTTAATGTCACTCCATCATGACAAGATCATACATGCCTCTCAATGTCACTACCCCAATATCATTGTCAATAGGCTAAAGGGTCCTTCCTAGAACTGAGAAATAATATCACTCAAATGGAAGGCCTTATCATAGGGTCCTTGTATTCCTTCTCCAGCAATCATCTCCTTGAAATAGTGAAATGATAATTAAAACTAAAACGAAAATGTATGCAAACATCTATCTCAAAAAAGAGTAAAGAAGAAGTAAAAAGGTGGAATATAAAATCCCATAAAAATGAAACAAATTAAAGTGTCCATCGTACTCAGATAGAGGGGATCTCTATCAAATAAAACATTCAGAAAGCTCCCCTTTCAAGCTCTAGTAAACACCTTGGATGGTCAGGATCGTTGTTCTATGACTCCTCTAGGTCCACCTTGGGATCCATCAAAATAATATGGTTTTCACAAGACAATTAAGGGATAAAATCCCATGGTTTGGTGAGTTTAAATATACTTATTATGAACCAAAAAAACCAAAATAAAATGGATAAATTGTAAAGAAATAGTTATCTTTTCCCATCTAGATGGAACCCAAAAGTTAGAGAAACATCATCTAAAATATCCTTGGCTTTACATGACTAGTGAACTAAATCCATAACAAGTGTCATATAAGATGTGAAAACACCAAAAGGACTCCCAAAATCACCAAGATATTCTCACCTCATCTTCTACGTATCATGAGGTTATAAACTCATAGATAGAAATAGGATTTTACTTGACAATTGAATGTTAAAACTCATCCCATAGAACACAATCCATGAGCTCCATCATCCTCAAAGTCACTCCTATAAGAGATAAACTCTATCAGGAACAATAGTTCCATCACATATGGAACATATAAGAGAAAACACTCCATCGTGTATCAAAAATATAATGGCACAATCTCATCATCTTAGGTGGAATATATCTGAGAGAACATTATCATTATATCTCTCCACATAAAAAGTCATGTTCCAACCTATAGGAATTTGGTACATTGATTGGGTAACTCACCTATCCCTAATATGAGATTCTACTGACCCTAATACAACCATGAAAGTGTTGTATCCCTCATAAATGGGTTTAATTGCAAAACCATTGGGGGAAACTCTGAACCATTTCAAAAATACAAAATACTACACCTCATCAGATATGGGATCACTACCATAACCACATGGGAACACCACAAACCCAATCCAATAACTCAAAAATCACAAAAAAGGTGATAACTCCCAGTACTTATGGGGGACACCATAATCCAATCTGACATCCCGAAGATCATATCGCTCAGATAGGGGTTCTCTGCCAATGTAGTGTTAGCCACGATGATTCCATAAACCCCACATGGTACAACTCATGAAGTAGGGGGTTTTTTATCCAATGATTCCAAACCCACACATAAACATTCTCTTATGTGGGTTATTATATAACTAATAAATTTACATGACCTACTAATTAAACCCGCTACATAAGGGATAATATAACTGATGATACCATAAACCCTATATGGTTATACTACTAGATAGGGGATCTTTTCGTGTCTAGATTTGGATAAGTTGATACCAAAAAGGAAATCTAGGGAAAATGATACAGTAGAGGATCCCACCCCAGCCTCCCCAAAGGGTTTTTATAACACTATCTAAGATCATCCTATAATGGGGATCACAATCCTGTACTAAGTATGTAATGACACATTGTACCCACATTGGAATATAATAGGGGACTCACTAAAATTATGCTGGTCAAAATGTATCAACCTGAAGTAACCCACACCATTGCCTTTCATATCATCTCTATGTTCCAATTTTTTTCCACCATCACATTCTATGTAGAAAACTGCTAAGTATAGGATACCCACAGTACTAAATCAAATCCCCAATGAAGTGGATACGCTAGGTGGAAAAATCCTACAAAATAGACTACAAAATGTGTATAGGGGTTTCACATGACGTATGAGCCAAACTGAACACCCAAATATGTCCTCTAAATTATGTTCCTAGATGTTAATATGTGTTTACAAAACCTCTAAAGCATTTACATATCACTTATTTCCTCACACGGCCCCTGAAAAAGTTCTTTCTCTTCACGACTCGGCCAAACGCATCATAGATACAACGTGCACCACCTAGTACATGGTGTGCCCCATCCAACTAGATACTTGGCCATGTATTCAACATATTCCCATGTTTGGAACCTCATTTCTATGTCTATTGGTTGGTTACATCCACATTTTCATGTCCCGTCACATATATTCCCTATCCATGTCTATTTTCCATGCTTCATGGGTGACTACACAACGCGTAACACCAGTACACAATGTGTAATCCCAAAAAGTCATATTCCATGAACTAGAAGAACCCCTGGTGTCTAACCCTACACTATAGACCATGTGATCAGAAATTCCAACTGGGAATTCCCATTGAGCTGCCAGAATCACCACTGTTTCCCTTGAAACTGACTTATCGACCCCCATAAAATCTCAAGTAGTCGTAAATGGTCTCTAAATACATCAAATGACACATAAAAATGAGATCTACAAATAAAAATCCAATTTTAATACCTATTGATGAAATTTATAAGCTTTAAGGTCATATTAGTTCTCTAAAGCCACTAAACTATGATTTGGGAGTGATCGTTGTCAAGATCAGAGATTAGTGGAACCTATTCTCCTTGGATCCACCTCGGTTCATCAATCACATCAAAGGGGGGATATGAGTTTTTCTCTCCTATTTCATGTTCACTAAGTGGGTGTGGAGGGATATTGATATAATTTAATAAAATAGATAACACAAATTTGGAACTCTGCCAATGCACTCCCCCGACTAAATACTGGATGCTAACATATTATATGTCACGCCTAAGGTAAACACTATGCTCTGATCTCAATAGTGACCTCAAATTTGTTATCATAGAATCCTCACTAAATTTACTCACTTATTCAAAATAAGAATCATGTGGGTGATAAATGATATTTTATATCTTTAACATCACTGCACTGAAGCTCTCTGGGGCTCGTAATCCAGAGGCGACCCACCTCATGGCTTCAAAAATATTATTAGAAATATTCCAAAATATTTTAGGTCATAACCCAATCCATTTGATTAATCCTAATTAGATAGAATATTGTCTAGTGAAAAATAGTTTAAACGTTCATCATCAAGGTTTTCCATGTCATTGACTTTAATAATCAGATGCATTTTGATTATTTACATTCATTAACAAACATTCTTATAATCTCTACCAAACATTCACGAAAAATAATTAAGTAAAAATTAAAGTTTCTATTGTGTGATACCATGTAGTGAACCAACTAAAGCCACTTTTTTGGGATAAACTTATAAAACCATTTGATATCTATGTTCATATTATCTATATTTGGATTCTTATTTCTCGGATAAGGCTAGATAACCATTAAATTATCTTCACCAACATTCCCAAAGTGATTAAATGTCATGAAACCAATTTTTAGATAATTATCTGGAATGAGGAAAACATTATTGGTTATGTCACCTTCCTCTTAGTATCATTTGGTATCAAGAAGAAACAACCGGTTAACATAATTTTTTAGTATAAATCTAATAGATATATATTCCATTACTATATATGATTCATCCATAAAATTTTATTATACTTTATCACAATATTATAAAACATAAAATATGGTCTAACATCACTTGTTAATATTCATAGGTAGGTTCATATCTCCTGAACATCTGAAAACATCTTGTGACACCACCTTAACAAAAAAATCATCATCTACAACTTTTGTTTTTATTCATTTCAACATGAAACCTCATATTCATCATTCCAAACAAAATGGGTTACTTGAAAAAACTATTATATTAAGGTATGGTCTTTTATACCAATTATATTTTTTCACTAGTCCTAATACTGACTAAGAAAAACATTTTTTTAGACTTTTCTTATTTTATTTATCACTTTTCATCTTAAGTACATATCTTCTTTCCACATAATCACTTATTGGATCAAATATTTTCCATTATCATATACCACATTCATCATATATTAGAAATATTAAAATACATGGGGATAGGGGTAGCTCCAGCATCACGGAGATGAGAAATTTGGTTGGTTATGGTGGTCCAACCCTTTATTTCCCACTTCTTTACAATCCTTGATTTTGTTCCACCTTTGGGTGATTAAACTCCTTAAAACTTCATCTTAGATGTTTCATGTGGGATTATTCAATACCCATGGATTTGGCTCAACATTAGCTGTGAGAATAATCCCACTTGTATAAGATTACTACCTTCATACTACATTGTTAATTCTTTATTTGTCACAATTATTTCAACATAAATGAAAAACTCTACTAGTATATAACCCATTATTTGTTTTATTATAAAGGAAACCACTTAAAAGGACTCTTGTTTTACTATATTAATATGAAACAATGCCACATTTAACATTTTTATCCTTAATATGCTTTTCATTGAATACCCATCAACATTTTTTATTGGAATAGTCTTCTTTATCATGAAAAGTGATGGAACCACTTTTTATTAGCACCCATGATCTATTCTTATATTTTTATGTTGGTTGGTTTGAGTTAAAAAACTAATTATGTACTCTATTATTTTCTTTCCACGATGAATACAATGATTAAGTCATCATATATATTTGATGATTCCTCATTTTCCTTTTTTACTTCACAATCCTGCATCACTATGAATATATTTTTAAGTGGAATATATTTCTTCATTATTCTATTAAATCACATCCTTCGTCATTATAAGGACAGTTATCTATCTGGAATCATCTGAAATTTTGTAAAAAAATCCCTCAATTTGATATTGTAGAGTTTTTTTCTTGTTTGTGTGTATTGAAAAAGTCGAATGCGGAAGCCAATTGTAAGTTATATCACAGTTGTTAAAAAATTATGTTGAAAAATATTTACATTGGTGGACACCTATATTATTTTGAAGTATCTATACTAATATATAGGTTTAATCTATTCAATAATTAAGAGAACTAAGGTAATGAATATATAGGTCACATTCAAGAAGCAGCATGTATAAGGTTGTTAAATTTCCTAGTATTTATAAAATTCAATGGGTTAATATTTTAGAGGAATGGGAATTCTTTTAATCAAAGTTAATTCATCCATTCAAGTGAAAAAATTTCAGCAATATGTGAAAATGCTTCATGCTATTTTTTGAATGTTTTGGTTTAAGGCCACCTCATCGAAATATAGAAAAGGAATGTGCTTTGTGAAATTTCAAATGTTTCATGAAAGTAATAGTTGTGAGATGTGGATAAGGTTGTGGAAAAAAAATAAATACATAGGGATGATTCATGATGGTAGTGACTTATATACTACCAGAGATTTAAAATCGTTGAATTTTGATGAACATAGAATGATGTCTGAAATATTTATAGTTATCAAGGATGTTGAAAAAATGTCAAAAAAATATATAAATCGGTCTATAAACCCCCTCATTTTTATTTTCCAACCCTTTGATAATATCATGGCACTGAATTCATGCATGAGTTATATGACTAATAAAAATTGTGAAGAATTTACACAAACATTAATGATGTATGGAAATATATTGTGGATATACTACCAAGTGAGTTTATTGAATGTATGTGAAGTTTCCTATAATTTTTGAGATTCAAAAAAGATATTAATTTTGTGAAAAGTGTTTGGATGTTTTAAAAAGATAATTTTAAGTTGTATAAATTTTAAATTTATAAAAAATAGTAGAAGTTTTCTAGGAACACTATGGTAAATTAAAATTCATCTTGTTGATGAAATTAAAGATCCATGACACCCCAAATGAGGGTTAAATAACTTTTATTTATGTAATCAATTGAATAATCATCTAGAATATTATTTCCTAATCTGCATTTAAGAGATTAATGATCTTTTAATGTGTTACTACCATTGAGAAAATATGGATTTTGAGTCTAATACGAACATTATAACATCATTGTGCTATAAGGGATTTGGTACATTGGTGAAATTAATTTTAATGCTCCCTATCCTAGCTCAGTTATGGATAAACCAAGTAAGATTGTTTTGTATCAAACATGTCTTCATTTCAGTTCATACATATCCATGGTAAGGATAAAGGGGTCAATTTTTTTAACTGTGAAACAACATCGAGAAGGGTATGTGTTTTATTTGGTCATACCCTAATTCACCCATAGGATATTTAGCCTGGTGTGTAAAATAATATGTATCAATGGTGAGGATATTGGGAGTGACTCTCATAGAGTTTATTTCATGGTAACTATCAATAAGAAATGGATTATGATCATTGAGGGAAATAGTTTCCATCTTTGGAAAAATCATATGCAACTATATTTAAGTTCATTAGGAAAGGATGTGTATATGGATGTCATGCATAAGATCTAAACTAGTATGTATAGTGAAGAATTATTATATATTCCATGAAGATTTCTTGATGTTGATTCTTGGTGATTAAATGATTTAAGGGGATCCCTACCTAACACAATCTACATGAAACTAATATCATGAAAACATATCACATTCCATATGGAAAAAATTATTGAACGCCTTTAAAGATGACTCAAAAGTTCAATAATCTAAGTTGAGTATTCTATGGAATACTTTTAAGGGCCATAGGATGCACCATAATCATTATATTAATACATTATTTGATTGGGTGATTGTGATTTTGGAGGATATGAGTGGTTTTAGAGAAATCCCCAATGACTTTATGATTTCCAAATGCATGATCAGTAGATTTCCATCCTATTTCAATTTCAAATTCTCTATGCTTGAGAAAAAAAATTCAATAAAGATGACAATGAATATTTTTTATTCTAGTCTTATCATATATTACATATGGAATAATTATAATTATGTTGTGGAAAATGGGATTTCTAAGGAAGTCATATTTGATTCCATGAAGAATCTCACAATGGATGATGGTTCCGAATAAGAAAAATTGAATGGATTCATTTCATTCCTAACCCCGAGAATATAAATAGGAAAATGAAAGTAAAAAAGGGAAACATCCACTCATGTTATTTGGATGTGGAAAGGTTAGAAACCCTCTATATATGTTTCCAAATAAGTTTTAGAAATATTATTAGGTTTGTTAAATCATAATTAGGATAACATTAGCTAATTTAAAAGGTAGTAAAGAATCCATAGAAAATTACATCTAGAATAATTACTTCCTTTTATAATAACGTGATAGTTTAGAAGAGACTAAGTTAGAAGAAATTAAAGAATACAATGACCGTAAAGAAAATTAAATAGTGGATGTTGTATGAAATTCCATGAAATGTAAAGACAGAAATGCAAAATAATGAAAATTGGAAGGAAGATTTGATATCCAATTCATGATTTAGGTTGGTCTTAAAGAAACATATATTTGTAAAGAAACACAAAATAATTACAAAAAAGTAGTTGGTGATGTTGTACTCAATATGACGTAGTAAGAAGAGAATGATTCTATGTAAATATATGATACTGAGAAACTCATATATTCAAATCCATAGAACTCAGAAAATGCATTTGAGTAAAATATCAATATTGAAAAACAAACTACTGTTATCGACGGGTTAACTAAAACATTGAAATATTAATTCAAATTTATCAATAGACATGTGGATGATTTTTTTGGTCTTTGATGAAAAGTTAAATAACAGAAAATTTCTTCAAACATAGTATAAAATCATTAAAACAGGTCGCATAGCTAATCAGAAGAGTGAAAATATAGAAATAATGTCTAGAAAAGAATGACAATGATGTTAGCTGAAGAAAAATTCATTCTTTAATGAACATTATGGTGTTGGCCTTTATTAATAATATAAATAAGTTTTGGTTGATGCCAAACCACAATCACACATTCTAATGTTGAATTATGATTTTACTAACTCAGAATTTAATAACATAAGGTAAAATTAGGGGTATATTAATGACACGTTGGAATATACCTTACATAAGTAGTAATTGTTTTCAAAATAATATACATTCCCAAAAAAATTTCTCCATAGACATGAGGTACCAAAGGGAACAATCCAAAAAAGGTTGTTCTGAATAGTATAATATTCTAAGGGTGATTTTGTTGGTAATTATTTATATTGTAGTGTAATTTAACATTTGTCTCAATATTTCTCTTTAATAATGTGGGGGAATATTACAAAGTAAAAAACAAATTAGTCATATTTAGTAGATCAGGGAACCATCAAGTGAGCTGGTAATGTAAAATTAATTTGAATTTTTTTAAGATGATGTTGGTTCACCAATATTTTATGAAGATCAATCATGTAAATTAGCATTAGGTGTGAAATGTGTGACATGTATTAATAATGTAAAATTTAAGTAGCTAGAAGTTATAGAGAATTCCCTAAAAGCATCATATTATACTAGTGTATATATTATTAGTAGTGGATACACCTCCTACATGATGGGGAATAATGATCTTATCATAGCCATCATGAATTACATGGATTGTCTCTTTTAATTTTTCAATGATGAAGGCTTAAGGATTATTTAGTCTAGGAAATCAAAATTTAATGTAAAATATATGAGATGTGATGATGTTTTGTTTTTTATGGTCATGATTTAAGTCAATTATGTGACTCAGGGCATGAAATAGTATTTAAAATGAAATTATATATAATCAATGGAAAATAATGTTCAGTGATGATAAAAGGGAACCACATGAAGGGAAATCTACGACTTGTGAGTTGAGAAGAATATATATGCATTCTATCTAAGGAATAAGAGAATATATTATGGAATGAACATTATAGTTATTTTCCCCAACCATCAATGAAAGACCATGTTAAATTTGAAAGAGATCAATATCTACCCAAGTTATTATTTAATGACACACACACATGTGACTACTACTAATATGGGTAGATTACATGAATATCTTGCAAGGAAAAATAAGAAAGTCAACATGTGTACTAGAATCTATACATATTGATGTTTGTGGACCTATCACTCCATGATCGATTGATGGGAAGAGATATTAGGATATTTTCATTCATGATTATAGAATAATGGAATGGATATTCATCATTACCAAGAAGTTTGAGGTTTATAGTTACATTACTCAACATCCTAGGGAGGATGAAAGGATTCTAATAAAGAATGTTCTAAAGTTCAAAACCAAAAATGGTATGAAGTATAAAAATATAAATTTTGAATAGTATATTGAGAAGAATTAAATATGGCACAATGTCTCATTTGTGAGAACCCCTCAGTGAAAGTATTTGGTTGAGAGGAAAACTCGGATCATAAACTACATTTCTAGATCAATGATTGTTAGGAAATACTGACAATAGATTTTTTTGAAATGATCATTTTTAACATTATTCTACATTTATAATATATATTTTTGTGTGAGAGGGAGGATAGGAAACTATAAAAGATATGGAATAGAAACAAGTTGACATTGAATTTTATTCAAGTATTTTAAGTAAGTGTTTCATTCTCAATTTGGAGAATTAGAAAAAATTTGAATCTCTTAGAGATTAAGTTATATTACTTAGCTACTCAAGAAAAGAAAATACATATATATATTTCAGTAACTAGCATAGAAATGTTATATAGAGCTAATTTTTTTATTTGGTGGAAAATTAGTAGATTCATTAATAAATCACAGAACATCATCAATGGGATAAGGATGAAAAAGTTAGTAACTCATGGGGAGTTCATGTTCCTAAAGAGGATTAAAAATAATACATTAATTATGAGAATCATTAAGTCATATTAAGTTTTACACATAAGATAAATAAGTGTAATTTAGTTAATAAATAGAATATCATCATCAATTAGACAACACAAGTGTAGACTAGGAGAATATAGACCCAATAGATGAAATATTTCTAATAAAAATTAGAATTAAAATGTTTTGAATAAGATAAAATATATTAGAATTTTTTTCCAGTTATGACTATAGAAAATGACCAAATAAAAAATAATTTGATTTGAGAAATTTTTTTGATGACTGAAAATAAGAATTCTATTGGGAACAAATGGGTCTTCTAGAAAAACTTAATGAATAAAAATGGTAGTTCAAAACAAACATGACTATTGTGCATGAGATTCTCTTAGATCTAGGTTATTGATTTTGATGGTATTTTTCACCCATAAAATGGAGACAGTGAATCCATCTATTTGTCAACATTATAGTGAAAAATAATTTCAAAGTATTCTATATGGACATCTAGTTAGAATTTATAAATTTTGTTCTAGAAGAAATGGTGTACATAGAGTAGTAAGAATGTTTTCTAGTTCATTTTGACGAGAACACAAAAATAGTTTTCATCAATTGTAGAAACCTCTTTATGGGATAAATTAGGAACTGGGGGAATGGTATTCAATAATTGAACAATACATTAAGAAGCATTTTTTCCAACATAGTTGATTTTATTATAATATCCATTTTAACAATGAGGGTAATAAAATTATGATGTTATTGATGTATGTTGATGACATAATCTTTGGAGGGTCAAATTATTCATAATGAAATAAGTATTACTAGTTTATGTTTGAGTATAACTTGCTAAAATTTGGTGAACTAACATTTTTCTTTGGATTTTATGTGTTACAAGAATGGAATGAAAAATTTATTTCTCAATAAAAATATTCTATATTGGTTATAAAATGATTTAGAATAGAGGATCCAAAGGATTTTACAACTCCAGTTACTACATGGAATATATTTTTAGGAGATTATGATAGAATCATTGTGAGTATCATATAATACTTAAAAAATCATCGGAATCCTATTCTATTGAAAAATTTCATGGCCAAACATTGTTTTTTCTACATGCTAGATATCATAGTCTCCCATCAATCTCAAGGAAATATATTTTATTATGGTCAAAAGAATGTTATATTATATCCAAGGCCCTGTGATTATCAGTTTTTTATACAATGAATAATCATATAAATAGTTATTGGGATATAAATATATAGATTGTATTAGTTAAGTAGATTATAGAAGGTCTACATTATGTTATGTATTCTATCATGGTGGGTTGTGTATTTCTATTTTAAGTAAGAGAAAATATTTAATTTCTCTAAGAATTGTAAAGGTCAAATATATTGCAGATAATAAATCATAAATAGAGTTATTTTGGATGAAATACTAGCTTATAGATATGGTCATTGGACAGAAGTATCTGATTAGAATCAATTTTGATAATTCATATTCTATAAATTCTAGAAAAAAAAATATAATCTATAATATGACAAATAAGTACATTGAAATAGAATTATTTTTTATCATGGGGAAACTAGAGCATTGGTGTGTCAAGTTATAGTATATTATTATAGAACTTTAGGTTGAAAACATTTTGGAAAAGTCTCTAACCAAGGGATAATTATAAACGAATTAGATATCTCTCATAGTCCTATCGAAATCGAAATGATAAATATAGTCGATGTGGAATTCCCTCTACCCAAAATAATTATTTGATCATTTTCTAGGATTATAAGATGAGAATTGTGGTTGACTAAAGAAGTGTATAAAATTTAAAACAGATATATAGGATTATAAGGGATAAATAGTATCAAAGGGTAAAGAGTTTTCAAAAAAACCAAAGGGTGGATTGTTGTGAAAAAATCCCTCAAACTGAGATTCTAGTGTTTTGGGTTGGTAGTGTTTTTTAACGATGTTAGTTGATAAATTCGGTTAGAAATTTTATTTGTGAAATTGAAGAATTATTTTAGATAAAGTATGTATAAAATTACACGGATTTTTGAAACCTATATGATCATGAAGTATGTATATTGATATATGAATTAATATTATCCAATAAATATTTTCAACGAGGTATAAATTCTCTAGAAGGTGTTTAGAAATTTTTTTGTATATTGTGGAAACTTTTACCAGTGTTTTCCCAAGACTTTTTTTAATGTTTTAATGATGTGGAATTTTTTTAAAGTAATTGAATGTTTTTCACACAAGTAAAAAAAATTAGGTACATGAGAAATACGTTCATGATGCTTCACAAAAGTGAAGTTTCAAGGACACCATGTCAAAATATGATGATGGATTTTGAATCTAAAAATAGTTATATGTTTCCCATAAGTTAGAATTATATAAATAAGATAGGGTTATATTGAAGAGGTAAATAAATATTTGGTTTTTGTAATGTTACTGAGTTGCGGACTAATGGAGAAATATAATCATTAATGTTAATTGAACTGGGAAAGTTTCATGCATTATTGATGGTGAGAAAGGAAGTAACATGAAGGCTAATAGTCACTATAAATAGGCCTCCCCCACTCATTTTCATTTTCCACTCTTAGAGAACATCAACTTCTAAATTAATGTAAGAGTTTAATGAAGGTAATTCATAGGACAAGAAATTTCGGGAACATCATTTTCATGGAGAAAGAAATTTTGTCACTATAAAAAATTTAGTATCATGATGGTATGTGAATTTTCATTGATGTTTTTAGTTCTATGATAGACATGAAATTTGTATGAAAATTTGAAAAGTTGTCAAAATTTTGGGAGATTAATTTGAAAAATTTAATGTTGTGTGCACTGGAAGATGATTCCTAGAAAATACAAGGTAAATTAATTTTCATCTTTGGCATGAATTTATAGTTTCATGAAAAAACAAATGAAGTGTAAACAACCTTGATTAAAAAAATAAGTTGGATAATCCTCTTGAAGGGAAGAACACACACTTCATTTGATAGATCAGTAGACATTCAAAATGTTACTCATAATGAATCATAACAGAAACCGAGTCTTCCTAGAACATTGTGATAGTACTTCTCTATATTGGGTTTTTTACGTTAGCACCGTGTATTTGTATGGTCATTATTACTTCCAAATTAAGGGTAAACAAAATATTGTTTTGTGTATGTTTTAAATCCAATTCATATATTATTTCAATAAGGAAATAGAATAGAGATTTATTTAATTAATAAACAATATTTACAAGGGGAATTGTTTAAATATATTATAATCTGATTCACCCCCACCCCTATAATATTTAAACCATTTAGTCCAATTGAATCCTTTATTGTTATTCTCATTCTACAAATGTCATTGGTGATAGCATGTAAAATGTCATATATGAAAATCATACCTTATATGGCCATCTCTTAATTGAGATGCTGGAATCGCATAAATTCTTCAACCATTAACCCATTGGTCATCTATACACACACCCATAGTTATTTTTACTTTTTTATAGAATTACCACACTATAACTAACCACTTTGGAAAACATAATCTTCCATGTTTATCAATTTCATTCCTTTTATTAATAGAATCCATGGTTTGAATTCTATGTAATTTATTTATTGAGCCTTCCATGATGGGGTTTCCAACCATATTATTTCCACTTAAGGATATAATATTTGATTCATACTCATTAACCTTCACATATTTCGTATGCAATAGAGTATTGATATTCATTAACATTGAACTAGATTCCATTCTTTATTTTATCCTCTCATTTTGTTGTGTCATTATAAGAATAATACTCACTCCCATCCCTTTCTCTATGGAAATGTATTTCTAAATATCATGTGAAGAAAATTCGATAAAATTAATTTCTCCCCTCATCATTGTACACATATTTAGTACATATACTTTTAATTACATAGCTAATCTCTCAAATATTATATTCTCAATGGCAAGGTATTCTTTGAATACACATTCTAATACATACAAGACACCTCATTGATCAACCTTTTCTTTTTATTATTGGATCTTACCATAGTCCCTATATATAAAACTACAAGGTTATAAACATGAATTAGTTTTCATGTCAACATTTCAAAAAACAATTCATAGTCATATTTCTAAACTGGCTCAAAATTGATCACCTTTATTGGATATTTCATTTTCTTATGGGTCTTCTTTCATTTTACCATAGGAAAATATTAAACATTTTTGACTATTTAATTCTCCTCATTTGTATATTTTCATTTGTTTCTTAAGGTAGACATCACAAAAGTTTTAGCTTCCCCTAGTTTTCTATAAACAACTTCCAATGTATTAGACATCAAGGACATAGTAGAACGATTAATGTTTTTCTTGTACACATCATTAGAAAATGATCTTATCAAGATATTTTAAATCTCAATCTAATCCTATCATTGTTCTTGGTAAATTTTTTATGTTTTTAATATAACACTTGAACATTTTCATATAATCATGTAAGAAAATAAGAATCTCCATTCATTATGCTTATTCAAGTCAATATATTCTCCCATTAATGTAGGAATTGTATTGGATCACTTCTGTGTCGTGAAGTGGCATCATTAAAAAAACATGTCCACTAAAAATTTATATTAAAATAACTAAGTAAACTTTATTAAATTTATCATAATATTATATATAATATATTTACAAACATTAAATTATATTTTATTATCGTGCCCCAAACCTGAACTTCCCTTAAGATGGTGTGGTTTCGTTGAAAACATGGTGTGTAATTCTTTTGTAAATGTATAAGCTAAAATTACACACACATGTTTTACTAGAGGGGTCATTTTGGTTTAAGTCCTAGATAATTAGACATAATTATTATAATTCCATCATAACATAACAAAAATTTCTCCATTAAGCAGTCACCAAATAGAGTGACAAAAATATACTAAACTTGTAAAAGAAAACATATTGAAAATGTAGGGTGAGAATCTGAATGACCAGAAAGGGGTTTTAAAATAACATAAAATACCAATAATAAAATTTTGAAAACATTCCTCTAAAATTTTCCATAAAACATTTTCTTATGAAATGTTGTAACACATGTATCATAAAATAGAATTTAGTATAATAATCACAAGAGCACATTTCATGGAATACCTATAGAGTTATAAGGAAAAATGATTCAATTATAATCATGCTCATTCTGAATAACAAGTAAGGGACATTATAACTTTAATAGGTATGACATGTGAATATTCAAATTAAAATTTAATAACTAAGGGAATTACACATGGAGATTTTCTCATAAAATAATAACATTAATTTCATCCTTGACTACTATGAAACATAAAATGGCTGATAAATCTCTAAGTGCTGAATAATTAATAATCCATAAGATTTTACATTATATGATTCTCATAGTTACATGCTCTTTAACCAATTACATTCGCCAGTTGAATACATGTTTTATTAATTAAATTGAATAAAACTATTAATCAAGCATATTATCTATTTGAATACACACTTGATTAATTAAAAAATGATGGAACGTATAATTCCAGACATAAAAATAATATTTGGATGAGGCAAAAAAATCCAGGAGGATATTCGTGACCGTAGGACTTCGAAATCCGAACTGATCACACGGGTCTGATTGCATGCAGCATGATCAGACAGCCTGGATCTGATCTCAGATGAATTTGGTCATCCCAATTAAAATTAGAGGGGCTTCTGTGGCTCCTTCATAAGCTTGGTACTTTGAGACATCCCTCAGATTAATCCCTCTCTCAACCTGGTATCACCCTATATTGGGATCTTGTGCAGGCATGTTTCTGTGCCCACACATGCTATTGTGTCGCCCCACACGGTGGTGCACATTGTTCCTTACACATGTACCCGTGCGCGCTGAGGGAAATCGATGGTTCCCATGCGAGCGACTTAGCATGCACCCTGCATGTGCACCGCCCCTGGGCCATTGCCAGGGGTTGTGGGTGAGATGCCCATTAAGGCTTTGAGGGCTGCCATAATGTGTTCCTTATCTAGGTGGGGTACTCCCCTATATTTTATCTAAGTAAAATATTATTTTATTGTTTGATATAAAAAATATGTTTTCATATACTTATATAGGTGTCTTCAAAAAATATGAATTCTCTAATATAACTAAACCAAGTGTTAAAACCAATATTTTTCTTTAGTTTTACAAATACTAATGTTTTAAAACACAAACTGATAATTCGATTTGTAATACATCATTATGAAAATCTTATACTAGTATTATACAAATCAAAGACATAGTTTTAGTTAAAACCTTTCTTTAAACATCACGAATTGAAACATTTATAGAAGCTTTTCAACACATTTTAAATATTTGAAATGTATTTGAAATACATGCCTAATTTTGAAATCATACTAAGTGTACCTGTATTTTATATAAAAATATTTTATATGTTTAAAGATATAATTTCATTACACACCTTAATTATTTTGGAAAACTAATAATACATAGATATTTTATTTTAAACCAACAGAAAGACCAACGGCTATAATTATAGTCTTTAAGAACTCAACGGTCACTTAATGAGGTAACAGTGGGATATAGGCTTTATAAAAACATGAAATAGGGTGTTTCATAATAAAAACATCTTATTAAAGATGGTGCACATCATTCCACTTATTCTCACTTTGGCTGTAGTAGCTCTGGCCATACTAATCTTTATTTTTACGGATCTAAATGACCCATATTATCTTCATGGGGTTTTTTTATACTGGGTGGTCTCCCTATAATTCTAATAGTTATCTTAATTGGTAATATTGGGTAGCATGGTTTCCTTTTTTCTTGGTGTAATTTAAACACTTGGGTGTTTAAATAAATAAAATACATGGTGTTTAGCTTTCATGTTTTGCTCAGACAACATATAAATTAAACAGAATAAAACCATTATAGTATTATTACATGAGAAATAAGTTTTGGGGTGTCACATAATCCCCTCCCCCCTGAATGAATTGCATCTTCTCGATTCCAAAATACTTGAGCAAAACCACAATAAACACTAATAAAACATTGCCTAAAACATCCCATCACTAGAACAACCATTGTGGGTAGGGTGCTGATGACCTTAGATGAATTCCTTGGGTTGTGTTAAGATCCTGAATTTCTTTCGTCCACAAACATTGTGTATAATTAGGGTCAAACTTGTGAATAAAGTACTCAACCTTCCATATAGAGGAACGATCAGTGTAGAGGTCAGAGATTTTAGAGGGGATTCATTTCCTATAAATCCCTCGCACCACGTCGTGCTTGAAAATATTGATGTCTTAGAGGTCCTTGTACATAATAAAACTCAGGACCTGGAATAGGTAGGCCGCTCGATGGTCACTTTCTAAAGAATCTTCTAGAAACTTACCTAAATCTTAGGAGATATCATCCAAAGTGAAATATGGAAAAAGGGATTCAAGATACTTTCCTGTTTGCCTATATTCTGCAAATGGTGCATTTTCAATAAGGTAATAGGAAAAAAATCCCTGGTAAAGACGGATGAAGTTTGTTCGGTTTGACGCCCGATGGAGTTGTTTTTAGGTTAAATGTAAGTTTCCATAGGTTTGGTATTCATCTATGCATGTCTTGACAATTATAATCTCTAAACATTCAGTACGAAGTGATAAGAGATTGGTTGGTGAACTCATGTCTTCTATTTTATAATTTCAAGAGAGGTTTTATTTATCAAGGAACAAACATATTATAATAGAGACTTTATTTGTAAAAGAATGTTAATGTACCACAACATATAACAGTATTCAATTATTAAAGGTTTATAAAACCATAGGTGTTACATAGTTACTCTCTTCCTCTCACAAAACAATATTGTGGATCTTCTAACTTCCTCCAGGGTGACTCTTCAACAGTTTTATCAGTGTCGGCAATTTCCCCAATCCCCAAATAAGCAGATCCCCAATGTGGTTCTAAATTCTTCAATCTCTTGGGTCCAGATGCAACACATGTAGCTAGGATCAACTACATGTGGGCATCTATAGTTCAGTTTGAGAGAAGCATGTCGATAATCAAGTTGAGAAACATCATTATGAACATGATTTCGACAATATAAAAGGGCAGTCTCGTCTTCAAGGGATCCAAAGTCCATAATTTGTCCATGGAGACTGTAGTTCAAAATTTGACATAAGGATGCTGGTCAGAGGTCACCCTCCAGGGAATCCTCTTTGAAGTCCTCTCTAGGTGACAAATTATTTACTAAGGTGAAACACCTAAACAAATCCTCATAATATATTCCCTTCCATACATAGAACGGGAATGAGCACCCATCATCAGAAAATAGTCGATGCCTCCACCTCGACGGAGTTAGAGTACACAAGCAGAATTGGATATATAGTAATGGTGTTTTCCTTAAAACTGAAGGCTTCAAAAAATATCATATTCTTCTATGCATGATTTTCCCTTTATCGTTTCAAACACATCCTTTGTAAGTGATAGAATTCTTGATTAATTTTCTGTTTGAAATTTTTTATGAAATCATCACTTAGTAACACAAAATCGATTTTTTAGTATTTTTTTAAATTTACTGTGTTTTCTAAATCGATACTCTGATACCAAATGTCATGCCCCGACCCCAAACTGCCCCGAAGCCGATGCGGTGTTATTGAAAACATGGTGGGAAAATTTTTCTTGTAAAAGGATAAGCTTAAATCAAACACACATGTTCCACTAGAGAGGGTCGTTTTGGTATAGGTCCTGGAGTATCAGATACAATTATATCAATTCCTTCAAAACTGAACAAAAATTTCTTCATTAAGTAGCCGCCAAACAGAGGGACCCAAATCTACTAAACATGTAAATGAAAGCAGATTGAAAATGTAGGGTGAGCATATGAATGCCCAACGAGGGGTATTAAAATAACATAAAATACCAATTATATGTTTTTTAAAACATTCCTTTAAAATTTTCCATAAAACATTTTCTAAAGGAATTCTATAACACATTATCATAAAATAGAATTCATGCCCCAACATTGGTGGTGGGGTGGTAAGGGTTTGGGTGGGTAAGGGGCAGGTCATGGGGTCAAGTCCCCAGGCATGCGATTTAATGTAATTTTCATCCATCCTTCGTGTGCTGCTTTCACAGTTGTACCCAATTTTTTTTAAATAGCTTGTAGTCTAATAAATATATGTTCACATTTCATGGAATGCTAAAAGAGTTATAAGAAAACATGATTCAATTATAAGCATGCTCATTTAGAATAATAATTAAGATACATTACAACATTAATATGTATGACATGTGAATTTGAAAGTAAAAAATTAATAACTAAGAGTAAAACATGTTCATAGTTCTATATAAAATAATAACTTCAATTTTATCCTTGACTACTATGAAACATAAACTAATTGATAAATCTCAGAGTGCTGAATAACTAATAATCCAAAAGATTTTACTTTCTCTGATACTCATAGGTTCAAGATCATTAACCAAGAACATTGTCTAGTTGAATACTCACTTGGTTAATTAAATTCTATAAAACTATTAATCAAGCATATTCTACCGTTAAATACAGACTTGATTATTTAAACAAATTGAGGGAACGTATAATTCCAAACTCACTCAAGACCTCGTGTCGAGACCAAAAAAGTCACTGGCCTCATGCCATGACCTGATTGTCTCATGAGAACTATCGATGAATCGAGGGGCTTTCATTAACCAGTCCCCAACCCATTATACCTATTCTAATACATTATACATATTCTAAATAAGGTTTTATATTAAAAATATCTCATACCACTTTGAATATTTATTTTCTCATGTCATATTATTCAAATACTCTCATATTACATTGAATAATTTAATACTTAATCCATAAAAGGTCATAATAATTTAATTCCATTCTTTAGTATTTACATATATTTTTCGAATCAGGCATATAAGTGTTAATTACAAAACTATCAACATCATGGATGTGGAATTAAATGGAAAGTATGATAGAAGATTATAGCATATGTAATGACAACTAATTATCAAAAAGAAATACAATTTTTGTCAGATAAAGTGATTATCTTAAATTCTTAAACCTTATTAATCAAATACATATTGGAATTTCATCATGGATTGGATTCATAATTAATTAAAAGATAAACCAAATATTTCACGTTGGTTATTAAACACATATATGAACAAACATTTATTACTGTTATGCTTATGTCTAACATATCACAAGGGTGCACATAATGTCAAAAATGAAAAGCATGAAATTCAACCATAACTACTACAATTTAAAATATATGAAAATAAGTGATTCGTATATATGTATATAATAGTAGAAACCTCAAAATATTATACTCATGAAATATCCATAATTACTAAACGCATCAAACGTATAATATTTCAAATATCCAAAATTAGGGTTGAGTGTTATTTAAGTCCGTTTATAAATAGGGGTGTATATAAAGAGTTGTATTTTTAAATAAAAACCATTTATATTTTGAAAACAACATGTTTTTTTTTCTTTCTTAGCAATACTTGGAGAATTATAAATATAATTGAGGATCAAATATTATATGTATTCACATATATTCACATAACTAAACATATATTATATATTAACGGGTTTATAACAAAAATCCATTCACGCCCATATGACTTTAATATATTTGTCACATTAATTAACAAGGGTCCCTAAATTTTGTAAAATTTTAAAGGGTTATTTATTCAACATCTCATATATGTGTTTATGTAACATCTATATACATATATTATTTTTGTGTATAATTGATTATACATAGTGTATATATAAGGGTGTTACACTGATATTTATTAAGACTTATATGTTTTAAAATATTAAGAACATTAGTAAAAACAAGTGTTCAAAAATTTCAAAAATGTTCACTTATATTTAAAAACATTAGTTTATGAAATATGTGTACATATATATATATGGTAATTTATATTTCAAAATATAAATAATACCAAAACAAGACATATTCTTTTTCATGATAATGGATTATGAACATCATTTAGGATTAAGGACTCACCACCTTAGAAAGAAATGGTAGGTATTATGCTCAAATACATATAAATATACATGTTTATACACATATATGTATATGTATATATTTATAAACCCAAACCATAACAAAATAAAGAAACATAGAACCCTTACATATTTTGAGAAGGAGGAGAGGTTTGGGAAACATGAAGGAAGCACTGGATAACTCCCTAGAGGATTGAGAGGAAGATGATTCGTGAGGTTTTTGGGTGAAAAGGATTGAATATATAATCTATATATAATATAACTCTAATAACACTTATAGAAAAACCAAGATATTCTCTGTTTTATAAAAATCTGAGGGATATTCTTTGTAGAAAATGATAGAAAGGGAGGGGCCACCGGTGTCACGAGTGGAGAAATCAGTGCAAGTGGAAAAGGAAGAAGCCACTGGCGCAACACACGTGGAGGAAGAAGAAGGCACCACAGGAGAGGAAAAACCATAAAATGAATGACATACTATGATCTAATAGAGATTGATCTTGTGGTGGAGGCGAGTCTGTGAATGTAAAAAGGATGGGATGGATGAGATCCACTGAGGAGAAGATTGGATGGCTATGGTGCAATGTAGAGATTTAACAGCAGATGAACCATCCATGTTAGATCGCATTAGATTGGATGACTCGGGGAGACATGGTGATTTAAAATAAATTGGATGGCTGCGATTAGATCATGATCGGATTAGACTGTGCACAAAAAATGTGGAGGATATTCGTTATCACAAGGGTTAGAAAGTGAAACAGATCGCATGGATCAGATTGCACACGGTGTGATCAGACGGCCTGGATCTGTTCCCGTCTAAATTTATGCAACCCATATAAAAATGGAGGGGATTTTATGGAACCTTTATAAGCCTGGCACTCTGAGTCATCACTTAGATTACTCCCTCTCCCCTCCCGGTACTACCCTGTACAGGGTTCTTCTACGGTCTTGCTCCAGCGCCCACCCATGCCGCCATGCCGCCCTGCACGATGGTTCACTCTAGTCCTTGCATACGCACCCGTGTGCACTGAGTGAAATATATACTTCTCGTGCACACGTCTTAGCAACCACCCTACATGCACACCACCCCTAGGTCATTGTTAGTGGTTGTGGTTGAGATTCCCACCAAGGCTTTGAGGGTTTCCACAAGGTGTTCCTCGGGTAGGTGGGATACTCACTTATATTTTAGCTAAGTTAATGCATATTTTTTTAGATATAAAAAATAGGTTTTCATATACTTATATAGGTTTCTTCAACAAATATTAATTCTCTAATATAACAAATCCAAGTCTTAAAAAGAATATTTTCCTTAGTTTTACAAATACTAATGTTTTAAAAAATAATGTCGTAAATAGATGTTTAATACATCATTATGAAAATATTATACTAGTATTATAAAAATAAAATACAATGTTTTAGATAAAACCTTGGTTTAAAAATCAAGAATGAAAACATTTATCAAATATTTTCAACACATTTTATGTATTTGAAAAGTATTTGAAATTCATACCTAATTTTGATATCACACAAAGAGTAGCTAAAATATTTATAAAAAGTGTTTATATGTTTAAAGTTATAATTTCAATACATAGATTAATTATTTTTTTAAAACTAATAATACATAGACATTTTAATTTAAACCAAAAAAAGACCAATTATTATACTTATAGCTATTAGAAACTCAAAGGTTTCTTAAGGATGTAACAGTCGGATTAAGACTTTATAAGGACAAGATATATGGTGTTCCATAATCAACATGTCTTAGATAAGATGGTGGACATCATTCCACAGATTCTTAGTATGGATATAGTAGCTCTGGACATACTGATTATTATTGTGATGGATCTGAAGAACCCTTACTATCTTATTGTGGTTTTATTGTATTGGTTAGTCTCCATGTTATTATAATAGGTATCTTAACAGGTATTTTTGGGTAGAATGGTTTCCTTTGTTCTTGTTGTAATGTAAACACTTGGGTGTTTAAATAAATAAAGTTCATGGTGTTTATTTTGAATGTTTTGTTCAGAAAACATGTAAATTAAACAGAATAAAATAATAATAATATAATTACATGAGAAATAAGTTTTGGGGCATCACATTAATTATTAATAATTAATATTTTAAAAATATTATAGGTTGACCATCTCTAAAAATGAAAAAGGGAATGATGATGGTTCCAAGAAAAGTAGAAGCTCCAGTGATAGAAAATAAATAAAAAATTAATATTTCTATGAATCTCTCACAACCCCATGAGTTGATCTTTCACATTAAATTTAAAATTAAATTTTTTATGATTGGAATAAATGGTTACCTTTTAATAGGAACTTTATCGGATGATGAAGTTGTCGATCATTCGAATTTACATTTTTAGATTACATTCATTTCACTAGAAGGATCCTAGGGTTGAATCCCTTTAGTGGTGATCCACACATGATCTTTTGAAAACCAAAGGATGCCAATTAACCTCCTGATGCTAACACAAGGATTAATTGTTTTTTTGTTTTTCAAGTTGATCACATTTTTTTCTTCATCCTTAAAAAAATATCTCAAGTTCTTCTCATTCATTATAAGAATATAGGATGATGAATGGAGTGATAATTATTTTGTGAGTAATGATTCTAAAATCTAGATTAACCCTACACAATATGTATAACAATTTAATTATAGAGATAGGGTATAGGTTAAAATAGTATTTAACTGCATACTAGACATAAATAATATAATAATAATTATTA
The DNA here is from genome assembly GCA_963277665.1 of Viscum album. Lineage (NCBI taxonomy): Eukaryota > Viridiplantae > Streptophyta > Magnoliopsida > Santalales > Viscaceae > Viscum > Viscum album. The sequence continues at coordinate 42,115,166 of OY728157.1, forward strand.
AACACTATTCTGTATAATAATATTATTATTATTATTACATTATTCAATGCTCTAACTCACGTAATGAAAAATATTTTTTCCACCATGAAAATAAATATTCATCATCAAAAATGATCTTGGTCTTCACAAATTCATCTACATTATGTATTTAATTAAATATTTTATTCATAAACACAAAAATATATTAATCATAGTACAGTAAAAAATAGTTATAAAATATTCAATAAATAAATTATTAATTACCTTGTGAATATTAGTAATCAATAAAACATAAATAAAATTATTCCTTTTTTGTTTATAAAAATATTTATTCCATTAATTAAATTTAAATATAATATAATCATTGTCAATATAAACACATAGTGTGTATCACTCTAGGATTATTTCTCATCATAATTATGTATTATTTCCTAATGTCTATGTTAAGTGTCTAGAAATAGGTCAAGGAACCCAAGAGAAAGAATATAATGTTTCACCATCGACAAAAATATACAAACACTCATTGTGTAATATAATAACTTCTTCTTGATATCTAATATAGTATGTTCCACATCTATGTCATCAAACTATATTCTTGATATATCTTTCCATGATATCCAAAATAAAAGTTTCATTACACCATTGACATGGATTTTAATGGGATGCTTATATTCTAATCAAAGGGTCAAGATATCAAATACCCTAAGGATGGAAGGAAAAATACTTCCTCAAATTATTCATTAATTACATGTCATTCATGATGTACCCAACGTACCCTAGTTCCCATTAACATAGAGAATTATGGTTTTCATTAATAAATAAAAGTGAGTAAGTATTGGGATGTATTAATGAAAATATTTATGTCTAAGGACCATTATACATGGTCACATATAAGAATGTATGACGACACCAAAACATTAAGAATTTATATGGGAATGTCTATTCTCATAATCTCCCATCACAGATATTATCAAATGCAATCTTCATGAGAAAAAATTTCTTCCTCTTTTGTATGCTCACACCCGATATTCTATATACTATCTTCCCCATAATATTTTGTTATCTGACCATAGAACTATATTTAATAATACCATCATGTAACATAAAGGTTATCACGATAGTGGGAAACTACTATAACATTATCAATGTGATAAATACCTAAGACATTATAACTTAAAATTCATGCATAATAATTAAAAATATATAATAAATTTTTTTATTATATTTCAAATAATCAAATATATATTTAATTGGACTTTAATATTTTTTTCATAGGATACCAAAGATAAAAGAATTCCACTTGGATTTTATGCAAATACCTACATCTTTTAGTCTTCTATACCTCACATGATAATCATGTTTATTTGGAGTCATGTCTTTTGTAAAGGATTCTAACCAATTTTTATTACATGTAAATTCCGATGACTGTAACTTCACTAATCTAAGAAAACCCCCTTAATAAATGAAAATTATCATGTATATGCTTCATCCATTGATGTGACCATGGATCATTTATGGGAGCCACCATTGCAGTATTATAACAATATTATATGATAAGATCTTTACTAAAATGTACCACATCAAACTCTTGGGGGAAACTTCTTATCCATATTGCCTCTCTATCTACCTCAAAAGATGAAATATAATCAAACACTACTGTAGAATCTATGAAAATAGTGTTCTTTGAGCTCTTACATCCCACAACATATCTATTTAGAGTGAAAAAGTATCTCATGTTTGATTTCATATAATCTTGATCTATTTCAAAACTAGAAACTCCATATCCTCTGATGAAAATTTCATTATCTCCTCCATTGTCTAGGAAAATTATTATTAGTGAAACTTAGATACTTATGGATAATAATGATTACCATCCCATGTTGGGCACCTGGGTTGACTTGAAATATTTTTACCACACAAAATTTGTGGGAAATAACTATCCTAGTACATATCAAACCATACATGAAGGATAAAATCATTGATGTATATGAAAACATTTCTATTCTTTGACCTTCCTCATGTTTCTAAGGAAAATTTTCCATGAAAAATTAATGTCATGTGACAAAGAAAATAATCACCCCATGTAATGTTCCCTACCGAGTTTTTTTAGTATCTTATTAATATATTTACTAGGACTCAGGATTTCAAGTCTCTTAGATCTGTCATGATTGATCTTGATCTCGAGAATGCAAGCTACCTCACTGAAGTCCATCGTGAAGAAGTATTTGTTCAAAAAAAAGGCAAATTGTAGAACTATTATTTCATTTAAAATATTTAATATGTAATAGAAATAATTTTTTCAAAAAAAACCACACTTCCACTAATATTTATGTATACACAATTATCACATACAATGTTTTTAATAACACAGATTCATTATAGCCTCATCAAAATGAATGTTCCATTATCTGGATGTTTTCATTAATACAAAATTTGATATATTCAATTTGATGACTTCATTAGAACCCATTATAGTCACAAATACTTTAGGTTATGTTGTAAAAACAACATTTTAATGGCTCCCATTAAGGAGAGATGTTTGTACATCCATGTTTCAAATCTAATAGTCTTGGAATGTATAATGGTAAGTATAGTTATGATGTATTTTTGCATAGAAATTAGTGAAGATGTTTCATCATAGTTAATTCATCAATGATTATTAAACCCCTTCGAAACCAAACATTCTTTATAGGTACGTAATTTTAAATCTATATACAATCTCCTATTGAATATACATTTTCAACCAACATGATTTAAATCCACTAGAGGATCTACCAAAATACAAACATGGTTTTGGTAGATGTAATCCATTTAAAAATTAATAGCTTTTTAAACTTGGAATAATATGATACACATACTTCTTCCTTGTAGGTTAGAGGGTCATTAGTATCAACTAATAATTATTCACTGTCTTTTTATACTATAAACCCATACCATTCTTGTTCTCTAACCTCTCGTGTACTTATATGTAGTATGTATGTCTCTGTAATATCTTCTTCCATAAGGCTTCAATAAATAAATCCATATGCCAACTCTTTTGTTCCACGAGCCGTGACATTAGTGAATTATATCTAAATCCTGATATATATTTAAGATATGTGCCCTTGCTCAAGGAATATTGTGTGTTATGTTGATATTGTCTTTTTTTATGAGGTTTAATATATGTAATATGCCCTCTTTCTTTAGGCACCCTATAAATGTACACTTTTTTCCTTAGGGTGTTGGTTTTTTATATAAAGAGGCCTTGAAAAAAACCTCACAACCCCACAAATGTAAGTAAAATAACATTGGTTTTTTTTGGAATTTCATAATTGTAATAGGATACAAGTCTTCACTTTAGTTGGAACATGATTTAGTATTTGTTATTCTTTTTTAAATGTTTATCCAAAAATTGATAATGCAAGACATGAATGACTCTTCATTGATATCACCATTTATAAAAAAGGTTGACTTCTCCTTTATTTTACATCATTCATTGAGGTTCGTGAGGAGGATTGAGTTGGGATAGGGTCACATATACTCATAATTAATCATTTAATTATTGTTTTTTATATTTTCCACCATGTTTTCATTGTTGATTCTTAATATTTTCAAAGAGATAGTTCCAAATATCATTTCTGTTTTCCTTGAAACAGTCATAGGAATCCAACTTAAACCTCATCATGTAGACATATAAATATATATACACCAAGTGGTTTTATCTCAAAAGAATCTAAGTATCCATCTTTCTGTTGTTTGGTAAAACACTTTTTTTATGTGACCTAGTCTGTAATTCCAATGATGGGTGTGGTATGATTCATGTAAAGTAGTTTTTTATTGATTTTAATTACTGGGCATGTGTAATCTATCACATAAAGTAAATTATTTAAATGTTTCGTACCATAATAAATGTGATCTTTATACAACAAGAAACATGTATTCCTAAATTTGAAAAAAAATCAATCCATACTATGTATAAATATTGAAATATTGATTTTGGTAATAGATTGGAATAAATAACAATACTTAGAAACTAAGATCATCCATATTGGAAAAAAGAGTATGCAGTCTCTGACCATGGTAGCTTGTTTACCTTTGTTGGATACCTATAGATCTACCTCACCTTGTACAATATTTTTAATCTAATTATCTCTTATATTTGAATACATATGTTGGAATACTAATATGTATGTAATATCTAATTTTTACAAATAGATAAATTGAACATAACAATAAACACACTTTAATATTCTCCCCAAATTTTTGGCTTAGTTTAGTTTTTCTTCCAGTGGCCCTTCTTGACACAAGAGAAACAAACACCATCCCTATCCCTTGATTTACCCTTGATATTTAACTTCATGGTAGTGAATGAGGAATATGTAATCTTAAATTTCATTTCTCACCCTTTCCATTCGTTCAACATATTTATGGAAGGAGTTTCATGCCTTTTCTTCTTATCTAATTAGAGATCTAGATTGAGTAGATCTGGAAGATACATATCAATGTTGTTCACGTTAAAATTTACTACAAAGCTAGACAAGATATGAGGGAGTTATACAAGAATGTGACCTTTGGATATTTAATTAGGATGTTTTAACTATAGAACCTCTAAAAGCACAACGTTCCATGTGATCCTCAAAATGTGAGGCCCAACTGGTACACCCTCTCCATAATATCTCTAAAAAAGAACCATGTGGATCTCAAACCATTCAATCCTAGACCTCTCTTAGTATTGCCAATGGAGTGGTCAATAATTCTCTAAGCTTCCATATTTTACTGTGACTCCCTGAATTAATCAAAAATATTCAGTTTCTAGGAAAATCTCATCCCTATCAAATGAAAACTTAAATAAAGAAGTGTCAGTTCAAGGGGGTTTACGAAGATAATAACTAAACACACCACATGCATCCATGAGACCCCATGAATTCACATGAAAGATTAAATAATTAAACATTGAACATCAAAATCATCTTTCATGTGTTTATCGTAAACATAGAACTCTTCACCTCTCACCTATGTAATGGGAATTTTTTATGTAATATTCTCGTTCATGGTGCCACACAACCCAAAGGTGTCTGAAGAATTTCGAAAAGTTCCTACCAGTGAGGGGATGTCCTTTCTCCAATATTAATTATGTGGATAGTTTGTATGATGAAATTTCCAGTTTATTCTATAATTATAAAAGATAATATTATTAGTAATTTTATTGATTACAAATTATGTGAAAAATAATAATAAATAAATTTTCATTATGTCACCCACTATTTAATCATGTCCTAATATCCCTCACCCTTGAACTATTAATTTTTAGTCTCGAGGAAATTCTAGTGGAAATGATCACATAGCCCTTTTCATAACCCCAAAAATGGTTGGTCATGATACATGATGTTATTTCGGTAGGAATACTTTTTTCCAACAACAAGCCTATATCTCCTTCATTTGTTAACTGGACTATTCAATCTAAAAATCCTCATGTTGATTTACTCCAGACATTTCACCAAGTTACATCAAGTCTAGTAAGGTCTACATCTATTGATGTATGATGGTTAAGTCAACCAATAACCTTCATAATAAATTTGTGTTAAATGTATGTGTCCCAGTCAGGGTCAGTCAAACACATATTTATATGGTTTTCAATAATAATCAAGTAACAAATGTCTGTGTTTTGATTAATATTTATTTCATGGTTTTTTATTTTTTTGTAAAATCATCTTGTTTTATCTTTTTTAGGATTTTTTTATGTTATGTGGATTTTAATAAAGTGAATAACCTTATTTTGAAAAAAAATATGCATTATCAATTAATTTATATTCCCTCTTTAATTATTAGTAAATTTATTTATGTTATCATAGTTCTTAATCCATAAAATTAACAATGTATAAGACAAAGATAACTAAATAAATAAATAACCCATTCACGAGATTTTTTTAATAGTTGTTTTATTAAGAAGGTAATAAGTCAACCATTGACCTTGGGGAAAGCTTCTTCTTACTATCTTGGAATGAGTTACAACATTCTACTTTTCCACCTATGTATCACCTAGGTCTGCATTATATTGGTTATGTCATAAACCTCCTCCATGCTCTATGGGATGCTCCATTTATTACAAGTTATTATAAGTCACATGTGGGTGAGGGGAAACAATGGATTGGTCAAGGGGAACTACATAAATAATATTTTTCACACTGGCCCAACATAATAATGGATTGAGGGATGTATCGCAAGCGAAAATATTTAATTTAATAATTATTTATTAAAACACCATAAAAAATTAAATTAATTAAAACTAACACATACAAAGGTCTTGGTCAAGTTAATTAATGGTCATAAACATGAAACAAAATTTCAATAGTAAAATTGAATAACATTCATTTTATTTGTGTTATAATATTTGGATAATCATGCTTGAATTAATTAATTAATTATCATTCATCTTAATGAAAATGTCAATTATTTTTGAGATACCCATAATTAAGTAATTCATGGAATGTAAATAATAGTAAATATAATTACAGATAATTACAATTAATTAATTGAGAATTTAATAATTCTTTAAAACTACTACGAAATTCACAGATAGAACATGTTTCACTGAATATAACAGGGTTTTAATGCAATTTGAATTCATTCCATTATCTGGGGACTATATTTCATGTACTTATGAGCTGTAATCCATGTACCTTGATTACTTTGTTCCTGTGATACACACATGGGGATTCGATGGGTATCTTGGCTAGATTACACAGCATGTCCGAGCCAACTACACATCGTTTATCTCCCTATTTATATTTCTAGGATACATGAATGGGTCTTTAGTTGGAATCCCAATATATTAGACATAATGTACTAACAATATACATGAAATCTGGTCACAATTTCATGTTTCTACACAACTCGACATGTTTATTGGATATGAGTCTAGAAGATGTGTAAAATCTAGCTACATTTTATGTTTCATCCATGTTTTGCGTATCCATAACTCATAAAGGGACTCATTTTTCATTTAAATCATGGGATTTAATGAAGTACATGTTGTGTTCACTTGATACCTGTCATTTACTTCATTAATGCTTTTGTATTTAATTATCGTGTAGTAATTATCATGTATTTGACCTCATATTTTGGGTGAATTTCACTGTTAAAGAGTGTAGACTACATGACATTTACACCAGTTACAGGGCATGTAATCCAACATGTTGCATTCTAGGTTAACCTAGTATACAAAATGTGTAATAAATACACCATAAAGAGTTACTTCTTGATACATTGTGTGTCCCACAACAAGGCCAGGTGAAGTGAACATGGGTACATGGTGTGTAATCTTGCTATGTGTGGTATAATCCCATCTTATCCGGCCATAATCCTCCAAACACATTGATGGAATCATTAATCATTCATTATCATATATTAATCCTTTAAGAAAGTTAAAAACTAAATTATGATGAATGGTATATCGAAAACATGTTAATTAAAATTGGATGAAAGAATAAATCATTGTTGAAATCGAAATATAACCATTATTGCACATATATATCAAAAATTAAATAAATAATTATAAATTAGAAACATGGTCACCCTAATACCACATGAAAATTTTGATCATAGAAGAAGAATTGGTAGTGAGTAATAAATAAGAAAATTATTTCAACATTGGAGTTCCTAGAACACAAAGATAGTATCTTTCATATTAAATTGGTAATTAATTAATTTATGATAGGATGAAATGGTTAAATCTTTATAGAAACATTCTCTGATGAATATGTTGTTGATCATTTAAAATCTCGTATCCAGATTATTTTGTTTTTATGTAAGTATCTTGTGTATAATACCATTATCCCTAACCCACATGTGATATTTTGATCATAAATTGACACCAATTGATTTATAGGTTCTAGCACGATAAAAAAATTTCATGCATTCTTCATATTGATCTCTTGTATTTTTTTAAAGCATGATTTAATCACTCTAGTGATTCTCGCTCTTAATATTAAGATATTATGAGGAATGGATGTAGAATTATATTGTGCGAAGAAATTCTCCAATATGAATTATCCTGACACAACATCCATGACCATCTATTTATAGAGCAATGGTTTATGTTAAAATATTATTTAATTGTGTATATTCCCTTAAATAATATATTAATCATAATTAAACCATATTCCATATAATTATAATAATATTCTTATTTTATGGAATGCAGTAACTCACAAAATGAAAAATATTATTTACCATCTTGAAAATAAATATTTAACACCAGACATGAGCTTTCTCCACTCCAATTCCTAGAAATTTTTTTAATACACAAATAAATTTTTATTAAATTTTTTATTCATCAATAAATGAAAAAAATTATTCACAATACATTCAATAAGTATTTATCAAATATACACATAATAAATAATTTATTATCCTGTGAATGATAGATATTGATAGAACATGAATTCAATTATTTCTCATCCTCAATAATAATATTTATTCAATTTATTAAATCCAAATATAATTTAATCAGGATCATAGGAAACAATTATTATGTAGAGATATAGGATTGATTCTTCTTAGAATAAGGTGTACTTTCTTAAATTCCATGGTAATTTTCTAGCAATAGGTCAAGGCATACAAGAGAAATGAATTAATTTTGTAGCATCAAAAACCACATATGAATACTCATTGTGTAATATAATCTCGTTTTCATAATATATCATTAACCAGGTATCATGTTTGTGACCTAGAACTTTATTCTTGATATGTATTTATATAAATATCTATAATAAATTTTTTTGTTACAACATGTCCATGTAATTTATTGTGATGAATCTATTATAATTAAGTGGTTGAGATATCAACTTCTATAAAGAAAAAGGGAAACCCCTTCCTTAGATTATCCACTAATAACATGTCATTCATGATTATTCCAATATACCCCACTTTCTAGAAACATATAACATGACAACAATAAAACATGTGGAATTTATAAAGGTGAGTCTATTATAATATTATCCTTTCTTGATGATTGAAAAATAAAAAATTCATGAGAAATATCATCATCTGATTATGATTACTCAAACCTAATATTTAATTCACTATATTCCCCATTATAGTAAGTTATCCAAAAGTGGAACTATGTTTAATAATATCATTGTGGAACTCCAAGGATCTCATTATATAGGGGAACTATTATGACCTTATTAACTAATACACACCATATTAAATTATTACATAAGATTCATGAAGAACAATAAACAATATCTAATAAGATGTTTTATTAATATTAAAATAATAAAATATAAATGTAATCAACTTAAAAATCGTTTTCCTACGGCACCAATTCCAGAAAATGACCCTTATGAATTTCTCCTCTATTATGAGATGACTCTTGTGAATTCCCCTTTATGTCGTAGAATTGAATCTTATGTTTTTCCTTGATTCATTGTGATGATTCTGATTAAATCTAAGGATGAAGCTTATAATTCATTGTTTTACATGAAATAAATCATAAAAGTCAACATAAATGACTCATACACATACTAGTACTATTATATTTTTATAAAATGTTCGACACTATTTATTCTTAAACACATCACTAAAACCTCCATGACTTTATCAATTCTATTCCATCTAGAAACTCCTTACTATAAAAAATAAAAGAAAACCCTCTAGTAATTTTTCAAATGTCCCTAATAATTATAGAATCTACCCTTACACACATAGGGAATATTCTTTCAGTTATCAATCATTTGGTATTCCCAATATAAAATCACACATAAACAAACTTAAAGACTTGTATATTTTTTAAAATTTCACTAAAATCTGATAATATAATTCTTATAAACACAATAATTCCAAAATTAAGATAATATTTAACTATTATGAAATATTCAGTACATTCCAATGGTATAACATTGAATTTTTAACTACTCTTCCACTTTCTGCATGAAAATCATCATTCAGAACTCTAGATTCTTATGTTCTTTTTCCTAAGTAATTACAAATTAATGTTTAAATATGAAATTATGAAGCACTACACATAAAAATATGAATACCAATATCATGAATCCTTTAAAAATACCTGATTGTGATTTTTTTCTGTATAGAAGCCACATTTTCTTTCATTCATTAATCCAACAAACAATGAAGTATTTTTATAATCCTTATAAACATACCTAAAATCTGACCCATTAATTCAAAAACATCACAAATTTTTTATGATTATATTTATTAACAACAATTCTATCACCAAACACACCTTTAGTTCCAACATTTCTAAAAACTAATTTATTGTCGACATATCTAATACCAAGGTGGTAGTTTCCTGAAAATCATCAAAAAAGTTATTTAAGATATGTAAATTTATCATATTGCTTGAATATTATTATATTTTTGTACCAAAGTGTTATTGAATTTCTATATAATTAATAATTCTGAATGAAAAGGATCATCTTTTTCAATTGGAAAAAATTGTATTAGGAAGTGTTTGAATACCTGAAGGGGAAGTTTACTATCTCCCCAATCCTTTTTAATTTAAAGAATGAGATTTTATATGATACTTTCCCAAAATGGTATATGAAAAAAATAAAACATATATTAGTGAGTCAATTGATATTGGTATATGAAATAGAGACAATTTTATAAAATAAATTATGGTTTCTTGTAATTTTAACTTATTAATTCCAAAAAAAATCCCAAAATGGATTTGATAAGGAAAATATTTCATCATTTTTTTCATATCAAAGATAAGTGTTTTTTAGAATCCCTATATAAAATATGGAAACTTCATAAAGTAGAAAGATGTTTTCTTTTGGATTAAAAAATCAATATATCAAATTCTGAAAGCATTTAATGATAAATAGGAGACCAGTCACTAGTGTGAAAGGGATATAAATTCAAAATTTTAGAGAAATGAAAAATATTATGAGAACAATGTATATTATTCATGATGTGTTGATGTTAAATATTATCAGTCATTCTGTGTTTTAGTGATAGAGGACTAGACCATGGTTTGGGTAATTATAGTTTATATATAAAAATCAATGTCTAATCTGAGGAAGTAATGTGTAGGAGATTTAAGAGAGGTTTTCACATGAATTTTAATTATAATTTTCATGTTTATTTCATTAATTAATAAAATGAAAGGATATAAATGATACCATTTAGTACATGCTTTTATCTATATAAATTTAAAATCTAAGAGTGAATGGAAAGAGATATATTGAATAATATTGACATAAATTTCTAATAAAGGAAGGGAGAATTCATTAAAATGAAGATGTTTTTCATATATTTAAAAATAAATAAGACGGATTAAGAATGTTTTATACCAACTCTATTGGTGAAAATCATTTTTTTTTGATATGTGGTATCAATTCATTCAATTATTATGGGTTGTGAACCCATTTTTTCAGATAGAGAAGTGTGATTTCATATAGAGAAATGTGATTTCATTGTAAAGATTGTAAACCTTGAGGGATAGTGAATCTTCTCAAAAAATTTAATGAAATGAGTTTCATAATTTTTTTCAATATAATATCTAAGATTTTATGCTTCATATGTGTATCCCATATTAGTTAAATAAATTAAAATTTTATTTAAGTTCTTTTTCATTATTTAATTATTTTATGTAAAATTGTAATGATGATTGAAAATGAGAAGGTTTTAACATGACAAACCCTTATTCGTTTTCCCATAATCCTAAGATATAATTTTTAATGTACCTTGACAAGTGGTGTTAGAGTAAACAATTATTTTTCAAGGGTTTTTTTCTCTATTCACAAATTATTATTGTAATGTGAAACCATAGTGTTAAGATCTTCAACATGAATAACTTTCATATATGGAATAAATATATGAAATAATAAATCATATCAGTTGGATTTGATATATATGTTGTTGTGATTCATAATAATTTAATTAAAATGTTAAGGGTTTCCTGGAGAAACCAAATGTCTAAATTCACTAGGGGATAATTGTTAAACATTTATTACAGAATGAAAACTCATTTAATAATTAATAACATAAAAGCAATTTATTATATTTTTATTTTTAAAATATTTTACTTCAACTCTAGAAAATTAAATTTTATAAAAAATATTTATCTATGGAGTCATATGTTAAAATCAAATTATAAAATTAGAGTATATTATTTTGATGAGTTTTTTTAGGTTTTGAATATGGGATATGGTGAGTGAATGACCTTACAACTCATGGAAAATCAGAATATTCTTATTTTTATTTGAATTTGTGTGTTAAATTTTTTGAAGCAACAATTGATCATACCCATGTTGTTGAATCGGTTACTTATATTATTGTATATATATACACACAACATAAACCAAAACCCTTCTGATTAATTCACTAGTCTTATTATTCTTTTCCCAAATATAAAAAATCACTATTACTTTTAAAAATAAAACAATCTCCCCACATCATGATTTGATAAATTTAAATATAAAATAAAAAACATCAAGATAAAACATACATACACCATAAATATCCATTTTTTAATATTATATAAAAACTATAAAATTCCATAAACTATGATGAAATCGTACTAGAAAGTTACATGTAATATTTAAATAAAGTATATTTTATAATATGAAGTAGAAATATATAAAAATTAGAATAGATAATTATTGAATAAATACATAACATAAATATAAATTAAATATAGTAAAAATTAAACAAAATACACAATCATGGGTTATATTTTTATTTTTAGGGATCCCATAATAGCTACACATAAAAATTCGTTTAATAGATATATAATGACTCCCTAGTCATATCATATTAATTCCCTATATAACCACATGTTATATTATCTCATTTTAACTTCAAAATTCCCTCCATATTTAAACTTATTTACCCTCTTTCTATAATTATCTTCTAAGTTAACATTTTCATGGGGGGTTTTATTTATGTGTATTTAACCCTTATTATTATTATTTATACTTGTTATTATTGTCCAATAGTACTTTTACTGTTCTTATGGGGAATATTCATCTTTGATATGTATTTTTATATTAATGTAATATTATTCATTTATTTTTTTCTACACCCTCATTATTGTTATAACTTATTAAAGTAATTATGCTAAAAGAATTTTTTAAGGGATAATACATATAAAACCAAAGATTATTGTATTATACCCCTTAAATAAATTGTGTCTTTTTAAATTTAACTCCTTAAAATCAAATAAAAGGATAACTAATTTTGAGATCTTGATACATGTATACAAATTGTTCAAGCATATAACTCATTTTTATTTTTTATTTTATTTCATTTAATACTACTTTCCTATAATAAATAGTAACATACAATCTATTTTTATCATATAATAGTTTAAATATAGGATATATATTTTGAAAACAATTCATACCTTCACTAAAATGTAGAATATTCAGTATTTCATCATTCATGAAGATCTAGGGTCCACATATTCCACCAATACATTAATTTTTTTTCAAAACACTCTACTTCATTTATCTGAGAACATTTTGAATAATTAGGCTTAGTATAGTGAAAAGAATAACATAATAATGAAAATGTTCCATTTTAGAAAAATATATTTAAAACATATGAATTAAAATAATATTTTTAAAATATTATTATAAAATCATATTTCATGTTTTCAAATTGTGGAATTCTAAAAACATCAAAATTATTTTCAAAATGACAAAAAAAATAAAATTAAATAAATCTACGCAACTCAATGATCTTATTTTCATTTATATTCTTTGAAATAAAATTGTTCTTGATTTTTTTGATTGTATGAAAATCTGTTAATACATTGATAATATAATCCATGTAAAAAAAGATGAAAATTTTTTCATTTAAAGTTTAATTGTAAAAAATCTATTATCTATAAAACTTTCATGGTTTGAAAACTGTGTCTGATATGTTGTATAACTATTTTCAAGTGACTTGAATACTGGAAAATGTATTGAAATCACTTGAGTAATATTTTTTGATAACTATCACAATTAAATAATCCAAGAGGGATAATAAAGAGGTGTGTGATATTTTCATTCAATCTAGAAAAATGATCATTAATCTATTGAAAAAATAATAACTAAATCATGGAATTGATTATAAAATTCATGACTAATTACTTCCCATGATCAGTCATTATAAATCTAATTGTAAATATATATAAAAATTTTATAAGTATTCATCCTTGGTTCTCCCTAAATGAAAAAATTAATCAAAACGGATATATTTGTTAAAGATATTGCCCATTAAAATAAAAAAAACCATCCTACCAAAAATTTATACATTATCCTGAAAATGAAATGTTCAACCAAGGATAATATATGTTTTATTTACTAATTCCCATATTTAACTAAATCATAATGCTCACAAAATAATTTAAAATCCCAAAATTTTGAAAACCTTATTCACATGTTCTAAAAATAATAAATATAACCTTTATATAAACTATTATTAAACTTATATCATCATATTTCCTGACTTGGTTCACTCAATGATAATGTGAACATAGAGTCACTAGACATTATGTATACCTATATGTATTCTAAATACTACCAACTAGTAGTGAGGGTCTGACAGGCAATTATGGAGACACTATACCATAAAAAGATAAATAATAATTAAAATAATACTATAGTAAAATCAATAGATGAATAATAAAAATACCATCCATAATATATTAATAGATATAATGATGCATCCAAAATCATCATGCATGTCGCACAAAATAATAAATATTTATCTCAGATCGATCACATGCGTGTATATAAAAAATAATCAACTGAATAACTATCATGGAACCAAGGAACCACTAGGCACATCATCATAACCATAATGTCCAACCATGTCATTATTCATATCATGCACTATCTATACACCCATAATCACTATGATCCAAACAATGAACCATTAACTCTAAATGATCTAACAGACATAAGGTCTCTGTAGTTACCCACAATTTTTCCAATTTATATTGTATATTATTATATGAATATTCATTAAATGACATAATGATCTATTCTTGAATATTATAGGTCTAATATATTAAGAAACTTGGACATGTAAACAACTATTTAATAAGTGAAATAAATCATATCTCGCTAATTTCTTCAAAACTATAACCCTTGATAGTTTAATAATACATAATACCTTTATCTATAACCTTTGGAAAGGAAACATAAGAAAGGGTGAGCTCATATACTCAACAAGGATATGTAAAGGAGATATCAACATAGAATGAGAATAAGGTAATGTGAAATGGATAATAATATTTGAAAATGATATCATTCATATCATAGCTCTTAAAAATTAGTCATAAAATAGATCTTGGTAGTTTATAGGACATGAATCATAAAGTAATCAAAGAACATAAGCCATGAAATAATATCATTATAATAAGACCTAGATCATTGAAATACACATAGGAAAATAAAATATTATTTCCAGGATACCAACCAAGACATTGATAACATGTTATTATTGGTATAACCCCCCGTGTACCTTCTTTGGTCTCGTTATAACCTCACGTGTTCCCTCTTTTGGTCTTGGGATAACCATTCATTTACCATTTGTTCTCATATAACGTTAATAATTCCCCAATATATTGTAGGTAGATATAGGTACCACAGATAATGTAATGTAATTTATACAAATGTGTTCCATAGGATCATAAATAATTAATCATATCATAAATCATGAAAAAATTAGGTTTCATAGACAATTCATCATTTCATCATAGCATAACCAGTGGAAGGTGAATGGGTTTATAAACAACTTGTAATCATAAATATAAATATTATATATAAATAACAATAACGGTGTCATTTTATCATATCCCTAATAAATATTAAGTTACATAAAATTATTTCCTCCTATATGGAAATTGAATTTTAAAGAACACTTGGATCATTTCTTGAAGAAACTAACCTTTATATTTTGAAATCACTTATATAAAAACTAAAATTTTCCCAAATGTTACGGAAAAAATATTCTCAAAAAATAAACATTAAAACATGTAAATTAACATATAAATTATATATATTTCTTGATAGTGGTAAATTTCATTCATGTTATACATGTTAAAACCAAAACTCCATTCACATTTTCAGTAAAAATTCAAAACACCCTTGTTCAGAAAATGAATAGAATATTTTTTAAACCGTTTTTAAAAACATAAATAATACATAAAAATTTATTTAAATAATTATTTAATAATATTAAAAAAATTCTTTAGAAACATTTTACATAAATGAAAACAAATTATCAATAGAAGAGATAAATAAAGATGATTTTTCTTATAAAATTATTTCAGACTATCGAGTATTTAAAGAAGATAACATGAAAATTAACTTTGTATTCATCATTAATAACCATATTAGAATAATAATCATTATCTTCTTGGGAGATATTTCAAAACATTCCATTATTAGAAACCTAATCAAAATCAATCCTAATAAATAATAAGATTGTAACATAAATCATTTTCTACATTGGTATCCATTTAATCATAATCCCCATGAAAGAAAGAATATTAGATGGATATGTAAATCCCCATAAAATTAATAATAATCACCATAAAATATATTCATGTTCATAATATAAAAAACAGAAATTATTTATGTGGTGAATATGTAATGTGCCTCACAAAGATAAAATTTAGATGAAAATTCATTACATCAAGTCTCGATGTTCTTAATACATGTTTAAACATAATTTATAATATATATTGGATTATTATTAATATATTAAATAACCATATTAATATATATCACATCATATGTGATTTCTCTATAGCATGTTATCACTATTTTGTTAAAAATTCCTTGTTAAAAATTATGTATTGGGAAATGTATGCTTCATTTTTCAAATATTTTTTTGTTTGGTATATCCGTCCATTTTACTTTGATAGTGGTAACATAATTTATAGAGTGTTAAAAAAGAAATAATTATCATATATATTCATTATATACATATTTATAGTCATCAATAAAATTTATAGATAAGAAAATGAATTGCATCATTTATGGAGATAGTAGGTTGTACATTCACATGAATAATGATTCCATTTTATAGAAGGATTGAATAAAATTATGGTAAATAGTAATTAATCTTTATTGATGATTTTTTTATAATATATATCATAAATATTAATTAAATCTATACTCATTACCATTCATGTCAAAATAAAATGATAAATTTATCATATTGCTTTATAGAGACGAGAGTCCACATATATGCATGAGAGAAATTATTATTTTCCTACTGAATGGAAGGAAAGAATATAGATGTGATTTAATAATTAATGAAGTATAAATATGTCATAAATATCATATATATTCATTAAATAAATCATTTTACTCACCTATGAGAGTAAGTGATGGAAAAATAATTGAATTTGTTCGTGAGGTAGTAGTCCTTTATGCACACAATCGATAGCTTCATTCCCCATTTGATGGAAGATAATTTGAAAATATGTTATTAAATTAACATAATAAAATCTAAATAAATTTTATTTACCTATTTTATTAAATTATAATTTTTTGATAACATTATAATGATTTGTTAGAAAAAATAATATAAAAATTATCGGTTAAGAACGGTAACACTTCTTAAGACAACAACATCAGGTTTTTCCCAAAATCATTATTAGAATGGGTAGACAATAAAAATATTTAATTTATAACACTGGGATGAAATCAAAGAAGTTATTTAGTCATTTACTTTATAAACCAAATAGATTTTTAATTGTGAATAAAAGAGGATATTGGGTAAACTTTTATACCTGGTGGATTGGGAACACCACAAATTTATGAAAATAAAAAGATATTCCCATGTTTTATACATAACTCGGGGCTCAAAAATGTATCATTATAGAACCTTAGATGTCATGATGTCAATATATGTGCATAAAATAGTAATTGGAAAAGTTCATTATGTTATTTCAACCCTTTTCATTTTAATTCCCTCCCAATAAACGTCTTAAACATTAACTAAGGTAATTACTTTTTAAAGTTTTATTCTTTATTATACGAAAAATTTAATTTGACATTATTATATAATATTATTTATTTTGATTCAAAAAATGGAATCAATTTTTTCATTTTGTTTCCATGTAAATAGATGAATTTAATTTAAATATAAACCCTTTGAGTAGGTGACAAAACGATTTTCCTATGAAAAATATTTCGAAAGAATAAAAACAATTATATCGTAGTTCCAAATTAAATTGATTATATTGAACTAAATTGGATTAATAATAATATAATTTATCAAATTACACTATTATAAAAGTTAAATAAATATTATACATTATAAATAATTTAAATGAAAAGGCACTTTTCAACAAAAATCAGTATTTTCACTATTCATCACAAAATGAATCTTTTTAGAAGATTAACACAAATTAACTATCATATAATATCAAAATGTATATTTAAAAAATTTAATTTTCATTTATTTAATTAATATTCTAAAATTTAAAAAAAATTACTTTTATTATCTGTTCACAAAGATATATAAAAACGTTTTTTCTGAAAAAAGTTTTTTCAAGGCATATAAATACTTTTCTAAATAACTAATTACTTATTATCATTATTTTATGTATATATAAAACAATAATACTTACTATTAAAAATGGTTCCATTCTTAATGGATAGGTTACATTGATCATGTTTAAAGAATAATATTAATAGTATATTTTAGTTGATTTAAACATGGTGTAGTGTGTAACACAAGATATCGATGAAATCAAATTTATTAAAAAATATATATTTAATAAAATGTTGGGGTGTTAAATTATACCCACAATAATATTTATTTTTAACTCAAAATTTCAGCACTCTGATTAAAATCACCCTTGAAAATTTTACCTCATCATATCCTCAGGTTTCAACATAACTTCCTCAAATTGTTGGTTTCACCAAAAAAACATTTCCAGGTGAGTGGTATTATATCATAGCACATTATTTATATGAAAAATATCAATCGGTTGTTCATCACAATAATGATCCTTATCTTGTGGTATAAAGTCTATTATTATTATATTTTATTGATTATGTATATACTTCCTTGGAATAGATTCATGGAATACATCAGGGGCATGAGAGAGGTTCGGATGAAGCACCAATCGATAAGATAACTTCTTAATTTGATAAATAATCGTGAAAGGGAAAATATACATAGGGACAAACATTTATTTATTATTTATTATCACAACATTATTCAGTAGATATATTCATAAAAATTAATTATCTAAAAATTCAAATCATATATCATGTCGACAATTTCCATCTTAACTTTTATGTCAACTCTGACCTACCTTGATGAGATACAAAAGGGATAGAGACTTCTTTGTTATTTATTCAAAAAAATTAGGTCCTAATTTCTTTCATTATCTAACTTAATCCAATAACATTGGAATCTATACTTATTTTCATATAAGTCTTTATAAGGAGCTATCTGAATTCTCAATTGAATTCTATTTATGTAAGAAAACCCAACTAAATGTAGGTGTTGATCCAAATCATTATTGAAATCAATAGAATAGGATCCAAAATTATACTATAGGGATTGAGAAGTTTTATAAAATTGACCATGTATCTAAGAATGATAATAAGTGTTGAAACTCAACTCTGTATCAAGAGATTTATAGAGACTGTTCTAGAACATTGAGGTAAACCACATACCTCGATAATATATAACAGAGTGTGGTATGCCATGAAACCTTACCTCTTCCTTAATGTATATATTGAAAATCTTATCCAAGGATAATATTCAATGATAGAAATGAATTCAGAAGACATTGTAAGGATATCGAATATAACCCATATAGAATTATGAACATTTACTGTTTTGGGGAGTCCAATGAAAAAATACATGGTTATGTTTTCTCATTTCCATTCTACAATGGGTAATAGTTATAACGTCCCCTTAGACTTTTGACCCTCATTAATAAATTATTGATATACTAAGAACAGAGATACAAACTTAGTAATAACTACAACACCCCACGGTTTAAAAATTAATAAATTAAAATTTATGAAACTCTATTTTAAGAAGATAGTTATAACGAACCATTTAACATAATTTTACTTCTTCTATGATTTGAATTTCAAAAAATGGTCCTCTACTGTTGTGATACGTATGTTATTTGGAGTTGGATAGAACCAAAAAAAATTTGTGAATAGTAACATAACATTATGAATAGTAATTTGAATAGTAATATGTCCCTTATAAATAGAAAATCATATTATTTTTATTTTTATTAAGGTTATAAGATAATGAGATGTTCATTAATTTTTGAAGGTACAAAAAAATGTGATATAGATTTAAAATTATTACTTTTGAATAAATTACTATTTAATTAAAAATTTAATAATTAATATTTGGAAAAGTATTTTCAAAATATTGAGTTCATTTTTTAATTCCACACATCTAAAAATGGTTAGGGTGAATTTTTGTGGGTTTTTCGAAATTATTGAATTCTATATGTATAGTAAAATATGATAAATTACGATAAATGCTATATACATGTTTCACTACATCATAGGTGATGCAAGGATGAAGTAAGTCCACTTGATTAGAAATAACATGAAATTATTACTATTTTGGGTCACATTAATCAATACTATTCATAGTCTTCAGCAACAATATTATAATAAATATTAAAATAATGTAAAATCTCTCACCTCCTCGACTATAAATACCACCCACATTCCCCTCTTCCTATCACACCACACAAGCCTTGAAAAGTTTCTATGTTCTAGAAAATTCCTTCCCAAAGTCTTTTTACCATGTCCAATACCTACTGGTCTCACCAAATGGCCATAACCAAAGGCATTAAGGGGGATCTCAAGGAGCAGATATCTAGAGTAAGAATTCTCTTCATTTCTTATGTGTGTTCGTTCCAATTATTTCTTTTCTTATACTCTCTTCCACTCCAATTTTACATAATTTTTTTAATATAAATAATATTTTATATTCCTTATTTTATCATGTTCATGTAAAAGATTCTTCATCTTTCTCCCTCTCATCTCCCTCTTATTCTCAAAATAAAAACATCATCTGTGATGTGAAATTTACCAAAATCGAGGACGATGTGTTTCTAATTTCCATAACTTCCTTCAAATATGATCATAATACAATTTCACTAGTTGAATAAGAATTTAATATTTATTGTCTAACCTATTTTATTTTCTATAATTAACTTCTATTCATGAAATTAAATTATATAATGAAACAAGTTCATAATTATCATGGAACTGCCAAAACTGATCTAAACAAACATCATTAATGTTTAATCTAATGACAGATCATCATATATGATAAAAAAATGATTTAGGGTATAATTCTATACTAGGTAATCATAATAATTACCTTTTATTCAAATTATGGAATTTCATTTCCATATAACAAGAAAATCAAATACAAACCGACCATGAAAATTAAGTAAAGAATGCCCCCAAAACAAATAAAAGGAACAAAATAATAACAATTAAAGGGTAAAAGAATGTAATTAAATGATCATATAAGGTTTTATAAAGATTAATATGTTTTTTAAGATATTAATATCTCTCTTATAACTATTTTACTTTGTATAGACAAGTGTTAAGTAATACAAACCTGAGGTAAGGGAATTCATGACCTGATTTCTATTATTTAGGTTAACCTTCTACTTCACTATTTATGTGGTATTAAAATTGTTTTTTTATGAATTTTGTTTATATTATATTTAATTATTTTTATTTATAGTGTATATAAATATTCCATACACTCTATTAATTCTCACTACAATTATATGATATTTGTAAGGGGATTTTATTTTAAAATACTCTTTTAAAATTCTATTTTATGAAATTCAAAATAAATGTTATTATAGAATTATTCATGTTTTATGATTATGTTATGGTTCATGGGAAATTATTATAATTAATTGTAGGACCTATATTTCCCTTTTATGAATTGGTTTTTGTATGATGGAGGTCAGCCGTATGATCACTCCAAGTTTAATTGTGATGGTTACACAATAAGGTGACTATGAGGGTTACATTATAAGGTAGCCATAAGGGTTAAAAATTATAAGGTGGGTGAGATGGTTACAATATTATGTAAGTAATTCCCACGATAAAATTATGGTTCTATTAATGATCTATATGTTTTGTTGAAATATCAATGAAATATCGAGTTTCAAAATGTAATTTTATATGGGTAACAAGTGTGTGTTTTTTGAAAATGATTTCATACGTTACAAGTATTCAGGGACTAATGTTTTTTTTCCTTATTTTTATATCCTATACTGAGATTTTTATTCTCATCCAAATTTTTTAAATTATTTTCATAGGTTATAAGGATTTCTAAGACAAATAAGGAATCCAAGATAAATGTTATGAATATTTTTCAATGAAAACATAATTTATTTAAAAATTATAACTTTTTGGATGAAATGGATAGTGTATTTTTGGTATCTGGTCTATATGAATGTCTAATGTCATGTATGTATTATATCCCAATTCTCTAAAACTCTAAACAAGAAAATATTCTCAATATTAAAGGGAGTGAGTTCTTCACTGAAATTCAAGATTATGTAATGTGATAAAGTTGGGTCATTATAGTTGGTATCAAGGGATGGTTTAGAAAACATTAGGGGTCATGATAATGATAATATAATACCATAAATAATTTTTAATCTATGATTAATTTTAAATAACATATCATTTAATGTTTAACATGATTCATAGACTAAGATATGTTTGTTTAGAATGTTTTTCCTCAGAAGAAATAGCGATGTTGAAGAAGAGAGGCAATGATAAAATGATATCGTTCTGAATCTACAGCCTGAAAGGGAAAGGATTGGAACAGAGTAGTTTGAGAAACTAATAGCTTAGCTAACACATACACTAAATGGTAGTGGAATCCATGAAATAAAACATTCATAGGTACCACAAGAGAACATGAAAATAGTGGAAAATTTTATACGCCAACACCCTCTTTTATTTAGTTGATCTTCAAGCCAAGTAGTGGTTAAAGGATGGATTAAATACCTTGAAAATATATTCTATGTTTTGGTATGTTTAGATAAAAAAAGTTATGTCTCTCTATTTACCATTTTGAAGGTGAAGCTGATCAGTGGTGGTCATTAGTAAAAAAATATTAGGGATATAGAGGAGATTGATTCCTTAGAGTTGGATGAATTTAATTTTTTTTCAATAAAAAATATTTTCCTAAGCTGGTGCAACATATGATTAAGAATAAATGGATTGAATTGAAGAAAAAGGGTAATGATTCAGTATTTTTGTATAAATAAAACCTCACCAGACTAGAGACATATGTTTTAAATATTATTTTTGATCTTGATAAGAAAATAAACTGTTTTTAATCAGGATTAATGCCTAGGTATCTAAGGGAATTGACCTCTTGTGAATCCAAAAGTTATAAGAATCTTTTCTTATGTACTAAGATGATAGAAATGAAGTTTTTTGATGATCACATTCACTATGAAAATAATTAGAAAAATAAGTCTACATGGAAATCGGTGGTTAAGAATCAACCAAAGAAATCTGATGATAAAAATTTCCAGTTTCCAGTTTGTGAAATGTGTGGAAAAAAGAACCCGGGGGAATGACTTACCAAAACTGGGAAGTATTTTCAATGTGTTATGTTTAGAAAAATGTCCCGAGATTGTAATGAAAATGATCCTAAGAATAATCATGATAATAAAACCTTTAAGTGTTTTGAATGTGGAGAGATGGGTCATTATGTAAATGTATGCCCAATGAATGATCTGAATGATGAAAATAATCCAAACTATAAGAAAAAATAAGTAGTGAGATATTTAATGACTACGTTGGGAAATCCAATGATTTTTTATCAGGTAACTTATTTTTTTAACAATTATTTTTTTATTGTTCTGTTCTATATAGGTTCTAAACATTATTTTATTTCAGATTAATTTTCTTGTAAATTGGAAATTTCATCTCAACAAATGAGACCGGAAAATATAGTTAAAACACCATGGAGAAATATTATTGGAAAGAGGAATTATTAGAATATTTCTATTGTGTTCTATAGAAATAAATTACAATAAATATATGTTGTTTTTCCCTTAGTGGAGTTTGATTTCATTCTTGGAATGGATTGGCATCCTATTTATCTTGCAATGATTGACTGTAGAGATAAAGAAGTTGTTTTTCAAAAATATTTTCATATTGTATACAAGAAAGAACCCATAAAATTGATAACATATATAAAAGAAGAGAAACTATTGAATGAGGGAAATGAATGTTATCTTTATTATATTGTTGAAAATAAAATAACTGATAAGTTTAATTATGTGTGAGTGGTAAATGAAAACCTTGATGTTTTTTGGATGAGTTACCTGGTGTCATAGCTGATCGAAAAATCTAATTCACAATTTACTTAGTTCCTAATGTTAATCCAATTTATAAAACCCCATATTTAATGGCTCAAATGGAACTTATTGAATTGAAAATCAGTTGCAGGAGTTGTTTGATAATGGCTTCATTCTTCCTAGCAATTCACCTTGGGGTGCTCTTGTTTTATTCATTAAGAAGAAATATGTATCTATGGACTTATAATTTATTAAAATACCTTGAATAACATCACTATTAAAACCAAGTATCATTTTCTTCATATCAAGGACTTGTTGGATCAGCTCTAGGGTGCTCAGTACTTTTCCAAGATTGACTTGAGATCCAGATACCATCAGTAGAAGGTTATAGAGGATGACATCCTAAAAATATATTATCATACTAGATATGGTCATTATGAATTTTTTGTTATCTTGTTTAGGTTAACTAATTCACATTATTTAATCATTGATCTTATAAATAGAATATTTCATGATTTCATGGAGAAGTTTTTGGTTTTGTTTATTGATGACATTCTGGTATTTTTTATGAGTAAATAGAAGCATGAAAAATAACTAATGGTTGTTTTGAAACCCATAAAAGAAAATAAATTGTATGGAAAATTCAGAAAGTGTGATTTTTTGTTGAAATATATTTATTTTCTTGGGTACATTGTAAATAAGGATGGAATAACAGTTGATCCTGCCAAAACAAAAGCGGTTGATGAATGGTCAAGACCTAAAAATGTTATACATATCATGGTTTAATTGGATTAACATTTTATTACTGAAGTATTTTTAAAAACGTTGAATGGGTATCTAGCCCTCTAACTAAGTTAACGCAAAAAGGGGTTAAATTTATTTGGATAGAATAATATGATGTTTGTTTCACGAACTAAATACAATATTGGTGAATGGTTAAGTTTTAACCCTCCCTCACTGATATGCGGAGTTTTTCATCTACATTGATACATTAATGAATGGACTTGGTTCTGTTCTAATGCATAATGATAATGTAATTTATTATGCATCAAGAAAACTAAAACCCCATGATTTAAATTTTCCCACACAATATTTGGAATTAAAATATGTGATTTTTGCTTTGAAATTTTAGAGGACTCATTTATACAGAGCCACATTACAAATATATAATGACCATAAATGTCTGAAGTATATATATTTACTCAGAAGGAATTAAAAATGAAGGCGAGAAGATGAATTGAACTGATAAAGGATTATGATTTCACGATCAATTACCATCCTAGAAAAGAAAAAAAAATAGTAGATGCCTTGAGAAGAAAACATCATGTATCAGTAACCATGTT
Source organism: Viscum album (assembly GCA_963277665.1). Taxonomy (NCBI): domain Eukaryota; kingdom Viridiplantae; phylum Streptophyta; class Magnoliopsida; order Santalales; family Viscaceae; genus Viscum; species Viscum album. The sequence continues at coordinate 42,140,795 of OY728157.1, forward strand.
AAATTTGGAACATGATCCCTTGATTAATAATTTGATGAATTTTATTTTAGAAGTTATTGGAGCAAGAAATACCTTTGTTTTTATTAAGGTTTCAGCGTAGTCATTGTTATCATACAGAATCATGCAAGAACAGAAGGAAGACCTTGAGCTAAAAAATATGGAATTGGTTAAAATGGGTATGTTTCAAAAAGTTATCCTTGAAAAATATTATGTTTTAGGATTTTGAAAAAGGATATGTGTGCTTTGTGATTCCCAGTTTAAAAAAGATTTTTTATATGAATCACATATTTCTCCATTTTCAGTTCATCCTAGAAGCACTAAGATGTACAGATATCTTCAGGAATATTACTGGTAGAATGGAATGAAAAGGTATATTGAAAAATCTACTATGAAATGTGTGACATGTCAGTAGTTTAAAGAAGAGTGATTTTCCGCTAAAGGGATGCTTCAAACATTCCTACTACCAGAGTGGAAATGGGAAAATATATCTGTGGAATTCTTTGTGGGACTACCAAAAAAATCGTGAGGTTACAATGTAATATGGGTCATTATTGGCTAAATGACAAAATATGTGCATTCTTCCCTATTTGGGACATAATGTCTTTGGATCATCATTCTTGACTGTACCTCAATGAAATTTTTAGGTTACATGTGGTTACTCTTTCCATTGTATCATAATGAGATCCTAGGTTCATTTCTATCTTTTGGAAAGGCCCTCAAAAGTCATTGGGAATAGAATTAAATTTCAGTGTAGATTTTCATCCTCTATTAGATGGGCAGTCATAATTAATGATTCAGACATTGAATGATATGATTTGAGTTTTTTAAATGGACCACATGGGAATTTGGGATTGTTATATTTCTTTAGTTGATTTTTCTTATAATAATAGTTTTCATTACAGTATACAGATGGAACCTTTTGAGGAATTGTATAAGATGAGGTGTCGAACTCCAGATTTGTGGGATGAATTTGGGGAAAGGTTTTTTATGCGACCAGAAATAGTAGTGAAAGTGGATGATAAAGTAATGATGATCTAACAACACATGAGGACAGTTCAGAGCAGATAGAAACTTATACAGACTACCAGATTAAAGACATATCTTTTGAGGTAGATGATCATGTTTTTCATAGAGTATCATAATGGCAATGTGTTATGAATTTTAGTAAGAAAGGAAAGCTATGTACATGGTTCATTGGACTTTATGAAATTACTGATATTGTTAAACTAGTAACCTACCAAGTATCGTTTTCTCTGAGTTCATCTCAGGTACATAATTTTGTTCATTTTTTGATGTTGAGAAAGTATGTTCCAGATTCATCTCATGTTTTTAGCCCGGAAGTAGTTCTGTTTGAAGAGAACCTTTCTTATAAAGAGAAACCAGTTCAGATTCTGGATTTATGGTAATAAGTATTTTGGAACAAGGTAATCGACAAGGTGATGGTTTTGTGGAGAAACCACATGGTTGAAGAACCAACATGGTAATATGAAACTACTATGAGAAAATGCTACCATCACTTGTTTAATAAGTTAATAAAATTGTAAGGATACATTTTGCAGAAGTTGTGGAAAATGTGACATCTCAAGGTTTTGAAAAAATAAATTGAAATTCATAAAACTTTTTTAAGTAGATAGTTGTAACTAGCCTTTAAGAATAATTTTACCGCTTCTATAATTTGACTTTCCAAAACTGATCATCTACGGTTATGATCAATAAGTTATTTAGAGTCTAATAGAACCAGTTTCTTTTTGTTAATAAAAGCATAACCTTATGAATAGTAATATGAACCTTATGAATATTAAATCATATTATTATTTTATTTTCTAAAGGTTATATGAAAATGAGATGTTGATTAATTTTTGAAGGGGTAATAAATGTGTCACAGATTTAAAACTATTATTTTTTAATATGTTATGATATTATATAAAAATTAAATTATTAATATTTATGAAATTATTTTCTATAAATAGAGTTCCTTTTTTAATTCCACATGGAAAAAAAATTTAGGGTGAATTTTTTGGATTTTTCTGAATTATTGAGTTTTTTATCAATAGTAAAATAAGATAAATTACGATAAATGCTAAGTGCTTATTTTACTACATCATAGGTAATGAAAGGATGATGTAATCCCACATGGTTTGAAATCAAATGAAATTATTACTATTTGGGGTTACTTAAATCAAAACTATTCAAATTATGGAGAAAAAAGTTTATAATAATGATTAAAATAATGTAAAATCCCTCCTCCCCTATACTATTAATACCACCCTCATTCCCCTCTTCCTCACACACTTTTCAAGCCTTGATAATTGTCTAGATTATTCCATATTCCCTCCCCAAGGATCTTCCCCACTTCAAATACCTACAGTTCTCACCAAATTTTCAAAACCAAAGGCCTTAAAGTGGATCTCAATGATAAGAGATCGAGAGTAAGAATTCTCTTCCTTTCATATGTGTTTTCATTCAGATTCCTTTCATTTCTTATACTCTCATCCCCTCCACTAATCCATGAGGTATTAAATCCCTAGAGTATTATATATTATATATGTTATCATGCTCAGGTAAATGATTCTCCCTCTTTCTTCCTCTCCTCTCCCTCTTATTTTAAAAATAAATACATCGTTCGTGATGTGTCGATTTACCAAATTCATGGACGATGTGTTTCAAATTTCCATTACATTTATAAAATATGATCCTAAATTTCTTTTAATGTTTGAATCAGAATTTAAATTTTTGGTTGTAACCTATTTTATGTTCGGGAATGAACTTTTGCATATGACATTAAATTAAATAATAAAATAATTTCATAATTATCGATGAATGACCAAAATGATCTAAACAAACATTATTAATGTTATATCTAATGATTCATTATCATATATGATAAAAACGATTTACAGTATCATTATATATTCAGGAAAAAATATTAATACAATTTCATTTCACTTGTAAAATTTCATGAACATACAACAAGAAAATAGAATACAAATCGTCGATGAAAATTAAGTAAACAATGCACCCAAAACATTGGAAGGAACAAAATACTAACAACAAAAGGGTGAAATGATGTAATTTAATTATCATATAAGGTATTTTAAATATTAATATATTTATTTAATATATTAATAACACTCTTTTCAGAATTATACAAGAGGTTTAAAAAAGTTTTAAGTATGACAATCCCAAGGTAAGGGAATTCATAACCTAATTTCAATTCTTTTGGTTAACCTTCTACTTCATTATTTATGTGGTATAAAAAAAATTGTGTGATTAAATTTTTTTATATAATGTTTAATTATTTTTAATTACATTGTATGTATATATTAAATCTACTCTATTAATTACTACTACAATTATATGATATTTTTAAGGGGGTTTTCTTTTAAAATTATATTTTAAAATTCTGTTTTACAAAATTCAATAGCATTGTTTTTATGCTATTATACATGTTTTATGATTATATTATGTTTATTGGGAAATTTTTATGATGCTATTTGTGACCTTTATTTCCCTCCTATTCATTGGGTATGGGTAATTTGGAGGTCGGTCGTTTGGTTACTTGAAGTGTAACTACGATGGTTACACAATATGGTAGCTGTGAGGGTTACATTGTAAGGTAGTCGTGAGGGTTATAGATTAAAAGGTAGATGAGATGGTTACCAGATTACAAAATTATTTCCCCAAGATACCATTATGGTTATATTTAAGTTATATAATTTATCTAGAAGTATCATGGAAGTCTAAATTTTCACAAAGTAAGTTTATATGGGTAATATGTGTGTCTTTTTTGAAAATGATTTCATACATTACATGTATTATTGGAATAATGTTTTCTTTCCTTATTTTTATATCCCATACTAGGATTTTTGTGCTCATACCTAGTTTATAAATGATTTTTAGAGGTTATAAGGATGTGTATGACAAATAAAGAATCCATGTTAAATGTTATGCTGATTTGTCAAAGAAAATATGTTTTATTTAAAAGGTCTTACATTTTGGACGAAATTGATATTATTTTTGTGTTATCTGGTCTATATTAATGTGGAGTGTTAGGTATTTATTATATCCAAATTCTATAAAACTATAAACTTTTATATATCCTCAATATGAAAGGATGTGAGTTCTTAACTAAAATTTGAGATTATGTAATATTATAATGTCGGGTCCTTATAATAACTCTATTAATTTCATCCCACTAGAAATACACATTCATATATATATATAAATCTTCATACTTAAAGGATGAATAGATAACAATGAGCTATGACCCTCCTCTAAAAACTCCTTTAAATATGGAATTGATATAACACATGCACAATTCTAGAACCTTGTCATTTAATCATAGTCAAGTTCAAACTCATGAACATTTTTCACCTTCTTCTATAAATCAATATATTCATTATACACTCCTTTAATATTCACAAGAATATATGGATTAAAAATCATTTTATAAGTATAATATTTCTCCCCTTCCATAAATATTTACATATCCATCATTATAAATTAAATAAAAATTGGATCTTTTGCGATCTTCTTCATAGATAAGCTAGTGTGATCCTTTTGAATCAAAGCATCGACAACCATTCTCTTTTTCCCTAGGTTTTAATGTATTAATAATTCATAATAATTAATCATCTCCATCATAATTATCTCATTCATAATAAACAATTTTTTATGTTAATATATACTATAATATTTTTTGATCAGTATATATAAAACACCATTCTTGTTAAAGTTAATGCCTCTATACTTTTAATGAAAAAATTATTCCATCTAACTCTAAATCATTAGTTAGATAATTTTTTTCATGAACCTTTAATTTTAGTGATCTATAAGATACCAATATATCATTTTTTTTATATCAAATAACTATCTCTATGTCAAAATATATGTTCCAAAAAATTAACTTAATCATTATCAATCTCATCATTTAAAAAAATTCAATGAAACCAAGACATCATGTAGTACATTGGTAGGTGTTTCTCTCATGCCACCCTTTAGTTGTGGATTCAAGCCCTGATACCTTATGGAATGTGATAGGTTATCCATTTTACTAAAACTATATCAATATAAATCTTATAAATTCATTAAAAAATAAAATAAACCTTTAAATGAAACTTAATAATTAGTGGTCATATAAACCCAAATGGTTATCAATACCTTTTAACATATGAAAATTTTATTCTTCTTCAAATAATGTTTGATGTCTAATCAAATAGTTAATTATACCATATCATAAAAAAAATATCATAAAAATCATTAATCAGATAAAAATATCATCACATTGAACCTATAATGGGGTGTCCAAGACTTTGACATAATGATCATCCTTAAATTTTCAAACCCATGATGGGGTCCATAACTCTTAAGTTAATATTATATGAACACATATATCCTTCCAGAGTTAAAAATTTCCTTATATGTCTAATAAAAAAATAACATTAGTAAAAATACTTCTAGGGAATAATTCATTACTCATAATAAAAATACATTATCATTTTTACTTCAATTATTTGGTATAACATAGTTCATTCCTTAGTCTTAGGGAAAACCCTAAATTTTGGGCTTTGAAATAGATAAATCTTGTGTTCCCTACATATAAAACATAAAATTTATTGAAATTGTTTTTTTCTAAGACCTTTATTTCAACAAAAAACTTATCTCCCTCCTTTTAAGATATTTATCTAGGTTATTATTCCGAGCTATTGACATTTGAAGGCTGAATATTTGTTACACTATGTTCATTACAACATGTACTTACATAAAATTACATCTTCCAGTTATTTTAAATATTAGACATATCACCTAATTTCTCATTGTAAATCATATATCGTGATATCTAATTTGGCCTAATTATAATATATTTCTCTCTAGTAATTATATATTTGGTTTTTCCTAATTAGAAAATTGTCCATCACATTAAGTGTTAACATGATTCCTCCAAGTCCCAACCATTTAATAAAATGAACAATTATAGTTTGAGAGATAATAAAAATTTTGGGAAACCACATAATGATGAAAAAAATAATTTTATGATATTTAAATCATGTCACATTCATTTAAACCTATGCCATCATAAGATTAAACTAGGTCAGTATGGTTATTATATAAATCCTTCATAATGGTTCGTAAACAATTTTCTTGTTTCCAAAACATATCCCTCTAAAGTGTCAATATTGGTCTATTGTAAGGCATGTTTTCATGATATAATTCATGATCATGTCAAATACTCATGCTCCCTATTTAGAGTGATAACCCAAGGTACAGATGTGCCAGATCCATATCCACTTGTAGTATCTATATAGGTATGTATTTTCTTTTAAAACACTAGTTCTATCCTTCACCAAAATTTCTTTATATTTTTAAATACTTATACTTATCCTTATAGTTCTCACTAAAGTATTCTCATACTATTTTCAAAAGGTAAATAAATCGTCTCTTAGATACAGACTATAACAACCTATACATTTTTTTAACCAGATGTCACATCTTATTATATTACAATCCATTATATAACAGTTTTATCCATTCTAAAATCGTATAGTTCTTTGGCCATTAGAAAAGTGGATACATAAACAAGTGGTTTGTAAGTAAGCTGCATCATCTCACAATATCATCATTATAAATAACACCATTATTAAAGGGGGTATAATGTAACACCATGAGATTTTATGAAATATTTTTTTCAAATAAATTTAATTTCATCAATATCTTTTATTACATGCAAAACCAATTTTTAATGAATCAAAATATACTGCAAGTATTATTATATAAAAAATACATTCATAACCTAACTATTAAATTCATCTTTATGAATTGTAATGACCATATTTTGAGAAGTAATTATAATATTTATATATAAAGAAAACATTTTGATAAAAAATACTTTATTTTTTTAGTAAATCCTCTATATGCTTTGAAAAAACTTTTTTCTCAATAAATATTCCTGTTGATTTTTGACATGATCATTTAAAAAATCAATAAAAACATTTTTTGAGAAAACATTATTTATAAATCTTATAAATACTTTACTAACAAAATTAATTACCTTTTACCAATATTTTTTCTTTATATAGGAACTTTATACTTACTTTATAAAAATTATTCCTATTCACACCTCAAAATTTAATAGCTATGTTTAAAGTTCATTTTTAAATAATGATATTAAAAATATATTCATGTTTTTTAAAACTAGATGTTTCATGTAAAGAAATATATCAAATAAATAAAATTTATTCAGAAAAAAATATTTCATAAAATCTTGGTGGTTTATACAATGCATGAATTATAAAGTGAATTTGCATGATATCAGAATAAACACAATAGGCTACCACCATTGGTGTGCCTAGATAAAACCCATATGTATGTTAATTTTTTAAAATAGAAATAAATGATAGGAAAAATATATTACACAACTGACTCCACTCATGTTTGATCAGCCCCGAGTGAGCCTTTACATGCCTAAATTAGTGTTGGAGAGTAAGGGTACATCCATATTCTATCATACTATAGATTATGTAATCCTTAAAACCAATTATCATGTCACATTAAATCATTATCTAAGACCAACCATGACACCCCAAGGTAATATCCACAACCTACACCTCGTCATATCTCACATATTCGTTGAGATTTTAGAACCCTACTAGTCATCTCCACCCACTTTAGTGGTCAAATATGGTATATCCCACCCATATATCAATGATGAACATCATGATCCCTAATCCTCTGAACTACAAAGTATAATTTCCCTCATGAGTGGACCAAACCACCATAGTGGCCCTATCCTTTATGTATATAACCCTAACGACCTTGGTCCCCATGGTGAGGGGTTGTTGTAAAAAACCTAGGAAAACCTTTATAAAACCTATTTCACAACCATTCATGGGGATAAATATCACCTGCTTTCACAAGACTATACACATAGTTTTTTACATAAACTAGAACATTCATCTCCACCAAATAATTATAATACTTAATATTTTATAATATTTTATATTTTATCAATTTAACATGTTAGATATCATGTGATTCAAGAAAAATTATACCATAGTGAATATTATAGATTAAAATAAAAAATAGAAGATATTAATAGAAAATTAAGTTTAATTTATAAAATTAATTACGATTTAAATTGAGTTAAATTCACCTAGGTAAATTACATTAATTATAGATAAATAGTTTTGAATTTTTTTGTTAAATTTTTTATTTTTGTTGAGTTTACTACTTTTGATGAATTATATTGATAAAATGTATTGATAAAATGAATATAATAGTTAATAAAAACAATTAATGGGGTCCATGAAATTGTTAGGTAATGATAATTAACATTAGTCGAATAATTTATTATTAAAATAAATGTTTTGTTTACAAACATTATTTTATTATATATTTTTTATTTAAAAGTAAAATATTCTTATTTAGAGTAGTGAAATTATTGAATTTATTTAATATATATGTTAAAAATAATTATTTTTCATATATGTTTTATATTTTGTTTATAAATGAAGACAATGTCATTTGATAATGAAAATCGATATTTTTTATAAAACTATTTTTAAGTTCACAATTTATTTTTTTCATAATAAAATAAATTAATTAATACTGATGAAAAATTGAATTTTTTATTGATAATATATTAAATAATATAAAATAATAGTTATCTAGTGGTTTTTTCTAGTCATTTAATGAGATTAATTTTATTTTATTCATCAAAAATATATATTTTCTAAAAATAGTATTTACTGGTTTATTGTGTGGTTATAATATTTAATTTATCACACCTTTTGAAAATTTTGTTAGAAAAACATTATTAATTTTTTTATTTCATCAGGTAAAATTTACCTAACGGTGAATTTATGTAATTTCTCATAAAAGTATATTTATAATGGATAGTAAAAAATACCTCTTTTATGAATATATTGTTTTTTATGAAATCATTTTGATTTATGAATGAAATAAAAGTTTTTTTTGAAGGCCATAAAAATATTTAAAAACATTGTATTATCCAAGAATATGTCAATTAAGTAAATTAAATCATTTAAAATATTTTGTTGTATTTTGAAAATCATGTTTTTTTTTATCCTATGGTATATTTTATTCTAAAAAACAACTATTTTTTATTCTTTACCCATAATAAGGTTGTTTAATGATTCCATTGGGTTATGTAATAGTTATAATGTTAAATAGTCTTCATGTTTTTAATTATAATACAATTATGTAACATTAAATGTAGTGACCCCAACCCTAGTAGACGAAAGTCTACGCCTACTTTAATTTGTAAGAATAAGATAAAATGAATCTCATCCAAAAGTTTTGAATAGTTTACAACTACTAGTAAACTACATACAAAAATGATAATTAAATTACATTTTAATACATGAATTAAAAAATAATTTTTTGATGAATAAAATCATTCCCTCTATAATATTCTTTCATATAAAAAATAGTACACTTCATAGATTCCAAATAAATAGATAAAATAAGGTTGTGATCAAATGCTCAGTATTGGATATGTATAGCAAAATCAATCCTTAATCAATAAGCATAATCAACATGGAGAGTTAAATGACTGAGCACACTTTCTATTTAAAAAAATGAATAGGGAATAATCAAAATGGAAAAGTATGTAACTCAAAAAACATGTCATTTAATCAGTAAACTGAAAATGAAATTCATCGAGAGATCAAATCCTTGTGAAAATGTCATGGATAATAATAACTAAAATCTTAATTTAAGAAATTATTAATTATTTTATTTCGTTATCCCAAACATCATGATACCTATACCACTAATATTTTTCATCTGATGGTTCAGTATATAGGTGAAAATCTATTTAACGATAGCATAACATGATTGTCTCATGATACCTAGTGATTCATCAAGGGGATGCATTATACTGGTCCTTACCCATCCCATCATGTTCAAATGATTCCTCATTTTTCAAATAATTTAGTTAGTTCACGAATGTATAAGCCTTAATATAAAATATTCATATTTAGTGAAGGATAAATATTTATAAATGTTTTCCTTGTTAATAAAATAAATTTCAATGTAAAACATTTTATATATAAATGAGATAGGGTTTAAGAAATGAGAATATCTATGATAATTAATATGAATATTTAGGATAAATTTAATGTATAATGATATCTAAAATTTAATATTTCAATAAGAAGTTATTGGCTAAAAATTGAAATAAGTTAGTGGATATCAATACTATCCTTTGTCAATATAATCATAAACCATACATTAGATGAATAATGATGGTTTAAACATTTACCCATTTGAGTGATAATAATGTTTGGTTATCATTAACAAATAGAAATACCATAAAAAGTTCTTTACATTTATTCTTGAGGAAAATATCATGTTCAATTTGAATATTTTTAAAAAATCTTTTTCTTTAAAAATTACTTTTAAAAATAATTATAAATATCCTCATAAAATTAAAAAGTAAGCCTCAAAGAAATGATGTTTAAGGTGGTAGGTTATTTATTAGCTCTAATAAAATTTAATTTTAACATTCATTTTTTAAATTAAAATGTTTAGGAATGTGATTTTTTAGAAAAATAAATGTTGATTCCTTTCACATTTTCAGTAAAATCCAAAAGTGCATTGTCTAGGAAAAAATATTCCATTAAAACATTTTTTAATGAGTAAAAATGGGTAAATATTCCATTTATAAATCATTTTTAAAATTTTAAATATATTTTTGATGTAATCTTTAGAAAATATAGTTTTGGAAGAAAACAGATTTCTGGTAGAAGTGATAAATGAAATCTAATTTTTATAAAATATTTTCCCAATTAATTTAATTATCAATGAATTCTAAAATGGTACTATTATATTAAAAAAACTTTAATAAACATAGTATAATAAACTTAAAATGTTCATTAAAAAATTATAAAATATTTACCATCAACATATATAAAATAATAAACATTTTCAATTAGAATGAGATTGTGACGTAATCCCATGGAAAGATCATAACATTGAATTGGTAATATACTAATGAATTTATTGTTTTTATCAAATAAAAATCCACATTAAAATGTTTATATAAAACATAGTATAATAAAAATTAATTATACACATAATCTTATCATGACATAATCAACGAAGTATATGCTTAACACAATGAGGAGAAATTAAGTAAATAAATCCCTTACCAATTGATAAATTTTAATAAAAATTCCCTTTTAAAATTAAATGAAATTAGAACATAAAATACCATTATTAATGAATTATTCCTAATATTATGTGTTTTGGGGTATTATATACACCATATAAAATAAATTAGGTGCATATCATTACAATATCACTTAATGAAATGAAATTGGGAGTAAGTAATATTCATCACACTTCCATTTGATTAAACATTATCTAACCACTTTTAGAGTGGTTTTAAACATGTTATTAAATTATACCAGAACCATATTAAAATTTATAAAATCATATATGATCGTTTTGTAAAATCTTATTCACCATTCATTATTAATATTTCATTATTTTCATTGTATCAGAATTAATGTCCTTATTTTCTAATTCATGCTTCATCCTGAAATATCCAGTTATTTAGAATATTATAAAGTTATATTATAAGGCACCAGCCTTAAACCTTACTTAATCTTGAGTTATTACAAGAGTACACATTGAGGATCTTTTTATGTTTAGAGTTTTAGAGAATTAGATCATAAAACATACATTACATTCCACATTTAAACAAAGTGGTTACATAAAAGATAGTATTCATTTTTTTCCCATCAATGGAAACATATTTAAAATAAAACATGGATTCTTTATTGACACTTCCTTGACAATATCATCATATCATGTACCTTTCTCTTGACCTGTGAAAAACATTTCAAAAAAACTTGGGATGAGCATAAAAATCTTAGTAAGGGTTATAAAAATATGGAAAGGAAATATGAGTTCATATATACATAAAAATGAAATCATACATTACCCATAAAACATAGGCACTTTAACATACCTCATCAAATCATGAATAAATCATAGAAATCATAAGACACAAAAAGGTAACTTGAGGAATTCATAACATTCTTACGTAGGGAGTAACCCTCTTGGTTACGTTTGGAATACCCACCATAGTATATTCCCTAAATCTCTTTGGAGAAACCATAAAGTTTCACTCCTTCGTGTTACCCAATGCATTGGAGAGCTATATCGAGCTCACCTACCCTTAGTTTATAATGGAACCACTCGTCTTTATAACAATGCCAAAGAACCATAACATAATCGTATCACATAAAACATGCATAAAGGAAACATAACATTTCCACATTTCAATCACAAGATATCAATAAAACACACTGATATAAAAACCCTTATGAAAATCATTTTCAATACCAAAATAAAAGAAAAGTAAAACATGGTATTTATTTTTCTTTTAAAAAGATGGTATGGCTTGTAGAGGAAGCCGAAACTCAAATAATGGTCACGGCGGCGGAGAAGTCATTGTTGCCGCATACGTATGACAAAAACATTCCCTTTTTTGTTTTGTAAAATGCTTCGTATAACAAATATTCCTTTTGGGTAAACGTAAATGTCAAAGGGGTTTATACACCGTATAAAAGAGAGTTGTGTATAAAACAAAATATGCCTCAATGAAAGGATATTGAGACGAAGTCCCTTACAAAGACGGTATCCTTTATTTAAGGACAAATCAATTACATAATTATGTGTGAAAAATGAATACACCAAATATAAGTGGATATTAAGTGTAAACCAATCGGAGTTTATTCACAAATATTCATAGAACAACATATTCAAGCAGTACATGTTTATCCCAAAGAATCAAATTTGGGTTAAGAAGATCCCTTGCAAAAATTTGACAGCATAACGGCGTCACTACAAAATTCATAAAATTAGTTGATGAGAGATAAAAAGTGTATCTCATCACATGGACATACAATTTAATTCAATAAGGATATAGAAGAATATATCCCAACATAATAGTATGTGAATTAAAAGACATAACAAAATAATTCTTTTAAAAAGAGGAGGGTGAAAGGTTCCCTTACCGACATGGGTATCTTTCGAAACATACGCCCCGTGAAAGAAGGACAATACAAAATTGATGTAAATACTCATAAATGAATGTATATTACATAATAAGTAAAATAATGGGCAGTACATACACCACTCAAAGGAAATTGTGGCAAATGTAGCATAAATCTCACGGGAATAAAAGTGAGATGAAAAATCTCTTACGAAGACTCGGCAGCCTAACGGTGCCACTTAAAACTTCCAAAATGGATTGATGATAGGAAATAGGGTCTCTCATCATATCAACATAAATTTTATAGAAAGAGGAATATAAAATAACATCCCCCAACATAACAAATATGATCTTAAAAGAAGTGACATAAAGGAGATTACTTAAAAAGAAAGAGAGAGGTTGGATCTCTTATGAAAATTCGGCAGCCTAACGGCGCCACTCAAAACTTCCAAAATGGATTGATGAGAGATAATAGGGTCTCTCATCATATGAACATAAAAATTACAGTAAGATTGATATAAAATAATATCCCAATAACAAGAAAGATGATCATTAACAGGAATGACATAAAAGAGTGTACTTTAAAAGAAAGAGAGGTGTCAGATCCCTTACCTCAAGTCCAACTTGTCTTGTTCGTTTCTTTATATTCCTGAATAATAAACATTGGTCAATTTATAATTGCCTAATGACCTACTTTAAATATTATTATTCAGTTCATATCACATATTATAATGTTATAATAATTTTTTAATAATGTTAGTTCATATCAGACGTTTTTGTCGATGTTTGGTACATGAGTAAAAAATGAACTTGTTTGAAAAATGACGGTCCATGTAGTTATAAGTAAATAGTTTCCATAATAGTATTAATGATTAAAATATCATATATATCCAGTAAATATTCATTTTATACTATTCCATATCATTTGGAGATAAAAAACGAAAAGCACCGTTCATAGAGACGGTAGGCCGTACGTACGCATGAACGCTACTTTCATTTTTTCTTTGTCATATTAACAGAATTAAAAATAAATGATATATATATATATATATTATAATTCCAGTATAATATATATGTTATATAGGTCATATATTTTCATTAATATTATTCTTTATACGTTCCATGTATTGCATGTACGAGTCACATCACTTGAGGGGGCGGTAGTTCACACTTCCTCATATGAAATTATCGCATTTACACAACATGTAAAGAATAAAGGTATGATTTAAATATAAAATACAGAAGCATATAGTAAACATAAAAACCGTATATATCATATATAAAATACAGTTACATCATAATGTCCACCTTTAATGGTGTTAAAATAATATTGAACAATCATCATTTCGTGAGGGAGAAAATCGCCAACCACAGAAACAGTATGTTATTTAACCATTAGACGAAGGTGTGTGTAAGTGTATCTCGAATCCTTCTTATAACAACATCATATTATATTTAATATACTGGAGTTTTTACAAAAGAAATGAATAAAAATAGTTTAGGGGGTTGGAGAAGCAAAATAAAACAAAAGGACACAAGTGAAGACATTACATTAAAATCGGGTACCTCCCTTTGGTTTGAGCTCAAAGGCTTCCTTGGGAAGACTTCTTCCCAATGTGAGGCTTCAAGGAGTTATATAGGGATTTTTAGAGACAAAATGGTCAGTTATTGGCCGATCAAAAGTCTTTGGAAGTGTGGGTAAGGAGGTAGAGGTGGGGGCCTTTTATAAGAAGAGAGGAGGGGCACTCTTGGAAAGTAAAGAAATGTTACTTTATTTTAGAATGAGTTTCGGATTTTAATGGTCCCACATTGATTTTTTTCGAGGATAAGGTGATAATGGTTCTAAATCCACTCATCCAATAGGTTTTGGACATGTGTAGGTCTTATATTTTACATTATCTTTCAATTTTATTTAAATCGTTAAATAATGAGGTCATCACTGCATCATCATGATGTCATAAATAATTTAATTTGTTTAATGTCTAAAATATTATAAAACAAAATACTATGATGTAGAAAATCATTTTATATTTCCAATGAATATTTATAGTCAAAATTATGACTTGTATAAACCCATGTAAAAATTGTTTTAGTAAAACATTTCATGTTTGTCTCATTTTTACTTTAACATTAAATAAAAAGGTATTTATGTCATTTTCCAACCAAAGTGGCTCCAGGGGGTCCCCAAGTAGACCCATGGATTTTCTTGGTCGGACATGACACATCCAATGAGGGTAGGACAAGTTTCTAGGTCATTTCATTTTATTAAAACATTATTCTTACCTTAAACAACACTAATTACCTCTAATCGCGATTAAAAACATAATAAGTTACAATTCACCAAAAAATTATTTTAATCCCATTGAACCAGATTTTACTTCTTAATGACAACCATGTATATTGGATTTTTGAAATTCAAAACACAAATATGGCAAGATTTCATTTAAACGGAAAAATCAGTTTTTATAAGTACCACTTAGTGGTTTCACTATTCATCAAAAATTGAAGTTTTTCAGAAAATTACCAAAAGTTCACCCTAAGATATATTTGATATTCTGAATTCAAAAATGATTTCTATTTTAAAAAATTCAAAACATATAAGTTGAATTAATTAATTTAATAATTAATTCCCGCTGTCAAAACTAATAGCGTGTTTTTATGAAACAAAATGTATCAAAAGATTGACACTAGTTTAAGTCCGATTTCAAAGTGAAATTAATTCCAACACCCACTATTGGATTAAATGGTAAAAATATATTCTAATTTAACTATAAAACCAATACAAAAGATAATCTAATCATATAAATAAATTAGATTAAAAGAGGTTTTGAATTAAAATACAACATTTTTCACTATTCATTAAAAATTGATCTTTTTCGGAAAAATACCAAAAATTTACACAAAGTAAATTTTGATGTCCCAGTTCTAAAGAATAATTTTATTTTGTCAAATATAACACATAAAATTGTAAAAAAGTGGATTTAAAAGAGGTTCGCCATCAAAAGGTGGTTAATTGACCTTTTAAAGAATATTAGAATGTTTATGCTTAAAATTGGATTCATTTGCATTTTTAATCCTCTAAAATTTATTGTAAAAAGTAAAAATATTTGACAAACATATAAAATTAATTCGTAGTTAGTTCTGTTCATTCCCTCCATTACACTGGCTAGGAGTTAACTACTATTTAAAATAATATTATTTTATTATTAGAGTGCAACGTAAGATTTCGAAGAAACTCGTTGTTGCGTGTTGGGTACGCCATCGAGCATAGCATCCCCTTTAAAATAATATTAATATTTTATTCACAAATATGGATAAATATAAAAATGTCATATTCTTTATTTACCTGGGGTGTTACATCCTTCCCCTCTTTTGGGAATTGCGTCCTCGCAATTTTAAAATTGAGCTTGGAAACATCCTTGAAATTCCCACATCAGAACAAGAGTCGGTAAAACAATCACTTTAAAATAAAGAAAGATAAGTACAGAGGTCACCCGAGTTAACCCATACTAGGATTCCATGTAGGAAAACATGGACATGGATGAGAAAACATAGGGTCATGTTCTGATGGAGAGTGATAGAAAACATGTTTAGGAGAAAGTTATCCACAAGAAAATCACAAACTTGTGATGGGTTAAACGGTATTTGATTCCCCAGTAGGAAAAGTTAATAGACAACATTTTTGTTTTATGTTACTTTTTATTGAGGAATTTATTCATAATGAAACATAATCACTTATCATGTTGACTTTCAACTTTTATTAGATTCCTTACACAAACTCATATTTTCTCCAAAAGATGAGTATTTAGGAAGACTTGTTCACATTAAGAGTAATATAATAAACTTCTAGAGAATCACCTAATCCACAAAATAGAACTATATAGATCCCAATTCTTTAGACATTAACCAAAATCGAAACCAAAAAGGTTAGTACAAGATCAGATAATCCAGAAAAGGATAACCCTTTATAAAAAGAAAATCTATTCTTAATCTCCAAAATTTGTCCAACAAAACCCAAAGTTCAATGAGGACCATTCGATAAACAATTTGTCCATAAAATTCTTCAAAGTAAACCAAACTATGATTGAAACCCAAATAATTGAAGGATTTAATCACAAAGTCTTCCAAGGTACAAATTAACTTTTACCTCCAAATAACATCAGTTGCTCTTAAATTCTCATATTGAAAAATATTTAACCTAATCACATATCCTCCATGATAGGTTAATCATTTCCATAGATAACTCAAAATTAACTTACTCTTGATTCCTAAAATCATCTAACTAAAAAAAATTAGTACAACTAACAAGGGACTTCACGTAGTCCAGTGGTTGGTGATAAATACCAGTCGCACTATGGTTGTGGGTTCGATTCCCGCATCTTTGTCCGACGCGACGTGTTGTCACACGGTCTGCGTGTTGTCCTTTTTTCCAAAAATAAATAATTCTCAAATCATTCCCCAAAAAGAGATAAAATCATCAAAAATAACCATAACATAATTTAACCTTATTTTTATCTCATGCCTTTCACTTCCATCATAACATATAGTAACCCGTAATTACCTCAAAAGTAAGGATCATATAAACCCAAATGGTTCTTTATAACTATGTCCACAAAAGAACAGATAAATATTCCTTGAATAAAATTTTCATATATTAAACATCAGGGTTACACATACTATAAAAAGTCTTCTAATGTAACCCCATCATCAAAATAGACTTAATACTCTTAATAATTTCACCATAACTCTTGAAGCCCTTATATGTTGACTTCTTACTCACTCAACATTATTCATGATCCATTAACCATTCCTTTCCAACTTATTCTGAAATACTTCTTTCCTACAAAAAAAATCATGAATCATATCCTAAGAATCCAAAATAGGAAAACAAAAGTTATGAAATAATCCATACCTTTGATTGGTCATTGTCATTTTCTTCATCCTCAATCGGAATGGAATTAGGTATTGGTAAACGAATATTTGTATGATCTTAGTGATCACATTCACGAAACTTCTTCATAGGACATGTGTTTTCATAATGACCATGCACACAAAATTTAAAACATTCAATTGATCCCTCAGAAAGAACTTCATTCCCTTTCCTCGAGTCAACTGGATTCTTCATTTTTCCATGGAAGTTTCTTGCTTTATGACCTTCATTTCCACATCTGTAGCATATTTCTGTCCCTTTGAAACATTTTCCTAGGTGTTTCTTTCCAAATCTTTGAAACATAGGTTTTTGAACACACATACCTTTATGATTGTTACATGTAGTTCCGTAGGGATTTTTTTCACGCATATATGATGCCTTAGAGAAATCACCAAGGTTTAGGTGGTCAATCATGACTCCAGATAGTTGGTTGAGGATAAACACAAGAGTTCTCATTGCAGCTCCCATATCATTCAGTTGCTTTCTCAAAAAACTGTCAAAGTTTCCTTCACATCCACTGTTACTTTGGTGCCTGCTAGATCTAGCCATTTACTAAAACCAAAAAGGTCAGTGTGAGTATATAAACAAAACCATCATGTACTAATGAGGAAGATAAACAATAATATATACTTACTCATTCACATTATCTAAAACTAGGACTCTTTCTGAAATCCTAACCATTATGGTAATGTCACTTATGCTTAAAGAGTACCCTAACCTCCAAAGTTATCTAAACCAACCTTTGATACCAAATATAAGGCCCCACACTTAAACCTTACTTAATCTTGATTTATTACAAGATTACACATTGAGTATCTTTTTAGGTTTAGAGTTTTAGAGAATTAGATCATAAAACTTACATTACATTCCACATTTAAACAAATTGGTTACATAAAAGATATTATCCATTTTCTTCCCATCAATGGAAACATATTTAAAATAAAACATGGATTCTTTCTTGAAACTTCCTTAACACTATCATCATATCATGTACCTTTCCCTTGACCTGTGAAAAACATTTCAAAAAAACTTGGGATGAGCATAAAAAGCTCAGTAAGGGTTATAAAAATATGGAAAGGAAATATGAGTTCATATATAAATAAGAATGAAATCATACATTACCCATAAAACATAGGCACTTTAACATACCTCGTAAAATCATGAATAAATCATAGAAATCATAAGACACAAAAAGTTAACTTGAGGCATTCATAACATTCTTACGTAGGGAGTAACCCTCTTGGTTACGTTTGGAATACCCACCATAGTATATTCCCTAAATTTCTTCAGAGAAACCTTAACGTTTCACTCCTTCGCATTACCTAATGCATTGGAGAGCTATATCAGGCTCACCCTCCCTTAGTTTATCACAGAACCACCCGTCTTCATAACAATTCCCAAGAACCATAACATAATCGTATCACATAAAACATGCATAAATGAAACATAAAATTTCAACATTTCAATCACAAGATATCAATAAAACACATTGATATAAAAAACCTTTTGAAAACCACTTTCAATACCAAAATAAAAGAAAATTAAATCATGGTATTTATTTTTCTTTTAAAAAGAAGGTATGGATTGTAGAGGAAGCTGAAACTCAAATAATGTTCATGGCGGAGGAGAAGTCATTGTCGCCGTATACGTATGAAAAAAACATTCCATTTTGTCGTTTTGTAAAATGCTTAATATAACAAAGATTCCTTTTGGATAAACGTAAAAGTAAAAGGGGTTTATACACCGTATAAAAGAAAGTTGTGTATAAAATAAAATATGCCTCAATGAAAGGAGATTGAGATGAAGTCCCTTACAAAGACGATATCCTTGGTTTAAGGACAAATCAATTACATAATTATGTGTGACAAACGAATACACAAAATATAAGTGGATATTAAGTGTAAACCAATCGGAGTTTATTCACACATATTCATAGAACAACATATTCAAGGATTACATGTTTATCCCAAAGAATCAAATTTGGGTTAAGAAGTTCCCTTGCAAAAATTTGACAGCCTAACAGCGTCACTACAAAATTCATAAAATGAGTTGATGAGTGATAAAAAGGGTATCTCATCACATGGACATAAAATGTAAATCAATAAGGATATAAAAGATCATATCCCAACACAATAGTCTGTGAATTAAAAGACACAACAAAATAAGTCTTTTAAAAAGAGGAGGGTGAAAGGTTACCTTACCGACATGGGTATCTTTCGAAACATATGCCCCGTGAAAGAAGGACAATACAACATTGATGTAAATACTCATAAATGAAATTATATTACACAATGAGTAAAATAATTGGGAGTACATACACCACTCAATGGAAATTGTGGAAAATGTAGCATAAATCTCACGGGAATAAAAGTGAGATGAAAAATCTTTTACGAAGACTCGGCATCCTAACGGTGCCACTTAAAACTTCCAAAATGGATTGATGAGATGAAATAGGGTCTCTAATCATATCAACATAAAGTTTACAGAAAGAGTAATATAAAATAACATCCCCAAACATAACAAAGAGGAGCTTAAAAGAAGTGACATAAAGGAGAGTACTTAAAAAGAAAGAGAGAGGTTGGATCTCTTACGAAAATTCGGCAGCCTAACGGTGCCACTCAAAACTTTCAAAATGGATTGATGAGAGATAATAGGGTCTCTCATCATATGAACATAAAAATTACAGTAAGAGTAATATAACAGAATATCCCAATAACAAGAAAGATGAGCTTTAACAGGAATGACATAAAAGAGTGTACTTTAAAAGAAAGAGAGGAGTTTGATCCCTTACCTCAAGTCCAACTTGTCTTGTTCGTTTCTTTATATTCCTGAATAATAAACTTTGGTCAATTTATAATTTCCTAAGGACATCATTTAAAGATTATTATTCAGTTCACATCACATATTATAATGTTATAATAATTGATTAATAATGTTAGTTCATATCAGACGTTTTTTCCGATGTTTGGTACATGAGTCAAAAATGAACTTGTTTGAAAAATGATTGTCCCTGTAGTTATAAGTAAATAATTTCCATAATAGTATTAACGATTAAAATATCATATATATCCAGTACATATTCATTTTATACTATTCCATATCATTTGCAGATAAAAAATTAAAAGCACTGTTCATGGAGACGGTAGGCCGTACGTACGAATGAATGCTACTTTCATTTTTTCTTTGTAAAATTAACGGAATTAAAAATAAATGATATATATATATATATATATTATAATTCCAGTATAATATATATGTTATATACGTCACATATGTTCATTAATTTCATTCTTTATGCGTACCATGTATTGCATGTACGAGTCACATCACATGAGGGGGCGGTAGTCCACACTTCCTCATATGAAATTATCGCATTTACACAACATGAAAAGAATAAAGGTATGGTTTAAATATAACATAACGAATCATATAGTAAACATAAATACCATATATATCATATATAAAATACAGTAACATCATAATGGCCACCTTTAAAGGTGTTAAAAGAATATTGAACAATTATCGTTTCGTGAGGCAGAAAAATCACCAACCACAGAAACAGTATGTTCTTTAACCATTAAACAAAGGTGTGTGTAAGTTTAGATATAATCCTTCTTATAACAACATCCTAGTATATTTAATATACTGTAGTTGTTACAAAATAAATGAATAAAAAGTGTTTAGGGGGTTGGAGAAGAAAAATAAACCAAATGGACACAAGTGAAGACATTACCTTAAAATCGGGTAACTCCCTTTGGTTTGAGATCAAAGGCTTCCTTTGGAAGACTTCTGCCCAAAGGGAGGCCTCAAGGAGTTATATAGGGATGTGGATAGACAAAACGGTCAGGGGTTATCCGAGCCAAAGGCTTTGAAAGTGTGGGTATGGAGGTAGAGGTGGGGGCCTTTTATAAGAGGAGAGGAGGGGCACTCTTGGAATGTAAATAAATGTTACATTATTTTAGAATGAGTTTGGGATTTTAATGGTCCCACATTGATGTGTTTCGAGGATAAGGTGATAAGGGATCTAAATCCACTCATCCAATATGTTTTTGACATGTGTAGGTCTTAGATTTTACATTATCTTTCCATTTTATTTAAATCGTTAAATAATGAGGTCATCGCTGCATCATCATGATGTCATAAATAATTTAATTTATTTAATGTCTAAAATATTATAAAAAAACTACTATGATGTAGGAAAGATTTTTATCTTTCCAATTAATATTTATAGTCAAAATTCTGACTTGTATAACCCCATGTAAAAAAATTTTTAGTAAAACATTTCATGTTTGTCTCATTTTTACTTTAACATTAAATAAAATGGTATTTATGTCATTTTCCAACCAAAGTGGCTCCATGGGGTACCCAAGTTGACCAATGGATTTTCTGGGTCGGCCGTGACACATCCAATTAGGTTGGGACGTGTTTCTAGGTCATTTCATTTTATTAAAACATTATTCTTACCTTAAACTACACTAATTACCTCTAATCGTGATTAAAAACTTAATCAGTTACTGTTCACCAAAAAATTATTTTAATCCCATTGAACCACATTTTACTTCTTAATGATAACCATGTATGTTGGATTTTTGAAATTCAAAACCCAAAGATGGAAAAATTTCATTTAAACGGAAAAATCAGTTTTTATAAGTACCACTTAGTGGTTTCACTATTCATCAAAAATCGAAGTTTTTCATAAAATTACCAAAAGTTCACCCTAAGCTATATTTGATATTCCAAATTCAAAAATGATTTCTATTTTAAAAAATTCAAAACATAAAATTTTCATTAGTTAATTTAATAATTAATTCCCATTGTCAAAACAAATAGCGTGTTTTTATGAAACAAAATGTATCAAAAGATTGACACTAGTTTAAGTCCGATTTCAAAGTGAAATTAATTCCAACGACCACTACGGAATTAAATGGTAAAAATATATTCTAATTTCACTTTAAAAAAAAATTAAAAAGATAATATAATCATATAAATAAATTATATTAAATGTGGTTTTGAATTAAAATACAACATTTTTCACTATTCATTAAAAAATGAACTTTTTTGGAAAAATACCAAAAATTTACACAAAGTAAATTTTGATGTCCCGATTCTAAAGAAGAATTTTATTTTGTCAAATATAACACATAAAATTGTCAAAAAGTGGATTTAAAAGAGGTTCTCCATCAAAAGGCAGTTAATCGACCTTTTAAAGAATATTAGAATGTTTACGCTTAAAATTGGATTCATTTGAATTTTTAATCCTCTAACATTTATTGTAAAAATAAAAATATTTGACAAACATATATAATCATTTTGTAGTTAGTTCTATTCATTCCCGCCATTACAACAGTTAGGCGTTAACTACTATTTAAAATAATATTATTTTTTTATTAGAGTGCAACGTAAGATTCCCAAGAAACTCTTTGTTGCGTGTTGGGTACGCCATCGAGCATAGAATCCCCTTTAAAGTAATATTAATATTTTATTCACAAATATGGATAAATATAAAAATGTCATATTCTTTATTTACCTGGGGTGTTACATATATCATCTTAATACAAATAACCATAACATAATTACCATATTTTTAAATCAATTTTATTTTTAAAACCAATCATGAATGATGATTTTGAAGAATTAAGTATGTTATGATCATGGAGACATTATGCCATACGTACACATGAGTTACATTTCCATTCTTCCTCAATAATTATAAAAAGCAGGAAATAAATGGTTCATATTTACATAATTTTTATGATATCATTAATATCATATTATATAATTATATATCATCTATGTTTTTTTTTGAAAATAGATCTGCATCACCTTGTGATGTCAGTAATCCACATGTACACGGACGATGTTATCATCTTTATGTGAGTAAAAATGAAAGAATGAAAATGATATTTACTATATATAAAACAAATATTTCATTAATATCAGAATTATTTAATCTATTTCACATATAATCTCTAAATCTGTCCTTATCACCTAACATGTAAAGAGTTAGTGAAAGATGAGTCACATAACTTTGCAGAGAGGTAGTCATCCATACACATGAGAAATGTTATCATATCTCCTTTAGGATTGATGTTAAAAAGATATATATGAAACAGTGAATATAGTGGTAAATATATTCTATAAATATAACATATATAATTTATATACATAATTATACCCAATATTTTGAGGTGGATATGGAGAACCTAATGGCATCTCTTCGCATGGTGGTAGTATGTCCTACACACGAATGATGATTATGTTACCCATTTGATGAAAGTGGAGTTAGTTTTAGGTCATTTACTTATAGAAAACATCCAATTATATATAATATATTTTAGTTATTATATAATCATAGTTTAATTATAATTTAAATATTTTTTTAAATAAGTAAAATAAAGATGCTCATTGATGAACATTACCTCTTATTTAGGTATCCTCCTTAGGTTTACACAAAATCCTTAAAAGGATAGCTTTATTCCCAAAATATGGATTATATAATGAGAGGAGGAAAGTGATGAATTTATTTGGGTTGGTCTTGGAATAACCAATTTGGTTTTATGGTGTGAATAAGAGAGGAGAGGGGTTTGCCTTTTCTAATTGATGGAGAGGACACACATGGTATTTTTGAAAAAAATGGAGTGCTTCCACAATTTTTCAATATCCAAACAGCACTAAATAGACTATTATAGAACCTTATAAGAATAATGGTATAAAAATTTCCATAATATAGTTTTTTTTATAAAATTATATAGTTCATTTTCACCATTATCATTTTAGTTTAACTGCTAGTAAAACCAATTTTACCTTACCTATAGTAGTTATTTTTTAGTGTGTTCACTATTAATTTTGGTCAAAAATTAATTCAAAATTATTATAATTTATAAATTATTTTAATTCCAAATATAGAATACATTTTTTTAAATTCAATTCGTAGCTATGAAAAAAGATAATTTAAATTAATCGCATAGACATGAAGAGAAACCGTGTTTTTAAAGTGAAAATGTTAGAAAGTTTATAATGGTCTTATATCTATATTCAATATAAAAAAATTTAAACAAAATAAATTTTATTAATGAATATATGTTTCTAAATAGTTTCACTTTAAACCCATTTCAAAATATAATTTACTATTTTTGATTATTTAAACTAAAAGGCAGTTTTTATTTAATATTTAGTATTTTCACTATTTATTAAAAAATAAAAGTTGTTTAAAAAATTCCTGAAATTAACTCTAAGATAATTATGGTATTATGATTTAATAAAATGTTATTATTATAAAAAATGAATTATATAAAAGTGTTAAAAATTAATTTTAAATTATTTTCTTAATGCGCAACTATTTTATGTTTTAGAAAAATATTTTTTTTCTAAAAATATTTATCTTTCTGTTAAATGACTCTGATTTTATTACTAACAACTAGATAAAAAAATAATCTTGTGTAAATTATATATTTTAAAAAGTTATTTATTACAATTCATACCCTCTAATTTAACAACTACATTATAACTATAATATTGAACAATAATATTTTAATAATATATTGTTTTTTGGTAAAACTATGTCTTGCATGTAACCTAAGATAAACATAGTGTTGCATGCAATGCCAGACAAACATAGTGTTCTATGTAATGAAATATAAAATCAATGTTGCATGTATCATACTATATCAAATAAAATGTTCATATGATAGAATTTTTGGATGTTACATTAAGAACTAGTACTCAAGCAACCTCGGACAAAATTAGTATGCATTTTTTTTATATATATAAATATTATTTCTAAAAAAGTTTTTTACGTGATTATTTTTTAATTAATTTTTTACACTTTATGGAATTTAATATTGAATAATATATTCCATACATGGAATCATCATATTGTAAATTTTTATTATTCCATTTTTATTTTTCCAACCATATTGAAAAGTTACCATGGTAAAAAATATGTCGCCATAGTTAATGAAAAAAGAGGTCTAAATGGTTAAAATTAAGCGACAAGGCTCCAAGTGGAAACAATACACTCACTTAAATATAATTTTTAAAGATTATTTCTTTCTCCCATACATTATCTTATAAAATATTATATTTTAGAGACACATTCCTATGATATTTACTTTATTATATTTTAGTTTTTTTAATATTTACAAGGGTGTCTCTCCCCTCACTTATAAAATGTATCCCTAGGTTTTCACCTATCCACTCTACATAAAGCCTATAAATCCACCAATATCTACCTAAATCCTTACTTAAATCACATCCCCATATCATATAAGTTATGTTATAACTAAAATAACCCTCCATAAATCCTTATGGTGTAAGAAAAAGGAATATATTTGAGGAAGAATATGTTTCAACACATATAAATCATGCTGGGACATAAGGTAAGGATTACATGTCTCATTTTTTTTTCTTTGATCCAGATGCCATATTAACCACTTATTGAATATCTTGTGGTGTATTTTTTTTCCTATTTTTGTTTTTATCATACATTCACAAAATTAGAGAGACTTGTAAATCAATATTAATATCTATCAAACATGGTCTTTCAAATCATGAGATACCAATGTTATAAGGGTTTCCTCATCTCAATTACACTTATGTAAGATATGTATAAAATTTACCAATATATATATATATATATATATATTTATGCACTAAACATAAATGTTTTTTATATTTATTTTCATGTAAATTATAGAGATTTAAAAATGAATATAAACTTCACTATTTCATGAGGTTTTGATTCAGGGATTAAAAAATTTGTAAGTGTTTATGTTTAAATCTCACTTGTAGTCAATATTATTTATGATTGAATATAATTTCATGGAAATAAATTCTATATGCCTCATACACCCTATAAATTTTCTTCTCCACTAGTAATTCCTAATAATTTCTATTATTTGTGCCGGTTTTCTCTCTTTGATACTCAAAAATAATAAAACAATTATGAAATGCCAAATTTATTTCTTATTTTTGGCTAATAATATTACTCATCCATATCCATGTTATTTAAAGATGTTTTATTGATTTTTTTTACCTTCACTAATTTTTTTGATAAGTTTAATTTATTCAACCATGAAATTTATTTAAAAATTATTAAATGAAATATTTTTTAATTTTTTTGGTATTACTAACTTGTGAATTTTTTATAAATGTTAAAAATAATTTTTTAATATATGGAATAACTGGATTTCTTCCCCCAAATGGTAGATAAATATTTACCATGTTTTCTTTAAAATTTAAAATATTTTTCAAAAAATATAATATTTTAATTTTTATGAGAATTTTAGCTTTTGTATGTTAAGAAAAAATGATATAACATCTCTTTTCAACCGTATTGTTATTGATTTTATCAAATTGTTTTTAATATTTGTTAAAATCCCCTACAAATAGTTGTGCATCATTAAGGATATGATATTATGATTTCGTAAACATTATTTCTATGTATGGGTTATGATACGGATATTTTAAATAGATTTTTATGAAACTTGTTTATTTCCCATAGATTATTTAATTTATGATGTAATAATGAATGTTATTATGTTATTATGGAACACATATGAAGGGTTTATTATCATGTAATGGGTGGCTCTTTTACAACCCTCTTAGTAAATGGGTAACACTTTATGCCTTATGACCTCAAGGGTACATGACTGGTCTTCCCAAGGCTAAAAGGGTATATAGGTATTTAACCTAAGCCAAATAGTAAATGTTTGATTAACCTATGCCTTGGAAGGTAAACTGGTGGTTACCCCAAGAATATTATGTGATGAATGTCTTGGTGGTTAACCATGACATAGAATTTCTATGCATATATTTATAGAAGACACTTATGTCAAATTCTTTTCTAAATGTTTGTTCTTATGGATCAAATTTTTTTGATATTCAAAAATATTATGACAAATATCATCTGTTATGTTTATTTTTTATTCCATGACTTATGATTTCAGATTTATGACTTTGGGTATGACTATAATTTACCATGAATATGTTCTCAAACTCTTATGGCCATCTAATTCTCACTTAAGAACGTTGATTAATATAGCTCATCAAGACCCTTACTGAACATCTAAGATCACCATTTCTTATATTTCCTTTTCCTCAAGTTTTGAACAATGTTATTATTTAGGACATGAATAATAAGGGTACTATGAGGGAAGAAATTTATAGGAGATATTGAAAATATTTCATAAATGTTTTTAAATATCTAGTACCCAAAAAACCTAAACATTTATGGTTTTGGTGATTTTATTTTTTAACTATAGTGAATATTAAACTAAAATGATGTAATATTTTTGTGTGTTATGATTGTATCTCCTCAATTACCACCACATAAAACATATGGAACTAAGAAAGTCATTACCTAAATCCACTATAAAAGTCAGGTATGCTATAAAATATGACATCCATTATTTCTCAACAGAACACAACTTTATATATCTATTTTTAACAAAAACCTCAAATAGTTTCATTCATGGTCACACATAGATAGCCCTAGACACACTCATTTACTATTAAGTCCATAACACATGTATAACACTAAAAATATTTTGGAACCATATTCCTAGATTATGTAGTACACTACTCATTGAATAATTATAAATATCATCCATTAAATGAAAATATTTATCAAAATATGAAAAACCCATAAAAATTAGAGTTTTCATAAATAAATGATATATTTTTTATAAATCCATATAACATATACAAATGGACAGCTATCCTAACCCTGGATAATTATTACTTCCAACCGAATAAGGAAACAGTATGATATTATAAAATCTCACATGGATAATATGATAAAATTTTGATATAATTTCAAGGTCCTATCCATTAGATACATTTATGAAAATCCCAATAATACATTTTATAATCGAATTCCCCTTTATTTAATTCATTTAATTATTTTTGAAAAAATAGAGTAAAAAATTTTATTAATTTTTTTTCATACACTTTTATGCTTATACATTGTCCCTGATAGACCTTATGTATCACTCTCAAAAGGAGGAAAGACTATTTCATAGAATATTTCAAAAATTTCCAAACTCTCCTACCTTTACATATCACAAAGTTCCCAAAAATGACCCTTACATATAACAATGGTCCATCAATGCATTAAAATTTTTCTAAAGGAAAAGTACATTATGTATCAGGTAATGATGATGTAATATCTTCCCTTTTCTATAAACATATTCCTTTATATACATGGTGAAATAATTGTTACCCTTACATATGAATTATCTATTTTTTCATCTCCCATAGGATGATTATTGTATACCAAAATATTACTCTGATGTATGAAGATATTACTTTCATATAACAAATATTTTCCATAAAATTACTCTTACTAATAAAGGGTCCTCAAAACATATCTATTTCTATTTAGAGGAAAATTTTGTTAGAGGTTCCCACACATAACAAAAAAATATTATGGATTCATTTCCCATAATAAATCGAATTTTAGCAAACCTTTATAGGGTTATTTTTTTAATAATCAAATTTATTTTTACATGTTACACTTAGATATTTTTTCAAACACTATGATGACTCCCACATATCCAAACATTTCACATACATGTCATATATAGAAAAAATTGGTAAAACTATTATAACGTAAAAAATATAAAAAAATACACTACAAATGTAAATATCCTAAATAAAAAAACATACCCCATGAATTTAAAAACAATTATAATCCACTAATAAATATCACTAACATATATATTTCATTAAAACTGACCCTAGAGGCCAAGCTAACTTTTGATAATAGTTCCCTTTCCACATCTGATAGCCTTCCACCTCTACTGGTTTCTAATTCACCCAACGGAGCCACGATCCAACCGAAATCAGTACTCTAAATACAAAAAACCATACAACCTCCTCACCATATGATTTATTATCCACAAGTTATCTGGGTTTCACACTAACATTATCTTATCAAAAGCATAGTGTCTCACACACTCTCTCTCAAAAACACGAAGATAAATTTGGATTCATCAATATTATCCTCATCACCCCAACTACCCAATCCCAGCTAATTGTTCCCTTATGTAGACACTCCCGGCCATATGAATCACTAAACCGACCTCACCTCAACCAATTTAAACAATACATAATAGTATCACACTCATATATTTTCTACATAGTGATTATCAATACCTAATTCCCAATCATAATCTCTCATTTTACTGATTCCTTCTTTCATCCCACACTATCCTCAATACCCACATTATACTTAATAAAAATTCATCCCACAATTAGCATGCATGATATTGATACCCATATACTAAACATCATCCAATTAACACATTTATCAAATATATAAATCCTAACTCACACATATCATAAAAATATACGGCCAAGATGATAACTACATACATCTAATTATTGATGTCTCACTATCATACTCTAATTATTTTGGAATGGTCATGTTTAGTAGACCATAAGCCCAACTCCTTGATGTATTTCCACCCAATGGGATCCCACACATAATCAGCCACTACTGGTATCCTATATTTCACCTAATCTCACACACCATATTATCTCATAGTTATTGGATCACAGTATGTCTCCTAGTCTCTCCTCATATTACTAGGTATGACCCAGTCAACATCCTCTGGATGACTATGATGTCACCAAATAGAACCACTCTAGATGACTTGTCTGGAAGCATATATGACATTCATTAACATTTCGTCCGTTTTATCAACCTTTTTAATGATAGAATAATTTATTTTCAGATTTATAAACTTCATGATTTAGATATGTATATTAATTATAAATATATTATTTATTTCTTCAATAAAATAATAGTTTTCATAAACTCTATTTTTATAACAATTTATTTAAATGCTTAATTTTAAAGTTATAGAATTTTAATTTCACATAATAAATTTCATTTTTAAAGTCATTTTTTCAATATTATCATAGATTTCATTTTTAATAATTTTATAAAAATAATGATTTTTATGTGAATATTGAAAAAAATTGATTTTTATGGAAAATTTCATTTTTCAATCAATTATTAAAATAGTAAAATTATATTTTAGATTAGTTTTAAAATTTAATTAGTAATTTTTTATTGATATATTCTATTTATGGTTTTTAAAATTTAGTTTATTCTTGAATTTAGTATAAAAATATTAATACATTAAAAATGGAAGGTTTATAAAAAACAGTTTTTATCATGTTTTGTTGGTTTAATTCTAAATTAAATTCTTCCACTACTATCATTTAAATATTGAAAAAATTATTTCACATTTTGATACATTATTTATAAATTTATTATATAGTTCTCTTTTATTTTTAGATAGTATGAATAGTAACCTTAGTAATTTTGTCACAACAATAAAGGATTAATCAAGTAATTAAAGATAAAAATTTTATTATAAAGACAATAAAATGACCCTTACACTTTATTAAATATTATTTTATGAATAAATATATTCCATAATAATTAAAATTATGAATATATGGATTTTTGGCATTGATATGTGACTATTACCTTTATAATATTTTATTTAATGAAAATTAAAAAATGCCACAATCTAGTTTTTAATAACTATAATATTTTAAACATGGGGATAGCTAGTAGTTATTCTCTACTCTAAGTAGTATTGGAAATAGAAATGATTTATCTTCATCATGGTAACTTAATATTAATTTTTAGTTATAAAATAATTTCCTCAAATTCTTACACAAAGTGTATGCTGTAATTAACCAATTCAAAGAAAAAATAAAATAAATGTTAATAAAAATATGAAAAAAATACTATGAATTAATTATTATAATCAAAAAACACATAAATATTAATATAATATTTTTTTAGATTTTATTATATATTTTATTTGAATTTCATTTTTTTAATGTTATTACTATCTAAGTAATGAAAAGTTATCAAATTGATATTATTGATATTTTATAATAATTAATATTTTATTAAAGGATATAAAAATCATAAAAATTATATATCCTGCCATGTGACTAGGATATTTTTGAAAATGTCAACCATGTTCCATTTATGGTCTTTTTCCATTTATAGTACCTATAATGACCCTCAAAGTGTAAAAACCCATGTTGTCGAGGTAAGTGAGAAAATTTTTAATGGAGGATAAAACAAAAATATAAGGATAAAAACATATAAAAAACTTATCTAATCTTAATTTATGAGATTTTTTGGACTCCAAATCATATTATATTCTAATATTATCAATTTGGATCCATTTAAACATCAATATAAATTTATATTAAATTAATATTTTAAGAAATTCCAAGAGTTCCCCTCCCCTCTCTTATAAATAGGAAACTATTATTATCTTTACATAAAACATCAAAAACATTTTTTTAGAAAATTCCTACCCAAATACATTACTTAAGTATCTCTTCATATATTTGATTCACTGTTTTATCAAAAAACCAACCTAAAAAATCTTTTTGTGTAATCCTTAAGAGATTGTTCAAAGAATTTTTATAATTATTAAATGCGTTTTTTTGTTTTATTTCTTCATCCTAATCCTAAAAATCATCATTAATATTGATTAAACAATGAATATTTTATCTTAAAAATACTGAGGTTTTTTTATGTTAATATTTCAACATATATCCATCTCCACATTCATAAAATGGTAAATGAACCCATCGTCCAAGTGTTCGATAGACTACCGACATGTGAACCGATGTAATTTGTTCTAAATCATGGTGTCTCAAATCTGGTTATAATGATTTAATTAATATATTTATATATATAATACAATAATGGAAAATTTATCATTTTTAAATGGTAATATTTCATTTATTTTCACAGGATTTTATTCATAGAAAATTGATATTATCATTCATGTGTACATGTTGATTACCCCCTCTACAAAATGATGTGATATTTTTTTCATCACCACATCACATTAGTGATACATATAAGTATATTTAAAGAAATAAAACAATACTTATGATATAATTATCATTCTAAACATAAAATAATACATTAATTGTATTCATATTGATCATTGAAATATGGAAACATTTCTTATGCATACATACATTCTACCATCTCCATGATTGTAACATATTTCATTTATCATAAAAATATTTCATGATTATTTTTAAAAGAATAATTGGGGTATAAAATGATAATTATTTCATGAGTGTTTTTTTATAGATGATGGAATAATTACATCTTTGATTATAGTCAACCTACAGATGATTTGACTTAAGGACTAAATATCATAAAAACATCTAACATAAAATTAAATTATTAATTAATTATGTCAAACATGGGTTTTTCAATTCACCTTCACTCTAATTCGGGTTCAGATATCAATAATTATATCGAGAACTATGTGTCATGATTTTGAATTTTTAGGTTATTATTTCCTTATATTTTTTCAATATTTTCCCTTTTGGTTTTTTTTAGGTTTTGGAGAAAACTGAGAGCATTTGTGTAGATAGGTTGTAATGACCCAATCTTTCATTAATGTAAACTCCTCTTGATATAATTAAATGTATTATTATTTTTATATAAAATGTGAGCATCCTTGGTTTTAGGTTTCTAGATTTTAAAATACCATTATGAATTGTGATCGTTGCTAATATAGTCGTTGAACAGTGATCACATGATTAGTATAAATATA
This sequence comes from Viscum album, assembly GCA_963277665.1. Lineage (NCBI taxonomy): Eukaryota > Viridiplantae > Streptophyta > Magnoliopsida > Santalales > Viscaceae > Viscum > Viscum album. The sequence continues at coordinate 42,174,372 of OY728157.1, forward strand.
GGGATTTAAAAAATCCAATTTACATAGAAAATGGAAAAGGTGGCCTCATACAGTAGGCTTGCCCCATACGAAGCCCATTTTTTGGAGCTCTAAAGGAGTTGGAATCATTGGGCTTTGCTCTTGACCAATCCAAAGCTAAGATTGAGCATGTTAAGCTTGAGCGGAATCAACTATGGGAGAAGTGGAAGTTAATAGAGATTAACACCAGGGAGATGTTGTCTGAGCCGCCCCAAGAGCGTGTTAACATCACACACCATACCCTTCGATCTTATATGAGTTTTATAAGGGGTTATATATCAATACCCTATCACTATGATTAGGTGAATTAATTTTTTATAAAGAATGTGCATTCATTTTATTATTGTTACATTGTAAATAGTTTTTAAAGCACAAATAGTATTTTTAGTTAATATTCAGCAAAGAAATCTATCTTTTTGAATTAATGGATTTTTTAATTAAATATTATTTTAGTAAAATATTATTATTAAATTACCTTTTATTAAATATAAATGATCATATAATTTTATGAATGAAATTTTAATTTATATTAAGGTTTGAAAACTATTTTTGTCAAACAACTTGAATTTTCAATAAATGACTTTTTTATTTTAAAAGTAAAAATTAAAATACTTATAAAATTATTTAGATAAGATGAATCTTATTTTTGTAATCACGGTGCCGAAATTATCCAACTGTGACTTTTTAATAATTTTCATAGACAGTCAAATTTTTAGGTAAAAACTAAATATCGTTTAAATATATAATGTGTTTTTTGACATCATAATGACCCAACAGTGAGGTAAAAAAATACTAAAAACATTATGTTCGGCGAATATATGTTTTAGCATTAAAATAATGTGATTTTATATTTGTTTGATTTATTTTACAAAGCTTTTGTAGACCCTCCAAGACTTATAAAACATTTTGCCTTTTTAAATTGTTTTCCCTGAGAGTGTGACTCACCTCAACATGAGCAACCCTATTATTTAAAGAAGTTAGTACATTGGCCTTATAAAATATTGTCTTCCTCCCCCCAATGGAAAAAACTATCGGCGAAAACCATGGTCTGGTTTGTATTATTGATTAGTTTAAGATGAGGTGTCCAAAACCTAAATAATAAAGAATTCCCTCTCATTTCCTATATAAACCCACCCAATATCCCAATTAATCTTCACTCAAAGACATTGGAGTTCGAAAAAACCTTTCACATGTCTCTCTAGAATCCAACCAAGGTTCCCCAAGTTTCCCAACATCCTCTCTCAATCCTTTCTTAAGCCATTGGGGTCACACTTCCAAGTAGGGGATTTCTTCCTTTCTCATTTTGTCCAATTTTCATTAAGTTGTTATGCCCTTTTTTCGTAATTAAAAATGTTGTGGTATGATTTAGCACCTTCTACATACTACCCTCTTTATTTTTGTATTATGGGAGACCCCTTTCTCTTTCATTAAAGCCTCCCATGTACAGCTGTTACCATGCCGAAATTCTATGAGGGATTTCTCTCTCCTCTTTTACATCCAAGTAATTCCATTGTATTATGCATATAAATTCCATTACGTTTGTTGGGACATGTATCTATATGAACCCCTTACTATCCATTTCATGTAAATATGATGAGACACCCTTTTCTCTCTCATCTACTACTTTAATGAATCTTTATGTCATGCCATTATGCTTCCAAAATTGCACTGTGTTTTTCGAAGCCAAGATCATTGTGTAGTGAATAACATACCCATGTCTCTATCAAGGTTATTCACCTTTATGCACATATCCATATTGAATAGTATATTCATGTATTTATTCCACATTACTTAATCATGGAATAACTTATAATCTTGATTGATTCCATGTTATATGATCTAAGTGGCACACTTATGCATGAAATGAAATGTTTAAGAAGGGTACGCTCTGATAACGCACCAATGCATTGGGTAAACTATGGTTTCATGATATATCATGTGAAATGGGTGTTGAATCATGCTAATTCAAGTGAAACATGGTTTTACTTGTGATTCATGTGCAATGAGGGTTTACTCATGCTCCATGTGCAATGAGCCTTGGCTCTTGCTAATTCCATGAAAAATATTCTTGCCACATTTCCATGTTATGATTATCATGCTTTGTCATGACTATATGTTCATGTTTCTCTTGTGCTCCATTGGTATTCCTATTGTCTAACTTGTTTTTTATTCCTCATTTTATTCCGTGCTTATTCCCTGTCTGGGCTGTATATATCACCCTTTTCTTGTGCATGTCCTCAGGTTATCCCATTAAATGTTAAGTATGAGGGACAGTAGTGGTCATGTAAAGAAAGTTCTCAAAAACAAAAATTTGTGTTGTATGTTCTAATATGTTATGTAATGTTCCTAATCCCTATAGACACTAGACCTCTCGATCATCTATGTTGTATCAAGTGAATATTTCATGTAATAATTTCAGGTTTAAGTGTGTAATAAAAATAAGGGTTGTTATAGTGGGTATAAGATGATATGTTTAGTTATTTTTGGGATTATGATTAGAAAACCCTTTTGAAGACTTAGAGACAAAAATATGTATAATGAAAGCATCCCTAAGTATTTTTGAGTATTGATTAAATGTTATATCAAGAAAATACATCCTTGTCTGGATACGAGAAGGTAGAGGCTGCTCTGCCACAGATGTATCCTAGGGGTAAAACCTGAAAACACTGCTTTGAGCTAGACTCGAATAGGAATAGGTGCACAACAATGGGAATTGTTTTACTCTTGGTTATGAAACTCCTAGGGGATATGATTTGGTAAATTCACAAGATTATTATGAATCATTATTAAGGGAATTTAAAAAATTCCTCTAAGAATATATGATAGAAAGTCGATCATAAATAGCATTGATTAAAGACTATGGATTCATAAGTTAAGGAAATAAAATCTACTTATAAGTCATCTATTTTTTTCCTTGGATTCCCCTTTATTTGTTAATACTTTAAGATACCCATCCCTATGTCTATATTGGATATATTAGAACCTGAAACAAAAAGTGAAAGGTAGGGTTATCTCCCATGGTTCTACGCATTCTTTTATATCCCAAAAGTTTAGTAGAACAATCCTTGACCTACCACAAATCATGGAAGTAAAGATGTCTATGAGCACATCAAATGGGGAAATCATTTCATCCCATGAATATAACTCCTCCCCTGTCATAATCTGTGGATTGAATTTCATGTAGATCCTCATCATACTCCTTATAGTGGAATTTGATGAAATTCTTAGCATGGATTGGCTTTCCTTATAATGAGAAAACATAAATTGTTTTGAGTGGGAAATCACTCTCCATGTGCAAAATCGACCCCCTATTCTATACAAGTTCAAGGAGGAAGATGAATCTTATTTAGCTCCATCATCTCAAGCATGGATTTTACTAACCTATGAGCACGTGTATCTGGATCAGATGATTGAGTCTAAATAGGCAACTATCCATGAAGACATGAATATTGTGATGGAATTTTATGAAGTTTTTCCTGAGGAATTTCTTGGTCTTCCTCCTAGAAGGGATATTGAATTCTCAATTTATCTTATACATGGGACGTTTCCAATATCTAAGAGTTCATATAGAATGGCTTTTGTGGAGCTTGAGAAGCTGAATAGACAACTACAAGAGAATTTGGATAAAGGGTTTATACACCCAAGTGCTTCATCATAGGGTGCACTAGTCATCTTCATCAAGAAGAAGGATGGTTCAATGCGCCTTTGCATCGATTATCATGAGCTTAAAAAATCATGATAAAGAACAAGTATCCTCTCCCATTAATTGAAGACTTGTTCTATCAATTGCATGGAGAAAAATACTTCTCCAAGGTGGATTTATGATTGGGATATTATCAAGTAATGGTGAAAAGGGAAGATATCCCCAACACTACTTTTTGTAAAATATACGAGCATTATGATTTCATAGTAATGCCTATCGAACTCACTAATGCTCTAGAAATATTCATAGACCTGATGAATAGAGTCTTTATGTATTACCTTGAAAATAGTTTGGTAGTATTTATAGATGATATTCTGATATACTCTAAAACCAAGGGGGGTCATGAGGAGTATCTAAGAACTATAATAGAGACCTTACAGAAGGATAATCTCTATGAAAAGTATAAAAAGTGATAGTTCTGGTTGAAGGAGGTCTCATTCTTGGGCCATATCATCACAAGAAATGGGATATCTGTGGATCCCTCCAAAATATATTCAATTGAGGGATGTTCAATACCAACATCAGTAACAGATTTCTATTGCTTCTTGGGGTTAGCTGAATATTATCAGCGATTTGTGAGAAATATATCATGATTGTCCAACCCTCTAACCAATCTAACTCAGAAGGGAGTAATGTTATCTTGGAGTGATTATTGTGAACAAAGCTTCAAGGAGTTAAAAGGGAGGATTATCACTGTGCTTGGGATCACGTTAACCACAAGTGGAGAACTTTCTGTGGTATTTATGAATGCTTTGAAGAATGGCATGGGCTATGTGTTGATGAAAAATGACAAAGTCATTGCCTACGCATCAAGGAAATTGAATGTTCATGAGTAGAATTATACACACATGATTTTGAGTTGGCTGCGATGATCTTCACTTTAAAAATTGGGAAGCATTATCTCTTTGGGGGGGATGTGTGAAATATATACGGACCAGAAAAGCCTCAAGTATATATTCACACAGAAAGAGTTGATCATGCACCAACAAAGATTGTTCGAGCTGATCAAAGACTATGATTTCTCAATCCATTACCACCCTGGGAAAGAGAACAAGGTGGAATATGCTCTAAGTAGAAAGGACCAAGAAATTCTATCATTTATGAGAATTGAGATGGACCCAATCTTCTTATATTTGATGAAGATGGACATGGTAATTATAAATGAAGGGAACATTATGAATCCTTTCACAAATTATTTCTCAACCATCTTTTTGGAAAGGTTAAAGGATGCTCAAATGGATTATGTGGGAACTCAGAAGATACTGGAAGCTATCAAAAATGGGAAATCCTTGGATTTCAATGTTAATGAAAAAGGAATTGTGAGATTTGGGAAAGGACTATATGTTCCATCAAGTCTGGAGCTAAATAAATAACTTTTGGATGATGTGTATAGTTTAAATTTCTCTAATCACCAAGAAAACACAATGATGTATCAAGATCTTCAAAAGAATTATTGGTGGGATAATATGAAGAATGAGATCGCTGAGTATACATCAAAGTGCCTAGTGTGTAATAATGTGAAGGCAGAGAGGCAGAAGTCTAAGGGGATGATGAAACCATTTCCCATACCATCATGGAAATGGGAGAACATCGCCATGGACTTTGTCATCGAACATCCAAAGACATCCAAAAGGGAACAATGAAATATGGGTTATTGTGGATCATCTTAAAAATTCTACACACTTGATTGAAATTTGGGAGGATTTCTCATTGGATCAGCTGGCATGGATATATATCAGGGTATTGGTAAACCTACATGGAGTACCACTATATACTATATCCAATCGAGATCCAAGATTCACATCTAAGTTTTAGAAGAGTCTTCAACATGCTCTAGATACTGAGCTGAACTTCAATATTGTAACACCCCAAGATTTCATAGTGTGTTATTTCTTCAAAATAATTCAATAAAGTGCACTACACGCAACACCGAGTTCAAGCGCACCATGACTTACCAAACAAGCCGTTCAAAAGAGGTGATGAATAGTATTAACTAAATTTTAATCTTTATATAATCCTTATAATTTTAGAATCCATATTATGAGTTTCTTAGACATAATGTAAGAAAAAATTCATTTTCAGTATTGCACTTTTACCAACTTTTAATAGTGAACCCTTTTTAAATACAATATTTTAAACTTTTTGACTAAATGGGGACATCAAAAATTTAAAATGAAACATACCAAGCTTCCACGGTACGCTTTCCTTTGAATGATACAGTAGCGTGTGTTGTACGCAACTTCGAGTTCTAACACACACCACAACCAATCAAACTAGCCGTTATTAATAGTAATACCTACTTTTTGAAATAATATATATTTTATATTTCAAAATGGACTTCATTTTTGGATTCAGAGTATCGAATTTATCCTAAGGTGAAATTTTGGTACTTTTCGGATAACTTTCATATTTTGATGAATAGTGAAAATTACTAAATTTTAATTAAAAACAACTTTTTTAATCAAAATAATTAATAGTGATAAATTATGAATTTGAGTGGTTTTAAAGTATAATTATAATATATTTTTACCATTTTATCCAACGGTGTTCATTAGAATTAATTTCACTTTGAAATTGGACCTAAACAATTGTCAATCTTTTGATATATATTGTTTCTTAAAAACACGCTATTTGCTGTGACAGCGGGAATTAATTATAAAATTAATCAATGAAACTTATATGTTTGGAATTTTGTAAAATAGACATCATTTTTCAATTCGGAATATCAATTATATCTTAGGGTGAAATTTTGGCATTGTTTAGAAAAACTTCAATTTTTGATGAATAGTGAAACTACTAAGTGGTAGTTAAAAAACTGAATTTTTCATAAAACATAATTTTACCACTTCTGTGATTGGAATTTCGAAAATCCGAGAGACACGGTTAATATCAAGAAGTAAAATGTGGTTCAATGAGATGAAAATAATTTTTGGTGAATAGTAACTTTTTACTTTTATTTACCACGGTTAAAAGTAAATACGGTAATTAAGGGTAAAAATTATATTAATATTACCCTAACACATGTCCTAATTCTACTGGACAAGTGTATCCCGACCAAAAACAACCTTAGGAATAAAATATTATCATTTAGGTCCACTTGGATTAGATTAGGACATTTATTGTTATTTAATACAAAGAAGAGTTAAAAAAGTTAAAATCAAAGTATATTTACTAAAACATTTTTAATATAGGGTAATACATAATATAAATTCGATTGTAAATATTCATTAGAAAGATAATAAGATTTCATACATAATGAAATTTTATTTATAATTTTTAGACATTAAATAATTTAATTTATTTATGACACAATGATTATGCAGTAATTACCATAATAGTGAAAATTTAAAATAATTGATATTTTAAATACCCAAATAAATATAATTTGAGACTTTTAATGAATTACACTAATTTTCTAGGATAATATGGAATATTAGGATGGAGTTAATTGACTTTGTTCGAAGTAATCATTCTATTATTAGTTTCACAAAAATCAACATTTGAATAGTGTCAAAATTGACATAAAAGAGTTTTTAAAACAAATATTATATTATTAATTGATATTAAATTCCTAAAAATATAAGGTTCGGACAAGAGACTTATATCATGATATGTGTATCATTAATGGACCACTTGGGGGTCTCTTGGATGTATATAGTATGTTTATTAACTATATAATATAAAAATACAAAGTGACATGGTAAATGTCAAACTAATTAACTAAGAGTTAAAACTAAGAGATAAGGTTAATATAGTAACCTGAACCTGTCTAAATTCTATTGGTTGAATGGCTTTCGACCTATTCCCACATTGACCTTTTAATAATCAACTTTGGAGCCATTAGAAACTGAATATGAATTTATTATAAATTAATATTTCTAGCTTTTCCAAAGGTACCCCTCACCCCTCTTATAAATGGTCACTCCTCCTTCTCATTTCATCACACCTTCAAAGCCTTTTGGTTCGGAAAAACTCTTCCCATATACTCTCCCAACATCCCTCACTACAACCTAGAGGACTTAGTTTGATCATAAAGCCAACCTAAGGAGCCCTTTTGATCAAATCAAAAACAAGAACCCAAAGACGAGGTAATGATTTCACCACCCTTTTCCAAGTTCCTTTCTTCTTCCACTTCTTCTTCCTTTGTTGTCACCATTCTAAAATAATAACTCCAGTATCAAATATATACTGTGATTTTATTATAAATATGGTACAACCATATTCAGTATTTTATCCACCCATTTAATAACATGTCACCATAGGTGCGTACGTACGGCTTACCGTCTCCACGTCGTGGTGTAATTGTTATTCAATATATTATTATTTGGATTGGTATAATAATGATATGTAACTCATGTAAATAATAAATATAACATGTTAATTATTCTGTATATATGATATAACAATCGTTTATATATTATTTTAATATCAAAAGAATGATATTGTCTCTCGTGCGTACGTACGGACTACCGTCTCCACGAACGCGATGAGATTCATTCTCCATCGTATCCATTCAAGTATAATTCTCATTTTATGATTAATAATAGAATCTAAAGGCTTGATATCATTCGGATATGAATAATATACAACCTATACATTACAAACATGGATTACGTAACAAAACATATAAGAGAAAACGAGTAAGTTAACACCCGAAACAACGATAATACTAAGATATTATTAACAAATCAATGTTAAAGGATCATATATGATATCATATTAATGTATATGATTCTTGTATAATTTAATAACAATTATTTCACCATTATACAGGAGGTTAACCTACCCCAACCAAGGAAAAGTACAAGGTAAGGGTTATTTCGCAATCTCTTCATTATCCGAGATTGTTTATACGTAATTATCTACTGGGATTCATTTATCATCCAAATCCATGTTTCTTCGAAATGTATTTCAAAACATTTTTACTATTTACAAAGAATATAAGTTAAAGTCATTTATACCCTTATGGGTTTATAAAGGAATCTTTCCGTCATTTTCCAAACAAGGTGCTTTTTAACCTTTTCGACAGAATTAAGGTAAGAATGTTTTTTTTAACTTATACGGCGGGTGCGGCTATTTACCGCCGTTAAAAAATCTTCAAAGCTTCCCCTACCATCTTATAAGAATATTTTCAAAGAAAATGTTTTATTTTATAATTATGTGACTTTTAAATGATTTCAAAATGAATATTTTAAGAATTTCGGAAAGGTACTCTTTATCAAAATCATAATTTTAAATGTTTTAAAGATTTATCTTTCTAAATATTTTTAATAAATGTCCATGTCTTCAAAATGGTTTTTAAGGATTTATTTATATAGACATGAATGTTTTTAAAATGTTAATTCCTTTCAAAAGTTTCAAAGTGGTATGGGACACATTGATTCAAAAATCTCTTTTAATTACTTCCTTTATAAATGTGTGACTTTTAAATGATTTAAAAAAAAGAGATATTTCTCTCAAATAGTTTTGATTTCATCTATGTCAACATCCTTTGATGGATTTTATGATTATATGAAGTTGATTTATAGTGATAAAAAACTTCTATATTGTATTGAAGGTTTTGTGATATGTTTGACTATGGATTTGCTATTTTTATACCATTCATAGTTTATGGTGAAAGTATTGACATTTCGTATGCTAGTTTTAATACGAATGTTTATGTTATGTTTAGACCATTTCATATGGGAATGCATTGGACTTAATATGTGATGGGTGGAGCCCGCTATAGCTCCTCAATGCATCAGTAGGTCTCATGAGACAAACTAGTGTCTTGGAACAAGGCCTTGGAAAAATCATATTTGTAGTCTTGGCACGTGGCCTTCGCTATGTGGTTATGATAGTCTGGCATTGTGCATTCCATCAATATGAAAGTGGTTATTGATATTGCATGTGATTATTCGATTAGTAGAATATCCATGTGAATAAATAAATGGAATTATTTCATTTTATTTTTTCCATACTATATTGAATTTCAAGTTTAAAAGGCTTTTTTTTAGTTATACATTTCCTTAAATGTTTATGATTATAAATGTTTCCGCTGTATTGCTTGCCCTTATGGAGCATTTGAGCTCACCCCTTTCAATGTTTTATTTTTCCCAGGATTCCAAGAAGTATATTGTAAATGATAATAAGGGTTAAGACAAGGGAATAATGGCATTCATAAAGGATTATTTATGTTGTTTTGTATGTTATGAAGTGTAATGTAACATTCATGTATGTAATCTATTTTACAAGACTGCTAAACTAATCGGTCTTTCGAGACTTGATTCCTTGTAATCATGCCAATGTATTAAAATAATGCACTGACTCTGGGTTACTAGGGTCGGCGCGTTACAGTTGGTATTAGAGAATGTTTAGTACAAACCTTGGAAACTAGATTTAGGTAAACTCTGATTAGAGCACATAGACCTAAGATGGGCCTTGAGGATTAGTATAGAAGAACTTCCTAGAATGTTAGTATTGTAGAGATATTTTGAGTTTTCCGAGCAATACATCCCTGTCTGGATACGAGCAGGTAGAGGCGGCTCTGGCACAGATGTACCTAGGGGTAAAACCTGAAAACACCGCTTTGAGCTAGACTCGAACGGGAACTGGTGCACGACAACGGGCCTTGCTGCACTCTTGGTTACGAAACTCCCGAGGGATATGCTTAGGATAATTCTCATTTTCTTTACAAACCATTATTAAGGGTTTATGAGTATATACTTCCTCAATGGAGAAATTTTTATGATTATGGATTATATCCATAAACTATTTAATTTATGTTATGTGTTTTACAAGTTTGGGATTAGGTATTGTTATTCATAAACTAATCTAGTGTATGCCATTGTTTAGAAATGGTGCCCAGTAGAAGGAATGATAACTCCAGCAATGCACATAATCCAAAGAGAAAGAAGGATCATATCTTTCATGTTCTTAAGCCAGAATTTATAAGAGAAATAGTCTCCCATGTATTATCATCATATGAAGAAATAATATGATTTGTTGATAAGATAAGTAAATATTTTACTGAGTCCTATGGCTTTGAAGGGAAGCAAGAGAAGAAAAGGATGGAAAAGAAAAAGATGGATAAAGGGAAGAGGGAAAAGAAGAATTTTCCCATATGTGATAACTGTGGGAAGAAACACCCTGGAACTTGTCTGAAAGGAATGGGAGTTTGTTATAAGTGTGGAGGAAAAGGGCACAAAGTACGTGACTGCAAGGGTAAGAAAATGGTTTCAAATGTTCAATGCTTCATTTGCAAGGAGTTTGGACACTACGCGAACCTATGTCCTAGTAATCAAACCATACCGCAAATGATGCTATTGGATAAAAATCAAGTTATGATACTACCGCAGATGAAGAGGAATGATTAGAGTTCTTATGATGATTATGTCAATTGAGTGTTGTATCAACAATGTACTTGTTATAATAATTATGGAGTATATAAGGATTGTACTGCAGTATTATTTATTAAGGACTTGAGATTGTGTGAAACAAAGAAAAGTGACTCAATAGCAGGATAAATTTTTGGAAAATATATGGTTGAGAGAGGGATAAACCATAATATAGTTCTGATACCGAGGTAGTGATTTTGGAATAATACATGATTTATTTGGATAAATTATATTGGATATTCTTGACTACCTTGAAATTGATTAATGATTTGTATATTCCATCATTATTGGGGTTTAAAACATTTTTGGATTGATGAAGTATATCCAGCATTCTATATGGAATAAGAGAGCATGAGTGTAATCAATAAGGAATACGGTAATTCAGGATGTTTCAGTGTATTAAAAGAATACATGATGAAGGTATTCATATGCTATTACGGGGTAAAAAGGATCTACATTATGTTTACCTTCCTTATAAATTTTGTACTGTGAGTTTGGACAGATGTATTTTGGATAGTTCTAGTTTGGATTGTTTTGGATTGCCATAAAAGGACAACCCGGAGGTCGGGCGGCAACCCGTCACGTCCGGCAAGGCCGCGAGACTTGAACCCGTAACTGATGGGCGACAAAGGTGTATCACCTACCACTGGTCCACGAGATGTCCTGGATTAAATAATGTAGTTTTTTTAAAAGATCTGGTAGATGAATTATAAATTTGTTTATTTTGGAACCCTGTATGAATAGTATAAATAGAATTTTTTTTACGTTCTATTATCTTTTAGAGTGAAAGATGATTTTGTGGTAGAAATTTATTAATGGATAAAACTCTAATTATAAAGTAATTATATCTCCTAATGATCTTAGCCAATATCATAAATAAATTCCTCAACATTAAGAAAAGGAACTTAGAACAAAAATGGTTTCCTAGATGGTGCCTTAAATCATCACTAATTTATGGATTTGGGATTGTTGGCCTTTTCATAGCCATGTTCTCTACCACTCTCCATCATATAATTGATGGTTAGATTTCTCTTCCATATCCATATTTTCCTACATGGAACCCCAGTATGTGTTATTTTCGGAAATCTTCATACTTTCCACTCTTTATTTTAAATAGAGGCCTCATTAACTCATTTTTCAATGTGGGATTTCAACTAAGATATTTTGAAACGTCAAAAATGTGTTATCCTAGTACCTTATGTTTTGTTGAATCGATGGTATTTTAAATCATCATAGATTGATGAATTTAAGGACCTCAATTTTAAACTTTTTTGTGATTTATGACCTCAATAACTACCTATAAATATTTACGTTTTTTCCTCCAATTATATGTCTCTAATTTCCACCAATGTTCTCCTAATCGAGATCATAATTTGGTGGTGGCACTTTCATTTCTCTTTTCCTCATTTTAAGGCTAAATTTCAGTAACCCAATTTCTGATGTGGGTTTTCCCACAAAGATATTTTTTATTTTCAACCTTTTATTTTTGAAAAAAAATTTCAAATTGTGAGGACGCAATTTATTGAAGGAGGGGATGATGTAACACCCCAAGATTTCATAGTGTGTTATTTCTTCAAAATAATTCAATAACTTGCACTACAGGCAACACCGAGTTCAAATGCACCATGACTTACCAAACAAGCCATTCAAAAGAGGTTATGAATAGTATTAACTAAATTTTAAACTTTATATAATCCTTGTAGTTTTAGAATCCATATTATGAGTTTCTTAGACATAATGTAAGAACAAATTCATTTTCAGTATTGCACTTTTACCAAATTTTAATGGTGAACCCTTTTTAAATACAATATTTTAAACTTTTTGACTAAAAGGGGACATCAAAAATTTAAAATGAAACATCCCAAGCTTCCACGGTACGTTTTCCTTTGAATGATACAGTAGCGTGTGTTGTACGCAACTTCGAGTTCTAACACACACCACAACCAATCAAACTAGCCGTTATGAATAGTAATACCTACTTTTTGAAATAATATATATTTTATATTTCAAAATGGAAATCTTATTTGGATTCGGAGTATCGAATTTATCCTAAGGTGAAATTTTGGTACTTTTCGGATAACATTCGTATTTTGATGAATAGTGAAAATTACTAAATTTTAATTAAAAACAACTTTTTTAATCAAAATAATTAATAGTGATAAATTATGAATTTGAGTGGTTTTAAAGTATAATTAGAATATATTTTTACCATTTTATCCAATGGTGTTCATTAGAATTAATTTCACTTTGAAATTTGACCTAAACAATTGTCAATCTTTTGATATATATTGTTTCTTAAAAACACGCTATTTGTTGTGACAGCCGGAATTAATTATAAAATTAATCAATGCAACTTATATGTTTGGAATTTTGTAAAATAGACATCATTTTTGAATTCGGAATATCAATTATATCTTAGGGTAAAATTTTGGCATTGTTCTGAAAAACTTCAATTTTTGATGAATAGTGAAACTACTAAGTGGTAGTTAAAAAAATGAATTTTTCATAAAACATAATTTTACCGCTTCTGTGATTGAAATTTCAAAAATCCGAGAGACACGATTAATATCAAGAATTAAAATGTGGTTCAATGAGATGAAAATAATTTTTGGTGAATAGTAACTTTTTACTTTTATTTAGCACGGTTAAAAGTAAATAGGGTAATTAAGGGTAAAAATTATATTAATATTACCCTAACACATGTCCTAATTCTATTGTACAAGTGTATCTCGACCAAAAACAACCTTAGGAAAAAAATATTATCATTTAGGTCCACTTGGATTAGATTAGGACATTTATTATTATTTATTTCAAAGAAGAGTTAAAAAAGTTAAAATCAAAGTTTATTTACTAAAACATTTGTAATATAGGGTTATACATAAGATAAATTCGATTGTAAATATTTATTAGAAAGATAATAAGATTTACTAAATAATTAAATTTTTTTATAATTTTTAGACATTAAATAATTTTTTATTTATGACACAATTATGATGCAGTAATTACCATAATAGTGAAAATTTAAAATAATTGATATTTTAAATACCCAAATAAATATAATTTGAGACTTTTAATGAATTACACAAATTTTATAGTATAATATGGAATATTAGGATGGAGTTAATTTACTTTTTTCGAAGTAATCATTCTGTTATGAGTTTCACAAAAATCAACATTTGAATTGTGTCAAAATTTACATAGAAGTGTTTTTAAAACAAATATTATATTATTAATTGATATTAAATTCATAAAAATATAAGGTTCGGCCAAGAAACTTATATCATGATAGGTGTATTATTAATGGACCACTTGGGGGTCGCTTGGATGTATATAGTATGTTTATTAACTATATAATATAAAAATAAAAAGTGACATGGTAAATGTCAAACTAATTAACTAAGAGTTAAAACTAAAATATAAGGTTAATATAGTAACCCAAACCTGTCTAAATTCTATTGGTTGAATGGTTTTCGACCTATTATCACCTTGAACTTTGAATAATCAACTTTGGATCCATTAGAAACCGAATATGAATTTATTATAAATTACTATTTTTAGCTTTTCCAAAGGTACCCCTCACCCCTCTTATAAAAGGGCACTCCTCCTTCTCATTTCATCACACCTTCAAAGCCTTTTGGTTCGGCCAAACTATACCCAAATACTCTACCAACATCCCTAAATACAACCTAGAGTCCTTAGTTTGATCAGAAATCCAACCTAAGAGCCCTTTTGATCAAATCAAAAGGAAGATCCCGAAGAAGAGGTAATGATTTCACCACCCTTTTCCAAGTTCCTTTCTTCTTCCACTTCTTATTCCTTTGTTGTTACCATTCTAAAATAATAAATCCAGTATAATATATATACTTTGATGTTATTATAAATATGGTACAACCATATTCAGTATTCTATCCACCCTTTGAATAACATGTCACCATACGTGCGTACGTACGACTTACCGTCTCCACGTCGTGGTGTAATTGTTATTCAATATATTATTATTTGGATGGGTATAATAATGATATTTAACTCATTTAAATAATAAATATAACATTTTAATGATTCTTTATATATGATATAACAACCATTTATATATTATTTTAATATCAAACGAATGATATTGTCGCTCGTGCGTACGTACGGACTACCGTCTCCACGAACGCGATGAGATTCATTCTCCATCGTATCCATTCAAGTATAATTCTCATTTTATGATTAATAATAGTATCTAAGGACTTGATATAATTCTAGATATGAATAATATACAACCTATCCATTACAAACATGGCTTACGTAACAAAACATATAAAAGAAAACGAGTAAGTTAACACCCGAAACAACGATAATACTAAGATATTATTAACAAATAAAAGTTAAAAGATCATATATGATATCATATTAATGTATATGATTCTTGTATAATTTAATAGCAATTATTTCACCATTATACAGGAGGTTAACCTACCCCAACCAAGGAAAAGTACAAGGTAAGGGTTATTTCGCAATCTCTTCATTATCCGAGGTTGTTTATACGTAATTATCTACTGGGATTTCTTTATCATCCACATCCATGTTTCTTAGAAATGTATTTCAAAACATTTTTACTATTTACAAAGAATATGAGTTAAAGTCATTTATACCCTTATGGGTTTATAAATTAATATTTCCATCATTTTCCAAACAAGGTTCTTTTTAACCTTTTCGACAGAATTAAGGTAAGAATGTTTTTTTAACTTATACGGCGGGTGCGGCTATTTACCGCCGTTATAAAATCGTCAAAGCATCCCTTAAAATCTTATAAGAATATTTTCAAAGAAAATGTTTTATTTTATAATTATGTTACTTTTAAATGATTTTAAAATGAATATTTTAAGGATTTCAGAAAGGTACTCTTTATCAAAATCAGAATTTTAAATGTTTTAAAGATTTATCTTTTTAAATCTTTTTAATAAATGTCCATGTCTTCAAAATGGTTTTTAAGGATTTATTTATATGGACATGAATGTTTTTAAAATTTTAATTCCTTTCAAAAGTTTCAAAGTGGTATGGGACACTTTGATTCAAAAATCTCTTTTATTTACTTCCTTTATAAATGTGTGACTTTTAAATGATTTCAAAAAAAAGGAGATATTTCTCTCAAATAGTTTTGATTTCATCTATGTCAACATCCTTTGATGGATTTTATGATTATCTGAAGTTGATTTATAGTGATAAAAAAACTTCTATATTGTATTGAAGGTTTTGTGATATGTTTGACTGTGGATGTGCTATTTTTATACCATTCATAGTTTATGGTGAAAGTATTGACATTTCGTATGATAGTTTTAATACGAATGTTTATGTTATGTTTAAACCTTTTCATATGGGAATGCATTGGAATTAATATGTGACGGGTGAAGCCCGCTATAGCTCCTCGATGCATCGGTAGTTCTCATGAGACAAACTAGTGTCTTGGCACAAGGCCTTGGAAAAATCTTATTTGTAGTCTTGGCACGAGGCCTTGGCTATGTGGTTATGATAGTATGGAATTATGCATTCCATCATTATGAAAGTGGTTATTGATATTGCATGTGATTATTCGATTAGTAGAATATCCATGTGAATAAATAAATGAAATTATTTCATTTTATTTTTTCTATACTATGTTGAAGTTCAAGTTTAAAAGGCTTTTTTTTAGTTATACATTGCCTTAAATGTTTATGATTATAAATGTTTCCGCTGTATTTCTTACCCTTACGGAGAGTTTGACCTCACCCCTTTCAATGTTTTATTTTTCCCATGATTCCAAGAAGTATATTGTGACTGATAAGAAGGGTTAAGACAAGGGAATAATGGCATTCATAAAGGATTATTTATGTTGTTTTGTATGTTATGAAGTGTAATGTAACATTCATGTATGTAATCTATTTTCCAAGACTGCTAAACTAATCAGTCTTTCGAGACTTTATTCCTTGTAATCATGCCAATGTATTAAAATAATGCACCGACTCTGGGTTACTAGGGTCGGGGCGTTACAAATATGGATTATCATCCTCAAAATGATGGCCAGTAAGATTAGACTATGCAAACACTTGAGGACATGTTGAGAGCATGATCTATGGACATCAAAGTAGGATGAGACCCACATCTTCCACAGGATGAATTCTCATACAATAATCGTTTCCACTCGAGCATCTGAATGGCACCTTATGAAGCCCTGTATGGGAAGAGGTGCAGAACAGCGACATGTTGGGATGATATCAGTGAGCGTAAGATACTAGGACTAGAAATGGTAGAAGAAATGTTGGAGAAGGTTAAAACTATTCATCAGCGTATCAAGGCATCCTAGAGTCCACAGAAGAGTTATGTAGAATACTGTCGATGAGACCATGAGTTTAAAGTGGGAGACATGGTATTTCTAAGCATATCTTTATGGAAGAAGGTCATAAGGTTTGTGAAGAAAGGGAAGTTACGACCTAGGTACATTATCCCCTTCAAGATTCTTGATCTTGAAGGGGATAATGCTTATCAACTAGAACTTCCACCTACCATGGCCAAAGTACATGAATTTTTTCATGTATCCCTCTTATGTAAGTACATACCAAACCCTTCACATGTACTCTCCTTAGAGGTAGTACAACTAGAGGATGCTCTTTCTTACGAGTAGCAACCAATGAGGATCATAGATTGTAGAAAAAAAGTTCTACAAAATAAGGCAATGCCCCTCATCAAGGTGTTGGGGAAAAACCACATGTTTGAAGAATCGACATGGGAATCAGAAGAATTGATGAAGAAAAGTTACCCACATTTGTTTTAGTGTGGGAAAAGTAAATTTCGTGGGTGAAATTTCTTAAGAGGAGAAAACTATAATGACATAAACATTCCTTAATCGAAATTCTTCTTGATCTAATTAAATGTCTATTTATGGTTATATAAAATATGAACTTCCTTGGTTTTATGTTTTTGGATTTTAAAATACCATTATGAAATGTGACTATTTCTAATATATTCGTTGAACAATGATCACATGATTAATATAAATATAGGGCTTTAACAAATCCAATTTACTCAGAAAAACGAAGTGATAGCCTCATCTGGTAGACCTTCCCCTTATGAATACCATTTATCAGATCTCAGAAAGGATTTTGCATCATTGGGCATCACTCTTGACCAAGCCCAAGCCGAGCTTGAGCACGTTAAGCTTGAGCGGGATCGACTATAGGAGAAGTGGAACTTAATAGAGATTACCACCCGAGCGATGTTATCCGATCCACTCCAAGAGTCTATTACCATCGCACACCTTACCCTTCGGTCTTATCCGGGTTTTGTAAGGGGTTATATAACAAGACCCTAGCACTATGATTATGTGAATTATTTTTTTATAAATAATCTTGAATTCGTTTTATTATTGTTACTTTGTAAGTAGTTTTAAAGCACAAATAGTATTTTTAATTAATATTCTACTAATAAATATATTTTGATTAATTAATGGATTTTTTAATTAAGAAATATTTTAATAAAATGTTATTATTAAATTACTTATTATTAAATATAAATTATCATATAATTTTATGAATTCAATTGTAATTTTTATTAAGGTTTGAAAACTGTTTTTTAAAAACCCATGAATTTTTAGTAAATGTCGGTTTTTATTTTAAAAGTTAAAATTCACATATTTATAAATTTATTTAGATAAAATTAATATTATTTTTTAAATTAGGACATCTAAATTATCCAATGGTGAATTTTTCATAATTTTTTAAGATAGTCAAGTTTTTGGGTAGAAATTAAATATCGTTTAAATATATAATGTGTTTTATGACATCATAATCACACAATAGTGATTTAATAAAATACTATAAACATTATTTTGGGTCAATACATGTTTTATCATTAAAATAATGTGATTTTATATTTTATTTATTTATTTTATGAAGCTTTTGTGGACCCTCCAAGACTTACAAAACATTTTTTCTTTTTAAATTGTTTTCCTTTAAGGTGTGACTCACCTCCACATAAGAAACCCTATTATTTTATGAATTTAGGCCATTTACCATATAAAATATTGTTTTCCTATCCGATTTTTCAAAAACCATGGGCAGAAACCCGGGGACGGTTTGTGGTATTGATTAGTTTAATGTGAGGTGTCCCAAACCGAAATAATAAAAAAATTCCATCTCCTTTCCTATATAAACACACCCAAGCTCACACTTTATCTTCACTAAAAGCCTTGGGAGTTTTACCAACCCTTCAATCCTCTCTCAAGAATCCTCAAAAGGTTCCCCACACTCCCATTAAGCCTCTCTCAGGCCTCTCCCAAGCATTTGAGATAACACATACAAGTAAGTTATTTCTTCCTTTCTCATTTTGTCCAATTTTCTTTAAGTTGTTATGAAATTTTTTTCAATTAAAAATGTTGGGGTAAGATTTCTCGTCATATTTATAATTACCTCTTTATGTTTGGATGATGGGAGACCCCTTTATCTTTCATTAAATCCTCCCATGTACACCTATTACCATGCTGAAATTCTCTGAGGGACTTCTCTCTCCTCTTTTACATCCAAGTAATTATTTTGTATTATGCATATAAATTCCATTAATTCTATTGGTACATGTATCTATATGAACCCCTTACAGTCCATTTTATTTAAATATGATGTTACACCCTTTTCTCTCTCATCATCCATTTTCATGAATCCTTATGTCACGCTGTTGTGCAGCCAAAATTGCAGCACATTTTTATGAAGCCAAGATCATTGTATAGTGAATATCATACCCTTGTCTCTATCAATTGTATTCACCTTCATGCACATATACATATTGAATGGTATTTTAATGTATTTATTCCACATTACATAATCGTGGAATAACTTATAATGTTGATTTATTCCATGTTATATGATCCATGTGGCTCAATTATCCATGAAATGAAATGTTTAAAAAGGGTGGTCCCTAATAGAGCTCCAATGCATTGGGTAAAGAATAGTATCATGATACGTCATGTGAAATGGGTTTTGACTCATGATAATTCATGTGAAATGAGTTTTTACTCATTCTTCATGTGCAATGAGGGTTTACTCAATCTCCTTGTGCAGTGAGTCATGGCTCATGCTAATTCCATGTTAAGTATTGTTGCCACATTTCAATATTATGACTATCATTCTTTATCATGAATTTATATTCATGTTTATCTTGTGCTCTATTGATATGCCTATTTTCTAAAATTTATTTTATTCCTCATGTTATTCCATGTTTATTCCCTTACTGGGCTTTATATATCACCTTTTTTTATGCATGTCCTCAAGTTATCCCATGCAATACTAAGTACGAGGGAATGTATTGTTCATGTAAAGCAAGTTTTCAATAATTATGTTGGGTGTTTTATATTATAAGTTGTTATGTAATTTTCCTAAGCCCCAAAGTCACTATACCTATCAATATTTTTTGTTTCATCAGGTGAATATTTTATGTAATAAATCAGGTTTAAGTGTGTATTAAAAAGCAGTTTTGTTATACAGGCCATGACACACAGTTGGAACGCGGTTAGTAGTAATCATGTACCATGCCCTAGTAATAGTGCAGTAGGTTTATGGGTGACCTAGAACTTACTACACAACAAGTGCATTATTTTGAACCTTGTCCTAGTAATCATGTGGTTGGTATCCTCCAAGTAAAAGGTGGGTTCACGGTCACCACACAGTTTGACAAACCATATAGACTAACCTTGTTTCTTATCCAGCTCTTTAAAATTGGTTTCCCTCTTTTTACCTCTCCCTAATTTTAACCCCATTTATCCTCATTTCTCAACACTCTCAGACTCCCCAACCCTAGGAATTCATCCCTCTATCTTCTCCCCTCTTTGGGCTATAATATTTGGTAAATTTTGGGGGATTATTCAAGGAAACTCCATTTTAGTGTCTTATATCCCATTTTCCCTCTCAAATATATGATATCCTTCATATTTCATTGTGGTTCATCTTCTCTCTTGGATATAGTTTCACTTTTTTTGGTTAGTAATTACGAATTAGGTTCAATCATGATGTATATGGTTTGATCATCCTTTTTTGAGGTGCAGTTGATGTGAGATTAGGGTTTCTCATTGGATTCCTGTAATCTCTTCACCCAAGGTAGGTGGTTCAATGATTTAGCATTTTTAGGTATTTATAATATGATTTTTTTGTTTATTATTGTTCCATAGATAAATGTTTTGGTGTGAAATATACCTTTCAAATACTTGGGCCTTTGTATGTGTTGAAAATGGATTTTATGAGAGAAACTGTGATATTTTCTCTAGGTTTTATTGTGATTCATATTGAACGAGGATTTTTGTCTTGTGTGTATGGTGTGAAACATTTTTTCAAAGGAACTTATGGTGTGAATTTTTTTGGTTGTAGGTTTTCAAAGGGATACGTAATAATTTGTCTGGTTTGTATTATTTAAAAAATTTAAATACGAGTCGTATATTATTTAAATGTTGAAATACATTTTGTAAATGACTTTAGTTTATGGGTGGATTTATAAAAATGGTCTTATCCAATGGATTTTTTGGATTAGTTTTATTTTTTTCGTGTGTTTATAAATAAGGAATTTGTGAACAGTTCAAGTGATGTTAAATGTGTTGGAAAGTGGTTTTGGTGTGAGTAAAATAGAGAAATGGTTTGTTCTATAGAAAATGGCAGTTTCTTTGAACTTCTTGGAATTTTTTAATGAATGTGGTGGTATATGTGATGTGTGAACATGAAATCAATAATAATGAAATCTCAGGTATCTAGGGGATGGGTAGTTACAATATGCTAGATGATATGGAAGTAGTTTATCCCAATTTTTTCATGCTTTATTAATTCTTACAACACTAACTAAATACTATGATAATGGGAGACCACTATGACGTTATGGAGTCCCCTTATAGTGACTCGTTCATGAGAATTATTTTATTTTGGTTTCTAAGATTCCTTACACCAATGTTAGAGGTTCTAGTGTCCCACTCGAGCTAGATTGACCCTAGGGATTTACCCTTGGTTCTCTACCTTACATGATATATTGCCATATGTCGATATATAGTCAACCTCATGTATGTGTATTTTATAAATTCTCTTATTCTTTTTATGAAAGTGGTTGTGAATGTATTTACTTGGAAGTGTTTCTTTTTAAAAAATTTACCCAATAATTTTTTTCATATAAATGTTTTATATGATTTTACAAAAATTTGAATGTTAAGTTGTCTTTTAAAGGTTTTGGCGGGGAAAATCTTTACTTGGGTGGAATTCTAATTAGATCTAGCTCACTCCCAACATACACCTCTGGGTGTGTGTTGACCTTGCATTGTGTTGGACTTAGGTAAAATCACGGTTCACTAGGAGGGAGATTTTGGGTTTCTAGTGGTCTCTATTGCAGATATTGGTAGTGGTGGCTCAAGGATGTCACTACTATCATTACATGGATGTTTTTTTTTGGATTTATATTCCCCTTTTTCAGTATTTTTTTGGAGTCTTTGTCATAGTTGTAATATTTAAATCTGAAATTGGTTATACCCTGTTTAGTTATATATTTTTATCTTGGTTTAATTATTCTTATTTTAGTTTTTGTTTATTTAATCAGGTGAAATCATTTCCAAGTTGTATTGTTAACACTCGGGCACTTGTTTCCAACCCGTGGGGGTCTGTAATTCCCTTTGGGCCATGACATTGGTTGTTTCGTGTGCTGGTTCAGATGTCATACTTGGTTGCTTCATCACAAAGTGGTTTTATTGAAGGTTATTCTCTTTTGGGTCATCCTCTATAGGGAAGATTATTGGTATACAGGAGCTCGGATTTTTGGGACTCAATGTTCTAATTACAAGTATGGTATATGGCCAGAGCACCTTTTGATGGGACTTTTTTCATGGGATGTTTGTTTTTATTTGGGGTCATATAGTTCTTCTAGTACCTTTATGTTTGGGGAAATGAAATTGGAGTTTGACTAATGGTCTTAGGGAACACGTAGGGCATAAAAAGGCATGTGGAGTAGAGGACATTGGCCTCGAACACTCTCAAAAATGGTGGTGTGATTATTGTATAACCACCAACCATATATCAAAGTATACCATTGGAATTATTTTTCAATTACATTACCTTATGTCTCCAAGGGTTCTAGAAATTATTTTCAAAACCCTTATTTTAAAAATTATGAAAAAATGGATTTTAAAGTAGAAATGGTAAGATTTTAAAAAAGTGGAAAATGATTTCTTTTTAATCATATTAGAGGAATACATTCAAATATAGATTCCTATAATATGATATTTAAGTAAATGGGGTATTGGATTTTTGTAATCAAAAGTTATGGTTTTTCAAAAAAAATGGATGTTTGGAAAATGGAAGGTTATTTTTAATGGGGTTTTTGGGAACATGTTTTAAATAAAGGGAGATGAGTTTTTAAATCAAATGGTTATTAATTAAATGGTGTTTATTGTTAAACATGAATTGTTTTGAAGTGGTTAAAATGTTTTGGAATTGATTTTCAGTGTTCTAAAATAATTTTTATATAAAATGGTTTTTCATTTGGTGATTAGTAAATTTTTGGAAGCATTATGAATTTTTAAATTGGGAGTTAAATCAAGGAGGTGTGGGTTAAATATTTTTTTAGAAAATTAAAATGTCTTTTTATCTTGTGTATTATTATGGGTAACAACATTCAAGGGTTGTGTGTGGAAAAGTGCATGGGTGCCCAGTATGGAATTAGATATGCATTTATGATACCCCACAGGATACCATTAGTAAATGTCAAACCCACCCATCTCATTTAATTTTTAAAAAATTATTTTAAAGAAATGTTTTCATATTTTTTTGGGAATTTTGTTTTGAGGCATTTTGAGAATGAAAAATCTCTTTTATGGGAGGGTGTTTAGAGTTTTTTATTTGTCATTAAGATGTATTTGGAAACAATGATTAGGGTGTAATTAATAATGGGTTGGTAAACCCTTGAGGTGTTTCCTCTATGTTTTCAGTGTTTATTAATGGTAATTTTTGGACAAAATTCTAGTTTTATTGGGTCCTTAGTTTCCTTATTGGCTAATGTACACCT
The DNA here is from genome assembly GCA_963277665.1 of Viscum album. Lineage (NCBI taxonomy): Eukaryota > Viridiplantae > Streptophyta > Magnoliopsida > Santalales > Viscaceae > Viscum > Viscum album. The sequence continues at coordinate 42,198,504 of OY728157.1, forward strand.
CTAAAAGGAATTATTCCACATTTGAAGTGCAGAAACAGGTGATTCACTACATGAAGACCCTCAATTTCATCAATGTAAGGACCCTCTCCTTAAATTTCTGAAGACAAATGTTCCTCTCCTCTATTTTGGATAAGGGAATCCTCTCATAGAAGAATAGTGGGTGGAGAAAGAGTTAAATAAAATAATGGTTTGTTGAGTTTCTTGAGTCTTCAATGGTGAAGTTGTCATCCATAAGCCTAATGGTCTGGCCTAGAAGTTCTGAAGGGCTTCTAGTGAGGAGAATGGAAAGAAGTCTGGGTTTTTGGTACTAGTTGTTGTCATATAGGGCCTTTGTACCTTTCATTGGTTTCATATATTCAAGGGGTCATGCTAAAAAACTTTTGTGGAAAGTTTGGTCATAAGAGGTTTGGATGGATGTTTATAAAAATCATGTTCTATTTGGTACTTGGTTTAAATTCCCTCTACTTTTAATGTTTTATCGATTGAAAGGGTCATGTTCGATGCAATCTTATAGATTTAAGTTCTCTTTTAAATGAAAAACGTAGATGTTGTGGAACCTTTTGGGAAATATTGTTTTAAAAGAATTGGGTCTACCTTTGGGGGAATTTAGAAATTCTCTATTCTAAATAAAGGTGTTTTCTGGATATTCCTTTCTCACATTGTTTCTTAGTCGATGTGGAAATCAATGATGCATGTGCATCATTTTAGATCTCATCATGGTGAAATACCACGATGAGGAGAGGTGTGTCTCGTGGTGTGTTGTGTTCTATGTTCTTTCTTTGAAGTGTGGTGGAGTTTCTCATAGCACTAGTAGGAGAATCATAGATTGGGGGTTTTCAATGAATGACTACATGGAAAGAGATTCTTCAATCAACAGATCTCCAACCATAGGTCCCAGAGTATAGATTTCATATAGTCTAGAAACCCCTGGGGTGTAAGGGATCTTAGTCTAAATTTTATCCTCAGTGTGGGGGATAAAGATAGTTTAAGGCTCTTGTGTAGATATTTCATTCCCAATGGTCCTATTTGGTGTAAAGGGAAATGGAGGCCATAATTCATTATTGCGAACCATGCTGGTGGAATAGTTCATACTTGGTTATATGAAGGTGTGTTTGTCTCTTTTCATTAACCTCATTTCTTGTACCCTTGTGTGTAAACACTTTATGTGGTTCTCTATGTATGAACAACCTTATAAATCTATTTCGATTTCAATTTTGATTTGGGATCATCTGATGATGGTAATTCCCATTGGAGTAGTGAACCACATAATTTCTCCTATTTGTTATGAAATTTTTTTTGTTAGGTCCATTACAGTGTGAGATTGGGTTATGTGGGAAGATCCTAAGTCAAACCATGTCAGGTTTTTCTCATCAGTTTGTGCGAGTTTGTGGGATGGTTGATTCTAATGGTAGGGATACCCACCATGGGTCTCACTAAAATTACATTAGAATAAATTAATGTATGTATATTCCATATAGTGGGGAGTCTATTTGTGCCTCCCTATGCTGGTATTCCAGTTTCATCTTAGGTGTTAGTTGGTTTCTAATGGTGGGGAGTCTTATTGGACCTCCCCGTGTAATTATTTTAGTTTCATTATAGGTGTTGGATCAGTATTAGGTATACTTTTTTGAATCTATATAACCCTAATAATATCTCATGAGTAAACATTGGTATTGGAGCGTGCCCAACGGGTTCATTGAATTATGTTTAAGGGAGTATTCATCATGATTTGGTTTGATATTGTTTTTTTATTTCAAGAAAGTATATTGAGTTTCATTTCATAATTTCTGAGTGCATTTAGTTTAACTGGTTGGAAATTCTGTTTTGGTATTTCCTTTCCTCTAATATATCAATTATAGGTATTCTAAATTTTTGTGTTGGATGTCGCAAATATGGGGTCCATTTTTGTCTCTCAATTTCTACTTGTAATCTTTTTTTCTTGCTTATAGTGTTCTTGTTATCTTCTCATTGTTTTTAATGATAAAAATCCTTCATCTGAGAAGGAGTACAACTTTTTATTTTATAATCAAACCTTGGGATGGATTTATAGAGGCAAAAATCATTGTGGTGGCTATAATTTTCACACCTAGGTTTTTGAATTCACATTTTTCCAGATTTAGGTTGGGTTCTCGAGTATTTTCTTATGAACCATATTTGACGAGTCTGGATTTTTTGGGGTACTATTACATTATATTTTTTGTCTACCTTTCTCCCTCCGGTTTCTATTTTTGTTTTGGATAAAATAGGAGCTTTGGGTAGATAGAACATGGAGCATGGTTGGCACATGGTTAGTAGTAACTGTGAACACTTCCCAGGTAACCATGCGGTAGGTATCTAGGTGAGACAGAACCTACTACATGGCCAGCACACCGTTGTGTGCCTCAGCCCAATAAATATGTGGTAGGTTTCCACCTCAGTATATATTTTCAAAAATCACCACATAGTTTGACAAACTATGCGGATTAACTGTGCATCCTATCTAACTCATTAAAATTGGTTTCTTGCTTTTTCCCTCTCCAAGATTTTAACCCCCTATGGCCCAATTTCTTGACCCTCTCGGACTCTGCATCCCTATGCATTCCTACCTCCATCTGCTCTACTCCTTAGTCTCCATAATTTGTGCGTTTTATGCACATTCTTCAAGGAAATTCCATGTGAGTTCCTTATCTCTAGTATTCTATCTCCATTCAATGGTTTCTACCCTATTTATTTGGGGTTACTCTTCTCCATTTGGTAGGGTTTCATTTTTTGGGTAACATCCTAAGTATTTGGGTTCAATATGGATTTTTAGGGTTCGATCTAGCTTCATTTAGGTGTGATTGTGGTGTGATTAGGGTTTCACACTGGATTCTGGAAATCTCTTCAACCAAGGTAGGTGGTCCCGTACTTTAGCCTTTTAGATGTTGTAAACAACTTATTGTGTATTCATTCTTGCTACATAGGTATGTTTTGTGGTGTTAAATGTATTTATGAAATTATTGGACCTTTATATGTGGTGAAAATGGATTTTATGATGGAAAGTGGTTATATTTTGTGCTTTTTCTATTGAAATGTTTCTTGAAATGAGATTTTTTCCTTCTGTGGATGGTGTGAAACATGTTTTTAAATGGAAATACCAAACTTTTTAATGTTAGGATTATATTTCATTTTTAAATATGAGTCATAAATTATTTATATAATGAAATAAAAGTTTGGAAATGACTCTTTTATGTGTTTATTTATAAAAAGTGGCTACTTCCATGGAATTGGTTGATAAGTTTTATGTTTTTCATGTGTTTATAAAACCTAACTTTTCAAATTGTGAAATTGATGATAAATGTGTTTTAAAGGGTTTTTTGTGGGATTAAAATAGAAAAATGGTTTTTTATGGAAAATTTAGATTTCAATGAAATGATTGGCATTGGTTTATAAAATTGGTTGTATATGTGATGTGTGATCATGAACTCAAGTACAAGGGAATCTCAAGTATCTAGGTGGGATGGAAAGTTCTAGTAAACCATATGATATAGAAGTGGTTCATCCAGATTTCATATATCTATATTGATGCTTACAACACTGACAAAACATTATGATTATAGGATACCACTAGGTCATTGGGGTGTCCCGTCCTTGTGTCTTGTTCATGATAAAGCTATTATTTTGGTTTCTAAGCCACCCAACACAGAGGTATGAAGTTATAGTGTTCCTCTCAATCTAGATTAACCATAGTGATTTACACATTTTCCTCTACCTTAAATGATATGGTGTTATTTGTTGACATATTCTGGACCTCATCTGTGTGTGTGTTTTTATAAATTCTCTTATTATTTTTAAGAATGTGGTTGTGAATAGATTTTTATTCAATTTTTTCTTTTTAAAATGTTTACCCAATAAATGTATTTCCTAAAAATGATTGAAATTATTTTACAAAAATGATCATGTTATATTATTTTTAAATTTTCTAGTAGTGAATATACTTAATTGGGTGGAATCATACAGGGCCTTGGCTCACACCCTACATACTCCTCTAGGGTTTTTTAGACTTTCCTATGTGTTTGAGTTATGTAAAGGCTCAGGGCACTGGGATGGAGGTGTGGTGTTTATAGTGGTCCCTCTTGTGTATCCTTGAGGAAGTGTCTTGATAATGTTTCTCTTCTCTCTACAAAGAGGTTTGGTTTGGATTTATAGTTACATTTTTTAGTCTTTTTTGGAGTCATATTCATAGTTTTGAACACTAATTCGGAAAATTGGTTATACTCTTTTGGTTGTGTATTTTGAGTTTGGTTTATTTATTCATGTTGGTTTTTATGTTTATGTAATTGGATGAAATCATTCCCATGTTGTACTATTGATACTAGGGAACTTGTTGCTATCCCATGGATATCGAGAACACCTTTTAGGTTGTGCGATGGCCTAGGTCCGTCACTGGTTCAGATGACGTCCTTGAAAGGATCGTGAAAAATTGTATATGACATGGTATAAGTAATATAAAGGGAATAATAAACATAAACCAAATTCTCCAACACAAATAATTAATATGTGTTGTTACTATGAAAGATAAAAATATATGGGATGATTTAGGATCTAGGAAAGGGAAACTTCATCTTAATACCTCGTTTTAATTATTATAATGATTTTCTTTCAAAATATTTCTCTTCTATGGCCATGTATTTAAAACTTTATTAAAAATATATATAAATAAACATAAAATAACTATAAATTTTATTTTATGATACATTCTTTTATTAGTCTTAAAATTGAATCTTTTTACAAAATTTTTGTCTCCCATTACCAAATAAAAAAAGAAAGTTCAATTTTAAATTATACGGTGAAAAAAACATTTCCCTATGTCATAGAAATTTTTTTTGGATTCCTTCACAAGATTTGATGACTTCTTTAAAAAATCCTTCTTTCTTTTTTTCTGCATATTTTGTTAATTAAATCGGTTTTTAAGAGAAATGAGTATTTTGATATCTGGAATTGTTTTTCACATGTGTTTAAATTTTTTTTAATTGGTTTTATTCATTATATAGTCCACATACATTGTATACGATGGGATGATCTCCATTATATCTCATGGGTTATCAAAATATCATTATATAATGGTTGGACCCTTATATCATTGGGTGAGCCCGATATACCTTATATGATTGTTGTCCCTAGATAGAACTAAAAATAATAGGTAAATTATTATGTAATCCTGAGAATTATATTAGAAGTTAAGTGTATGGTTATTCCAATTATAAAGAGTTTTTAATGGTGTTAAGATGATTATGTCCCATGGAACCTAAATGAAATTTCTATTCTTACTAATGAGTTTTCATGAAAACCATTAAACTTCCAAAGTTATGATAATTATATTTTTCATGTAAAATGATTCTATTTTTAGATAGATAATTTATTTTTAACGAAATGGTTTTTCATGGGTTTCTATGTTTTTCACTGGACTAATGGATTTCTTCTTTTTTATGTCTCTTAATAATATTTTTATTCTCATCCATTATTTTGAAATGTTTTTCATATTAATTTAAATATTATTAGAGAAATTATGAGTTGAAGATAAATTTTTTGAATATATTTCTTAAAAATAAAACATGTTTCTTCTTAAATGTTTTTTTGTTAAGAATAATAGAGACTATGTAGAATAATCTAATTTGTAATATACTGGATTATTATATAAGATTAATAACCTAAATCTATAAAAATATAAATATAAAATATCTTTGGGAATTTAATAATGTATATTTTAGTTTAATATATGTAAAATATATTTTTTTTAATGATGGGTACTTACTATTGTTACGAGATAAAGGTTTAGTTAACATTAGGGGATAGAAAAATGTTATTGGATTACGCTTAAAATATTTTCCAACATTTTTGAGTTATAATGATATAAAATTTAAATATTTCCATGATTCTGAATATAAAATAAATTTATTTGAATGGTTTTCCATAGAAGAAATAGGGAGTCTATAGTAGAAAGTCTTCAAGATGGTGATATCCTTCTAAATTAGTAGTAATAATGGTTAGAATTAGAACTCAGTCATTTGGTGTTGTGATGGATTAGATGATGTAAGATATAAATTATGGTATAATATATTACAGAAGGAGTATAGATATACCATAGGGGAACATGATGGTATTTAATCACTTCATGAAACATAACCATCTAGTAGTTTCTCAAACATCATATTTATTGGTAGTCGATGATTGGATCCATTCCCTAGTGAAAATATTTGAAGTCATGAGATGTTTGTAAAATCAAATGGTATCCCTTTCTATTTATCATTTTGAAGTTGACACTGATTGATGGTGGTATTTGGTTTATAATATCAAAGAGTGAGATGATCTTTATTCCATGGAATAGAACATATGTAAAAGAATATTCATTGAGAAATATTTCCCTAATTTTGTTTGAATCATGATGGATAAATAATTATTATAATTAAAGAAATGGTTAAGGATCTTATATATATTTATAAATAAAATATTACATTAATGGAAATGAATGTATTAGATTTTATCTAAGATCTTTATACTAAGATTAATTAGTTTTACTCAAAATGAAAATGAAGATATCGAAGAGAATTAGCATATCGGGAATTCAACATTTATTAGAAACGTTTTTGGTGTGATGATAATGTGGGAATAGAGTTCACTAATCGTCATGTATTCCAGGAAAACAAGCAGAATAAATGGTCTGGATGATAGAAAATATGGAATCATTCATCAAAGAAATCCATATGTAAGAAAATAATTTCCCCATCTTATGATAACAGTGGTAAAAAGCATCATGAGGAATGCTTGGTATATTATTGAATGTTCTATTGATGTGGTAAGATTGGTCACATGGCTCATGAATTCAATGAAAAAATACAAGAATAATTAGAGATTGGGGTTACTGATAGACATCCATCAATGATATTTTTAGTTGTAATGAGTTGATTCATTATGGTAACATGTGTTCGAAGTTAGTTACATGGGATGGAAATCATCAAGACCGGATGTAGAAAGGTATTGGAAAATATTTTTCTACTACTTTGGTTGATGCAAGTACATCTAATTAAGTGGAGAAATGAATTTTACTTTTTTACTATAATTATCTCACTACCCTCTTTGAATTAGGATCATCGTATTCCTTTATTTACGAGAAAGTTTCTAGTAAATTAGGAATATTACCTCACAGAAGTATGATATAACTTTTGGATAATAATCTAGGTGTAAATAGTAAACCAACCAAGATTTATAAAAACAATTACTATTATTTTTAGTGGAATATTACATCCCACAAATCATATTGAACATCCCATAGTAGAAATTGATATTATTTTGATTATGGATTGGATTTATTTTATCATTCTAATATTAACAGAATAATCATCAAATTTTTGTCCAATGATTTTATAAATTTTTAACATATCAAAAAGCTATGAAATTGATTCTAAATTATTGTGGAAGATACTTATCAATTGTTATAGAAAAGAACCAAAATTTTCTAATTAGTTATTTCTAATTAATTAATGAATATATTTTTTTCCTAACAATTTACTAAGTGTTATTCATGATCAAGTGAATGATTTTATGATTGACTTAGTTCCTGATTCCAATCTAGTTTCAAAATCCCATTATCAAATCGAAGAAGTAGAACTTTTAGAATTGAAAAATAAATTAATAGAGTTTCTAGATAATGGTTTTATTTTTTTCTACCATGACACCATTGGTTTACCTTATATAATTTGTTAAAAATAAATATGATTCAATGAGGCTTTACATTGATTATAGAGGCCTGATAACATCACTATTAAGAAAAAGTATAGTTTTCCCCATATATATTATTTTTTTGATGATCATATGGGAGTGCAATACATTTTTCATACTTATCTTAGGTCACGGTATCATTAGTTGATGGTGATGTAGGTATATATTACATATAAAATATATCAGACTAAATATGGGAAATATGAGTTCTTATTTAATACCTTTGGGTCATCTAATTCACCATTTGTATTTAAGGATCTTATAAATAAAGTATTTCATGGATATTTTGAAAAAACATTGGATGTGTTATTGATGATATATTGGTATATTCTAAAATTCATGAGGATCATGAAATAAACATATGGTTTTTTTAAAACATTAAAATAAAGTAAACTATATGGAAAATTTAGTATGTGTGAATGTTTGATGCGATAGATTTCATACCGTGGTAATATTATTTGCGAAGATTGTATAGTTACGGACCATAATAAAACTATATTTGTTAAAGAGCTGACAATAACAACCACTATCATGAATATTCATAGTTTTTATGGTTTATCGGGTTACTACCTGAGGTTTGTTAAAATATTTTCTCAGTTTTTATCTGCAATCAATGTTAACATAAAAAGGGTGTTGATTTCTTCTAGACAAAAAAATTGTGATGATTGGTTTAAGGAACTGAAAATAAAATTTTATAATTCTCTATTTTTTGAATTTCCCTCTTGAAATAGATACTTTATCATCCATAGTGAAGCTTAATTAATGGGATATTGTTTTATCCTGATGCATAATGATTAGGTAATTACTTATTCTTTATTTCAAGAGAAACATAAAGAATTAAACAAACCTATAAATGATATTGTATTAGTTTATATGTAATTTTCTTTAAAAAATAATCTGAATCAATTATATAGATCCAAGTGTGAAATATATACAAATCAAAATATTTTAAAGTATATATTCACTTATAAATATTAGAACAAGAGATAGATAATAAGGGTGGAATTGATAAAAGATTATTATGGCATGATTATTTATCGTTAAGAAAAAGAAAAACAATTAGATGATGATTTGATTCCAAAAAATAATACTACATTAAACATGTTTCATTTGGAATATAAACATTCTGTTAATTATTTTATGAATTTTATTCAAGAAGTTTTGGATGCAGTAACTTATGTTGTTTTGTTTTAGGAATCAGTTTTATTTAAATTGAAAGAAATAATTAAGAATAATCAAAAGGTCGACTGTGACTTATAGAAAAAGATATAATTGGTTATGAATTGTAGGATTTATAAATTTAATGCGGAAAAATAAAGTATTTTCATATTTTTAAAGAGACTATATGTGTATTGTGACACCCAATGAAAGAGATAATTATTGTGTTAAGCTTGTATTTCCTAATTTTTTATTTATCCTAGAAGCACTAGGATATACAGAGTCCTTTCAGAGTATTACTGGTTGGATGGAATGAAAATACATCTTATTGATGTTACCCTAAAATGTTGGAATTTTAAATAGGTTAAAGTAGACTAAAAATGACTAAATGGGATGCTTCAACCTATTCCAATACCAAAGTATAAATGAAAGAATATATCTTTGGATTTCATGGTGGGATTACAAAATACATCTTGAGGTTGTAATGAAAATTTTATTATTTTTTATTGATTTACTAAATTAATGTATTTCCTTCCCATTCATGATACATTTTCATTGGGCCTTATTTCTTGATTATATCTCAAGGTGATAGTGAGGTTACATGGAATTTATCATTCCATTGTATCTAACAATGACCATATGATCAATTAAAATTTCTAGAAAGGTATTCATAAGTCATTAGGCACTTGATTAAAATTTAGTACAACCTTTCATTATCATTCTAAAGGAATATTAGAAGAAAACATTTAGAACATGGAAGACATGATTTATGCTTGATCAAAGGATTACAAGGAAGCATGGGATTAATATATTTCTTGGTTTAGTTTTTATATAATAAATATTTCCATTCCAATTTGTTGATGGAACCTTTTGAAGCATAATATAGAAAGATGAATCAGACTATAGCTTCATGGGATGAAGTGGGAGAAAGGATATTGATGGGACTAGAGTTCTTCAATGAAATGGTTGATAAGATAAAGATGATTTGGTAGTATTTGTGGATAGTTCCAAGTTTTTATAAAATATATACGGTTAATAGTATAAAATATCTTTCATTTGATGTAGTTGATCGTTCTTTTCCTAAATAATATCCATGGAAAAGTGTGGTGTGTTCTGTAAAAAACGTGAATTTAAGTTCATGATTCATTGGAATGTATGAAATCCAAGAGAATGTGGGATAATTTTCCTATGGAGTGGACTTTCCTATTTTTCTACCTAAGGTACACAACATTTTTTATGCTTTAATTTTAAGAAAATATTGGCCATATTCATCTCATATTTTGTTCCCTAAAGTAGTTCAGTTGGAAAATAATCATTTTTATTAGGAATATCTTTTTCATATTATTAACCATATATATAATTTTTTATAGAAAAAGATAATTTATCCATTTATGTTTTTTAGGAAAACCCATATGGTTGTATATGCAGTATGGGAATATGAAAATTCTACAAGGGTAAGATATCCCACATGTTGAATAAGTTAATAAAATTTTTAGGATGCAATTTTTAAAAGTGGGAAAGATTTAAAAAACCTAATTAGTCATATAATAAATTAATTTTATATTGACATCATTTTTTAATTAGATATTAATATTTTTTTGACATATATTAATTAAATTTTAATTTATAAAATGAAATAGTTTAATTAGACTCTTTACTTATAATGTTTTATTTAAAAGTTTAATTTTAACATTATTAAATCTGTTTTATTTTATTTTTTAAAATAATCATGTAAAAAATATATTAAGATTAATTTTTGATAATTTTATGAAAAAATTTATTTTTTAGTGAATAGTAAAAAAACTACTGATATTTATTGAAATTACATTTTCTTTTTCGATTATTTAAAATTAAAAAATATATATTATTAGTTTTAAAATTTAATTAATTAATTTTTATTTATAATAATAGAATTATGGGTTTTTAAATTAAATATATAAAAGAATTAATTACTTAAAAAATTACTTCAATGGGAACATTATTCTGAGAAATATTTTTTCATCGCATTTTTTCAATTTATTTTTAAATTGAATTCCATTGATTCTGGGAATTAAATATTTAAAATTATATTCCATATTTTTTATAATTGGTAACAAATTTACTAAATACTTCCCTTTATTGTTTATTCAATATGAATAGTGACCTTAATAATTTTGTTTCCATAGTAAAGGATAGATCGGGTAATTAAAGTTAAAAATATAATAATAAAGACTATAAAATTACACTAACACATTCTTAAATTTTATTTTATAAATATATCTCATAAATAATCATCAATATTTATAATTTACAGCTTTATGATTTCATTTAAATGTGATTATTACCTTTTAAATATTTTATTTAAAGAAATGTTAAAATATCACACTCTTGTTATTTTGGAACTAAAATATTTTTGACATGGGGATAAAAGATGTTTTTTTCTATTATAAATATTTTTTTGAATAAAAATAATCTATATTAATCATGATAATTTATATTTAGAATTTAGTGACAAAATAATTACAATAAATGCTTATATAATGTTCAGGTAGTAATTATTCAATTAATGGAAAATTTAAATAAATTGTATTAAAAATATTAAATTAAATATAATTTGAGAAAATTAATATGATGAATGAATTTTATATATGAATATTAAATTTTATGGATGTAATAAATTATTTAATTAAAATTTTATTTATTTTCTTCATTTTATTAATGTTAATGTAATGAATAGTTTTAATAATTGAAATTATAGATATTTCATAATAAATAATATTTTATTAAATGATATAAAAAATCCATAAAAATATTATATTCATATAATTGATTATGATATTTACTTAATATAATCCATGTTCCATTTATGGTTCTTTTTCCATTTATATTAATTATAATAACCCTCACCAAATAAAAAAACCTCATTTTCTTAGTAAGATTGAAAAGGATAACATGGGATTAAAACCAAAAGTGAAGGTTGAAAACGTGGTAAAAACTATTAAAAATTAATTGGATGATTTTTATAGATACATAATTATCTTATCTTCAGATATATTCAATTTATATCCATTTTTAAATCAAAATTAATATATTTTCATTAAATATTTTGTGAAATTCTATGAGTGCCCCTCACATATCTTATAAAATGGAATATCTTATTCTCTTTACTTTACACATAAAAACCTATTATTCTCAAAAAAACCTAACAAAATACCTTTTTTAAATCCCCCCTAATATCCTGGAGTTTTTTTATCAAAAATCAACCTATAAAAGTGTTTAGTGTAAACCATAAGATATCATATAAAAAGGAGGTATCATTCTTAAATGACTGTTTTTGTTCTATTTATTCTTCCACCTCTTTAAATTATTATTTAAACAAGATTAAATAATAACACTAGTATATTTAACATACTGATATATTATTAATTTATTTTCATAACCTATGTCTATATTATTTCCAATCAAATGGGAAATAAATCCAACATTCTTAACATTTGAAGATAACCATTTCGTGAACCAATGAAATTTATTTACCATAACCATCTTTAATGACTATTTATATTGAAAGAAATAATTTAAATATATTATATTAATTAATTATATTTTATTATTAATGTATTATATATCATTTAATTTCTCACAATTCTATTCAGATAATAATAATAGCATCATTCGTAAGTCCGAGTGGAATATCACATCCACAAAGTGATGTGATTCGTTTCTCATCACAAAATCCCATGAATGATATATATAGGTATGGTTTAATAAATAATATGGTATTTATGAAATACTTATAATTATTTAAAGATAATATAATAACTACCTAATTTTTTTAATGTTCGTTAAAAAATTGGAACGTTACTCATGCTTATGTATAGTCTACCGTCTCCATGATTGTAATGTAGTCATGTATTCACAAATATATTTAATGATTAGATTTAAAAGTATAATTTATTTATATAATATTAATTATATCATTTTTATTATTCTAGATATAATTTAATAATTATCTTTTTGATCATATTCAAACTACCAAATTCATTTTGGACATATGATTTGAATATTATCAAGAAACCAGAAATAATTTAAATGATTTGGTAATTATATATGAGATGGTGATAATTGAAATAAAGAGAATAATAAAATTGAAAATGGATGTTAAGAAAGTAAATAATTAACATTATTCTTTTATTTTTTATGATAAAGAATATACATGATGAGTCATACTCAAGGTAAGGGACACTTTAACAAAAAACCTCGTTTCATATGTTATAATGATTTATTCTAAAATTCATTTTCATAAATTTTATTTTATTAAATTTTATTTTAAGAATGTATTTCCATGAAAATAAATTAACTATAATTTGAATTTTATTCCACTTTCATTCATTGTTTTTCCAAAAAAAATTGGTTCATTTATTGTTTGACATTCATTACAAAAGACAAAAGAAATGTCTGATTTTAAAGTATATGGTGGAAAAAAATATCCTATATCCATAGTCATTTTTTATTTTAGTATTACTTTAAAATATTTTATTTTTTATTCAATGAAGAACTATCTTTTCCTTTTTATGTATTGTTATTTAAAATGGGGTTTTAAGATAAAAATTTGTTTTTATATTATAAATTATTTTTCACAAATATTTAAAAGAGTTTTTTAATAGTTTTATTCTTGATATCGTCCTTGTAAAATATATATGAAGGGTTAAGCGCTAATATAGCTAATATTTGATCCTAATATATATTATATAATGGGTAAACCTATAGATTATTAGGTAATCATGTTATATCTTATTTGATGGGTGCACCAAGATAACATTCCAATGCATTGGGTAATGATTATGTTTTCTTCATAATTATATAAGAAGTTAGTTATATGGTAATTCTTATTGTAGGGGTTTTCTATGGTTTTTAAGATAATGATTTATCAAGGTACCTACATTACTTTTATATAATTTCAAATGACTTTTCAATAAAATCATTGAATTTAAAAAGGTAAGATAATTATATTTTTATTGTATAAATGATGTACTTTTTAGTTAAAAAATGTTTGTTTATGAAGAAAATGTATTTCATGGGTTTTAATTTTTTTACTGGACTTATGGATTTATTCTTTTTATGTCTATTACTATTATTTTTATTAATATGTTAGGTTTTCAATTGATTTTACAGGGATTTAAGGATCAGTAGAGACAAGGATGAGTTAAAGATCAAATATGTGGAGATATTTCCTGAAAATAAAATATGTTTCTTTATAACAATATTATTTGCTGAAAAATGGATACTTAGTAAAATCATATACTTTTTAATGTATGGGGTTATTATTCAATATTTAGGTACTGAATATATAAAAATATAAACCAAAAATAACTTTGGGAAAACAAATAAAATGAATTATAGTTTGAAGTTACTTTAATATATAATATTAAAGGGTAGATCCTTATAGTTGAAAACATTTAAAAATTTAGATAACTTTAGATGTTTGGATAATTTGAATATAATACTATAAAAAAATTTAAATATATATTTAAGTTTAATTTTTATTTCATTTAAATATTTCATTATTGATTCGTCTAAACTATGTTTGTTTATAATGGTTTTCCATAGAGTTGATATGGAGGTTGTTGTAGGAAGTCATTAAGAGGAAAATATCCTTCCAAGTCAGAAACCCAAAACGGAAAATTTGGAATTGAGTTGTTTTTTTTCTAAGGGATCTACTGATGCATGGTATAAACGGTGTTGTAATCCTTACTATAGAGAATCTATATTAACAAAAGAGGAATATGAAAACATCTAAGAACTTCATGAAACAAAACCCTTCGTTTATTAGTGGAACTCTAGAACTAGTTTTAGCTGAAAAATGCATCATGTCCTTGGAAATGACATTTAAAGCCATGGTGTGTTTGAAAAATCAAAAGGTATCTCTTTATAAATATTATTTTGAAGGTCATGTTTTTCAATGATGCTCTTCAGTTAAGAATTAAAAATAGAGAGATGAGCTTGATTCCATGAAATGAGACACTTTTATGAATATCATCCTTGAGATATATTCCCAATGGTTCTTCATCTTGGGATGGAAAAAAATTATTGGAATTGAGGGAGAAGGATGAAGATTTTAGATCTATTTCAGAATAAAATTATACAATATTATCTAGGTATGTTCCCAATTTACATCAGTATCCTAATAGTAATATTAATAAGTTTTAATCATGGTTAAAACCATGATATTTAAGGCAATTAGCTTCAAATGAATTCAAATTTTTTGGAAACTATTTCAGTGTGTTTAGAAGGTACAAATAGATTTTTTTTAATGATATTGTATTCTATTAAATTAATAAAATTAAAAGTAATAGATAGTCGGGAATGGAAAATAATTCATCAATGAAATCTAACGGAAAGAAATTCTTAATCACATCTTCGGATAATGTGGTAAAAATAATTATTTTGAATTTATGGTAAATTATATAATGTTTTGATAGTGTTTTAAGTTTATTCACTGGGACCATGACTATAAAAAATAGCAAAAATAATAAAATAATTGGGTAATGGGTATCCATCCATAGGTGAGATGTTTAATTTTTAATGATTTTTGTCATTCTGTAAAAATAATTAAATTGGTAGTTACTCATCATGAAAATCATCAAGGACAAAAGATTAATGGTGTGTAAAAATATTTTTCAACTACTATAGTTGATTAATGGTCGTCTAATTAAGTGTTGATATGTTTGTTACTTGATTATTCAAATTATTTCAATACCATATTTGACTCTAAATCTTCACATTCTTTCATTTCTAATAAACATTAAAACGAATTAGAAATATCACCTCATAAAAGTATGAAAGATATTTTGGTGAAAAATCTATATGGTAATATTAAATAAACAAATATTTATAGGAATCTTAAAATTATTATCAATTGACAGGTCTTTCCTAAAAAGCTCATTGAAATATCCTTCGTAGAGTTTGATATTATTTTGGATATGGATTGGTGTTTTGTTTATCACGCTAAGAATGTTTTCAAAACCAATAATGTTTTGTTTAATTATTTCATACCTTTGATAACATATCATTTAGATGATAAATTGATTTGAAATGACAGTGAATGTTACTTAGAAAATGTTGGTGAAATGAAAGAAACTATTTATATTAGTGAATTCTCTATAGTGAATGAATATATGGATTTTTTTTCTAGAGGATTTAATCAATATTATTCTGGATCATGATGATGAGTTTACTATTGAATTAGTTCTAAAAGATAATAAATTTCCAAAACCCCATTAACAAATGGATCATGTAGAACTATGAAAATTGAAAAATCAATTGCAAGAGTTTCTAAATAAAGGTTTCATTCATCCTAATACTTCACAATGAGTTTCTTATGACTTGTTTTAAAACAAATATGTTCTTCTCAATGATTCTATTCAATGATTATAGATACTTGAATAAAAACATTTTTAAGAATACTTACCCTCTGCCTCATATAGATGATTTATTTGATCATCCACAAGGAGCACAATACTTTTCACATATTGATCCTAGGTTAGGGTACCATTAGTTAAATATAATGAAAGTAGATATTTAGAAGATTTTATTTTAGACTAGTTAAGGAACTATGAGTTTTTTATTTGACCATTGATTTTTCAAATGCACCAGATGTATTTATAGATCTTGAGAATATATTCTTCCGTGAATATTTATATATGTTTGTGTTTGTGTTTATTGATGATATATCCCTATATTCTAAAAGTCATGAGGATCATAAAATACAACTAATGATTGTTTTTTAAACCTTCAATGAAACGACACTATTTATAAAATTCAATATGTGGGGATCTTTTTGTAACAGGTTTCTTTCCTTGGTCATATTTTTTGTAAGGATAAAATAATTGTTGATTCTAATAAAATAATATTTTTTGAAGAGTTGTTAATACCTACCAATGATAGATATATTGATAGTTTTCTTGGTATATTAGGTTACTATCATTGGTCTTTTTGAAAACTTTTCACAATTTTCTACCACACTAACTAAGATAACATGAAAAGTAGTTAAATTCATTTAGAAAAAAGGGTGTGATGATTCATTTTATGAGCTAAAAATAAGATAGGTAAATTCTCTACTTTTTTCCTATCCATATAGAAATTGATACTTTTAATAGATAACGATCTTTATATGAATGGGAATGGATTTTTCATTATGTAGGATGATATTCTAATTTCTTATTATTCATGTCAACTAACACCTCATCATCCAAATTATCTTACAACTGATCTTAAATTATATGATATTTTCTTTTCTTTTCCAATTTGTAGGTATCATTTATATAGTTCAAAGTGTGAAATATATATTGCTCATATGAGTTTGAATTTTATATTTACTCAAAAAGATTCGAAAAAAAAATAAAGAATATTGTTGGAATTGATCGAGAACTATGATTTAATGATTATTTATCATACTAAGAAAGAAATAAATGTAGTTGATTCCTTGAGTCGTAATAATCATGCTATATTAAATACGTTACATCTGGAAGATGACCCTTTGCATAATGATTTTTTAGAAAAATCCAAGAAGTTTTGGATGCATGAAATTTCCCATTTTCATTCAATTTTTAGTGTTTTCAGGATTTAAATATATATTTAAGCATTCTCAATAAGAAGACCATGGGTTACAAGAAAATATAAAAAAAATTAAGAAGGTTTTGTTTCATGAATTAAATGTTGAAAAAGAATGTTTTTGTATATTTGGAAGAGACTATGTTTTTCTTGTACTACATAGTAAAATATAGAATTGTTTAGTGTATCTTACATTTCTCAATTTTCCATTCATCTTAGAGGCAATAAGATGTATATAGACCTCCGGGGGTATTACTGGTGGGATGGAATCAAAAGAGATATTACTATCTATACCATCAAATGTTTGACATGTAACTAAGCTAAAATATAATGATAATATACTAATAGGTTACCTCAAAATGTTATAATACCAAAGATAAATTGTGAGAATATATCAATGGATTTAATGGTGGGATTTCCAAATAGTTTTTTAAGTAGTAATGTTATTTGTGATATTTTTGATAGATTTACTAAATCTGAACATTTCCATCCCATTTGAGATAAATTGTATTTGGATAATCCTTCTCAACTATATCTCAAGGAGATAATTAGGTTACATAGAATTACACTATCCATTATATCTGGAAATGATCCTAAATTCACATAAATTGTTTTGAAATGACATTTGGTGTTGTTATGCACAAAATTAAATTTCATCACATCCTTTAATCATTAGTATGATTGAAATTTATAATGAAAAATTAAGACCATGGAAGGTATTCTTCATGCTTATTCAATACATTATTAGGAAATTTTTTATTAACATCTTTCATTGGTTGATTTTTATTATAATAACAATTTTCATTTTAGTTTATATATACAACCTTTTGAATGTTTATATGGAAAGTGGTGTTTGGATGTTTCTTATTGGGATGATGTATCATAAAATAATTTTATGGGACCAATATTGGTTCCATTAATGGTTTATAAGGTGAATTTTATTTTGAAGTAGTGAGGATGCACCAAATTAGTTGGAAATTTTATATAGATAACTAGAGAAAATATATTTTTTTAGAGGTAGGTGATCTTGTTTTTCTTAATGTGACTCCTTTGAAAATTTATATGTGTTTTGGTAAAAAGGGGAAGGTAACATCGTAGTTCATTAAATTATATGAAATCATGGATAAAGTTGGATTAATTTCTTATTAATTGTTATTTCCTCTGCTGTTATTTCAAGTACACATTTATTTTGTTTCAGTTAAGAAACATGTTCCGGAATCATCTAATTCTTAATCCCTAAAGTAGATCAGTTGGAAGATAATCTTTCATACGAAAAATAATCTGTTCAAATTCTTGACCCTATAGAGAAAGTATTATGTAATAAGTTAATTATTAAAGTTATGGATTTGTGATAAAATAAAATAATTAAAGAAGAAAAATGTAATTCTTGAAATACTATGATGGAATTATATCCCCTCTTTGTAAATAAGTGAATAAAATTGTGACGAGGAAACTTCCAAAAGGTGTAAAATATAACAACCCATGTAATAATTGAATAAATATTTTATATTTTAATATCATTCATTAATTAGATATTTTGAATCATTATAAATTTTTTTTATTAATGTTAAATTAAAAAAGAAATATATTTTTTAACTCCTTTCTTATAAATTTTAATTTAAAATTTTAATTTTTATAATTATAAAATTTTTATTTAACAAAATAAACTTTTGAAATATATAACATCCTAATATATTCATACATGGATATTAAATCTTTTTTTATGAATATTCATTACATTATCCAAACACATGCTTGATTATGGTAATAGTTTTGTGCCTTTGAAACATGGAACTCAATCTTCAAGTCTGGTGAAAGATCTTCAATGTTTCGAACAAAGATCTTCCCCTTTAGTCGCTCTACTTAAAAAGTTCCTTTATAAATTGGGGAAAGGAAACATATGAAATGGGTGAGTTTAGATTTAAAATAGGGGTAAACATGGAAGATATCAATTTATCTTCTTCTGAAATAATAATCTATGAAATAAGGGATGTTATCATAACCAAAGTTCGAGCCCAACCTATCATGTATCATAAAAACAAGTCATGGAATACAAAATTAACATTTCATGAATCATAAGATTAAAAATTCATCAATAATGAAAGATAATTTCATATAATAAATGTGTATGGAATGATCATAAGTATATAAAACCATTTAATATCTAAAGGGTAACTTCCAAGACTCTCGGATCTGGCCATATAACTTGTTTCCCATAAAAAATCAAGTATATAATCTTGTTTCCCCAAAATATCTCATGATATATATTTCATTAAACAATGTATATTTTGTAGATATAGATTCCATCCGTAACATAATTAAAACTATACATATGTGTTCCTCAAGACCATAAATCATTCAACATCTTAGAACCCATTTAAAAAATGAGTTTTATAAACACTTCATGATAACATTACTCATGGAAAATATATAATATTAATAAGTATCATTACATTAAAAAACCATTATTATAAATAATAATAATTTTTTCTTGAGTCATATCCCAAAAAAATCAAAAGTATCAACAAATATTGGAATCTTAAATACAAAACGTTATTTATAAGATCACTAAAACAATTCTTGAGGTTAATATCCTTTTCGGTATACCAAAATGATTTTAAATCATAAAATATTTATTCAATATTTTTCATTTAAAATAGACTTGTAAAAGTTAAAAAGTAATATTTTAAACCATTTTAATCATCTTTGAGATCCATTTTCCAAAAAAGCTTAATATATCATTTAAATCACTTTTAATCCTTTTTAGAAAACATTGGTTTGAAGGATCATAGATTTACGGATGAGGAAATAATAACATTACATGATCCATAAAATATTATTAAAATATGTATATTCAAGATAAAACATGTAAAAGGCTATCATATACACCTTGTAAAATAATATAGTATCATAATATAACATGTGTCCCAAAGATGGGAAATTGAGACAAAATTACCTTACAGATTTGGAAAATTTTGTACTGTAAACTCAATGAAAAGGAAATAATAAAATGGGTATTTAAATACCCATATATTTAAGTATAACGCTCATATAATGCACTCATGTTGAGTACATAAACTACAAAAATTAAATGAGTGGTGAATATGGCCTAAGTATCGCAGAAATAAAAGTGACACTAAAAATGCCCTTACATTAAGTCTTGAATTCCATTGTATACATTCAAGACTTGTGTATAATAAATATAATATTTTTATAAATATACCATATAAACATAATGATATATTATTTAATTATGTATTTATATTACTAATTTATTAACAATTCCATGTTAAAGTTATGTTTTTTTTAAATGTTTTGTTTTTCATACAGGTTTTGACTTGTTATTATTGCACCACTTAAATAAATAATATAATTATAACCATGAAATATAAATCATATATATATTAATAATATATTTATTTGTTCTCATTCACAAAATTTATATGTTGGAAACAAAATATGTCATTCATGGAGATAGTATGTCATTCGTACGCATGAACGTTGTTTTCATTTATTGTCATATTTATATAAAGATAAGAATATGATATAATATCAGTCTAGAATCATTTATATGTCATATCTATATAATATTATAATTTTAACTATCCATGATACAATCTATATAATGTTTGAATTAATCACAACACTTCACGTGGTGGTAGTCCACCGTACACATAAATGATGTTATCATAGTCCCATAAAATTGAAATCATGAATGTATGCATGAAATAAAAATTATAGAATAAAATAAACAAAATAAAAGTTATATTTATCAAATATAAAATATAAATCCATATTTATTATAAACCATGAAAGTGGGTAATATAAGAATGAATAACATCGGGTCACAAGGCTATAGTTATTCATACACACAAATGATTATTATAACGCCCCGACCGCAGAATCCCAGAGTTGGTGAATTATTTTAATACATTGTCATTGTTACATGGAATCATGTCCCAAATGACCGATCAGTTTAGCAGTCTTGGGAAATATATTATATAGAAGAACATAACATTAAAATTTCTAACATAAAATACAGCATATATAATCCTTTGAGAACTCCATTATTCCACTATCTCAACCATGAATATCAATCATAATTCACTTCTTGGAATAATGGGAAAATAATACAATAGAAAAGAGTGTGATTAGATGCTCAGTAAGTGTAAATAATTCAGTGAAAGCTATAAAATTATTGGGAAAGATGTATAATAAAAACAACTGCCTATTAAATATAAACATTAACATAATATGGCAAAAATAAAAAATAAATTACCATATAAACATGCACACTGATATTCTACTAGTGGAATAATCACATGTAATAACTGAATTTATAATAAGGGATTACATAATGATGTACCTGATAATTACTACGTCAAGGCCATGTGTGAAGAATATTCACAAATATTATGTCATGGCCTTATGCCAAAACAATAATTTGTCTCATTAGACCTATCGATGCATAGAGGGGCTATAGCAGGCATTTCCCATCACTTAATATGTTTTATGTATTCCTCATATGAAATGGGTGGAAATAACACAAACATTCATTTTTAAACTAGCATATGCAATGTTAATTCTTTAACCATAAACCATGAATGTTATAAAAATATCACATCCATAGTAAAATATATCATAACACACTCAATTAAATATAGAATATATAAATAAACCTCAATCATGAATAACATCCAATAAAGGATATTGACATAGTTTAAAATAATCAGTAAAACTCTTATAGAAATATACCTTTTCAGGAAATCATTTAAAAGTCACACAATTTATAAAGGAATCCATTTAAAAAATATTTTTGAATAAAATTGTCCCATATATATTTGAAACATTATAAATGAATAAACATTTTAAAACAATCATGTCCATATAAATAAATACTTGAAATTATTTTCAAAAAATTTTCATTAATTAAATAGATTCAGAAAATTAAATCTTTGAAAAATTTGAACTGAAAATCTAGTTTAAGAGTACATACCATGAAATATTAAAACATTCATTCTGAAAAAAAAAATTATGAAAAATGGAAATGGATGACAAATATGCCCTAGTAAATACTTACACATAAACAATCTCTAATAATTATGAGATTAAGGAATTAACCCTTACCTTAGACCTGATACTCATTGTACATATCTAAAAATCCTATATAATTATTTTAAAAATATTATTAACTTATATCATAATCATAATAACATTTATTATATCATATGTTATTATTTTATAACTCTATATTAACCAATTATTAACATTTCCAAGTTAATGCATCATTTTGGGTAATATCGCTTTTTTATCAAACTTGTTTTGACTTTTATTCTTGATAATATTATATAGATCATGATTTACTTAGTTCCATAATTTATAATATGATTTATATATCATATATGTTCACAATATAAATATAATATATATATATATATATATATTGGAATACATCGTTCATGGAGACGTTAGGTCGTACTTACGTGTGAATGATGTTTCTATTTTCTTATTGTATTGAATGCAAGTAAGTGAATGACATATATGTACACACACAAAAACATATATATATCATTATAATAGACTAATTACGTATTATATTTCATAATTATGAATAATATTTATTTTTTATAATTATTCATGGATGGTTAAAGGTGATAATGAATCTCATCGCATCATGGAGACGGTAGGTTATACGTCTGCATGAGTGAAGATATCATTCATTTAATGATAAAATGATATCGAACTGGATGTTATATTAGTTATAAAGAATCATAATCATTCAATATTCAGTATTTATATCTATTATACTCATAATTATACTCATGTAAATACTTTAAAGTGGAATAAAAATTACACCATGACTTGGAGACTGTAAGTCGTAGGTATGCATGCATGGTGATATTATTATTCAAAGGATGGATAAAATGTTAAATATAATTAAACCATGATTATATTAAAATTTAATTTTATGGATTATACAATAGTTATTACTTTGGTATAAAAACAATATAGAAATAATAAGTATAAGAAGAAAATAACATTGAAAGAAGGGATAAAATGATTACATCTTCTTCAGGTGTTTCTTTTTTATTTGAACCAAAGGGATACGTAGGATGGATCTATGCCCAAATTTAGTCCTCTATGATTAATTGAGTAATTCTTGGAGGAGAAATGGGCAGGGTTTTTCCTCACCAAAATTCTTTAGAGGTGTGAGTTAAAGAGAAAGGGAGGTTCCCTTTTATAAGATAGGTGTGGGGAACTTTAGGAAAAATTGTGAAATATTAATTTTTTATAAAAATATTTTCGCTTTAAAATAGCTCAAAATTGATTTATTTTG
The DNA here is from genome assembly GCA_963277665.1 of Viscum album. Classification (NCBI taxonomy): domain Eukaryota; kingdom Viridiplantae; phylum Streptophyta; class Magnoliopsida; order Santalales; family Viscaceae; genus Viscum; species Viscum album. Next base: position 42,222,325 of record OY728157.1, read on the forward strand.
AGGATAAGATGATTCGGGGTTTAAATAATCTCAATCAATTTTTTTATGCATTTTATGTTCATAAAATTAACCATATCTATTAGATTTAACCCTTTGTTAAATAAGATAACTCTAACCATGTCCTCTTGTATTTTTATATTAAATGGTTAATATATTTACTATAAAATTACAAGAGAATACAAAGTGATTAATTTTTATAATTTTTATCTCTATTCATGTTATTTTACTGAGATTTATATTTGTATTATTTTTATATCTTTTAATAAAATAGTGTTTTTTAAACTCATTTTGGTCAATTTTGACAAAATTTAGTAATTTATTTTTGATAAACACATAAAAACATTATTTCATTAAAAAAATGAATTAACTCATCCCTAATATATCAATTTCATATAAAAAAAATTATATGGCATCAAAATGACCAAATTATAATTATTTTAATATTTAAAATTTCATTTATTTGAATAATTAATTAATAAGGTAATCACTACAACATCACTGTGTCATAAATAAATATATTTATCTAATGTATAAAAATAATAAATTAAATAAAATGATATAGAAATATTTTTATATTTTTAATTACTATTTATAGGCATATAGATAAGTTATATAACCCTATATTAGAATTTATTTTGTAAAAGATATATTTTTATGTTATTATTATCTTTACTTTAAATTTATTTTTATAACATGTCATTATCAAGCCCATGTGGTACCATGGAGACCCAAAATAGTACTAAGGTTTATCACAGTCGAATGTATCTCATATAATAGGATATGTACTGTAAAGACCTGGAAATTTCAAGGAAATTTTTTTCTTAATTTCTTTGAAATTTTACGAGTACGCAGTTTTTGAAGGCACCTGATTCCGTGGCCCGGTGTGCCCGGAATCAATTTCTGATGTTTGGCTCGAGTACGTTCAGTGAACGAACGAGCAGGTTTTTCTATATTTTAAACAGGTGCTCGGAATTGAAATTCGAGGGCACCAGTGAACTTGCAGCACCGGTATATGTTTAAGAAGACTTTTACTGTAGGTGTGTTTGTTCGGGGAAAGAAGTTAAATTTTGGGGTTAATGGAAGAATTAAATAAAATTGTGAACAATTTTATTTTTGATATTCAAGGGAGTTAAAATCTACCATGGGAAGTTGTTGGTGGGGTCCAAAACCACCCAACTTCCCATGTGTTAATATGTGGGAGGTGGGGCCCACACCCACCTAACCTCCCATGGGAGAGTTCAGTGTGGTGGGGCCCACACGAGACCATAACCCCTTGAACTTCTTATAACCCCCTTGACCTCCCATAACTCACCTCCCTCTTTAATTTTGTAACTCCACTTTAACATATGTGACTCTTCATCTTCTATCTTCCTCTTTCACCTTAACTTTTGCCAATACTCCATACTTAATTAATGGAACCTACTCAATTACTGAATTAAGTTATTCAAATTTTGAATGTCTTGGAAGATTAATTAAAATAAGGTGGATTCTTAATTTAATTAGGTTGGCATTTGTTTAGCGGGGAGAAACCTCTTGAGAGGGATCTTTGTGAAGAAAGAGGGGTTTTCCTCCTTCGTTGAAGAACAGCGAAACCTACGGTGAGGAACGACACACCCTTCCACAAAGGACGACGATGCACCCTCTATCCTCTAATTCATCCGACAAGAGAGGAGACGTCAATTCTTCTTCGGGTGCAATTCTACAATGACGGAAGCGATGAACACCAACGACCGTCGTCACTCTCTATTCATTCATCGCAAATCCGTTCTACCGCGATGTTCGACTTCCACAACTTGACGACGTGCGATGTCAATTTCGAGGTAGGGGTTGATTACTTTTTTTTCGTGAAATATCCTTTTTCATTTTTCGTCTTTATTTTTGGGCCGCTTGTTATCAACTTATTGGGAGGAGGTTGGACCGCACGAACACGGCCGACTCTCCTCCCCATTTGATTTTTTTTCCATTGTGGCTCAAACAAAGGCGGCGCAGTGCAAAAACACGGCATGAAAACAAGAAAGAGCGCGACGATGATGCGCGGCGCCATCACGCCGCGCCGTTGAGGCCGAACGAAACCGCGGCCGGAGTCGGGGCTGCAGAGGCGATTCGAAGACTCCGCTGGTTGATCGTTGTGTGCGGATTGACGTTCGATGACAATGGGGGCCGCAAAAGTCACCTTGAAGCCTCTGCAGTGAAGGTCGGGTCCTGGGAGGACCGCTGGCAAAGGCGGCAAGCAAAACGGACCACCGGAGCGCGTCCGGTGGTCCGCGGAAGGCGGCGGTGGCGCGCCCCACCGACGTGGCGGTGCGCCACCGGAATAGAACCATTACGGCTAAGCCGCGGCGACGGGCCAAACTGGTATGGCTTATCCGTTCCGGAGGTAGGGCAGCGCGGCTAAATGGCGCGCCGGTTTTCTTTCAACCGGGTGGTTGTAACCCCCCGCACCCGTTGGCCACGCGGGCGTCACGCCGGCGCCAGGCTGGCCAGGCCGAGCCGCCTAGGCCCGGTCGGGCCACACCGCGCCCTATTGGGCCAGACCCAAACCCAGGTCAGGTCGACCCGATTCGGACCGACCCAGGGTGGGTATCGGACCGGGCCCGAACCCCCTATTTTCTGGAAGATCCGTTCAAACACCCATAACATGGTCTACGGACCTCCGATCGACGCACCGTCAGTTGTGATACGATCCTTGGATCGAGATGGTCATTTCAATACATAACACTCAAGGTTTCGGAGAACCCTGGGTATGGCCGGGATGGTTCGAACCCGAAACCAACCGGGCCCTCGGAGCGGAAACGCTTATAACTTGGGCTCCAGACGTCCGATTGACGTGCCGTAGAATTTGTTGGATTCCTTTTCATGAGACGGAACATTTGGAATACATCTCCTGAGTTTTGGACACAAGTGGAGTATGGAAGGGTTAGATTGCACCCGAAATCCAATCGGGCCCCTGGAACGGAAAAGCTAATAACATTCAGACTGGGCGTCCGTTTGACGAACCGTCAGTGGCGTTGGTGATAACGTTGAGAAACGGTCCCTATGAGTATACCCTATGAGAGTTATGGGTATATTTTAGATATGGACGGGTTGGTTCGCACACGAAACCAACCGGGCCCCTCGGACGAAAATGCTAATATCTCACATACCGGGCGTCTAATTGACGTGCTGTCTGTTGCGTTGAGACCCCTATAAAGAGGCGGTCCATTGAGATAATTTTTCATGGGACTTAGTGATACTTGGAGTATCGACCTGTAGCTCGTGGAGCAGACCCTCCCGAAGACGAGCGTACAGAGTGCGGAGACCATGTAGCTGGCTGAGACCTGACGACTGCTTGACTGACTCGACTTGGAGTGAGTCGACTAGCCTAGTGGACGGAGCACTATTGTGGTTTTAGAGGCATACCCACGGTATAGGAGCACATGGTTGTAGTGGAAGAACCGCGGTACTCAATAGAAGGAGTACCTCTAGAGGCTATGAGGGGGAGTACTTGGTTGTAGCGGCAGACCCACGGCGGAGGAGCGCTTGGTTGTAGCGGCAGACCCACGATAGTCAACAGAAGGAGTCCCTCTGGAGGCTATGAGGGGGAGCTCTTGGTTTTAGTGTCAGACCCATGGTGGGAAGCGCTTGGTTATAGCAGCATGCCCACAGTACTCGACAGGTGGAGTACTACAGCAGTCCAAGGTTAATGGGAAGCGCTTGGTTGTAGCGGCAGGCCCACTGTACTCGATAGAGGAGGAGTTTCCCCAGAAGCTATGGTTTCAACATCATGATTAAATCCTGGTTTGAGCTGAGTCAATGACCTTTGTGTGTACTTCATGATTGAGATTGGTCACTTGATAACTTAGGTATATGTATGGGCATATACCTAGGTAGTGGTTATCCGTTGATTTCATAACCTTTGTGTTTCCTCATGATTGAGATGGGTTACTTGAAAACATATGTATAAGTATGGGCTTATACCTAATTAAGGTATATCTGTTGAGATCCTTCTTAAGGTTATCTTTGTTGGATTTAGTGAGACCTTGAGGGTGTCGGGGTCCTTATTGAGTATCGTATACTAACCCCTGCATGGGCTATGCCTACACCTCGTTGTGTTGGTTGTAGATGACAGGCAGCACTGACAGAGGCCGAGTGTTCGAGGACTGGATGGTACCCAGAGGTGGACCTCACGACGAGTCAGTACCCGGAGATGGACTTCATGATGAGACGACACTCGGAAGAGGTTGATGGGTGAGAGCATAGTGGAGGCTATCTGTACCTACCCTTCAGGTAGGATCTGTGGTGGACGATCTAGGAGTTGCGCTATCTGTACCTACCCTTCAGGTAGGATCCGAGGAGGACGACCCAGGAGCTACTTCCATTCGTCCAGCTGTTTGTCTTTTCTGTTGTACTTTCGTTCAGTTGTAGCTGTACTTTCAGTTGGGTTTGTATTCTAGCCCACTTACTTTTCATCACTTTCGTTTGTACTTAGTGTATTACTTCTGCTTGTACTATGTGATGATTTTTTTACTTTTATAAAGGAAATGCCTTCCCAGTTATTGGAATTTATGCCTTTGGTGCTAGTCGCCAGCCCCTGGCCTATGGAAGGCGGGCTTGGGGTAGTCACGGGACGGGCCCCGAGCATGGGTCTTGACAAATTGGTATCAATGGAGTCGGTTCTACCGCATAACTTAGGACTCTGATATTTTTCCTTCTGTGAAGCAATCGTGTTAAGGGTACTAAGTGTGGTTTTCAGTTCAGGGAGTCCAGTGATGGTGTGGCGGCCGACGTATCCGTACACGAGGACCCTGAATACTGATTTCCGACTTTGTGCATGAAAACACTGATTGTGTGTCTGTTTCCAAGAGTTTTAAAGTCCGCTCAAACCAGGTCATCTCACCAGGTATAAATCGTTTTACTGTGTCGCATCTGTTCAGGATGTCTCTACACAGACAGTTAGTTGGAGTTTTGAGATAGTACACGATGACGGCTCACCGAGTGATGAGGCTCTGGTGTAGGGACCTTTTTACTATGTTGGCAATCTCTGGTGGTGTACCAGCAGCACCACCACCTGTTGGGCAGCAGATTCCACTAGCCATACTAGTAGATGGTTCATGCCGACAAAGAATGTTGCACGAGTTCTAACAGTAGAGGCCTCTGAGGTTACGAGGCGTGGCAGATTCCCAGATAGCAGAGGACTAGCTGGAGGCGATTGCTAGAGTTTTCCGCCTAGCTGAGACACCAGTAGAGTGGATGGTAGACTTGGATACTAGTGTTTTCTTGTGAGTTACCATGAGGATGGTTCGCATTGTGATGAGGCTTTGGTATGTGGACTGATGCTTGAGATAGTGCCTTCAGGTGGTGAGTCAGCTATACATCACTACCTGTTGGTTAGCAGTTACAACTAGCGGTACGGTTAGGTGACACATGTAGAGTTACTACCTTACACGTGTTCCAAAATCAGATAGCCTCAGGTTCCTAGGTGAGCCTGACTCATAGGTAGCTGAGGACTAGCTTGAGGAGGTGGTTGTGAGTTTTTTAGAGCTTATACAGCTTCGGTAGGATGACATGTCGGTAGCTGAGAATTCATCGGGGCATACCAAACCATTCTTGGTACTCGATGAATGTGATGTGATCGGTTCTTTAGGGCTCAAACATCCGAGAAAACACCTTTTCTCTATGCATTCCTACTTATGCTAGGGTGCTAGAAAGAACCTTTGTGGTTGATAATTCTTTTGCTGAATGGATGTAGTCAGTGAAGGTTAGCAGTGGGGAAGATGGAAACTGGCACCAGTCTCAGAGACTTGGGCGGGTAAAATGTTTCAAGAAAAAAAATTTTAAGGACATATAAATATGTAGAGCAGAAGACATGGAAGCAGAGCTAGGAGATCAGCATGGGGTGGTGTACTTTTCGACATGTTACAATCACCCACCTTTGTAGTTCCCGCCAGGCTCAGGGAGATGGAGGGAAGGGGAAGAGAGTAGCTGCATGCGGTCAAGGAGTGTGACCCAATGGCTCTAAAAATTATTCAAGGGACAGTCTGTGTCCATTACTAGCTGTCGTAACAACAGACATTGATACGGATCATTCCTTCCATGAATCTTGTCACAGACCTACAGTTTCTGATAAGCCGTATACTTGACCCTCACTTCTGGAGATACCTTTGGGAGGAGAATCGATAATCACACTTAAGATGACAGTGTGGTCTGACCCTTGAGGCGAGAGTTTCGGTTGGAATCTCTTGATCACAATGTCGAGGCCTTACGACGTTGGTCTCGGTATGGATTGGATTCCCATTTCATGCTCAGATTAACTGTATTAGGAAAAAAGGTTGTGGTTTATCTACAATGATGGGATGGGGTTTTCCTTGGTCGGCGAAAAGGAAAACATAGGCAGTACAGGATGGAATCAGGCATAAGAGGGTGCATTAGATCACTCAAGAGATGGCCAAACTTACCTTTGTGCCAGAATTCTCTAGAGTTGTGGCACCGCTTCTAGTAGAGCTTTCAAAAGCTGGGTTGACCGGTGCGTCCAACTTGTGGGAATTGGTTAAATAGTTCACTGCGACACATTAGGGATCAGACTCAGGTGTGTCCTGATGTAGGAGTGGGAAGTGATCGCCTATGGATCACTGTAGATGATACTGCACAGAGCTGACAGGAGGCCTCTAGAGTTCGAGGATGACGACCACGTCCTTATACGGGTCTCACCTCGATGATTTTTACGGAGATGTGGGCGAGGCGAAAAGTAATATCCGAGGTTCAGCGGACCTTTACAGGTCCTCAGCAGGGTAGGTGAGGTGGCTTACCATTTGACCTTTCCACCTCAGTTGCACCGGGTGCATGAAATCATCTACGTACCTCAGTTGGGGAGATACGTGCTTGACCCGACGCATATCATCGACCATGGGGAGCTGGACGTTGGCAATGGGGTGACTTTTGCGGGGTTCCAGTAGAGGTTGAGGATCGATAGGAGTGTGTCGTTCGAGGATGGTCGATTCCTCTTATGCACTTTCGTAGGCAGCACGAGAACCTCTAGGTGAGCACATGAGAGCGGAAGGCTCAGATGCGTGCTCAATTCCACTTTTGTTTCCCCAGTTTGTGTTATAGCTTTATGGGGACATAAAGCCCTGAGGTGGGAATAATGTAATGATCTGGAAATTTCAAGGATTTTTTTTTTAATTTCTTTAGAATTTTACGAGTACGCAGTTTCTGACAGCACCTGATTCCGAGGCCCGGTGTGCCCAGAATCAATTTTTGAAGTTTGTCTCAGGTACGTTCAGTGAACAAACGAGCAGGTTTTTCTATCTTTTAAACCGGTGCTCGGAATTGAAATCTGAGGGCACCGATGAACTCGCAGCACCAGTATTTGCTTAAGAGGTCTTTTACCATAGGTGCGTTTTTTCGAGGAAAGATGTTAAATTTTGGGGTTAAAGGAAGAATTAAATAAAATTGTGAACAACTTCATTTTTGATATTCAAGGAAGTTAAAATCTACCATGGGAAGTTGTTGGTGGGGTCCACAACCACCCAACATCCCATGTGGGAATATGTGGGAGGTGGGGCCCACACCCAACTAACCTCCCATGGGAGAGTTTAGTGTGGTGGGTCCCACACGAGACCATATCCCCTTGATCTTCTTATAACCCCCTTGACCTCCCATAACTCACCTCCCTCTTTAATTTTGTAACTCCACTTTAACTTATGTGACTCTACCTCTTCTCTCTTCCACTTTCACTTTAACTTTTTCCAAAACTCCATATTTAATTAATGGAACCTACTCAATTAATGAATTAAGTAATTCACATTTTTAATGGCTTGGAAGATTAATTAAAATAAGGTGGATTCTTATTTTAATTAGGTTGGCATTTGTTTAGTGGGGAGAAACCTATTGAGAGAGAGCTTTGTAAAGGAAGAGGGGTTTTCCTCCTTCGTTTAAGAACACCAAAACCTCTGGCGAGGAATGACACACCCTTCCATGAAGGATGATGACACACCCTCTATACTCTTTTTCATGTGACAAGAGAGGAGACTTCAATTCTTCTTTGGGTGTACTTCTACAATGACGGAAGCGACGAACACCAACGACCGTCGTCACTCTCTATTCTTTCTTTGCAACGTCGTTCTACCGCGACGTTCGACTTCCCCGACTCGACGACGTGCGACGTCAATTTTGATGTTGGGGTTGATTACTTTTTATTCTTGAAATATCCTTTGTCGTTCTTCGTCTTTATTTTTGGGCCGCTTCTTATCAACTTATCGGGAGGACGTCGGACCGCACGAACACGTCCGACTCTCCTCCCCCTTTGATGTTTTGTTAGTTGTGGCTCGAACAAAGGCAGTGCCGTGCAATGGCACCACGTGGAAACAAGAAAGAGCGCGACGAAGAAGTGTGGCGCCGTCGTGCCGCGCCGTTGAGGCCTAACGAAACCGCAGCCGGAGTCGGGGCCGCGGAGGTGATTCGAAGACTCCATTGGATGATCGTTGTGTGCGGATTGATGAGCAACGACAAACAGGGCCACAAAGTCAACTTCAAGCCTCCGCAGTGATGGTCAGGTCCCGGGAGGACCGATGGAGAAGGTGGCGTGAAAAATGGACCACCGGAGTGCTTCCGGGGGTCAGCGGAAGGCAGCGGCGGCCCGCCACGCCGGCGCGGCGGCGCCGGCGACCGACAGTGGTGGCGCGCCGCTGCAACAGAACCATCGCGACTGAACCGCGTCGGCGGACCAAACCGGAACGGCTTATCCATTCTGGAGGCAGGGCAGCGCGGCTTAATGCCGCGCCAGTTTTCTTTCAACCGGGGGGTTGTAACCCCACGCACCCACGGGCCACGCGGGCGTCGCGCCAGTCCCAGGCCGGCCGGGCTGGGACACCCAAGCCGGGACGGGCCAGGATGCACCCCCCGGGCCGGGCCGCGCCCTATTGGTCCGGACCCGGACCTGTGTCGGGTTGACCCGGTTCGGGCCGACCCATGCGGGTATCGGGTCGGGTCGGACCGGGCCCGAACCCCCGATTTTCGAGCAGATCCGTTCAAACGCCCATAACATGGGCTACAAAGCTCTGATCGATGCCCCGTCAGTTGCGATGCAATAATTTGATCGAGATAGTCGTTTCGGTATATTACACTCAAGGTTTTGGAGATCTTTTTGTATGGCCGGGTTGGATCGAATCTGAAACCAACCAGGCCCTCGGAGTAGAAATGCTTATAACTTCATCCCCGGACGTCCGATTGACATTCCATCGACTTTGTTGGATTCCTCTTGATGAGAAGGATATTTTGGCATACTTCGCCTGAGGTTTGGACGTAGTTGGAGTATGGCCAGGTTGGATTGTACCCAAAATCCAACCGGGCCCCTAGAACGGAAAAGCTGATAACTTTCCGACCGAACGTCCGTTTGACGAACCGTCCGCGGCGTTGGTGATCACATTGAGAAACGGTACCTATGAGTATACCCTATGAGATTTTGGGGTATATTTGAGATACGGCCGGGTTGGTTCGCACACGAAACTAACCAGGCCCCTGGGACGAAAATGCTAGTAACTCACAGGCAGGGCATCCGATTGACACGCCATCTGTTGCGTTGAGACCCATATGACGAGGTGGTCCTTTGAGGTACTTCTTTGTGGGACTTAGTGATACTTGGAGTATCGACCTGTAGCTGGTGGATCAGACCCTCCTGGAGATGAGCATACGAAGTACGGAGACCGTGTAGCTGGCTGAGACCTGACGACTGCTTGACCGACTCGACTTGGAGTGAGTTGACTAGCCCAGTGGACGGAGCACTTCTGTGGTTGTAGCTGCAGACCCACGGTAGAGGAGCGCTTGGTTGTAGCAACAGACCTGTGGTACTCAATAGAAGTAGTACCTCTGGAGGCTATGAGGGGGAGCACTTGGTTGTAGCGGCAGACTCACGGCGGAGGAGCGCTTGGTCGTAGCGGGAGACCCGCAGTCCTCAACAGAAGGAGTGCCTCTGGAGGATATGTGGGGGAGCACTTGGTTGTAGCGGAAGACCCATGGTGGGAATCACTTGGTTATTGTATCAGGCCCACAGTACTCGACAGGTGGAGTACTACAACAGTCAAAGGTTAATGGGAATCGCTTGGTTGTAGTGGCATGCCCACTGTACTCGATAGAGAAAGAGTTTCCCCACCAGCTATGGTTTCGACATCATGATTAAATCCTGGTTTGAGCTGAGTCAATGAACTTTGTGTTTACCTCATGATTGAGATGGGTCACTTGATAACATAGGTATATGTATGGGCATATACCTAGGTAGTGGTTATCTGTTGATTCCATAACCTTTGTGTTTCCTCGTGATTGAGATGGGTTACTTGATAACTTATGTATAAGTATGAGATTATACCTAAGTAAGGGTTATCTGTTGAGATCCTTCTTGTGGTTATCTTTGATGGATTTATTGAGACCTTGAGGATCTCAGGGTCTCTTCTGAGTATCGTATACTCACCCTTGCATGGGCTTTGCCCGCACCTCATTGTGTTAGTTGCAGATGACGGGAAGCACTGGCAGAGGCCGAGTGTTCGAGGACTGGACGGTACCCGGAGGTGGACCTCACGATGAGTCAGTACCCGAAGATGGACTTCACGATGAGAAGACACTCAGAGGAGGTTGACGGGCGAGTGCATAGTGGAGGCTATCTGTACCTACCCTTAAGGTAGGATCCATGGTGGACGATCTAGGAGCTGTGCTATCTGTACCTACCCTTCAGGTAGGATCTGAAGAGGACGACCTAGGAGCTGCTTCCATTCTTTCAGCTTTTTGTCTTTTCTGTTGTACTTTCGTTCATTTGAAGCTTTACGTTCAGTTGGGTTTGTATTCTGGCCTACTTACTTTTCAGCACTTTCTGTTGTACTTACTGTATTACTTCCGCTTGTACTATGTGATGTTTTTTTTACTTTTATAAAGTCAATGTCTTCCCATATATCAGGATTTACGCCTTTGGTGCTAGTTGCCAGCCCCTGGCCTATGGAAGGAGGGCATGGGGTAGTCACGGCACGGGCCCCGAGGATGGGTCGTGACATGGACACATTTAGTGTAGTTTTAAATTATTATAATATTATTTTTTACCCTTATTTATCTGACTTACCTTTTAACCACGATAAATAAAATAATTTCTGAAGTTACCATTAATAATGTCTAAAAAAATTTACCTATTTACACAATTTGGACCTTATGATTTCAAATATGAAATTAATTTTTTGAAATTCAAAACACATACTTTGAATAAACTAATATAAAATTAATTCCCATTGTAAAAATAAGAAAACAGGTTTTTAATAAGTAAAAACTATCAAAAGATTAACATGTGATTATGTCCAATTTAAATCTAAAAATACCACTAATGACCTAAATTATATTAAATGATAAAAATATAATCTAATTATACATTAAAAAAAATCAATTTTACAATCTAACAATATAAATTATTATCATTAAAAAAGTTGTTTTAAATTAAAATTTAGTATTTTCCACTATTCATCAAAATATCAAAGTTATCGAAAAAGTACCCAAAATTTATCCAAACAAAATATCTATGTCCCGATTCAAATGAATAAATTAATGTCATAAAATTTAATATATAAATGTGTCAACTATATTATTGAAAAAGTGTTCCCCATGAAAATGTTGGAAAAACTACATTTTTTTAAAATATTTCTTTTATCAAAAAATTGAATTTGTCCTCATATTATATCTAAGAAACACAAAAAAATGAATGTTAAAATTTTATGGGATATATATAAAATTATAATTTTTTTTAATAATATACATAACCACTTTTTAAATAGCTAGTTTGACATGTCCAGATGCACTTGAACTTGGTGTTGCGTACATCGCACACTATTGAATTATTTAGAAAGGAAGATCACCACGAATGATTGGGGAGTTACAATTATTGTGTATCCCATTTTATGTATGTGTGTGTGGGTTTAGTTTAAACCATTATCATAACAAAATATAAGTATATTTATTATACTGAGTTTTTTATGAAATCATGAAAAAAATAATTTGGGGGGGGGTTTAATTGTGAAATAAAACAAAAAATTTCATTGATGAACTTTTTCTATTCATTGTTTATCTAAATTTCATTTTACCCAAAAAAATCATTGGTTACCATTATTCCCAAAATAAGGCTTCTAGGATGAAGGTAGGAAATTTTGGAGGGTATTTGTATAGGTTTTGGCAAAACCAAATAGGATTCAAGTATGAAGAAAATAGAAGAAGATGATTCCTTTTATCAGAGAAGGGAGCGACACACTTCTAATTTCTCAATAGATTAATTTATAAAAAATTAAATATCAATAAAAATACCTAAAAATTGATTTATTTTAAGAAAATATATGATAAGGTTTTAATATCATCCTAAATTATATTTTAGATAATTTTTTTGTTATTTTCAACCTTATGAGTTTGATTAACCCTTAGTTATCCCAATTTAATTTTAATTATGGTAACAACATTTTTCAATATAAAAGAATGTGATTTTAATTTAAGAGTTTCAATTGAACTGTAAATGGAGAATTTATAATATATTAGAACATATTTAATCCCATTTTTCCTTATTTAATATTTTTATGATTTCTAAATAATTTAAAAAAATATCATTTTTATAAAATAACATAAGTTTAAATTTTAACATTATTCATTACTATAACGTTAATAAACACAATAAAATAAGATATATTAAAAAAATTAACAGAATATTAATATATCATAAAAATAAATAAAATTATTTTATTAACTTAAGTAAAAATATACTTCTTTTCGTATTTCTAATGTCATTTAATTGAGAGTATCATTAATCGAATAATTACTACATCATAATTGAGTAAATTCTTATGATAATCATTTCTTCACTAAAATTTAAAAATAAAATTCCATGAACTATATAAAAACATTTTATTTACTATGGATATATATATTCAACAACATCTTTTATTTAACCCCATATTAAGAATATTATACTTATTTAAAGTAAGAGTGTGGAATTTTGTCACTCTCTTTGATTTTAATAATATCTAATTCATTTTCATGGAAATTAGTCCATTTAATAATTAAATTTTGAACCTTATGTGTTAAAGATAAAAAACAATTCATCAAATAACAATTGGGTATGTATTAAGGTAATTTTATAATATTTATAATATTTTTTTTACCCTTAATTACTTGATTTTCCCTTAACTATGGGAATAAAATTACTACGTTTTCAATTATATTGTTCAAAAAAATAGAAACTCATTACTAAATTTTTTCCTTCTGATTCCAAATATTTAATCCATTTTTTAAAATTCAATTTATAGAATTTTAAGAAATTAATTTAACACTAATCCCACAAACTGGATGAAATAATAAGTGTATAAAGTGAAAAGGTTCACAAGATGAAATTTTTTTATAACCAAATACAATGTAAATTTGATTATAATGACCAAAATTGGATTAAATTAAGTAATAATGGTTTAATTATAATTAAAAACTAATAAAAAATTTAATTTTAATCTATAAATTATTTGTATGAAAAAAATATTTTCAATTAAAATTCATTGTTTTCCATTATTCATCAAAACATGAAACTTATCAGAAAAACACCTAAAATTAACCCAAAAAAATTAAATTCTTCATTCAAATGGGAAGTTTATTTTTTTCAAATATATTTTATAAAATAAAAAAAAACTAAATTTAAATCAGTTGTCCATCAAAAGGTGGGAAAACTATTTTTTAGAAAAATACATCTTTTATGCATAATTTTTTATTTGTTTTTATATCATGTATTGAAAATTAATAATATGAATATTAAATTTATATTTAATATATTTTTAGTTAATATGTTATAACGAGGTTGGTTTGTTTATTTATTATTAAAAAACACTTTTTCACATTTAAATATTTTCCTAAATCATTTCCTTTTATTTTAACAGGGTTTTAATTTCGTTAATAATTAATTAGTCACCAAGTAATTAACTATATAATCATATATAAACTATAGTTTCATAATTCAGTTAATCTTGTTCTTACCCTACATTCTTAAAGATAGGTTATAATTGTGTTGTTTAAATAATTACAATAATAAAATGATCTTTCATAAAAACTCAGTGTTTCATGTAACATAAGCTAATAAGGTGTTGTTTGTAACATAATACATCAATGAAATTAAAATATATTGCATAAAAGTCTCTGGGTGTTACATTCTACGCCCCCTTAAAATGAATTTCTCTCATGAAATTCATTATGGGCATCACTATTTTAGTACATGAATTTTAATTTCATATAAACCCACATCGTAAAAATAAATACTAAAACAATCATACAAAATAATGTCAAAAACATAATGGTTACATAATGTATCTCATAAATTAGTTTCCAAATAAGAGAACATATGGAGAAATTGAAAACATGGACATGGAAGAGAAATCTGACTACCAACTTCTAATGGAGAGTGATAGAGAACATAGTTAGTTGAAAGTTAATGATCGCAAATACGTAAACCAAAGAGGCAAGAAAAATGTCATATATATCATCAAAAATGATGATAATAGGATAAAATATTATTTTATTTCCCTTCCTCCAAATGTTTAATTATATTAATGATAAAATATACTTACATTATTTAAGGAAAACCTCTCCCTTTGTTGTGCCTTGATCAATTTCCATTACATCATGTATTCTAGTAAATAATGGTGAATTTTTAATTCCTAAAGAGTTCTAAGATCATAAGATCCATAAATATAATGACAGGTCATTCCATATATCTTTATCATAACAAATGTCTTGGAAAATGTTATCCAATACAGAGAAATCCTCATATGGAGAGATAATTCTGTAATATCTAAAAAATCATCTGAATTTTATCATAATTCATTCCCAAAATGGTTATCCTTATAAACATTTTTAAATATGTATGTCCAAATCATTCATAATAACGTCTATAAATTTTTCAAAAACAGCTCAGTATTGATCCCCCCAAATATCATAATGTATCTCTTTTTTTGTCACATACCAAACATGTGAATACCATAATCATTTATTCCCTTGAAACATGGTAATTACCATAAATCCTTATTAAGAACATGAAATTAGTTACTATTACATATATTATTAGAAATATTACTTAAGTCCAAAAAATGTAGAAACCCCATCTGTGACAGCATAAACCACTTTGTATCAAATCCTTAATCAGTTTGAAGATAATTATTACCATCCAATTTACTTATTCATACCCAATATATCATTATCCAAACATCATTATCTCAACATTAGAAAAATATTAACGGTTATAATTCCATCAATCTTTTTTTCCCTTTAATATCACAATTATATTAAATAACTCGTCAAATTCTTCATCACCATTCAACATATCCATTTTAATACTTAATGAAAAACTAATACAAAAATTACTAAATATTTCATGATTCGAATTACATAATATTTGAGTTCAAAAACATATACACTTTAATCATCCAATATTATTCTCAGAAAAATACACATGATTCATTATATTATTATTTATTAAATATGAAATATTAATCATATCTTAATGTTACTCAACCTAAATCTAATCATGCTTCTTATGTTGAATTTAAACAATACTATTAGAACATCTGATACCTCACACTTTTCATTTTCAGTCCCAATATCCTCAGTAGTAAACCTATACTCATACAACCTTTCTAGTTATATTCAGGATATTTCCACTTAGGATATAGATTTTCATAATTCCCATACATTACACATCTAATTCATTCAATGTTAACCATGTTCCTTCTAGTTTCCATAATTGACTATAACCAAATAGCATAGACTAAGCAATCATTATCATATAATAAAAACAAAAAATCATGGGGAATTACTTATATGATGAAAAAATAATGACACCTACTTTCAAATATATTACACCATAGGATTATCTTTATATAAATCCTTGGATATATACTTAAAAATATCAATAGGGATCTCACTATTTATTTCCCATTCATGTTTCCAATGCTTGAATAATCCTTTCTTATAATACCAACTATAATAAACAAGGATTATCGTACATGGATATTACATAATTTTAGTTGAATATTCTTTATATTATGTACACTCATTCCCAGGGATGGTAATATTTTAGTCCCTTTAGAAACATAGAATAGATACTTCTTGTCTGGTGAATGATCTTCAATGTTTTCCACCATGACCTTCCTGTTTAGTACCCATACTTAAATATTTTCTTCATAACACATAGAGTGGAAACCTAAGAAAAGGGTGAGCTCAGATGAATAGAAATTGTAAACATGGATGATATAAACTTATTATCTTATTAAATCATTAGATAAGAAATATGGGTATGTGATCACGATCAATGTTTATACCCAAACTATCATGGATCATAAACATGAGTCATGGGATACAAAATGAAAATCTCATGAATCATAAGAAAAAAAATGCATCATAACCCAATCTTGAAACATTGCTTCATATAATTAATGTTTTTGGAATCATTATAATTATAGGAAACTATTCCATATGTCAAGGCTAACAACCAAAACACCCATATCGGGCCTTATCACCAGTTTCTTCTAACAGATCAAGCACAACAGCTTGTTTCCCATCATGAATAAAGCACATCAAATTTTTTCCCCTAATAATCTCATGATATATAAATCATTACTTAATGAATTTTTTGGATATACACATCACATTCATCAGATAATTAAAACTATACATATGTGTGACACAGGACCACGAATCATTAACTATCTCAAAAACCATGTAAAGAAATGATATTTAATTCAAAAAACATTTATTAAACATATTTTATTTAAAATAACCTCAAAAAATATTAATTAATCTTTAAAAACATTTTAAACATATTTTAAATCTACTCACTTGAAAATGCATAAAATATCATTTAAAATAAATTTAAAACATTATTAGAAAACATTAATTTGAAGGAATATAGATTTAATAATGAAGTAAGAATAATATTAAAGGAAGCTTAATATATCATTAAAATAAGTAAATTCCAGATAAAACATATGAAATGGAAGTAAATACACCTCATTAATCAATATAGGTTCTTAACATAACATGTTTCTCAAAAAAGGAAAATTAAGACAAAATTACCTTACTGATTTGTAAATTTCGAACTATAACCCACATGAAAGAGATATAATTAAATGGATATATAAATACCCATTTTTTATTTATATGTTACATAATGCATTCAAGGGCTATATATACACCACAGAAAATAAACGAGTGGTCAATATGGAAAAAGTATCGCTGATACAAATGTGAGACTAGAAATACCCATATTATAAGTCTTGAGTTCCTTCAAATAAATTAAAAGATCTTGTGTAATAAATATATGTTATTATAATCATAACACTTAACCATTTTAATATATTTTTTACTTCTGTCTTTATATTACTCATTTATTAACCGTTTCATGTTAATGTTATGTTTCTAGTAATAACCACTTTCTTTTTCATACATGTTTTCGTTTTTTATTCACTGTCCTATTACTAAGATAATGAATTAGTAAAATTTGTGAGGATAAAATAATATAAATATAATATTTATATTTAATATATATTAATTTATGTTGATTCTAAAAAGTTATAGTTAGAAACTAAAATAACCCGATCATGGAGATGGTAGGCCATACGTAAGCATAAAAGTTGTTTCTATTTTATAATCATATTAAAGTAAAAAAAATTGTATGATATATTATCCTTAAAAATTACTTTTATGTCATATATATCAAATATTTTTTTTAAATAATCCTTAATACATTCTATGTAATTATTTAATGAATAACATCGCTTCGTGAGGCGGTAGTCCCTCGTACACACGAATAACAATATCGTATTCCCATGAAATAGAAAGCATGAGTGTATGTGTGAAATAAAATTTATACAATCATAATAACATCATAAAAATAAAATATATCTTATATAAAATATAAATACATCATTATTCCCAACCATTAAATGTTGTAATGGAAGAACAAACGGCATCGGTTCGTGAAGCGGTAATCCTCCGTACACTTGAACGATCATTATGTATCTCATTTTATGGATGTGTGTCAGAGTTTAGGTAAAACAAATAGAATAACAACATATAAATATATTAAATATAATTTTGTTATTATATAAACATGAATAAATATAATTTATAGGGTTTATGGAACAAATAAAACAAAAATGGTCATTGTTGAACGTTGCCTCTTCTTCAGGTATAACCTTTTGATTTGCACAAAATAACATCCTTTGATGGAATTATGCCCAATTTAAGGATTATGTGATGATGGTAGCGATTCAGGGAGTATATTTATATAGGTTATGTCTGAACAAATTAGGTTTTTATGTTTCAATAAAAGAGAAGAATATGTCTCCTTTTATATGATAGGGGTGGGGAGGTCGTGGAATTTCTCAAAATATTAATGTATAATAGATTCAATATCAAAAAATATACCTCTAAAAGAATATTTATTCAAATATAATATATGATATGGTCATAATATCATCAAATAATATATTTTATACATGTTTTCATCTTATTTTAGATCTTATCATTTCGATTAACCATTAGTTAACCAATAATAATTTTAACTACGGTAACGATGTTTTTCAATATAAAAGCATGTTATTTAACTTATAATGTGTAAATTGAACCATAAATGAAATATTTATGATCTTTAATATCATATTTAATCCCATTTTTTCTTTATTGAATATTTTTATGATTTATAAATAATTTAATAAATATTATTTTCATAAAATATTGTAAATGTCGATTTTATACACTGTTCATTACTTTGACATTAAAAACTCAGTAAAATAAGATATATATGAAATAAATAATTTAATAAACCCATAATATATCATATTAATCTTTATAATTCATTTATTCCATTAATTATTTTAAATGATATTTGTTTTAATATTTATAATATCATTAAATTGATTGTTTTATTAAATAAATAATTATCATATCATCATTATTTAATTACATATGATACTTATTTCTTCACTAAAATTTAAAAATGAATTTTCATGATGTATATAAACCATTTATCTTTTCAAATAATATATATATATATATATTAATATATTCTATGTAACCCCATATTAAAAAATATACTTATTAAAAGTAAGAGTGGGACATTTTTTCACTCTCTTTGATTTTAATAATATCTATTACATTTTCATGGAAAGGTATCAATTAAATAATTAAATTTAAAACCTAGTGTGTTAATGGTAAAATAAAATTCATCAAATAACATATCTTCATGTGTTAGATTAATTTTATAACATTTATAATATTATTTTTATCATTAATTACATGATTTACCCATAACCATGGTAATAAAATTACAATTTTTACAATTCATATATTCCAAAAATAAATGGGACCTAATTAAGAAAATTGTCTATTATGATTAATAATATGGATTACATTTTCTAAATTTTAATTCAAAAATGTTTCATAAATTAATTTAAAATTAATCTAGAAGATGGGATGAAATAATGAGTTTTTAATGTGAAAATGTTCATCAGATTGAAATGATTCAATATACAAATTCATTGTGAGATTGATTCTAATGACCTAAATTGGATTAAATGATAGAAAATTTACCTAAATATTATTTAAAAAAAATTCATGTTATACATTAAACCCAATAGATATATAGTTTTAAACTACAAATTATTTAGATGAAAATCTATTTTCAATTAAAATTTGGTATTTTCGTTTATTAGTCAAAACATGAAACATTTAAAAAAGATACCAAATTTTATACCAAAGTAAATTTCTATATTAATATTTAAAATAAAATGTTTATTTTTTCAAATATAATATCTCAGATTCTAAACAAATAGATTTATAACAACTGCGGCCTCAAAATGTGGCAATTTTTTTTTATAAAAATACATCATTTATGAATAAAATTGGATTCATTCTTATATCATGTCCATGAAAAATAAGATGAATGTTTAAAGTTATATTGAAAATATATTTAATTAATATAATCTAATATGAGTGACTTGTTTATTTATTGTTATAAAACACTCTTTTTCAAATCTTAATAGTTTTTCATAAAAACATTTCAATTTATATTAAAATGGTTTTATTTTAATTTATATTTAATTGGTCATAAAATAATTAAATATAAAAATTTATAAACCAAATATTCATAATTAATTTAATCTTGTTTATACATTCCATTATAATAGCTCGGAAAAAATTATCTTATTTAAAATTTTAAAATAATAAAAATATGTTTTGTAGAAACTCAGTGTTTCATGTAACACAATTTCAGACGATGTTTCATCTAAGGTAAGACAAAAATGATATAAAAATCCATTTCATGAAAACATGGGTTGTCAAAAAATATTCATCTAAAAATTTTCTTAATATGAATTTTTTGAACTTTTTAAAAAGTTGATTTTCAGGGAATAGTGAACATTTCTGATTTTATTAATAAATGCATTTTTATTATTATTATATAAAATTTAAAATTCATTTATGGATAAATATGAAAATTAAATAGTTTACTTTTAAAAAAAAAATAAACCAATTGTTATTTTTGAATTGAATTTTATACTGTAATTTACTGTAAAAAATTATATTAAAAAGATCATTTTTCTAAAAAAATATATTCCATCATGTTTTATAGATTTAATTTTGAATTAAATTATTACACTAATGTAAACTATATCCTGAAAAAGGATTAAATATTTGTAATTAGTGTTTAAAAATTAATTAAATAGTGTCATTTTATTTTTAATCAATATGAATAAAAACTGTAGTAACTTTTTTATCATAGTAAAGGATAAATCAGGTATTTAAACTGAAAAATATAATGATAAAGACTATAAAATAGAACTAACACTTGAAAAAAATTTATTATATGAATATATCTTACCCATAATCATCTAATGTTTTAATATGAGTCTTTTTTTCTATTTGTATGTGAATATGAACTTTATAATATTTTTTAATTTAATTAAAAAATATCAAACTCATGTTTTTAATAACTATATTATTTTTAACATGGGGATAACCATATGATAGTTTATCTTATAAATAGTCTTTATAAATATTAATTATTCATATTCCTCATGATTATTTATTTAAAATTTCTTGTGAATACAATATTACCTTAAAATTTTAAACAATGTTACAACATAAATTATTCAATTAATAGAAAATTAATTAAATGAGAATAAAAATAATTAAATAAATATAATTTGAGATCATTAATGTGATACATGAATTTTATAAATTAATATAACAGGTTAGAGAGGTGATAAAATATATTTTTTGAATTTTATTTGTTCTCTTGTTGTTAGTAATTTCAAAATAATGAAGAGTTGTAAAAATTGACATTAATGATATTTTACAATAAATAATATTTCATTAAATTTTTTAAAAATCCTAAAAATCATATATTTTCCAATTTATGATTATATTGTTGATAATATCAACCATGATCATTTTATGGTCCTTTTTTACTTATAATAATTATAATTACATTCAAAGAGTAAACAAACCCTTGTAGTTGGGGTAAGTGTGAAAAGGGTTAATAGGGCCTTAAATCCAAATGATAAGAGTAAATAAATAGTCAAAAATTATCAAAATATAATTTAAAGAGTTTATTTATACTCAATTTAATATTATATTTTTATATTAATAATTTTATTCCATTTGATCATAAAAAATAATTTATTATTTTAAGAAATTGCAAGAGTGCCCTCCCCTCTCTTCTAAAAAGGAATTTGTTCTTCTCTATAATTCACAATTAAAAACCAATTTTTTTTCTTCCAATACCAAACCAAATTCTTTAATAAAATCCCTACTCACATGCAAGATTATTTTTTATGATAAAAAACCAACCTTTCAATGATTTTGGTGTAATCCTTAAGAGATTATTCGAAAAGGATATATCATTTTAAAACGAGTGTTTTTTATACCTAAACATATTATTAATATTATTTAACTATGATGAAATACTAACAACAAAATCATACATAAATTTTGGTTTTATATGTTAGTGTAACAACATTATCTAACTCCACTTCCATCAAATATGAAGGAAAATCATCGTTCCTATGTATGGTAGACTATCACCTCCTGAAACGATGCAATTCATTTTCTATCACCATCTCTCACATATGGTTATAATTATGTAATTAATGTATATATATGATATTAATAACATATTTATCAATTTTATATGAAAATATATCACTTAGTTTTTCACATTTTTATTTACAGAAAAATGATAATTCCATTTGTGTGTATATGTGGATTACCACCTTCATTGAGTGATGTGATTCGTTTTCCATGACCAAATCTGATTCATGATATATATAATTGTGTTTAGATAAATAATATTTTATTTATTATATAATAATAATTTAATAAATATAAAATTATACATACCTTCTTTTTGTAATGATCATTGAAAAATGGAAGTGTTACTCTGGCATATGTATGACCTATCGTCTCCATGATTGTAACGTAGTTCATTTTTCATAAACATCATTAATGATTAGGTTTATAAGTGTAGTTTATGTATAAAAATAATTAATATGTCATCATTATATTCATGAGATGATGGAAGAATGACCTCTTTGTCTATAGTCAACCTACCAAAGTCATTTTTCACTTATGTACCAAATATCATCAAAATGTCGGATATAAACATTAATGATTAAGTAATTTTATATGAAATAGTAATAAGTGAAATAAAGAGAATATTAAACATGAAAAATATTATCAAATCATTAAATAATTTATATATTTTTATTATTCAAGAAGATAAAGAATATATGTGATCATTCATTCTCAAGGTTAACAACACTTTAGCCTAAAAGATCCTTTTAAATGTCATAATGATTTATTTTCAAAATATTTCTCTTAGATGTCCATATTTTAAAAAAAAAATTCTTAAATTTATATTAATGGTAATAAAAAAATATAAAGGCAATTTTATTACAATTTCATTCAATGGTTTTCCAAAAGGAATCTTTTTATAAAACGTTTAACTTTCATTACAAATGAAAAAAATGGATTAGTTATTTTATTATATTTGGAGACAACACCTTTTCCCACCGATGTATCCATTATGTGTTTTTTGTATTCCTTTAAAAGATTTCATTTATTCATAAATAAGAATATATATTTCTCTTTTTTATAAATTTTGGTATTTATAATATATTTTTAATAGAAAAGGGTTGTTTGATATCTGAAACTATTTTACACATGGGTTTAAAATAGTTTTTCTAGGGTTTTTTTATGATATGGTCCATGGACATTTTACATGAAAGGTTGAGCCCCATTATACCTCACAAGTGAGACCAATATAGAATATATTCTGGTTTCTCCTAAATAAGACCAGGTGAGCCTATTATTTCTTTTATGATTTGTTATGTCCTATTAGCACTCTAATTCATTGTACAATGATTTTTTTATTTAGAGAAAAATATTGGTATACAGCCATATAGTTATTACAATTATAAGGGTTTTGTAAAGGATTTAATATGATGATGTCACAAGGAACCAACTTGACTTTTCAATACTTTATATTGAGTTTTCATGAAATTTTTTTAAAAAATGTATAATAATGATATATTTGAAGAAAAAATGATGTCCATTTTGGATTAAAAAAATTTAAGAAAAAAATTCTCCAGTTCTCTAGTTTTTTTATGGGATAATGAGTTTTTAATTTTTATAACCCTTGTAGATATTCCTTTGATAATCCCATGTTTTAAAAAAACCATAGGGATTTAATGATTAGTTCGGTCAAGGGCGAGATCAATATCAAAATTTTAAAGACATGTCATGAAAATAAAAAAGGATTCTTCTTAAAATAATTGGTGAGATAAATGGATATTGAGTAGTATCATATGCTTTGTAATATATGGTAATTTTATGTAATATTCATAACATAACTATTTATAATTTTAAACCTAAAAGATATTTCACAATGAAATAAAGTAAATTGTAGCCTAAATTCAATATAATATTTAATTTTTAAGGTTGTGTCCTTAAAATCACATTGGTATTGATCAAGCCCAGTATTACCAACCTAAAAACACATTCTTTACAATCAAACCCATTTTGGATTCATCGAGACTCTACAGAAACTAACCTATTGGGACTCCTCTCATCCTTACTTTTAGTACCCTAGAGCTCCACTACCAATCTGACATGTCATATCTATCTGGATCAGTACGATCACATCTGTAATTTTTTTCTTATTTATCATTACCTATTTCACTACCTCTTTAAGGGAGGCTATTCTAAAAAAACATTTAAACTCATATATAATTCCATAACCCATCCTCGAATCACCTCACATTAAAAACCTCACCCCCAACTAATATCAATACAAACCATAGTAAATATGTGAACTTTGTCATATAATCCCCAACTAAGGTATCTCCTTATACTAAGTGAATTAATTCAAGGACTCATTCCAACCCCAATTTCTTAGGAAAGGTGTTATTGAAGAAAATCAACTTGAAGTCCTTCTATAATAACCCATCATTTTTCCATGCCTATTGTGGCACATCACACCAGTGTTTTATTTTCCCTATTAACATGTATATATATATATATATTTCTTTAACTTTTATCTTTGTGGTGCCTTTATCTGATCAAAAAACATCTACACTAACTTTATCTCTTACTCCATCACCTGGGATCTACCCTATCCTTTGAAAAAGGAGGATGTTGTGAAAAAAAACTCAAATTATACATATGACATGGATGGATTAGATCCAATATCAATTCCCTAAATGACTCACACTAGGATCTCCCAGATCTACTCAACCTACTAATTCCTAGATTCCCTGGCCACTGTTGATATTGTGTTTTCCTTAGAACCTCTTCCTAAAACTCATTATCACCTATATCCTAAGAGTCCTCAATATTATCATGCTTTAGTGAATCCTCATCTATTCCTTTTTAATCATTTAAAAAGTTGATCTAGGTGGAATATCATTAGGAATAAATTATATGATTTATATAGATATATCATTTCAAATATAAGAAATAAAGAAAGTTGTAATAGGAAGTGTGATCCACAAACACGTACACTCCCCTACTGCACTCATGTCTATAGCATCTGGTCTCAATTACCTTCCTACCCATGTCAGGTTTAACTACCATACACATCATACACATGTAGGATATATATAAATATACATATTCACACTAAGAACCACAACCACGGTTTATATTAGTATAGTTACACAAAGAAACAATATTTTAAAACACTATATTGGTTATTATTGATTAATTAAATAGTTAAACCCCATTTTCATTCCAAAATCACTAATAATCACTGGTTAATAAGTATAATTACACTAAGTGACTATACAGTAAAACAATGTTTAACCAACTATTGAAAATTTAAACAACTAAATATTTTTTTATGTTATGACCAAAATAGAATTCTCAAGTAATCCATGCATCTAATAAGGTCTCTATATTCCAATAATGACGCCTAAGTATTATCTCTTACCTATCAAGGCCAAAATTCTAAATCAAAAAATAATTAACAATAAATATAAATTTATCCAAACAAAATCGCTCAATTATAGCAAGAAAAATCAAAATACAAATCCATTTTCTCTTTATAATTTAGGAATCCCATATATGTGTGTCATATAATCCCATGAACTAGATATATACTAATCTCTAAAAATTCCATATTCCCTATCAACCATACCCAAAGAACAAAATAGAATAAAATTCTCATTCATTGATACTACATTGTAGTGATCTGGCACAAATCACTACACAATAGTTGGATCAATGAGTCACCAGACAATATTCTCCCCTCTCCATATAAAAAATCTTGTTGAATAGTTGTGAGGCTCTAACAGGTGATAGTGGAGGGACTATAATCTGTTCACATAAATAATAATAACAAAGAAGCAAAAATAATACAATAATGAATGGATAATAATAGTATCAACCACGAAATATTACAAGATGCATTGATATTGTCAAAAATTTAATACAATAAACACAAAATATAGAAGATTTCCCCCAGTCTAATCACATATATGTGTATAAAAAATAACAAAAAGATAAACCAGTCTGATAATGAGTAATCACCTAGACAGTCTGAAAACATCATACCATACAACTTGTGCACAATAAATCGTATGCACCATCTTCACTCCCATCTCCACTGGTTTCTAGATTATGAAACTTGACACCAATATGATCCAAGAGATAAAAAGTTTCAATGTGCCCTAAAGTTCATGGTTAGTGTGTGAGTATGGATTCAGTAGGTTACCACCAATGGTATCCCTAGTTAATACCTATACATATACCATTATATGAAAATAGTAATAAATAGTAATAGGAACATATCACACAACCTTCTCATCTCGTGATGGACTAAACCTGAGATACCGTTTAACTACCTTATCAAGTACCATAGAGGATTGGTATGTAAACATTTTATCATAATGGAATTTGCATTAACCTACCAATCATTTCTCATGTAACTTGAAATAATTATCCCTAGACAACCATTATTCCCTAATAGAACATCGACAACCTATACCTTATCATATCTCATACATTTGCTGATATTAATACTCTCATACAATGAAATTCAATTCCCTCTCATACCATCTTGTATGTATCACTCCCATACATCAATAGACCAAAATATTTTTCCTAATCCAATAAACTATAGAGTACACCACCCATGATGAGTGGAAAAACCACCTCATGAGACATGTCCTGTGTATACTAACCCCATTCACCTTAGCACCCAAGGTGAGAGGAAATCACCGGTAACCATGTACACTCTTAGGAAGACCTCCATCACCACCATTCTTGGAGACCGACATCGCATGAATTAACAATATTATACCCAACATGTTTTTAATAACTACACCAACCATCACTGCACAATATTCAGTTATTATAATACACAGTACCAAGTCCATCATGACTTGAACTCATCCTACTTAGCTATAATTACATATTATATCACATCCACTATTTCTCGATAAAAGACTACCCATAATTATTACTTATGAATAATAGAAACCCCATGTGAATTTTTCCTATCCAAACATAAACATCCCTATCCTTTCCCATTTATTACACAAATCATAAACATATATAACATTGTAATGTGTTAGGCACCACCTACAATGATTAGTTTGTAATAAAATCATTAAAAATATCCATATAATCTTTATTCAATCAGAATATTCACACATATCATAAATATTAAAATAAATTTGGATTCTTCATCAAAAAAAAAAATGGAAATAATTCTTGACTACAGGAATACATGAACTATTGGACTTAGCTATGGTTACCCCTTAAAATAGTATGAATAATGATTCAATAATATTTTCCTAGAATATAACATATAGAAGAAGAAAACAATAATATGGAATTTATCAGTCTTATCCATGAGTTCTATTTTTTAAAATCCATAAAAACAATTTTATAATCATATTCACCTTTATTTAACTAATTTTAATTATTTAATGAATATATTGGAAAATCATTCATTATTAATTTAATCAAACACATTTACTCTTAAGAATGGTCCCTGATGACCCTTACAATCACCGTAAATTTTTGGAAAGACTATCATGTATCCCACATCACAAATTTCCAAACATCCCAAACTTTATATATAACAAGGTTCCCGAACCTAATCTTTATGTATCACTATAGTGACCCTTAAATGTCATATTGGTCCCTCAATAGTTTAAAATTTTTCTAAAGGAAAATAATATTATGTACTAGGGAATGAATCTTATGTATCATCCATTAACCATGAAATACATATATATATTTATCGGCTAACTCTAGAGGTTACCTTACATATGACATATCTATTTCTTCCACTTGCATAGGATTACTCTTACAAACCAAAAAGTTAATCTTATAAATAAAGAGTTCACTTTTACATACCAACCCTTTTATAAATATTTACTCTTATTCATATAAATTCCTCAACACATAGCCATTTCCACAAAGAATAAGCTTGGGTATGGGGTACCAATACATAGGAGGAACTTGTCACAAGGTGTTTTCTATGACTTTCATATTTTTTCTACCCTTTATTGGGTAATAATTATATATGAAGACCAATAATTTTACTAAATAAACATAATAGATTTTAAAAACACAATGATGAATCCTACACATAAAAAAATTTATAGTATATACCATCCATATCTGAAATTTAGGAAAAATTTTGAATATTCAAAAATATCCAAAAATCATCCCCCAAATGTTTAGATTCCCAAATAATATAAAATCACATCCCAAGAACAGCCAAAATTTTCAGACCTCATATAAGTATCACCAACGGTCTCATTTCAAAACAATATAACCCTTGAGCATTGGCCAACTCTTAGGACTCATTCCTTGGACTATATTAATATCGTTGATACCTCTATAAGGTCAAAAATCACTAGTTCACTATATGATCTAACCAAAATACCTATTTCAAATACCTAGGAATATATAATAATCAAAAAAATATATCCCATACTATTTATATAGCATAAATATTTCTAAACCATAATTACAAAATATCATAAAGATTAACTCAATCTGGAAACCTTAAGTATTATTAATCACCTATTAATGAAAATACCTAACAGAATATACCTTAATCATATATACTATCAAAATATTCATTAATCATCACCCGAAATAATTTGAATCATATTGTCACCAAATGAATTTTTAATTCAAATGGTTATATATACCACTCAACATAAATTCCAAATATAAAAAATATTTTTCCCCAATAAACCATATTTTCATTAACATAAAATCACATACCAAACGTAATGGTTATATATACTTTAATATTTTATTCTTCCTAAAACCCAAACAAATATATAAAAATATCATTAATCACCTTAAAATATAATCACATAAGACCTCAAAATGTTAAGTATTCATTTGAATCTATGATCACCCTTAATCCCATTAACCCATGATGTTATCAACAACTCTTAAGTTATCTTCAACTATTATCATCCTTTCTTATAAATATTTTATAACATTTCACTTATAGAAATGTTAATAGTTAAACATATCCATCCTATAATTACATGATATATAAAAATATTTCACCACTTTCCTACCTAATACCGTTGAAATTTATTGTTTTGGAGACTTTTCTAAATACATTCAAGTACAAAACCAATAATTTTTCTACTAAATAGATTGTTTTTTCATTAAACCATACACATTAAATGATGTACTTACTTCATTCAAAATTAAAACATTACACTCCAAAACATTGACATTAAATTCATTCCTACCCTTCCTTATGATTAGTGAAAATAATTTCAAAATATTGGAGGAGTAAAAAAGCTCATTAAGGTGCTTAAAAAAAGTAATTTTTTTGGCCATTATAATACATTAAAATCCATGAAAAAATATTTATTTTAAACAATGAACCTTGATAACTATAAAACATGAAATCAAAATCATTTCTTAAAATATTTTGAAAACCTAATGTAAACAACATGAATAATGTAAATGGATGGTTAATGAATGTTACTTGAGAAAACATGAGAACTCACAAAAATCATTTCCTGAAAAACAAGATTTTAACTCTTAAAATATCATAAAACATAATTTGATCATAAACAGATCTTGTTAACCCATGAAATCCATAGATTTCCATTAAAATCATACATGTTCCATGAATTCATCTTTGGACATCCTATTTTTTACCACCCTTACAAATCACCCTTAAAATAACTCATTTAATGAAATAACCCACACTTTTAATTCAAATATATTTTTGGTAGAGAGTAAATCATTACCCAAGTAATTGGGAGGAAATATCCAATACTCACCCATATTTATTTATAATTTCCATGAACGTTTATATGAATAAAATTCATAAGACCTTTCATTTCATCACTTTCTAAAAAAATAAAAAAACTTTTCTTTCAACCCCTAAAAAACAAATTAATTTGAAATATAAAAAAAAATTATTTTATAATAATGAGTTAACCAATTCAATATTGATATGAATATTAAATAAAAGTATAGAATATTGAAAAATCTCAAAAAAAATATAACAAAATTATTCTAAATAACTATATATAGTGTAGAGAGAATTAATTCAAAACATTTAAATTAAATGATTATAAAAACACTTAACCTTGAGCCTTGAATCACATCATACATTCTCTACTTCCTAAACAATAACATTATATTAATTATATAATTTATTTAGAAAAAAATAATTTTTATTTTATTACTATTATTATTTTTATCATATATTAATCATTTATTGGACTATTTTTTCTTGAGTCGGTTTTTTTAGTTTTCTTAATTCATAGTTCAAAAAAAATTTACTTTTAGGATAACAATAAAAAGTCCTTGTTCCATGGTTCTATAATCTTTTGAATAAAAGTTTTATACAAACTTGGTATATACGTATACTTATATTTAATATCTTTATATTCATGACTATATTATCATTAAAAATTATTTTCTTAATAATGTAACTTTATTTTTTATACTGTAGGATTATTGAATCAAATTTATTCATAGGATAATACTAGAAAGAAGAGGTTGATTTTATATTGAATGTAATGATAATGGGTATGTATTATTTTTTTCAATTGTATTTATTTTTACCCTACCTATATAAATAAGGATTTATAATACAAAATAAGTTGGTTTATAGAAATCTTTGTTAGGGTAAGACTTTCGAAGTCTGTTTTAATGTTTGAATCCAACATATGGTTCTCGTATGCATAGGAATATATTGAAGGAGTCCATATTCTTGATGTTATTGTTCTTTTAATTAAGTATTTTTCATTTAGTAAAAAATTGGGGTTAATGGAAATGTTCTGGGAGATTTTATTAGTAAATGATGTATTTTCTGATAGGAACTTCATGAAGTAGATTTCTCATAATTTTATTTGAAAACTATAATGGAGTTAATTTTTAATGGAAGGTGACAATATTTATTAAACCATGAAATGGTGGATATTATGAAAATTCGACAATTATGATTTTTTTTAGAACTTGTGGAGTTTTTTTGTTTTATAGAAATATAATTTTATCCAAAGTGGGGTTAAATAAAAATAGTAAGGATAATATCATGCTTAGAAATTATTCCTAATGACTTTTCCTATAACTATACCATTAATAGTATCATTTTATATTTATGGAAATTATATATAGATTCAATGAAATTAATATTTTAATTTAAGGGACACAATATTTTGTGGAAATATTAATATGGTCATATTGAAGAATTATACATATTGTAGAACCATTTGTGAAGTAGTTACATTCACCAAATAGTTTCATTTGAATAAGGTAAACCTATTTGTGGATAAAATTCATTCACAGAATAGTTTCATTCAAAAATTAAAACACTATTCACAAAGGGTAGACCATTAAAGAGTTTAGTGAAAGGTGGTTTTTGAGTGAGGATTTATGTTGTGAATAGTATAATGCTTGTAATTTATTTGATTATTGTTGGTGGTTACTCATGATATTGAGGATTATATTATAGAATTATATTATAATAGTAATGATGAAAAAAACATTACACACTCTTAATGATATGAAATAGACCTTCATGTTAATAAAATGACTAGACATCCATTTGAAGTAGTTAGTGATGGATGAGTTAGTGGAAATGTTCTAAGATATCCTATACACTATTCCCAAAACCTAATTATAAATTCAATGATCCAATAATGGAGATACCATGAACATAAATTATACCCATCAAAATACATAAGATTATTGGATTTTGTAACATTGGCACATCCTCAGTGTGTCCTCATTGGATGTATCCCTTAGTAGTGAACCAAGTAAAATTGTTATGCCATATTTTGATATACTTATTTTGTGATTTTGATGTTGTTATAGTTATATTAAATATTTTAAAATATTTTCCAACCATATGATAAATATTTATAAAAAATAATTAAAATTATTCATCTTGATCCTCTCCCCCTCCCCCTCAGGGTGTCTCAAGTTGCGTCAAGTTATATTAGAGATGATGTTACAGGAATTAAATTTGTTCTCTAATGATTTTCATATTGAAAAATATAGAGAATTCTAAAATTGTACAAGTATTATATGGTTTAAATAATCAGAACTAGAATAATGTGATGAGAAAACAGTTATGGCCTCATGGGACAGACCTTTTCTTAGCTTCTATACACGGGAGGCACATAAGGGATGTTTCAAAAAAATTATGACTAAAGATGATTATAAGATACTCAATATTGATTACAACGCTCGAATTATATATTTGGGGCTGTATCAGAATAAATTTACATGAAGGATATGATTTTAACTAGATTTAAGTCCATTTTGGATAAATTGTCTAATATATATGAGGGTGGAATCCAGGTGATGGAGGTAATGATTCAAGTGATTCATAATAAGTTTGATGACTTGAAAATATTCCAAATCAAAATGATGAAGGGTTATTAAAACAAAACATTGATTTATTTATAGAAATTTGGTACTTGGTGAAGTTATAAAATATATTGATATTGTGAAAAAGATCATGAAAATACTTCAAACTCATTATAATTAAACGGTATCAACCCTTTTAGAGAATAACTTGGAATAAATTTCATTGGATGATTTGTAAAGTAGTCTAGTTGATTATGATGCATGTGTTAAGATATAAAGAATATAAAACTACAAAAATAAGAAGATAAATTTAAAATATATAGAAAATATATATATTTATAAATGTGTATTTGAGGAAAAAGATATAATTGATCAGTTTCTATAACTTGTGTCAAGGAAATAAAAAAAGTGGAAAGGGTATATTTGATAGAATGTTTCCACTAGAATGTTTCTGTTGTTTTAAATTTGGACACATTACCACAATATTTCAAAAGAGATTTAAAAATAATAGACGTGAAAAGTAAATTATTAAATATTCATGAATTATGTTTCCTCCTAAAATATTATTCAAAACTGGAAATTCTTATAGAAATAGGTTTCACAGGAAGAGATTGGTGAGAGAGAAAAAATGATGGTGATAATTTTGTGGAAGTAGAAGTAGATTTTATGCATGATGTAGAATATTTTAGGATGGATATAGTTGTAAATAAATTATATAATGTGTATGAATAAAATTAATGATAAACATTTATTGATATCTTGGTTTAACTTGAGGAGGCTCTTCAAGATCTCAATGCTCAAAGAAAGAAAAATCAAAAGATTTATGGTTTTATTAAATAATATTATAAATATGTCCATCATCATGATGTAGAGATTGATCAAATAAAAAAATTATAAAATTAATAATTTAGTCTTGTGAACTCATGGAATGTAGTTAATTTCATGCTGAATATTAAAGAATAATATAAAGTTATTCATGACCTTAATATATTCGTAAAGGAGTGTAAAAAGATGTTTTTATCCCTTGAATAAAAAATTTCACTTAGATAAATGAAGTTGAATATAAAATTATGTTAAAATATTAAAATAAAACTTTCACCTTTGGGATTTCATAGATGATAATGTATTATAAGGGGCCAAACAAGGCTCAATAGGTGTTGATAAAATTATTAATGAGAAAAGTCTCAGGTACATGCGTAAAATAAAAGTCAAAATTGATGACAATAAATAAAAATGAGGAACTGTAATGGATCAAAACTAGGTTAAATATAATGATAGTGATTTTGGAATATATACTATGACATAGAATGCACAGAAAACGATAACTCTGAACAAAGGAAAGCACCATGTAGTAAATAGTGAATAATATTCAAGTTCTACTCAACAATCAAGGAGTTATTCAAAATCGAGGGACATGAGAATGGATAAAATTCAAAATATATTTCCTCTTATGAATTTTCAATTTTCGGTCTATCTTAGCTACCCCATGTCTTATTGTAAATAAGTGATGAGATATTTGGGCAGAGTAGCACCAGGAATTTAGAAATGAATAATTAGACCATATGTTTCTTGTAAGGACCCAACCCCAGTTTCCTGGAGTTGGTTCCTTATTTGATTACGTTGGTATACATACAAGGAATATGAATCCTGAAGGACCAAGTAGTTTAGTATTATTGGAAACAAGATACATAGATAAGTTCAGCTATACATAAGGAATGGAAAAAAACAACACTAATTTATTCCACTAGATTCATCACATCTCCTAGATTATGCTTGCAAGTCATTCATAAAATACATCTTCATCTTTTGAGAAAATGAAACATAAGAAAGGGGTGAGATAAAATGATCATGAAGAGTAAGAAATATAGAGGAAGATAATATAAACATTAGACTTGGTGAATAATTGAAAAAACATGCCTTTAATAATAAACATGAACACATTATGGTAGGTATATGAGGTGAGTAAATAATTCAATAATAAAACATAATCATGGGGAATCTACTAGTCAAATAACCACATGAAATATCCATAGTTGAACTCATAATTATGGAATTCATAATTCCGAACATTCTAAAACCTTTTTTCAAGGCCTCGGCCAATATGTCTAATGATTAAGGCCTCGCCCAAAATCCATATCACATTGGGAAATGTCTTGGCCAATTCCTCATCTAGTTCTCTCATGAAACCTACTGACGCATCGAGGGGATACAGAGGGCCCCACCCATCACATAATAAGTCCAATGAATTCCTCATATGATCGGGGATAAACATATACAACATATACATTCATATTGAAACTATCATATGAAATGTAACAAACTTTCCCCAATTATTGTACATAAACAGTAACCATTCGGAATAATATGGTGAATGGTTTTAAGACAGATCATCCACAATAGAGTTAGTAAAAAACCATTAAATAAAATATGGTAGATTACTTCAAAAATTATTAAACCCAATAATACCATGGAATCAACAAGAGTGTTGAATCAGATGAAAACACTCTTATAAAATCATTAAGTAATTCTTGAGATAAATACTCTTTTATTTTGAAAAGAATAGTTCTTTTGGAGAAATATCTGTGTAAAAGCAGAAGTGGGGTAAGATATTATTTTCATAATAAAATGAGTTATTTTATAATGATAAAGGTTTTCAAAAACAAATCATACAGTTCCCTTGAAAATAGGAAAGAATTTGATAAATTCCCTTTGATCGGGCTAGTATATTGGAAACAACATTGAAAGTTCCTTAAAAAATGTGTAAATATCCACAAAATAAGGAAGGGTTCTGGTTTTTACACATATATATGATACTCAAACATAATATATGATGAGTACATAACAAAACATAATAATTTCTTTGTGGTAATTATACAATGAATGTATCTCGAATGAAAAATGGATGTTCGGGTGGAAAACCCCTTACCTTAACTCCAAACGTGTTCCGCTCTTTTACATAAGCTCCTAGAATATGAAATTATACTGGTTAATAATTTATTTCAGAACCTATTAGTAATGTATTTAGTTTACCATAATTCTGGTTAGTTCATTTATGTCTTTATTAACCAGTTATTGTATTGAATTTCGTTATTCTGGAGTGTTCGTTTCCTTTATTTTCATATTCGGTTCACTTGTTTTTAATTAATGAAGTGGAATGGATGTAAATCTCCAGAATTTAAATTAAATATTATTTATTAACATCCAAAAATTTTAATGTCCTTTCTATCATTTGGTTACTTGGAATGAGGATGAATCATTAGATGAACACCACTTCAATTATTCGGCGGTATTTGGAATATTATGAACTAGTTTTGTCATATAAATTAATTATATGAACATATTCTGGTTAGTGAATATTAATTAGGTTATAACAAATATATTATAGTATGGTTAAACCATGAATATGGTTTCATCGCCAGTAATGAAGAAGAAATCAAAGAACGAAACTTCGTCGTCCACGAAGGTTATAAATCGGAACCTCATGGATGTCGATTCCATTTATAAAATAAAATAGAGGGAGTAAGAATATTTATGATGGTTCTTACATTCACTTGATAGAAATATAGTATATAGATGTTACTATAGTTATCATGATCATTTGGATAGAGGAGGCGAGGAGAGGATAACAAAAGAATATAAATTGAAATGAAACCAAATGAAAAAGAAGGGTACTTTACCTCTTGAAATAACCTCCTTGAGAAACTCCTTAAGGGAAGGGGTTTTGGTCTTTTGGATAGTCCAAAAGCTTCTTGGACGTGTAGAGAGACTAGGGAAGGGTAATTGGGCAGAACTTTGAAGATCTTCAAGGCTTAGAGGAGTGAAGAGAAGAGGGAGTGGTGAGGGGTTTTTATAGTGGAGGAGAGGAGTAAATTTTGAATATTTAATTCATTATTTTATTATTTCCCTGAAGACAACCAATAGTATTGTTTCATGTGACCCTTAATAGTAATAATGGCATGTGAGTTTGAACCATGTGGCCTTACATCACATATGATGTCATAATTAGTGTATTTAACTGATAATTTGTATGTACGGTATTTTATCGTATTTCACTATTCATTAAAATTCTAGAATTTCATAAAAATCAAAAAAATTCACCCCTACCATTTTTCGGTGTGTAGAATTAAAAAGTGAAATCCAGTTTTCAAAAATAATTTTGTAAATATTATTCATTTAATTTTTAAATAAGGTCATAGTTAATTTTAAAAATAACAATCTTGAAGTGTAATTTGTTTTATGTGACATTGAAAATTTAATTAAGATTCTTTTATCATATTTCCTTAAGAAAATAAAATAGAATTATTATTTACTATTCAATGGGCATATTACTATTCATATTAATATTCATAAGGGTATGTTACTATTCACCAAAATCAGGTTTGTTCTATCAGACTCCAAATGACTTACTGAACACAACTCTAGATGATCATTTTTTGAAATTCAAAACATAGAAGAGGAAAAGTTGTGTTTATAAAATTTCATTCTATATTTTTTTCAAAAACATAGGGTGTTACATTCTCCCCTCCTTACAAAAATTTTCTCTTCGAAATTCAGAGAATATTACCTAAAAGGATTCTGGTATGTCTTTAACATAAGCTCCTCAGGCTCCCATTTTGCTTCCTCCATCTTATGGTTCCTCCATATAACCTTTACCAGTCAAGTTGTCCGATTTCTCAATACATGTTCTCTAGTATCAAGATTCTTGATAGGATCTTCATAGTAAGATAGATCGGGCTCAAGTTCCACTTCTTTATAAGTGAGTACATGTGTTGGGTCGGGCATGTACTTTCCTAACATTGACAAGTGGAACACATTGTGAACCTTGGGGAGACTTAGCAGCATTACCAAACAGAAAGATGCGGCTCCAATTCGGTCCAGAATTTCAAAAGTTTTGATGTACCTGGGACTTAATTTTCCCTTTTTACCGAATCATATAATACCCTTCCATGGAGATACCTTTAAGAAAACTTGATCACCTTCTTGAAACTCTAAATCCTTCACTCGGTTATCTGCATAGCCCTTTTGCCTACTTTGAGCTATTTTGATATGGTTCTGGATAATCTTCACATTTTCCATTGTTTCTTCAACAAGTTCTGGGCCCATGATCTTTCTATCACCAACATCACCCCAGCAAGTTGGTGTACGACATCGCCTCCCATATAATGCTTTATAGGGTTCCATTTGTATAGTTTAATGGAAGCTATTATTGTAGAAAAATTCTACGAGAGGTAAATACTGATCACACATGCCTTGAAAATCATGTGTATAATACCTCAACATGTCTTCCAATGTTTGAATTGTCTGTTCTGATTGTCCATCAGTTTGTGGGTGGTAGGCAGTTCTCAAACAAAGATCAGTATCTAGGGCCTTCTAAAGAAGTTTCCAAAATCTTTATGTAAAACGTGGATCACGATCCGAAACAATTGATAGGGGTACTCCATGAAGTCTCACAACTTCATTAACATATAGTCTTGCTAGATGTTCAAGTGGTAGATCTTCCCTTATAGAAAGAAAATGTGCTGACTTGGTAAGACGATCAATAATGACCCATATTGCATTGTTACTTCTAAAAGTCTTTGGTAGTCCCATGACAATGTCTATCATGATATTATCCCATTTCCACTCAGGTATGGGAAAAGCTTTCATTACTCCTCTAGGATGTGGCCTTCCAGCTTTCACTGGTTGAAAAACCATTCATCTTGATACAAAATCAGCAATCTCCCTCTTCATGTTGTCTCAGCAAAAATGTTTCTTCAAATCTCTATACATCTTAGTGCTTCTAGGGTGTATAGAGAAATTGGATCTATGAGAATCATCCAAAAATTCTCTTTTTATATCAGGTATATTAAGAACACAAAGTCTCTTCCCAAATTTTAAAATCTTATCTTCTTATACGAAGTCACTAAATATCCAATCATTCACAGCTTTAATCTTATTTTGAAACTCCCCATCAGCAGCCTGAGAATTTATTATCCTTTCTAGAAAAGATGGTTTGGAATCCATTTGAAAAAGCATTGATGTTTCACCTTCCATGGTTATTCCCATATCCATCTATACTAGATCCCTGAAAATAGGATCCCTTTCAACTTTCATCATGCTCAAAACTCCATGATACTTTCTGTTCAAGGCATCTACCACCTTATTTTCCTTCCCCGAGTGGTAGTGTATCATTCAATCATAATCCTTGAGTAGTTAAAGCCATATCTTTTGCCTCATGTTGAGTTCTTTCTATTAGAAAATATTCTTCAAACTCTTTTGATCAGTATAAATATCACATTTTTCACCATAGAGATAATTTCTCTATATCTTCAAATAGAAGATTACAGCAGCTAACTAAAGATCATGAGTAGGATAGTTTTTCTCATGAATTTTTAGATGTCATGATGCATAAGAAATAACCCTATCATTTTTCATAAGGACATAACCAAGTCCTTCATTTGAAGCATCACTATAAATAACAAACCCGTCATTCCCCGATGGTAGAGTCAATATAAGAGCATTGACTAATATTCTCTTCATTTCTTCGAAAAATTCTTCACAATCATTTTCCCAAACAAATTTAACCCCTTTACACGTGAGCTTTGTTAGCGGGTTAGCCAGTTGGGAAATATTCTGCACGAAACTCCGATAATAACCTGCTAAGCCAATAAAACTACGTACCTCAGTTATGTTTCTTGGTGTGGGCCAATATTGGATTGCCTTTGTCTTTAAAGGATCAACTAGGATTCCATCCTTAGAGACAAAATGGACAAGAAAAGAAATCTCCTGAATCCAGAATTCACACTTTCTAAACTTCCCATATAATTCATGTCATCTAAGAGTCATCAGGATAATGCGCAAGTGATTTTCATGATCTTCATTGCCTTTGGATTATGCCAAGATATCTTTAGTAAATACCACTAAAAAATCATTGAGAAATTCATTGAAAACTCTGTTCATTAGATCCATGAAGACATAGGGTGCATTATTCAATCCAAAAGGCCTTAATGTAAACTCGTAATGCCCATACCTGGTCCGAAATGATGTCATTGGAATATCTTCCTTCCTCACACGCAACTGATGATATCCGGATCGAAGATCGATCTTTGAAAAGTATTCAGCTCCATGTAGTTGGTCAAATAAATAATCAATCTGAGGTAGAATATACTTGTTCTTTATTTTTATAGCATTGATCTCCCTATAGTCGATACATAACCTCATAGATTCATCTTTCTTCTGAACAAAAAGGACAGGGGCTCCCCATGGAGAAACACTAGGGTGAATAAATCCCTTATTACTCAATTCCTCTAGTTGTTTCTTTAGTTACACTAATTCCCCAGTGGCCATTCTATAAGGGGACTTTGATATGGTCTTTAAACTATGAATTAAATCAATGGAAAACTCAATTTCTTATTCTGGAGGATGTCCAGGAAAATCTTTGGGAAACACATAAACATATTCTATAACATTAGGTAAATCCTCTATTTGAACATTTCTTTCCTCCCCCACAGTTATTTGAATCTATTACTCCCCAATAATTGAATTTAGTTGAGCTACTAGGGGTGGATCTAGATGAGAATCATGTGGTGACAATTCTACTCTGAAGATAAGGTGTTCTTTATCATCGTCATCAAAAATCGTAACCTCCTTCTTCTTATAATAAATTTTTGCATCATGGTTTGAAAGCCAATCCATACCGAGGATTGTATCAAATTCAATCATGGGTATGACGATATGATTAGAAGATAAAGAACATTTATATGCCTTGATGGGAACTGATTCACAGAACATTGTAGCAATGATACTTCTCTTAGGTGTTTTGACTGACAACTCCCTTGTTAAATCAAATTGGAAATTTCTAATTTTCTTAGCAAACTGGGAAGATATGAAACAATGCAATGATACAGAATCAAATAAAGAATTGGCTAAACTTGAAGAAACAATTAAAGTACCTACCACCACATAATTATGAACTTCAACCTTTGCAGTTGTGATTTCATAATCGTGTCCCTGATCCCTTGGCCTTTTCTATTGCGTATTTCCTTGATGTTTTGGACAATCATTAGAATAGTGTCCCATCTCCAAAAAACTATAGCATCGAACATCATTGGATTCCTTCTTCCCCTTGCAATCACTAGAAAGATGGCCTCTCTGACCACATTTGAAGCATACTCCTTTTACTTTTAAGAACTCACCAGGGTGTTTCCTTCGACAATTGTCACATGGTGGAAATTCAACTCTTCCATTCTTCCCTGATTCGTTATTTCTTTTCCTAGGGTTTT
This sequence comes from Viscum album, assembly GCA_963277665.1. Taxonomy (NCBI): domain Eukaryota; kingdom Viridiplantae; phylum Streptophyta; class Magnoliopsida; order Santalales; family Viscaceae; genus Viscum; species Viscum album. Next base: position 42,262,983 of record OY728157.1, read on the forward strand.
CAGCAGCCCTCTTCTTTTCTTGATTTCACTTAAAGTCATAAGACTTAGAGAATTATTTTTCTGTCTTGATGGTATATGAAACTATATCCTCATATGATGAAAAACTTTGGTAGACTAGTGCCTGCCAGAGGAATGGCTTTAGGCCATCAAAGAAACGATCAATTTTTCTTCTTGGATTTCGTATGTTGTCTACAACAAGCTTTGTTAATCTTGTGAAGCTATTATCATACGTTGCAACATTCTCATCATCCTTCTGCCTCAGATTCAAGAATTGCCTCTCCATATCTGCTCTCTGCTCACGAGGGAAATATTTTTCTAAGATATTTCTTTAAAATCCCTCCATTCCATATCTTATATCTCTTCCTCCTCTTTTGTGTTTTGGATTAATGACCACCACTGATCCGCATATCCCTATGGACGATATAATTCAATGAAAACCTTCTCTATTTCATTATATCCCAATGAGAGAAATATCATCTCAAGGGAAGATATCCACATCTCTACTACAAACGGGTTTGTAGTCCCGTTGAATGATAGAGGATGTTGCCACATAAAGCAATCTAGCATGGCTCCTCCATGTGGTGGATATGGATGATCCATATGGGTAAGGTTATTATTCATAACGTGAGTAAGTTTTCCTGGTATATTTATGATTTTCTCAGCACCAGTCACAGCACCCGAGCCAACATTATTATCATGCGTCGGAGGAAAATCCCTACAGGGGACATGTCCATTCGTGAGATTTCCATTCCATCCACTAGGAACCATATCTAGATAATTTCATACACTAGATTAGGTTACGAATCATAATGTATAATCATAACTTAAAAATACTTAGAAAATTTGAGATCCTATGCATGGATAATCCCATATTCACAAATATGGTTTCTTTGAGAAATATTTTACATTTCAATACTTCATAATATCTTCTAAAAAAATTGAATTATCCTAAGAATATCCCCCAAGAGTTTCATAAGAAATAGTGCAGAAGGGCCCGTTGTCATGCACCAGTTTCCATTTGAGTCTAGCTCAAAGCGGTGTTTTGGGGTTTTACCCCTAGATACATCTGTTCCTGACCCGCCTCTACCTGCTCGTATCCAGACTGGGATGTATTTCTTGAAAGATCAACATAATCTATTACATACCAAAATAGAAGGACGTTATTGTATGTATATCCTCAAATACTAACTCATAGACTCTTCCCTAATTTTACGTTTTCTAAATCTTGTTTCCATGTATTCTACTAAACTTCCTCTGATACCAACTGTAAGGACCCAACCCCAGTTGCCCAGAGTTGGTGCCTTAATTAATTACATTAGAATACATACAAGGAATACGAATCCTGAAGGACCAAGTAGTTTTGTATTATTGTAAACAATATACATACATAAGTTTAACTTTACATAAGAAAAGTAAAAATAACACGAATTTATTCCACTAGATTCATCACATCTCTTAGGTTATGCTTGCAAGTCATTCATAAAATGCTTCTTCATCTCCTGAGAAAATAAATCATAAGAAAGGGGTGAGCTCAAACACTTAGTAAGAGTAAGAAATACAACAGAATATAATATAAACATTAGACACGGTGAATAATTGAAAACACATTCCTTTAATAATAAACTTGAACACATTGTGGCAGGAATATGAGCTGAGTAAATAATTCCATAATAAAAAATAATCATTGGTATTCTACTAGTCAAATAACCACATGAAATATCAATAGTTGAACACATAATGATGGAATTCATAATTACGAATATTCCAAAACATTTTTTTCAAGGCCTCGGCCAAGACTTATAATGATTAAGGACTCGGCCAAAATCCATATCACATTGGGAAAGTCCTCGGCCAATTCCTCATCTAGTTGTCTCATTAGAACGACTGATGCATATAGGGGATATAGCAGGCCCCACCCATCACATAATAAGTCCAATGCATTCCTCATATGATCGGGGATAAACATAAACAACATATACATTCATATTGAAACTATCATATGAAATGTAACAAACTTTCCCTAATTATTGAACGTAAACACTTTCCATTCGGAATAATATGGTGAATGGTTTTAGGACAGATCATCCACAATAGAGTTAGTCATAAACCATTGAATAAAATATGGTAGATGAATTCATAAATTATTAAACTCAATAATACCATGGAATCAACAAGAGTGTTTAATTAGATGAAAACACTCTTATAAAATCATTAAGCAATTTCTGAGATAAATACTCTTTTATTTTGAAAAGAAGAGTTCGTTTGGAAAAATATTTTTATAAAACCAGAAGTGAGGTAGAAGATTATTTTCATAAAAATATGAGTGATTTTATAAAGATAAAGGTTTCCAAAAATAGATCATATAGTGCCCTTGAAAATAGGGAAGAATTTGAGAAATTTGCTTGGATCGGGCTTGTATTTTGGAAACAACTTTGAAATTTTCTTTAAAAATGTGTAAATATCCATAAAATAAGGAAGGTTTCAGGTTTTTACACATATATATAACACTAAAATAGAATATATGATGAGTAAATTACAATACATAATAATTTCATTGAGGTAATTAGACAATGAAAGTATCCTGAATGAAAATGGAAGTTCGGGTGGAAAAAACCCTTACCTTAACTCCAAACGCATTCCGATCTTGTACTTAAGCTCCTGGAATATGAAATTATACTTGTTAATAACTTATTTCAGAACCTATTAGATAAGTATTTATTTTACCATAATTCGGGTTAGTTCATTTATGTCTTTATTGACCTGTTATTGTATTAAATTGTGTGGTTCTGGAGTGTTCGTTTCCTTTATTTTCATATTCGGTTCACTTTCTTTTAAGTAATGAAGTGGAATGGATGTAAATATCCAGAATTTAAATTAAATATTATTTATGATAATCCAGAATTATTAATGTCTATTTGTATCATTTGGTTACATGGAATGAGGATGAATCATTTGATGACCACTACATCAATTATTCGGCGGTATTTGGAATATTATGAACTAGTTTTGTCATATAACTTAATTATATGTAAATATTAAAGTTCATGAATATTAATTAGGTTATAACAAATATATTATAGTTTGGTTCAACCATGAATATTGTTTCATTACTAGTAATGAAGAATAAATCAATGAACAAAACATCGTCGTCCACGAAGGTTATAAATCGGAACCTCATGGATGTCGATTTCCTTTATAAAATAAAAGGGAGAGAGTAAGAATATTTATGATGGTTCTTCCATTCACATGATATAAATCCAGTATATAGATGTTACTGGAGTTATCATGATCATTTTTAAAGAGGAGTTGAGGAGATGATAACAAAATAAAATAAATTGAAATGAAACCAAATGAGAAAGATGGGTACTTTACCTATTGAAATACCCTCCTTGAGAAACTCCTTAAAGGAATGGGTTTTGGTCTTTTAGAAATAAAAAAAGCTTCTTGGACGTGGGGAGAGACTAGGTAAGGGTAATTGGGTATAACTTTGAGGAGATTCAAGGCTTAGAAGAGTGAAGAGAAGAGGGAGTGGTGAGGGGTTTTTATAGTGGAGGAGAGGAGTAAATTTTGAATATTTAATTCATTATTTTATTATTTCCCACAAGACAACGAATATTATTGTTTCATGTGACCCCTAATAGTAATAATGGAATGTGAGTTCCAACCAAGTGGCCTTACATCTCATATGATGTCATAATTAGTGTATTGAACTAATAATTTTAATATACGGTATTTTATCGTATTTCACTATTCATCAAAAATTCTAGAAGTTCATAAAAATCCCAAAAATTCACCCCTACCATTTTTGGACATGTAGAATTCAAAAGTGAAATCCATTTCTCAAAAATAATTTTCTAAATATTAGTAATTTAATTTTTAAATAAGTTCATAGTTAATTCAAAAAATAACAATCTTGAAGTGCAATTCGTTTTATGTGACATTGAAAATTTAATTAAGATCCCATTATCATATTGCCTTAAGAAAATAAAATAATATTATTATTTAATATTCAAGGGGCATATTACTATTCATATTACTATTAATATTACTATTCATAATGGTATGTTACTATTCACCAAAAATCAAGTTTGTTCTATCAGACTCCAAATGACTTACTGAACACAACTATAGATAACCATTTTTCAAAATTCAAAACATATAAGAGGAAAAGTTGTGTTTATAAAATTGCATTCTATATTTATTTTAAAAACCTTGTGGTGTTACATTTCTTATCATATAATAAATTCTTTTGTGATATTTATTTTATAATTCTAATTATTGGGAATAATGTAATTGATTTATAATAAATAATAAATAGACATAACCACCTAGAAAGTAAAACATAAATTAATTCTAGATAACCCAAATTGGTTCAATTTGGAAATAGATACTCTCTATTGGAAGAGAAATATGGGTATGATTACACTAAATATGGCAAAGAGTAATAGGATAGGTCACCTTATTATTGAACTAAACCAATAATCTCATAGAAGTAAAAAAGAGAGTATTCCAATACAGTTGAATTCTATATAGATGTTATAATGAATAGAAACATCTACATTTTTTATAGTGGTTTCTCATCCCACAAGACTAAAAATGTTATCTTTCTTAAAAATAAAGGAAATAGACTTTTGAGAAAGGTTTTTCAAAAAATATGGGTATTTTAATATCAAAAGAATTAGTGATACTAGAATAGTTGGTGATGAGTTGAAGGTAATTGAAGTTATATATGTGGATGGATTGTTAAAAAATATCATTAATTAGAGTCTGTATTATGACTCTGGACATGAGAGTTCAGTTAATAAAAATGGATTCTTGATCAACATAATAATCAAGAACTATGTCATGAAAGGTCAAAGGAAAAATATTAGTCTATATAAGGTTGATAGTAAAGTCAAAAAAACTTTTCTTGTAATAGTAGAAGAGGTGAACATATTATGTAATTTAAGGCCACACCACATTCACTGATAGATAATGGATACCTTATCTTTGATAAAATCTACATTGGTTATTTAAAATATAATGATAGATAATTAAAGGACTTATGATGCATATATGTAGAAAAATATGATATGAAATCCTTATTGGTGGAAGCATAAAGGGTCATATAATCTAATTGATCTGGTTTTCAATGACATATGTTATCTAATAAATAAAAATATCACCTATAGAGAGATTTATGTAGTGTTTTTCTAATAGTTAGAATAAAATAGTCTACATTATGTTGATGAAAAGAAAAAATATTTCTTGGAGTTCAATAATAGTTATTTATGGCGAGTCAAAATGAGACAAGATACACATTAAAATATTTTGATCCAAAAATGGAATAGAATTCACATATAATAAAGATAAAAACTACCTCATGAAGCATGGAAGTAAGCATGAGGCATCTTTACGAAAAACTCTACAATTTAATTGTGTTTTTGAATGATGAAATTTTTGGGTGAATAATATGGTCAAAAGAATTATCTTCAAGAGTGGTATTTCAAACCACTACTAGAACGAGATAGAATAAGATTTAGTATAAACTCAAAACCATATGGGTCTAATCCCATGTGAGGAGAGAACATGTAACATCCCGGTTCCAGAAGCCACCCAGAGGTGCCCTGTACCCAGTTCGTCACATGGCCTCAAGTGTATTTCCCCGAACGCTAGAGGCTTCCAACTAGCAGTGAGGGCCTTGGGTGTGATAGTGGGGAAACTATTCCCTCATTGGAAGAGTAACACAGTTAAAGAAAGCAACATCAAAAGCGGAAGCTGGAATAATCCATACCAAAGTAAATACCAGGAGACTGGAAAATAATAAACTGGTGCACACACACACACACATATATATATATATATGTGAATGATGTATGATACATATGTCTAGGAAAGCATCCAAACAAATAGCAATGTTGGAATACAATAGTACTAAACCCAAGTACAAAAGAAATAAAGTAAACAACTCCTCAACATCGCAAGTCATAGCTTGGTCCCATGCTCTCCAGCTCCATATAAAATCAAGTACCAGAAGTAGAAGGGTGATTTCCCTTTATCTATACATGCAGCAATATAATCCTTTTGGGCCCAAAAAGGCTCAAATAAGTTGTGAGACTAAATAGTAGTAGGAAACCACCACAAGATCTGTGCCTAACAGTCAGTAAATATATGGCAATTAATAAGTACAGGAAGCAGTAAACAAGGAAGTACTCCACAGTAAAAAAAATACATAGTTTCAAAGCAATCCACTTTATATATCAATAAGTAGATAATCAAATTAGTTAATCACAAAAGGTAATCACAAATAGGTAACCCTCTAGGAATTACTCATAGCCATTTCTCTCTGGTCCTACCTAGCAACATGAGCAAGAAGCTGAACAAAAAAGGTAACCGTCTGGGAAGTACTCACATCCTATCCCCTATAGTCCTACCTAGCATAGTCTCTATAAGGAAGCACTCACCGTCAATTCCTTCTATAGTCTCATATCGGTAACTAAAGGTGAACTAGGTAAGCACTTACAACACATTCTCTCTGTGTCCTACGTTGAGAAACTAAAAAAATTCTATGGAATCACTTACATCAATTCCCCCTATGGTCTCGAATCATTAGTAAAACTGAAACTTTGGAGAAGTCCTTACGTCCATTATCCCTATGGTATACTATACCAGGTTCTCATGGCTCTATGTAAGTCAAATAGGTATAGAAAAAGGTGCCGGCCAATGTAAACCTCAAGAACTACTTGGATTGCAGTCTATAACATATCAGCATATCAGAAAGATCACACCATCCTACAACTAGGCATGGTAAAGTAAACAGCATCCTAATAGGCAAACTAGACCCAACAGTCAAAACAAGAAATTATGCATGGGAAAAAACTTCCAAATCATAGAAATTAACCCTATTCACTTTCAATTATCCTCTAATCAAGCATAAAAGCAAAGAATGAATACAATAGGTCCAAAACGGTAAATGCGCAATACCCCGTTTATGGGTATTTGAAAAAGTTGAACATATAACTCAAAGAATTTTTATAGAAAGGAACAAACCACCAACCTCGGTGTTGGAAGATCAATATACTTGAGTCTTAGTGATTGAATCACCTTATAGTGCCGAAGATCTATAAAAACTTCTAAAATATTCCATAGAGGATCACGTGAGAAGGGGGAGGAATTGGAAAGTGAATCTCAAGTAGAAGAGATAGCTTACCGAGGAGATCCCAACGTAATCAAAGGCAGTCGAATTAGATATTGGATTCTCAGTTGGGGGATCGAAGGAAGATCGCGGCTGTATGGGAGTTCTCGGCTGAACCAAACCTAGAAGGTGTTTCTGGTGATTAGACGCGACCATGGTACGTTTAATGAAAAAATACATGGAGTGTACTTTGGAAGTAAATGGCGTTTACTTTCCATTTATGTAATCCACTTTAGGCAGCTTCCAGGTCACCCCCCACATGGTCATGTGGGTGTCCATCACATGTCTAGCACATGGCCTCCTATGGTGACCCAATACACGGCGTGTACTCATAAGGTACACGGTGTGTACTTCAGAAAATTCTAGAAATTCCCCCTTTTCTGAAAAATGACTAGAAGAAAGAAAACATACCTAAAAAAGATCTGGGTTCTTACAAACTTCCCCACTTAAATAAATTCATCCCCAAATTTCCCTAGCATGGAGGCATAAAAGAAGAAAACCGGAATAGCTCTAGCCACTATTCTCGTACATCAGCCTCCCTCTCCCATGTATTGTTCTATAATCACATGTGCTTCCATAGCACTCGTAACAGAGGGATATACCGGCCACAGAAAACCTTCGTACATCGAAAAATAATCCAAATACGATGATCCTCGAACGATGCATCCACTTCCAACTCAACCTCCTTGGGTTGGAAAACATGAGACGGGTCTGAGAAGTAACGTCAAAGCTAAGAAACGTGGAAAATGTCATGCATATCCCAGTACCTCTGAAGAAAATCTAACCGATAGGAAACCAGCCCAACTCTCTCCAACACCTCAAATGGCCCGGCATACCTCCTCAAAAGCTTTCCCTATCTCCTAATCCTCCTGTGTCCTAACCTCAATGTGACATATTAAAAAACTTAATCCCCGGCCTCAAACTCTAGAGGTCGTCTTTGTTGATTAGTATAAGACTTATGTTGACACTGTGTCATAGCCATCCTATTCTGAATCAACTCTATCTGCTCTGAGGTCCCTTGAACAAAATGAGGTCCCAACAAAGCTACCTCTCCTACCTCCTGACAACATAAGGTCGATCAACATAGCCTACCATAGAAAGACTCATAAGGTTCTATCTGAATAGTTTCTAGAAAACTATTATAGTAGGAAAACGCCCTAAGAGGTATGTGAATCTCTCAAGAACCTCCAACATCCTAAATACATGCTCAAAGCATGTCATGATCCACCTATATCATATGCTCAGACTGGCCATCTGTTTGGGGGTGGTAAGTTTTACTCAAGAGTACCTATGTACCCAAATCATTCTAAATCCCCTGCCAAACCCAAGAAGTAAAACATGCATCTCCATTAGAAACAATAAAGTGTGGAACTCCATGTATTGTAACAATCTCTCGGATGTACAACCACCCCAGCTAATCAACACTTAAGGTCTTCTTGATCGGAAAAAAGTGAGCAACCTTTGGGAGTCTGTTAATGAAAACCCAAACTGCATCACTCCCTCGAGGCGACCTTGGTAAACCTATCACAAAATCAATCGTGACGTCATTCCACTTCCAATCGAAAATGGGTAACTTCTGTAAAAGCCATGCTGGTCACTGATGCTCCAACTTCCCATTCTCACTGGTGGAACACCTCCTAATGAAACCAGCAACATCTCTCTTCATACCTGGCCACCAATACTGATGGTGTAGATCTTGATACATTTTGGTGACACCATGATGAACTTCCCAAACTGAGGAATGAAATTCCCACATCAACTCCTCATGTATGTCTGCTGGTACACATTCGTTCCCCTGGAAATTCAATATCTCATCCTCGCCTATGTTCCATCCCGGAATAGGGTCCTCTCCTAACATGCCCTCCCGTAGGACTAGGCCTTCTAAATTCGATAGCTGCTTCATTAACACTCGATCAAGAAGGGTATAGGTAACAGCTATAGAAGAAATAAATGTATGCCCATGTCTATTGTGAACCTCCCAATGCATATCAAAGAATAGATACATAAGCTTACACTAACTACTGGACTCCTGAACTGCCTGTATCTGAGTCCCCTAGCTCAACGCATCAACCAATGTGTTTCCTTTCTCTGGAATATAGGCATGCTCAGTGTCAAAATACTGAAGGTACTCAACCCACCATCATTTTCTGAAATTCAGATCACACTGAGTGAAGATGTACTTGAGGATCTTGTGTTCAGTGAAAACCACAAAATGCTCTCCCAAAAGGTAATGTATCTAACAGTGTAAGGCATGAACAACACTTCCAACTCAAGAACGTGCGTTGGGTAATTCATCTCATGTGGCCACAACTGCCGAGACCCATATGAAATGAATCCTTCTCCCTGCATAAGCACATCTCTCAGCCCCATACTTGTAGCATCACAGTACACAATATTTCTCTTTCCTGGCTCTGGAAACACTAGAATCGGTGTTGAAGTCAACCTTCCTTTCTTCTTCTGAAAGACTAACTCACAAGAATATGACCACATGAACTTTACACCCTTCTTAGTCAGACCTGTCAGTGGTGCTACTAAGCATAAAATGTTCTGAATGAAGTATCTATAGTATCCAGATTGCCCTAGAAAACTCAGTGCCTCAAAGACATTATTTGGCTGCTCCCTGGAAACTATTTCCCTCACTTTTTCTGGGTCTAGTGACACTCCTGTCTCAGAGAAAACATGACCCAAGATGTGAATCTGATCTATCCAAAAGTGTCATTTTGAGATCTTATCATATAACTGATGCTCTCTAAGTGTTCTCAAAATGATCTCAAGGTGTGTGGCATGGTCGTGTCAAGTATGAGAGTACACCAAGATATCATCCACGAAAACCACCACGAAGGAATACAAGTATGGATGGAACACTCGATTCATCAGTTCCATGCAAACTACAGGCACATTCTTGATACCGAATGGAATAACCATATACTCATATAGACCATACATGCTTAGAAAGGCAGTAAGAGGTATATTTGAAGGTCTAACGCGCAACTGATGGAAACCGGACCTCAATTAAATCTTCAAGAACACCCGGGATCCTTGAAGCTGATCAAAGAGAACATAAATCCTCGGTATTGGATATCGGTTCTTGACCATCAACTGGTTCAACTTCTGAAAATCCACACAAATCTTGAGGGTACCATCCTCCTTCTTTGAAAAAAGTACAGGCGAACCCTAAGGGGATGTACTGGGTCAGATGAAACCATTTGCCCGCAACTCCTCCAACGGGTTCTTGAGATCCAGTATCTCCAGTGTAACCATCCTATAGGGTGGAATGGACCCCGGTGATACTCCTAGAACAAGATAGATATAAAATTATACCTCACTCTCTAGGGGAAAACCTGAAAAGTCTTCTGGAAATACATCTCTGAAATGATCCACCACTATAGGAAATTTCATCTGTGAAATCCCCTGGTAATCCAAATATTGACTAGCAATCTGGGTTGTAACTTCTCATAACCCATGATGATCGGGTCCCGCTTTGCTCTCTTGGACATCCCATTATCCCTTATGAAGAAAATATCCACCCTCAATTGATATGAAACTCGCCCTGTAGTGATAACAGTCGATGAATACCAGGTAGGAAATTAGCCAGTCTATTCCAATAAAGACATCATAGCCTCTCATCTCTTGGACGTAGAGGTCCCATAAGATGTAATACCCACCAACATCTAGAGGGGACTCCTTTCACTAACATACACTTTCCATTATAGTCCCCAATGGAGTTTCTAGTGTCAAGATATCAACAGAAGAAAAGATGCAGAGCCCAAGGATCTCCACAACCACAACAAATATAAAGCTATGGGAGGCCCCTGTGTTGAAAACGGAAGATGTTAAAACTAGGGATACTAAGATCGTACCTCACACTTAGAGGGTTAGAGATCCTACTTTGGTTGGGTCTGCTCCACTGCAAAAGTCTGAACAACACCGTGGCCCTATGACCCTATCCCACCACCTTGAGCTGATCCACCCTGTTGTCACTGAAAACCGGGTGACTGACTACCATGGACATGACCTCCCCCTTAGCCTGAATGGACAGAAGAACTCCATTTCCTCGACCGGTGAGAAATTGGTGGTGCTTATTCTGAATGAGGAGTCATAGAAGAACCCATGTAACCAGCTGCTGGTGAGAAGATCTGACAGAAGTGGTGATGATGACCCATCTTGTCGCAAGATCGGCACTCCACTAGGTCTCTCTAGAAGTGTGGCCTTATATGCCCATTTTTCCTACACTGTTATCACACCGCCTAAATACCAGAAGAAGTATCTTGGCTCTTGGGATCTCCACACATAGACTCCCTATGGAGCTTCCTACTATCAGTAAGAGGAATAATAAATCCAGATGTCGAGTCTTTCTGAATCACAACTCCAGAATCTCTCAGATTGTGCACTGTAATTAGCACCTAGTTGACGATAGATATAATTTAATTAAACCTGAATATGTTCACCTCCGATCGGATTTCGTTCCTCAGACCATCCTCAAACTTCCTTTCTAATAATAAATGATTACCTCCGAGAACATGCATGAAACTCCACAGCTTGGTAAAGCGAGAGGAATACTCCACGACCGATAGAGTACCCTTTTTCATACTCATAAAATCTCGGGCTTGATTGGCCCTCAAGGTCTCCGGATAGAAGTTGTCATAGAAGATATGCTATAACTCCTCCCATGACATAACCTGCTAATGTCCCACATGTTTGATCACATCCCACCATCTCTTGGCAGAATCCTAAATCATATACATAGCAATCTTCAACCTCCTCTCTGGAGGTATCTGCAGATGCTCGAAGATCGTCATCATGGCTTCCAGCCATGACTCTACAGCCTGGGGTCCTCCATCCCCTAAAAAAGTGGGAGGATGCTGCTACTGAAAGACCCATGTCAATTCTACCATCGACGGGGATGGAGGTGGTCTTCCATGAACGATCTACATCATCCTCATAAATCCTTCATTGAACTATGCATCCGCACATGTGTCTTGTATAATGGTTAGTGCCAAGACATGCACAACAAGAGGATCTATAGGTAGTCCCCAATCATCCATATCTGGTGTTCAATCACTATGCTGCCACTGGCGTACAACCGAAGGACGTCTCAGTGGCATGACTCTGCAAGGTCAAACACACACCTTGGATGAAGATTATCAAGGACTAAAAATGGAAATCATATGAAGGGGACAAGAAAAAGGAATGAATTCATGTTTTTCCAAAACATGACTACACAGAATGTATAACCCCTACATGGTGTGTTCCCTTCAGCCATTCACATGGGCATGTACTCCTTCCAGAACTAGTCGTGTAACACCACATACACACAACGTGTTCACCTAACACATGGTTTGTACTTCAATCCTCTTCCCCTGCCCGAGCCCTTCCACACATCTAGGCCACATGGTTGTCCTTATAATGATACTACATGGTGTGTTAGTGCCAAACACGACATGTACAAGACTAAGCTCACCAACCCGTGTTTTTAGATACATGTCCGGTTACATAGCTCACACTACATGGAATGTTCCAAGTAGAAATGGCATGTACGACAAAGAATAACATTGTCCCGTGTTGTTAGTAACAAGTTCGGATACCTCGGTTACACCACACAATGTGTTCCATAAGAACACAGTGTGTACTAAGAATATTTTGACGAGCCAAATTATTAGGGACACGACCGGTTACATGGTTCTAGGACATGGCATGTACATCCTCTACACGATGTGTCTTACCAAATATTCCAAACCCTGTGTCCCTGCCCACACAGTCTGAGACACGATTATAAACTACACGGTGTGTATATATAGTAAACAACATGTACTTAAGGAAAATAGGTTCTTCCTGCACAGAAGAACACATGACATGTAGTTAACATTACACACAGTGTATTCTGGGTTTTTCTGGACTGTAAGCCTCAGAAACAACTCTGGAACCCCATAAACACTAGAACAAACCTCAAAGTGCCAAATTCAGATATGTGAGGTCCTATACTCCCGAAAAATAAAATCTTGGCATCTTATACATGTCAGAACAAGGTAAACAAGTCAAAGATCCACCAAATTTCGATTCATGGGGGCTCATAACACCTCAAGAACCAATGATTGGAATTCATTCAAACAAATACTTACACAAAGAAATACCTTATCAAACAGAAGGTATTCTATCAAATCATCTATCACAAAAGCATACATATCTAGCACAACATCTATCACAACGACATGAAATTGCTAATGCACCCTAAATGGCATTGGAAGAATGCATGACATGTGATTCCGAGAATGTGCTTAAATAATGCATGAGAAGGCATACCCTCGTCTCATCAGGTTTCAACAGAAATAGATCCTCAATGAAATCAATAATAATAACAAAAAAACATGTGAATCCCTCAATGTGAAATCAAATAAACAGTAATAATTACAAAACCAGAAAATTTATAATAACGAGGTAGATTGTCTTTTTCCTATACACAGGTTAGATAATCCCGAAAATATCTTATTACGAAGTACCTATTCCTTATTATCCCTAGTTATAGGATTAAAATAGTAATTCAAGAGAAAATAATACCTCTCATACCACTTTGTAACATCCCGGTTCCGGAATCCACCCATAGGTGCCCCGTACCCAGTTGGTCACATGGCCTCAAGCGCATTTACCTAAACGCCAGAGGCTGTCGACTTGATGCAAGGGACTTGGGTGTGATAGTGGGGAAACTATGCCCTCATTGGCAGAGTAACACAGCAAAAGAAAGAATTAAAAAAAGTAGAAGTAGGAATAATCCATAAAAAAGTAAACAATAGGAGATTGGAAAATAATAAACTGGTGCACACATATATATATGAATTATGCATGACACATATGTCTAGTAAAGCAGATAAACAAATTACAATGTTGGAATACAACATTACTAATCCCAAGTAGAAAAGAAAGCATGTAAACAACTCCTCAGCATCACAAGACATAGCTTGGTCCCATGCTCTCGAGCTCCACAGAAAATCAAGTACCTAAAGTAGATGGGAATTTTCCCTTATCTACACCTACGACAATATAATCTGTTTAGGCCCAAAAGCCTAGCCCAAATAGGGTGTGAGACTAAATACTAGTAGGAAACCACCACAAGATTTATACCTAAATGTTAGTGAATATATGGTAGGTAATAAGTACAGGAAGTAGTAAATAAGGAAGTACTCAGTAGTAAACAATCCACGGTTTCAATGCATTTAGTTTCATATATCAAGCAACAGCTAATCAAAACAGTTAATCAAAATAGGTAATCAAAAATAGTTAACCCTCTCAGAAGTACTCACATCCAATCCCCTCTAGTCCTACCTAGAATCACAAGCAAGAAGATAAACACAAAAGTTAACCCTCTAGGAAGTACTCATGTCTTATCCTTTCTAGTCCTACCTAGCATAGACTCTCTGAGGAAGCACTCACCGTCAATTATTCCTATAGTATCGTATCAGTAACTAAAGGCACTCTAGGGAATAACTTAAATCACATTCCCTCTGTGGACAGCGTTGAGGAACTAAACACACTCTGATAAATCCCTTGTGTCAATTCCCCTTATGGTCTCGCATCGTAAGTAAAACAGACACTCTGGAGAAGCCCTTATGTCCATTCTCCCTATAGTATACTACACCAGGTTCTCACAGCCCTATGTAAGTCATGTAGGTATAATAATGTGTATCAGCTAAAGTAATGCTCAACAACTACATGGTTTGTAGTCTACAACATATCAGCATATCAGAACAATCACACCATCCTACAACTAGGCATGGAAAGTAAAACAGTAGCCTAACATGAAAACTAGACACAACGGTAAAAACAGGCAATCATGAAAGGGAAAAAACTTACAAATCATAGGAATTAACCCTATTAACATTCAATTAACCTCTACTCAAGAATACAAGAATAGAAGAAAAAAAATAGGGCTAAAAAATAAACATGCAATACCCCATTCATGGGTATTGAGAAAATTTTCACATATAACTCAAAAACTTTTAAGGGAAAGGCACAAACCACCTACCTCAGTGTTGGAAGATAAATATACTTAAGTCTTAGGGAATGAATCACATTAGAACGCAAAAGATCTAAAAAATCGTCTAAAACATTCAACATAGGATAACTTGAGAAGGAGGATGAATTGGGAAACGAAGCTCAAGCAGAAGAGATAGCTTACTGAGGCTATCCCAACGCAATCAACTACGGTCGAATCGGAGATCAGATGCTCGGTCGGGGGATCAAAGGAAGATCATGAATGTATGGGAGCAGTCGGCCAAAACAAACCTAGAAAAAGGTGTTTATGGCGATTAGGCGTGACCTTAGTAAGTTTATTTAAAAAAATACACAGTGTGTACATTGGAAGTACACGGTGTGTACTTGCCGTTTCTGTACTCCACTTCAGGCAGCCTCCAGGTCACCCCCCACATGGTCATGTGTGTGGTCATCACATGGCCAACACACAGCCTCCTATGGTGACGCAATACATGGTGTGTACTCATAATGTACATGGAGTGTACTAAGAAATATCCATATAATCTATTTTTTCTCAAAAATGACTAGAATAAAGAAAACATACCTGAAAAGAGGATTTGGGTTCTTACAGGACACCCTATGAAATGAGGCATAGATGGAAACTCACTCAAAAATATATTTTCCCTTTCGAAGAATATTTTATAATTATAATAAGTATGTAAATCAAGGAACATATAGAGATGTATCAGATGATATAGTATTTTTTGGTTAGTCAACAAATAGTATGGCCTGTAAATTCTTCAACAAAAGGATGAATAAAATTTTAGTGAGTAATGATTTAAAATTCATTAAAAATAAAGACAAAAATAATGATCAAAGTCAAAATTTTAAGATGATATAAAAAACCTTATATGGCTAGTGCAACTTCTTAGGTTTTCTAAAAATACCTAATTGATAAATTTTACGAAATTGAATCTGAAGAGGAGACCATTATAGAAGAAATAAAGTCTTCAACTCATTGGAGAAACTGGTGAGTAAGAAGATGATCAATCCAATATAATAGGAGATAGATATCTGTCAACATAAACAAGAATAATGAGGAATACAAATCATATTGATCTATTTTAAAAAGTGTAAATAACATCATTTAAAGAATTCATGTGAGATAAGTCAAGGGTTAAATCCATAAGTGAGGAATTTGATCAATTTGACAAGAGTCAAACATGGTAACTTTTGAATAAGCATGAACATGATATGGTGATCAAAAAAAAGTGAGACCTCAAGCATAAATTTTGTGAGCATAGAAATGTGATCTAAAATAAGGGGAAAATGGATTTTAAATGCTATGAATAATTTGAATTCATTCAGGTTGAATAAATTTTTTTATAATTTATTTTCATTATTCAATTATGCTCTTCTTGGCAGTGGGAATTTTAATAGGATTCAGTATTTATCAAATAGATGTAAAAATTGAATTCATGAATAGTGTACTCAAAGTGGAGGTTTATATTTAACTACCTATGGGATTCTTAATTAGAAATTATAAAACCATGGGGTATATATTAAATTTTTTCATATATAGTATAAAATAGAAAAACCAAGAATTATATGATTAAATGGACTCATACTTAGAAAATATTTAATTCAAAAGGGATGGTGTTTATCACAATATCTATTTAATGAAATTGAATAATGAAAAACTCATGGTGGTCATTTATGTGGATGATATCAAATTTGGTAGAATTATGACGTGATTTTTAGGGGATTTTTCTAATCTAAGGTCATTAGAATTTTAAATGTCCATGATTCATGAACTTGTGGGTTTTTTGAAGTTGTGTGTGATTCAAATGGATAAATTAGTACCAAGATTGGTAGCATAAGGATGGTATGTAGGTGGAACCTAAATTGTATATGAGAATAATTGGTAGCTTATTATTTTTGATAGCAATATGGTTGAATATCATTTTATAACATATTTGGTGGCTTGTTTATAATGTAATATAATGGAGGAACATCCCATATTATTGAAACAAATCATGTTTTATATCCAAGTCTTGGATCATAATGTGGTAGACCAAAAGTCTATAAGTGGTGACACATTCTTCATTGGAAATAAATGTGTAGGCTGGTTGAGTTAATATTTGGAAAGAGCTTCAGTAAGTATGGTAGAAGAGAAATTTATCTCAATTAAAGAGGAATGTACTCAACTTCTATAGATGAATCCATGATTTGAGGATATTGGTAAAGATGTGAAACATCCCATGGTGGTCTATTAGGATAGAAAGAGTGTGATTAAATTCATGAAAAATACTTTTCAACACTCTCATACAAGACATATTGATATAAAATATCACATTACAATGAAAATATAGAGTATGAGTGATCAACATAAGGCATGTTTAAATTAATAATAAAGTGGAATAAATCATTACTAATTCATTAAACACAGTGATATTTGAAAAAAATCAATTTAATCTCAGTGTTATTCCACATATCTCAGCTTGAGGAGGTTCTAATATTCCAATATCCCTACTTGAATCTAATACTTTATAAGTTTTTTTTGTTTCTGGAAGCTTATTTACTATTTGGTTTATTTATAAATCGGAAGAAATAAATTGATGTTAAAGAATATAAATAGTACATATTATTCTATTTAAATTAAATAGTGGATACATTATGTTTCAAAGGAGGATAAAAATATATTTTTCTTTTAAAGTGGTTTCAATACTAAATTCTCTCATAATGGTGGAGTACATGGTATTATGTTAAGTAGAATATATGATCCATGTATAAATTAAGTACGAATGATATTGAAGATAAATGGAGCTAAGGAGTGAGGTATTTAATGAGGCATGTGATAATCTCTCAAAATCTACTTTTCTATAATGACAATTACTCATCTATACTTATAGTGATATATAAGATATTATAATATTATCTAGAAGGTGAAAACTATTCCTGTAGAGATTAATTTTTTTTTGAATTTCCATAAAATCCAAAGGGGGAAATATTGGAACAAAAGTTATCTATGTTAAGGTCCAGGTTATTCTCATGATAATAGTATAAAATAGTGTAATTGTTTACATGTATAGTAATTATAATGGGTATTGTATAGTTATTTTCAATCCACTTTCTATTATCCCAACCTATCTAAATTGAAATTTTGAGTAAAATATGATATGATTTGTAGAAATCATCAATATGATCAGACTTTCCATGTGTCTTAGGGAGTTTAAATCTTATTGGAAGATATATTATAAAGAGAAATTTTTTCAAGTGTCTATTTTCTTGATATTATTATGATTTTGAAGAAATAGTTGATGTTTTCCCAAAATATAGATTTAAAATAGAATTTCTGAGAGAAATATGATAAAAAGATTGTTTTTCACATATGAGTTTCATGAAGAATTGTTTTTGAAATGATGTATACGAACCACGAAGAAGGTTTTTTGTAAAAGGAAGGAAGATAAGGTATGTAAAATATATTAGGGTGAATCATATGTAATGTTCATAGTGATTATGTTTCATATGAAAATTTTCCATTGTTTTTTGTTTTGCACAAATGAAATCTTTTTTGAAGTGGGTATATTTCAAGGGAGTAAGTATAATCTTATACTTAGTGATTATTATAAGGTAAATTTTTTATAACTAGGCCACTAATAATCTCATTTTATATAAATAAGAAAAATAAAATATTGATTTGAGGGAACTAATATTTTTATTGTGGGTATTATAAGCTCATGGAGTGAATAATCATGTATGGGTAGTAAAAGTGTGTGAATAGTGGATCTGTTTGTGAAGAATAATTATTCATGAAGAAGTTTTTTTATTAAACAGAACCATTTATAGAAGGTAAAAAAACTCAAAAAGAAAAATAATTCAAGAATTAGTTTCATTCCAAAAGTGTAGAACCATTCATAAAGGGTATACTATGGAACAATTTCATGAAAGATAGTTTTTGAGTAATGCATTTACATGGGTAATAGTATACCATATAAAAACCCTTACCTTTATTTCACAATTAAAAAAAATATTACATTAAATCCTAACATAAAATATTCATATCTCTAATGTCATTGGGGAATTGGAACACTATATAACAACATAAAACATTAAATACAAATTTCTATTGAAAAAGTATTTTACAAGACCACACACATTTCTTCATACTTATCATTGCATGGGATAACTTGATAACATGCACAAGAAAAGGGTGAGCTATAAATCCCATTAAAGGGAATAAAAAAGGAATAACATGAAGAAAACATTACATGTTATAAAATTCTCATATCAATGTAGAATAAGAGAAACATGAACATAAGGGCATGATATGGCATGATTATCATAACATGGAAATGTGGAATCAACATTTAACCTGATATTAAAATGAGCCAAGTCTTATTTCACATGGAGAATGATAAAATATCCATTTAAATTGAATTAGTATATGTAATCCCTCATTTCACTTGACGTATCATGATTCTAATCTTTACCCAATGCATTGTAGAGTTTTCAAGGTGCACCATTCTTAATCATTTCATTTCATGCATAAGTGTTCCACATGGATCTTATAACATGGATTCATTAAACATCATCATTTATTCCCTGATAAATGAATGTGTAATTCATACATGAATCTATATAATCAATAAGTAAATGTTCATAAAGTTGAATACCCTTGATAGAGAAATGGGCATGGTATTCAATACACAATGAGTTTGGCTTGGAAAATCACGGTGCAATTTCAACACCATAACATCGTGAAATACGAATTCATAAAGTTGGTTCATGAGAGAGAAATGGGTGTCTCATAATATTTAAATCAAACTGAAAGAAATTGGGTAACATAGATACATGTCTCAACATATGTAATGTAATTTATATTCATAATACAAAATAATTGCTTGAATGTAAATGAGAAGAGAAAATATCCTTATGGAATTTTGGCATTGTAAGGGGTGTACATGGGAGGAATTAATGAGAGATAAAGAGGTATATCGTCATAAACACATAATGAGGGAATTATGGGGATGTGGTAAATCATACCCCCATCATTTTTAATTAAACATAAAATGGTATAACAATATAATGAAATTTTTAAAAAACGAGAAAGGAAGAAATCCCTTAGTTGGAAGTGTGACCAAAGGCTTGGGAGAGTATTGAGAGAGGATTCTTGGGATTTTGGGGAGCCTTGGGAGGATTATAGATAGATTAGGGTAGGGGACGGTAGATAAAAAAATGGTTTTAGTGAATAGGAATGGGAGATTGATTGGGTTTATATAGGAAAGGAGAGGGAGTTCTTTATCATTTAGGTTTCAGACACCACACATTAAACTAATGAAAAATAAAAAACATACCTTGGTTTTTCCCATGGTTTTTTCAAAAGTGGAGTGGGAAAATTATTTTTTAAGTACAAGGGATGATAATATTAAAATATCAGGCTTTCTTATGTGGAGGTGAGTTACACTCTCAAGATGATCATTTTAAAATGTTAAAATGTTTTAAAAGTATTGGAGGGTCTACTAAGGCAACATAAAATTAATAAAAAAATCACATTATTTTAAAGGTAAAACATATATTGTCTGAAAATACCATTTATAGTATTTTATTACATCAGTATTAGTTCATTATGATGTCATAAAACACATTATATATTTAAACGGTATCTAATTTTTACCCAAAAATTTGACTTTCTTAGAAAATTATGAAAAATTCACAGTTAGATAATTCTGATGTCATAAATCCAAAAAAAATAATTTTATATAAATAATTTTCTAAATATGTGATTTTTTACTTGTAAAATAAAAACTGACATTTATTGAAAATTCATCAGTTTTGACCAAAACATCTTTCAAGTGTTAATAAAAATTAAAATTGTATACATAAAAATTATATGATCATTTATATTTAATAAAAAGTAATTTAGGAACAATATTTTATTAAAATTTTATTTAATTCAAAAATCCATTAATTCATCAAAATATATTTCTTAATTGAATATTAACTAAAAATACTATTTGTTCATTAAAAACTATTTACAAAGTAAAAATAATAAAATTAATGTATATTCATTATTATATACAAAAATAATGCACATAATAATTATTCTAGGGTCTTGTCACATAACCCCTTATAACACCCACATAATACCTAAGGGTAAGGTGTGTGATGGTGATAGAATCTTTGGGTGGATTAGATAACATCGCTCGGGTGGTAATCTCTTTCAACAACCACTTTTCCCATAGGCGGTTCTGTTCATTCTTAACGTGTTGATTCTCAGTTTGGTCTTGGTCAAGAGAGAATCCTAGTGATGTTACCTCCTTTATGAGCTCCAATAAATGGGCTTCATGTGGAGCAATTCTACTATGTGAGGCCATCACTTCCTTTGTATGAGTAAATTGGATTTTTTAAAGACCTATATTTATTCTAATCTTATGGTCACTGTTCAATGACTATATTAGCAATGGTGAAAATTCTTAATGGTATTTTAAAATACCAAAACATAAAACCAAGGATGTGAATATGTTTTATATATCCATTTTACATAATAAGGAATTTAATTAGACCAAGAGAAATATTCCTTAATAAAAGTCTGGGTCATTACAATATTTCAACCTTAAGAAATTTCTCTCTCAAATTTTTCTTTTCCCAAGTTTAACTCTGCTTCATCACTTCCTTTGATTCCCACATTTCTTCTTCAAACTTTTGGTTTCTCCACAACACATTGACGAGGGGAATTATCTTATTTCGTAGAAATTTTTTCCTATGATCTAAGATCTTCACTAACTTCTCTTCATAGGATAGGCCATTCTCCAATGGTTCCACCTCTGTATTGAGTACATGAAATGGGTCAGGTATATACTTCTTCAAGAGTGATACATGGAATACATCATGTACATGAGATAGGTTTGGTGGGAGTGCTAGTCGATGGGCCACTACTCTAATGCAATCAAGGATCTCAAAAGGTCTTATATACCTTAGACTAAGCTTTCCCTTCTTCCCATATCTCATAACTCTCTTCCACTATGATATGTGGAGGAAAAACATGTCTCCGACATCAAAATATATGTCTCAATGATGATTTCTATCATAGATCATTTGTGGAATCTGAGCAGCTTTAATGTGCTTCTAGATGGTCTTAACCTTCTCAACCATTTCATTGACTATTTTTGGCTCTAGGAGTTTTCGCTCCCCAACTTCATCCCAAAATATGGGTGTTCTACACCTCTTCCCATAAAGGGCTTCATAAGGAGCCATTTAGATGATTGAACAGAAATTGTTATTGTAAGAGAAATCTACCAAAAGAATATGTTGATCCCATCATCCTTTTAATTCCATTGAGTAAGCTCTCAACATGTCCCCAAGTGTTTAGATAGTCCGCTCAGATTGGTAATCAGTTTGAGGATGATAAGTCGTACTGAAGTTCAGCTCAGTATTCATAGCATGTTGAAGACTCTTCTAGAACATTGAGGTGAATCTTGGATCTCAATCAGATACAATAGATAGTGGTACTCCATGCATCCTTACCACTTCTCTAATGTATATTTGTTCTAGTTGATCCCATGAGAAATCCTCTCGAATTGGAATGAAGTGTGTAGTCTTTGTAAGAATATCCACAATAACCCAGATAGCATTGTTTCCTATGCATGTCTTCAGATGTCTGGTGACAAAGTCCATGGTGATGTTCTCCCATTTCCATGTTGGTATAGGTAATGGTTTCATCATCCCCATATAATTCTTCCTCTCATCCTTCACTTACTGAAATACTAAGTACATAGATTCATATTCAGAGGTATCTTTCATCGTGTTATCACAAAAATAATGCTCTCTATGCTCTCAACCAATATTTGGGTTTTCTGGGTAAATTGAGAATTTTGAACTATGTGCATCATCCAATAGTTAATTCTTTAACTAAGGATTTTATGGAACACATAGTATGGTCACAAATCTCAAAAATCCTTCTTCATTAATATCGAACTATGTTTATTTCCCTTTTATGATATTTTCCACCTTTTTTTGAATTCTCACATCATCCTTTTGATAATCCTTTATCCTTTCCAAAAGAGATGGTTGGTCAATCATTTTTGAAAGGATTTTTTATGTTCCCTTATTTATGATTCCTATGTCCATCTTCATAAAATCTAAGAATATTGGATCCTTTTCAATTCTCCTCAATGATAGAATCACTGGGTCCTTTCTACATAGAAAATCTGTCACCTTTTTCTCTTTCCCCAAATGGTAGTGAATTGAGCAGTCATAGTCTCTGGTCTGCTCTAAACATTTTTATTGATGCATATTCCGCGCATTCTATGTGAATATATACTTGAGGCTTTTGTGATCCGTATAAATTTCAAACTTCTCCCAGTATAGGTAATGATGAAAAATTTTCAAAGCGATGATTACTACAACCAACTCTAAATCATGTATTGGATATCTTTTCTCATGAAAATTCAATTTCCATGAATCATGATGAATTCCTTTTTAATTTATCATCAACACACAACCCAAGCCCTTCTTTGAAGCATCACTGAATACCACAAAAATATCCCCACTTACTGGTAGTGTGATCATGGGAGTAGCAATAAGTCTCTTTTTCAACTCCTTGAATCTCTCTTCTCATTCATCACTCCATGAAGACATAACTCCCTTTTGAGTTATCATAGTAATAGGGTTTGACAATCATGAGAAATTTCTCACAAATTGGCGATAATATCTAGCTATCCCAAGGAAACTAAAAATATATATCACCAATCTTAGCCTCATCCATCCCTCAGTTGCAGCTGTCTTGGAGGGATCCACATATATCTCATTACTTGTGATGATATAACCCAATATTGATACTTCCTTCAACCATAACTCACACTTATTTTACTTTTCGTAAAGATTCACATTTCACAAGGTCTCTAGTACAGTGATTAGATGCTCCTCATGCTCCATCATAGTTTTGGAGTATATTAGAATATCTTCTATAAAGATTACCACAAATTTGTCAAGGTAATTAATAATGACTCCATTAATTAAGTCCCTAAATATTTTTAGAGAATTAGTGAGTCCTAAATTAATTACTATGAATTCATAGTTCCCATGTCTTGTATAAAAAGCAGTCTTGGGGATACCCCCCTTCTTCACCCTTACTTCGTAATGTCCTGACCGTAAATCCACCTTGGATAATTATTGTCCTCCACATATCCAATTGATCAAGTCATCAATTCATGGAACAGGATACTTTATCATTATTATTATTTTTTGATATCACGATAATCAATTAAAAGGAGAATTGGCCCATCCTTCTTCTTGATGAAGAGGACTGATGCACCCCATGGTGAAGCACTTGGGCATATAAACCCTTTATTTAGATTCTCCTATTATTGTTTCTTAAGCTCCTCAAGCTTCACAAAAACCATTCTATATTGAGTCTTGGATATTGGAAATGCCCCAGGTATAAGATCAATTGAGAATTCAACATCTTTTCTAGAAGGAAGAGAAGGAAATCTCTTATGAAACACTTCAGTAAATTCCCTCACAATAGGCATGTCTTCAAGGATGGTTGCATCCTTAAACTCAATCTTTTGAGTAAGATATGCATTCTCATAGGGTATTAATATCCACACTTGTGATGATGGTGATAAATAAGATTCATCCTCCTCCTTTCAATTGTACGGAATCAGGGGTCGATTCACCATATGAATAGTGAATTCCCTCTCACAGAAATTTTTGTTGGCTCTATATAAGGAAAAAAAATTCATTCCAGGAATTGCATCAAATTTAAAAAGAGGGATTATGACAAGTATATCCTAGAAGTTCAATCCAAAAAATTATGACCGAGGAGGATTTATATTCATGGGATGCAATGACTTCCCCAGTTTCTTATCTCACCGACATCTTTACTTTCATGATTGGTGGTAGTGCTGGGGTTGTTCTACTAAACTTTTGGATATAAAAGAATGTGTTGAACTATAATAAAAATGTAACTTCCATATTCATGAATGAATAACTATCATACCTATCACCACTTCATTTTTGGATTTCACTTCTGCTGTAGGGATGGAAAAATCTCTCCCTTGTCACCTTGGAGGTTGTTGGTTTCCTTATAAAACCCTTGTCTTAGGGAAATGGTTTGCAAAGTGTAATGGTTCTTTATAGTTGATGCAATTAAAAATACATTGAGGGTCAAGAGGAGCATTACAATCTTATTTCATAGCTGTGGTTTTTCTTTTCAGCAATTAATGGCCAAGTGCACTTCTCTTTCACACTTAAATAATTTCCTCGTCCCATTCAGGAAATTTTGGGGGTGATTCTTTCTGCACCTTTGTAAAGTGGGATGCTATATTTTCTTAGCACCATTGGATTTATTCATAGGACCACCTGAATTAAAGTCCACGTTATACTTCTTATCCCCATGATACCCTCTAATATTTCTTGATCTCCATTTCTACCTTGAGGTAACATCGAACAATTTCCTCATAGCTCTTGATGTCCTGGAATTATATGGATTTATGTAGGCTAGGTTTTATCCCACCAAAGAAGCGGTCAACCTTGCTTTCAGGGGTAACGAAAAAGCCAAAGGCATATCGTGAAAGACTTGTGAAGCTTTCCTCATGCGCTCCAATGGATTCTTCGTCTTTTTGCTTAAGGGAAAGGATGTACCTTTTCATCTTACATCGGAGGGTGCGATGAAACTATTTATTAAAAAACCTTTTTGAAAATCCTACCATTCCAACACCATGATCTTCTCCTAAATATTGGTATTTTTGATCAATTTCCACCATTGATCAGATTCACCCTTAATATGATATCCATCCAGAAGTACCTTCTATTGTTAATAACATTGAAGGATGGAGATGATCTTCTCAGGGATCAGATGATTCATTAATAGTAGTAGGCCTTTATCTCATGAAGCCCTCGATTGTGGATTGTTTTTTCATAAGTGGGGGGGGGGGGGGGTTGAACGTTCCTCTGGACCAATTTTTCTATTCAAAACATGAGTTAACTAAGAGAGTATCATGAAAAAACAAATTATTCTCACTCATATCGGATCAAAGATCTCATTAGAACAGTCATCACATTGATCTTCATATCGGTTTTTAGACCGACTCCTCCTATTACTATCCATTCAGTGCAAAAAAGGGAATGTTACGGGTAACACATAAAGGGGAATCCAAAAACCAAAAGAGATAACTTATAAATTAAATTTATTTATGTAACATATGAATTTATAGGCTTTAATCTATGTTATACATGATATAATGCCTAATGTATATTTATAGGGTAATTCTTTTATTCCATTAATAAAGGGTTCATACTAAGCTTCTGAATTTACCGAAGAATATCCCCAAAGAGTTTCATAACCAAGAGTGAATCCAGACTCTTTTTTGTGCACCAGTTCCTGTTTGAGTCTTTCTCAATGTGGTGTTTTCAGGTTTTACCCCTAGATACATATGTTCCAGAGCCACCCCATATGCTCGAATCAAGACAATGATGTATTTTCTAGATAAAACACTTACTCAATACTCACTAAAATTTAAGGATGTTTTTAATATACATAGTTTTATCCCTAATGATTTTACTAGGGTTTTCTAATCCTAATCCAAAAAAATAACTAAGATTATCCTATGATACCAACTATAACAACCCTACTCTTTATTTCACACATAAACATAACTTATTACATAAAATATTAACATAGAATATTTAGAGGTCTAGTGTATTTGGTGAGTAGTAACATTACAAAATAACTTAAAACATGAAATACACATCATTATTGAAATATTCTTTTACTTGACCACACACATTCCTTCATAATTAGCATTGCATGGGATAACCTTCAGATATGCATAAGAAAAGGGTAACCTATAAAGCATAGTAAGATTATAAAAAATCCATAACATGATGAATATAGTACATGTAACACCCTAGGTAAATAAAGAATATGACATATTTATATTTATCCATACTTTTGAATCAAATATTAATATTACTTTAAAGGGGATGCAATGCTCGATGGCGTACCCAATACGCAACAACGAGTTCCTTGGGAATCTTACGTTGCACTCTAATAATAAAATAATATTATTTTAAATGGCAGTTAACATGTAGCCGTTGTATTGGCGGGAATGGATAGAAATAACTAAAATATGATTATATATGTTTTTTAAATGTTTTTACATTTATCCAAAGGCTTAAAATACGGAACGAATTCTATTTTAGGCTTTTATACCCTAATTTTCACTAAAGGTTCACTTATCGCCTTCTGATGGTGAACTGTCATTAAATATAGTTTTGATCACTCTTATACATTCTTTTGGACAAAATAAAACTCTTCTTTAGAATCGGGACATCAAATTTTACTTTTTGTAAATTTTTGGTATTTTTCCGATAAAGTTCATTTTTTTTAATGAATAGTGTAAAATGTTGTATTTTAATTCAAAACCACTTTTTAATCTAATTTATTTATATGATTAGATTATCATTTGAATTGTTTTTAAAGTGAAATTATAAAATATTTTTACCATTAAATCCAATAGTGGTCGTTGGAATTAATTTCACTTTGAAATCAGACTTAAACTAGTGTCAATCTTTTGATACTTATTGTTTCATAAAAACACGCTATTTGCTCTGACAGTGGGAATTAATTATTAAATTAATTAATGTGATTATATGTTTTTAATTTTGTAAAATAGACTTAATTTTTGAATTCGTAATATCAAATATATATTAGGGTGAATTTTTGGTAATTTTCTGAAAAACTTCAATTTTTGATGAATAGTGAAACCACTAAGTGGTACTTATAAAAACAGATTTTCCGTTTAAATGAAATTTTTCCCTAATTGTGTTTTGATTTTCAAAAATCCGACATACATGGTTGTCATTAAGAAGTAAAATGTGGTTCAATGGGATAAAAATAATTTTTTGCTGAATAGTAACTTATTAAGTTTTTAATCGCGATTAGTTGTAATTAGTGTAGTTTAAGGTAAAAATAATGCTTTAATAAAATGAGATGAGCTTGACACATGTCCTAACCCTATTGTTTGTGTCATGTCCGACCAAGACAACCCATGGGTCGATTTAGGGGACCCCATGGAGCCACTTGGGTGAGATAATGACTTTAATGCCTTTTTTTAAATAAAGGTGAAAATGAAACTAACATAAATTGTTTTTCTAAAACAATTTTTATAAGGGGTTATACTAATCATATTTTTTATTACAAATATTCATTAGAAAGATAATAAGATTTTATAAATCATAGTATTTTTTTTATAATTTTTAGACTTTAAATAAATTAAATTATTTATGACATCATGATGATGCAGCGATGACTTCATTATTTAACGATTTAAATAAAATGGAAAGATAATGTAATATCTATGACCTACACATGTCCAATACCTATTGGATGGGAATATTTCGAAGCCTTATCATCTTATCTTCGAACTATATCAATTTGGGACCTTATAAATTCGAAACACTTTTCAAAATAAAATAATAGTTTCATGATTTCCAAAAGTGCCCCTCCTCTCCTCTTATAAAAGGCCCCCACCTCTACATCATTTCACACACTACTCAAGCCTTTGGCTCGGCCATCCCCTGCCCATTTACTCTCTCCACATCCCTCTTTTCATCCTAGGGGATTCCCATTGGGCAGAATCCTTTCAAAGGAAGCCTTTAGGCTCAAATCAAAAGGAGTTACACTTTTAAAGGTAATTCATTCTTTCTTGTTCATTTGTTTTATTTTTCTTCTCCAACCCCCTAAACTCTTTTTATTCATTTTTTTTGTAACAACTCCAGTATCTTCAATACACTAGTATGTTTTTATAATAAGGATTCTAGATACACTTACACACACCTACATATAATGGTTAAAGAACATACGGTTTCCGTGGATGGCGAATTTCTGCCTCACGAAACGATGATTGTTCAACACTCATATAACACCTTCAAAGGTGGACATTAAGATGTCACTATATTTATATATGATATATAATATGTTTATGTTTTACTTAAGCTTCTGTATTTTTCATTTGTGTCTTACCTTTATGGCTTCCATTATGGGTATACGCAATATCTTCATTTAAGGAAGTGCGGACTACCGCCCCCTCAAAGTGATGTGATTCGTTAATGCCATATGTGGGACGTATAAAGGATGGATTTAAAGTTATTATATATTATGTTATACTGGAATTATAATATACCTCTATATCATTATTATTTATTTCCATTAAAGTATGATATAGAAATGAAAGTAGCGTTCATGCGTACGTACGGCTTACCGTCTCCATGAACGGTGCATTTCATTTCTTATCCCCAAATGTAATGTACTATTAAAAGTATATGTATATAATGGATATATATAATGAATGATACATCTAAATGATGAATATAATTCTGTAATTAAAATATACATACCTCTCATTTAATTTTAATTCCATTAATATGAGAAAGAAATGAAAGTAGCGTTCTTGCGTACGTACCGCTTACCGTCTCCATGAACGGTGCATTTCATTTCTTACCTCTAAATGATTATGTAATATTATAAATACATGTATATTCTGGATATATATGATATATATTCTATCCAAATCAGGAATTTCATTCTGGATATAAAGAACCTTTGACCACACGAACAACATGTAATTGTAAGAAGTCCATTTTCGACTTAAGAACAAAATATCGACAAAACAAACATTATTAACTTAAATGGTTACATAATGTTTATAACATGGAAATAAGTGATATAGAAGGAATAATGAACTTTAAAAAGGTTCTTAATCAAGTAGAAATTAACTCATGTTTATTATTCAGGACGTTAAAGAACGATCGAGTCAAGTCGGACCCGAGGTAAGGGATCTTACTCCTCTCTTTCTTTTTAAGTACACTCTTTTATGTCATTCCCTCTAAAGCTCATATTTCTTGTTTTTGGGATGTTATTATATATTACACTTACTGTAATTTTTATGTTCATGTGATGAGAGACCCCATTCTCTCTCATCAATCCATTTTGGATGTTTTGAGTGGTGCCGTTAGGCTGCCAAATTTTCTTAAGAGATCTAACCTCTCTCTTTCTTTTTAAGTACTCCCCTTTATGTCACTTCTTTTAAGCTCCTATTTGTTATGATGGGGGATGTTATTTCATATTCCTATTGCTGTAAATTTTTTTGTAATTTTATGAGATACCCTATTTGATCTCATCAATCCATTTTTGGAAGTTTTAAGTGTAACAGCCCAAGATTTTATAAAAAATATTCTTTTTAATTTTATTAATGTCTTGTGTTGTACGCTACACCAGAAGGAGCTTGCACAACACGCATCCTTGAATTTCCTTGCATTACACGCAATCGCGACCTTCCTCGATAGCGTGTGTAGTACGCAATAACGAGTTTCACTAAACAGCGATATGCTATTAAAATGTTATTAAAACTAGCCGTTATGAATAGTAATAACCACTTTTTAAAATTCATTAAATCTTATTTTTCAAAATGAACTTCATTTTTGGATTCGGAGTATCGAATTTAGCCTAAGGTGAAATTTTGGTACGTTTCGGATAACTTTCATATTCTGATGAAAAGTGAAAATTACTAAATTATAATTAAAACAAAACTTTTTTAATCGAAATAATTAATATTGATAAATTATTAATTGGAGTAGTTTTAAAGTATATTTAGAATATATTTTTACAATTTAATACAATGTTGGTCATTGGATGTAATTGCACATTTAAACCAGATATAAACAAGTGTCAATCTTTTGATAGATATTGTTTCTTAAAAACACGCTATTTGTTTTAACAGCGGGATTTAATTATAAAATTAATTAATGCAAATTCTATGATATGAATTTGGTAAAATAGACTTCATTTTTGAATTCGGAATATGAAATATAGCTTAGGATGAAATTTTGGCATTGTTCTGAAAAACATCAATTTTTGATGAATAGTGAAACTACTAAGTGGTAGTTAAAAAAATTAATTTCTTCATAAATCTTAATTTTACCGCTTCTGTGAATGGAATTTCAAAAATCCGAGAGACAAGGTTGATGTCAGTAAGTAAAATGTGGTTCAATGAGATGAAAATAATTTTTGGTGAATAGTAACTTTTTACTTTTTTTTACCACGGTTAATAGTAAATAGGGTAACTAAGGGTAAATATGATATTACTATTACCCTAACACATGTCCTAATTCTATTGGATAGGTGTAATTCGACCAAAAACAAGCTTAGGAATAAAATATGACCATTTAGGCCCACTTGGATTAGATTAGGACATTTATTATTATTTAATTCAAAGAAGAGTTAAAAGAGTCAAAATCAAAGTTTATTTACTAAAACATATTTAATATAGGGTTTTACATAAGATAAATTCGATTGTAAATATTCATTAGAAAGATAAAACGATTTCCTACATGATGGTATTTTATTTGTAATTTTTAGACATCAAATAAGTCAATTTATTTATGACACAAAGATGATGCAGTAATTATCTTATTAATGAAATATTGACATAATTGATGTTATAAACACCAAACTAAATATAATTTGAGACTTTTTATGAATTCCACTAATTTTATAGGTTACTATGATATATTAGTGTTGATTTAATCAACTTGTTTATAACAAATAATTTTGTTATGACTTTCACAAAAATCATGTATCAAATAGTGTCAAAATTGACACAAAATAGTTTTTAAATCAAATATTATATTATTAATTGTTATTTTATTCCTAAAAATCTAAGGTTCGGCCAAATGACTTAGATAAGGATATGTATATTAATAATAAACAATTTGGGGTTCGTTTGGCATTTTATAGTAAGTTTATTAACCATATAATGTAAGAAAACAAAAAGACACGGTAAAAGTTAAATTATTTAACTTAGAGTTAAATCTAATTGATAAGGTTAAAATAATAACCTAAACTTGTCTAAATCTTATTGGTTGATAGGATTTCGATCCATCCCCACTTTAGCTTCGAAATAAGACCCTTTGGAACCATTATAAACCGATTTTTACTTTAATATAAAATAATATTTTGAGATATTCCTAAGGTGCCCCTCTCCTCCCTTATAAAAGGACACCTCCTCCCCCTCCTCCTCACACCAATTTGAGCACTCAAGCTCGACCAACCCCTACCAAAATCTCTTCTCCACTTCCCTAAAAACATCCTAGAGGTTCTGGTCTTCTTCAAAGACCAATTTTAGTGCCCTAAGAGGAGGTCTCAAAGAGGCACTTCAAAGAAGAGGAGGTTCGGACACTTACAAAGCAAGTCGGACCTAAGGTAAGGGAAATATCACAATCTCATTTTTATACGAGATTGTTTATTCGTAAGTATTTACTGGGGTGTATTTTATCATCCACATCCATGTTTCATAAATATGTAATATTATTTCCATCCACCTACAATTGTTTAAATCCATTTTTACCCTTCGGTGAGTTTTTAGTAAAAGAAATGAAAGGAATCTTTTGTCGTTTTTCGTACGAGGTACTTTTTGACCTTTCTGACAAAAGTACGAAGAATGTTTTTTTTAACTTATACGGCACAAACGGATTTTTACGGTTTTATAAAGCCTTACTTTCATGAACCTTCCTCCAAAATATTTCATGAATATTTTCAATGAAATCTTTTTCTTTAAAAATTGCATGATGTTTTGTGAAAAGAAATTGATTTTAAAGAAGAAAGGATATTTTCCTCAAGAATGGAGTTCAAGTATTTTATCAAAATTATTTTCCATCTAAGATAATAAAAGGGTTCTGTTTTTATCCCTATTATTACATTGGTTTGATTATTTTGTGATGGAAATATTTTTATGAATTCCTTTATCTTATATGAATTTTTTTATGATGTCATGTTGTTTAAGAATTCAATTTTTATTACATGGGTTATGCAATGATGTATGATTTATGATTTTGTGGCACACATAAGAATGGTATCATTATGAGATGGGTGGGACCTATATCTCCCTCCAATGCATTGGGTAAAGATTTTATATCTCATGAGATAGACATGGCTGAAATGGTAGGTTATACCGGTTCAGTGAAACAGGACTGAAACGAGGGTTACTCGCTTCGGAAAGGGACTTTGTCCACTAAGATAGTCTTGGCAATGATTCATGACTAACAAGAAATGATTTTCTATGATTATGTGTGCATGCCACAAAGTTTCAAGTTTCATGTTTTGATTATGGGGATCTCATTTTCACTTCTATGATTTATCCCATGTTATGATATTATGAGCTCTTTTGCAGGTTAAGATTTCCAAAAGCTATGTTCTTATGTATATGATGTGATTGATATTTCTTTTGTTTACCCTTACTGATCATTTGAGCTCACCCTTTTATGTTTTCTTTTCCCCAGGATATAAAGAAAGGTTTTTAGGTAAAAAAAGGGAAGATCTTTATGGGAGATATTGAAGATCTTTCACCACGATTAGAAGATTACGTTCCGAGTTTCCAAAGACACTAAACTATTACGATCCTTGTGTGTGTGTTTTTGTTATTACTAAGTATTCCGCAAAAGTAATGTAATGTCCATGTACGATAAGCTTCGGGTCTCTACAGTTGGTATCAGAGGAAAGGTTTAGTCAACCTTTAAAAACTAGGATGTGAAAACGTTAGTGAGATCCCTAGAGATATTTCTAAGGTATGTCTAGGGATGTCTCTAAGGTTAAGTATACGTATAGGTTATAGTCCTAGAATTGCGCTAACGATCTTCGAATTTAACCTAAGATGTTAGATATTGAGGGTACTAACCCTTTATTATGTTGTTCTCCCTAGCATGATTTTTGCCTCTCACACTATTCTTTTGGGGTTTTAGACGATGGCTGGAACCCGAAGGAACCGTGTTAATGCGGAATGTGATGGGCAATGCAATGATTGTCCCCCTGAGCAACCAAACGATATAGGAGCTGGAATACAAAATCTTGTAGCCATGCTCACACAACTTTCTCAAGCTATGAATCATGCAGGACTTCCAAACGAGAAAAGGAAGGAGCAACATTCTGTTGAATCCTTCATGAGGCAGCGTCCACCTTCTTTCAGTGGGTCTACTGATCCATTAGTTGCTGAACAATGGATTAGTACTACTGAAAAGATATTTTCAGTTCTTCAATGTTCTGAACATGATAAAGTCATCCTAGCAGTGTATCGTTTGGAAGGAGATGCTGATCAATGGTGGAATCTTATTAAGAATACAAGGCAAAGGGATGAAATTGAGTCTATGGAATGGGACGAGTTCAAGAACTTATTTTTCAATAAGTACTTCCCTCGTATTCTTCGAACAAAGATGGAGAAAGAGTTTATTGAACTGAAGCAAAGGGACGATGAATCTGTTGGTACCTATGAAGCAAATTTTACAAGACTTGCAAGGTATGCTTCTGGAATTATCATCCAACCTGAAAGTAAAGTTGATCGATTTTTCAGTGGCTTAAAACCAAGTCTTCGAAGGGCATTAGCTATAAGAGACTTCAGTAGCTATGAAGAAATTGAGCGTTGTGCTATCAAGGTAGAAATGGAAGTTGGTGTTACATATCCATCTCATGGTTTTGACAAGAAACGAAAGATGGAGTTCAAGGAGAAATCTCAAAATAATGGTGAAAAGAAGATGAATGTTTCCTTATGCACAAAGTGTGGAAAGAAGCATGGTGGAGATTGTCTTAAAGGGACTAGAAAATGTTTTAAGTGTGGAAAGAAGGTCATCGAGCAGCTGAGTGTTGAAGTAATGGAAAAAGGGATTCTAATGAAGTGAATAAACCAAACACTGCAGAGAACGCACAACCAACACTTCAATGCTTCAAGTGCAAGGAGATTGGACATTATGCTAATAAATGCCCTAATCCAAGGGTTAGTGATGATCGACATGAGCAACCGCTTAAGGCAAAGGACAAAGGGAAGTCACATGCGATCACTATTGGTAATATAGAATATGACAACGATGTGGTGGAATGATTAAGTGTTTATGTAATGGGATTCCAAAATAATGTTGTATCATTGAGTATTGCAATATTTATTAATGTGGTATTCAAAGTGATTGAGATATTTTTTGGAAATAAGATGATATGCGCATAATGAAGACGAGAAAATGAAATGTTTAATAGTATTCATGAGCTCATGATTGATATAAGGACTAAGTGATATCATGGTTTGAGTATATATAATTTTGAGGATTTTGGTATGTGGAAAGTGTTAACTTTTAACTGCATTCAAGTTTTCACTAAGGTTCAATGGGTATTCAAGAGAGTACAAGATTAAGGCCTTTTAATGTTTGGAATGTGTCCAACAAGATATATCTTATGATATATGGGGATCAACGATGGTATTAAATCTCTGGTAATCGTTTTCACTATGTTATAAGAATGGACTGCAGTATTATGGATAGGACTAAAGATTGGAATGGATTATGTTGGACATAAGTTAGTATTGTTTAAGGATAGAAGTTTTTTCGATATTATTTATGGGATGTTATAGTAATATAGTTTTAGAAAAAGGACAACCTGCAGGACGGGCGATAGCCCATCGCTTCGGACGAGGCTGTGGGAATCGAACCCACAACCGAAGTGCGACTGGCCTTTATCGCCTACCACTGGCCTACAGGAAGTCCCTGTTTAGTAGAAACTAGTTTTAAAGTATAAGTCCTTTTTAGGAACTATATATGATTAATCCCACTATAGATCGACTTATGTATATAATTTTTGCTAACCTTTTGTTTGAGACAGATGGAATGACCCGTCATTCTATCACATGATCTGCTAACACTTCACGAATAACAAATTCAACTTCATTTAAGAGATGAAGTGGAAATTGTTCTAGGAACGAAAAATAGTGATATTGTACCAAAATAAAGAAAGTATTTATTCCAATTCAAATTTTCAACTTTAGGGAAATGATCTTGAAAACCAAAAATGTTGTCCTAGTGATCTTATACCTGATGAATCAGATGGTACCTTAGATCGTCACAAATTTATGGATTTGTGATTATTGGGTTTCCATAGCCATGTTCTCTACCACTCTCCATCAGAACATGATGGTTAGATTTCTCTTCCATATCCATATTTTCACCTATGTGGAAACCCAATGATTAGTTTATTTGGGTAACCGTTACCTTTCATACTTTTGTTTTTAAAGATTGGTTTTGATATTCCTTTTTACGATGTGGGTTTCTATTAAAGAAACTTTCAAATAGTAAACCATTTATAACCCCGACGAATTTCGAGGGCGAAATTCATTTTAAGGGGGGTAGAATGTAACAGCCCAAGATTTTATAAAAAATATTCTTTTTAATTTTATTAATGTCTTGTGTTGTACGCTACACCAAAAGGATCTTGCACAACACGCATCCTTGACTTGCCTTGCATTACACGCAATCGCGACCTTCCTCGATAGCGTGTGTAGTACGCAATAACGAGTTTCACTAAACAGCGATATGCTATTAAAATGTTATTAAAACTAGCCGTTATGAATAGTAATAACCACTTTTTAAAATTCTTTAAATCTTATTTTTCAAAATGAACTTCATTTTTGGATTCGGAGTATCGAATTTAGCCTAAGGTGAAATTTTGGTACGTTTCGGATAACTTTCATATTCTGATGAAAAGTGAAAATTACTAAATTATAATTAAAAAACAACTTTTTTAATCGAAATAATTAATAGTGATAAATTATTAATTGGAGTATTTTAAAAGTATATTTAGAATATATTTTTACAATTTAATACAATGTTGGTCATTTGATGTAATTGCACATTTAAACCAGACATAAACAAGTGTCAATCTTTTGATAGAT
This sequence comes from Viscum album, assembly GCA_963277665.1. Lineage (NCBI taxonomy): Eukaryota > Viridiplantae > Streptophyta > Magnoliopsida > Santalales > Viscaceae > Viscum > Viscum album. Next base: position 42,299,886 of record OY728157.1, read on the forward strand.
ATTGTTTCTTAAAAACACGCTATTTGTTTTAACAGCGGGATTTAATTATAAAATTAATTAATGCAAATTCTATGATATGAATTTGGTAAAATAGACTTCATTTTTGAATTCGGAATATGAAATATAGCTTAGGATGAAATTTTGGCATTGTTCTGGAAAACATCAATTTTTGATGAATAGTGAAACTACTAAGTGGTAGTTAAAAAAATTAATTTCTTCATAAATCTTAATTTTACCGCATTTGTGAATGGAATTTCAAAAATCCGAGAGACACGGTTGATTTCAGTAAGTAAAATGTGGTTCAATGAGATGAAAATAATTTTTGGTGAATAGTAACTTTTTACTTTTTTTTACCACGGTTAATAGTAAATAGGGTAACTAAGGGTAAATATGATATTACTATTACCCTAACACATGTCCTAATTCTATTGGATAGGTGTAATTCGACCAAAAACAAGCTTATGAATAAAATATGACCATTTAGGCCCACTTGTATTAGATTAGGAAATTTATTATTATTTAATTCAAAGAAGAGTTAAAAGAGTCAAAATCAAAGTTTATTTACTAAAACATTTTTAATATAGGGTTTTACATAAGATAAATTCGATTGTAAATATTCATTAGAAAGATAAAACGATTTCCTACATGATGGTATTTTATTTGTAATTTTTAGACATCAAATAAGTCAATTTATTTATGACACAAAGATGATGCAGTAATTATCTTATTAATGAAATATTGACATAATTGATGTTATAAACACCAAAATAAATATAATTTGAGACTTTTTATGAATTCCACTAATTTTCTAGGTTACTATGATATATTAGTGTTGATTTAATCAACTTGGTTCTAACAAATAGTTCTGTTATGACTTTCACAAAAATCATGTATCAAATAGTGTCAAAATTGACACAAAATAGTTTTTAAATCAAATATTATATTATTAATTGTTATTTTATTCCTAAAAATCTAAGGTTCGGCCAAATTACTTAGATAAGGATATTTATATTATTAATAAACAATTTGGGGTTCGTTTGGCATGTTATAGTAAGTTTATTAACCATATAATGTAAGAAAACAAAAAGACACGGTAAAAGTTAAATTATTTAACTTAGAGTTAAATCTAATTGATAAGGTTAAAATAATAACCTAAACTTGTCTAAATCTTATTGGTTGATAGGATTTCGATCCATCCCCACTTTAGCTTCGAAATAAGACCCTTTGGAACCATTATAAACCGATTTTTACTTTAATATAAAATAATATTTTGAGATATTCCTAAGGTGCCCCTCTCCTCCCTTATAAAAGGACACCTCCTCCCCCTCCTCCTCACACCAATTTGAGCACTCAAGCTCGGCCAACCCCTGCCAAAATCTCTTCTCCACTTCCATAAAAACATCCTAGAGGTTCTGGTCTTCCTCAAAGACCAATTTTAGTGCCCTAAGAGGAGGTCTCAAAGAGGCACTTCAAAGAAGAGGAGGTTCGGACACTTACAAAGCAAGTCGGACCTAAGGTAAGGGAAATATCACAATCTCATTTTTATCCGAGATTGTTTATTCGTAAGTATTTACTGGGGTGTATTTTATCATCCACATCCATGTTTCATAAATATGTAATATTATTTCCATCCACCTACAATTGTTTAAATCCATTTTTACCCTTCGGTGAGTTTTTAGTAAAAGAAATGAAAGGAATCTTTTGTCGTTTTTCGTACGAGGTACTTTTTGACCTTTCCGACAAAAGTACGAAGAATGTTTTTTTTAACTTATACGGCACAAACGGATTTTTACGGTTTTATAAAGCCTTACTTTCCTGAACCTTCCTCCAAAATATTTCATGAATATTTTCAATAAAATATTTTTCTTTTAAAATTGCATGATGTTTTGTGAAAAGAAATTCATTTTAAAGAAGAAAGGATATTTTCCTCAAGAATGGAGTTCAAGTATTTTATCAAAATTATTTTCCATCTAAGATAATAAAAGGGTTCTGTTTTTATCCCTATTATTACATTGGTTTGATTATGTTGTGATGGAAATATTTTTATGAATTCCTTTATCTTATATGATTTTTTTTATGATGTCATGTTGTTTAAGAATTCCATTTTTATTACATGGGTTATGCAATGATGTATGATTTATGATTTTGTGGCACACATAAGAATGGTATCATTATGAGATGGGTGGGACCTATATCTCCCTCCAATGCATTGGGTAAAGATTTTATATCTCATGAGATAGACATGGCTGAAATGGTAGGTTATACCGGTTCAGTGAAACAGGACTGAAACGAGGGTTACTCGCTTCAGAAAGGGACTTTGTCCACTAAAATAGTCTTGGCAATGAGTCATGACTAACAAGAAATGATTTTCTATGATTATGTGTGCATGCCACAAAGTTTCAAGTTTCATGTTATGATTATGGGGATCTCATTTTCACTTCTATGATTTATCCCATGTTATGATATTATGAGCTCTTTTGCAGGTTAAGATTTCCAAAAGCTATGTTCTTATGTATATGATGTGATTGATATTTCTTTTGTTTACCCTTACTGAGCAATTGAGCTCACCCTTTTATGTTTTCTTTTCCCCAGGATATAAAGTAAGGTTTTTAGGTAAAAAAAAGGGAAGATCTTTATGGGAGATATTGAAGATCTTTCACCACGATTAGAAGATTACGTTCCGAGTTTCCAAAGACACTAAACTATTACGATCCTTGTGTGTGTGTTTTTGTTATGTACTAAGTATTCCGCAAAAGTAATGTAATGTCCATGTACGATAAGCTTCGGGTCTCTACATTAAGTGCCGCCGTTAGGCTGCCGAGTTTTCGTAAGGGATTTTTCATCTCACTTTTATTCCTGTGAGATTTATGCTACATTTGCCACAATTTTCTTTGAGTGGTGTATGTAATGACCATTATTTTTCTAATTGTGTAATATTCTTTCATTTATGAGTATTTACATCAATTTTTTATTGTCCTTTCTTCACAGGGCATATGTCTTGAAAGATACCCATGTCGGTAAGGGAACCTTTCACCCTCCTATTTTTAAAAGACTTCTTTTGTTGGGTCTTTTAATTTACATATTGTTATGTTGGGATATGTTCTCATATATCCTTATTGATGTAACTTTTATTTCCAAGTGATGAGATACACTTTTTATCTCTCATCAACTCATTTTGATGTGACACCGTTAGGCTGTCAAGGGAACTTCTTAACCCAATTTCGATTTCTTTGGGTTCAACATGTAGTTATTGAATATGTCATCCTTTGAATATGTGTGAATGACCTTTGATTATTTTACACTTAATATCCACTTATATTTGGTGTATTCATTTGTCACACATAATTATGTAATTGATTTATCCTTAAACCAAGGATACCGTCTTTGTAAGGGACTTCGTCTCAATCTCATTTCATTGAGGCATATTTCGTTTTATACACAACCTTCTTTTATACGGTGTATAAACCCCTTTGAATTTTACTTTTATACAAAAGGAATCTTTTTCTATGAAGCGTTTTACTAAACGACAAAAAGGAAAGTTTTTTTTAACGTACGCGGTGACAACGACCTTTTTCACCGCCGCGAGTATTATTTGACTTTGGCTTCCTCAACAAGCCATAATGTTTTTTAAAATAAAATAAATACCATATACTTTTTTTGTATTTCGGTATTGAAATTTTTTTTGATAAAGGATTATATTATTTCAATATATTTAAATGATATATTGTGATTGAAATGTGGAAATGTTATCATTCCTTTATGTTGGTTTTATGTGTTGTGATTTTATAATGGTACTTAGACATTATGACGAGTGGTGCCGTGAATACCAGGACGGGTGGTTACGTTATAACCTCCAATGCATTGGGTATAGAAGTCGGCCGTATGGCTATTCCATTAAGTATGTATGGAAATTGGCCGTATGGTTATTCCATTAAGTGATATGTGTGGGAGTCGACCGTATGGTTATTCCACTTATGTATGTTTATGTCCCAAGTTACCTTTATATATGTTATGTGTTCTTTATATGGATTTTATGGTAATCCTTTGGTTACAAAAAGGTAAGTAATGATATTTTATTCAGTGAAGAGTTTTTACTACTTCATAAAGGTGAAAAGTATTACTTTGATAAAGTATACACGGTTTACTTTTTGTTTTGATAAACTAACATTTTTTATTCTTTGTGTATCCCTTACTGAGTTTTTATGCTCATCCCAAGTTTTTGAAATGTTTTTCACAGGACTTAGCATAGAATAGGGTCAAGGATGGGATCAAGGGAAAGTCATTCTACCTAAAACATGAAACTAGACGTGTTTCTTTTTAAGAGTTTTTATTTTATGGAAATTTATTAGAAGAGACTACTTTGTAATCTTTTGAGATGTAATAGTTATGTCTTAATTCTCTAAAACTCTAAACCTGAAAAGATCCTCAATGTGAATTATTCATTTAATTCAATTTTAAGTAAGGTTTAAGGCTGGGGCCTTATAGTTGGTATCAGAGGTCAGTTTAGATAACTTTAGAGGTTAGGGTATTCATTAAGCATAAGTGACATTACCATAATGGTTAGGATTTTAGACAGAGTCCTAGTTTTAGATGAAGTGAATGAGTAAGAATATATTAGTGTTTATCTTCCTCATTAATACATGATGGTTTTTTTGTTATACTCACACTGACCCTTTTTGGTTTTAGTAAATGGCTGGATCTAGCAGGCACCAAGGTAACGGTGGATGTGAAGGAAACTGTGACAGTTTTCTGAGCAAGCAACTGAATGATATGGGAGCTGTAATGAGAACTCTTGTGTTTATCCTCAACCAACTATCTGGAGTTATGATTGACCACCTAAACCTTGGTGATTTCTATAAGGCATCATATATGCGAGAAACAAATCCCTATGGAACTACAGGTAATAATCATAAAGGTAAGTGTGTTCAAAAACCCATGTGTCAAAGATGTGGAATGAAACACCTAGGAAAATGTTTCAAAGGGGCAGAAATATGCTATAGATGTGGAAATGAAGGTCATAAAGCAAGAACCTTCCGTGGAAAAAGAAAGAATCCAGTTGACTCGAGGAAAGGGAAAGAAGTTCTTTCTGAGGGATCAATTGAATGTTTTAAATGTTGTGTGCATGGTCATTATGCAAGCACATGTCCCATGAAGAAGTTTTGTGAATGGGATCACCAAGATCATACAAATACTCATTTACCAATACCTAATTCCATTCCGATTGAGGATGAAGAAACCGACAATGACCAATCAAAGGTATGGATTATTTCTTAACTTTTTTTATATTTTGGGATCTTAGGATATGATTCATGATTTTGTTTGTAGGAAAGAGGTATTTCGGAATAAGTTGGAAAGGAATGGTTAATGGATCATGAAGAATTTTGAATGAGTAAGATGTCAACATATAAGGGCTTCAAGAGTTATGGTGAAATTCTTAAGAGTATTAAGTGTCTTTTGATGATGGGGTACATTAGAAAACTTTTTATAGTATGTGTAACACTGATGTTTAATTTATGAAAATTTTATTCAAGGAATAGTTATCTTTTCTTTTGTGGACATAGTTATAAAGAACCATTTGGGTTTATATGATCCTTACTTTTGAGGTAATTATGGGTTACTATATGTTATGATTGAAGTGAAAGGCATGAGATAAAATTGAGGTTAAATTATGTTATGGTTATTTTTGATGATTTTATCCCTTTCTGGGGAATGATTTATGAATTATATAGTTTTGGAAAAAGGACAACACGCAGACCGTGTGACAACCCGTCGTGTCGGACAAAGCCGCGGGAATCGAACCCACAACTAAAGTGCGATTGGTATTTATCACCTACCACTGGACTACGTGAAATCCCTGGTTAGTTTGACTGATTCTTTTTAGTTATATGATTTTATGAATTAAGAGTAAGTTGATTTTGGGTTATTTATGAAAATGATTGACCTGTCATGGAGGATATGTGATTAGGTTAATTACTTTTCAATACGAGACTTTAGGAGAAACTGATGTTGTTTGGAGATAAATGTTACGATTTAACTTGGAAGACTATGTGACTAAATCCTTCAAATGTTTGGGTTTCAATTTTAGATTGGTTTACTTTGAGTAATTTTATTGACAAATTTTTTATCGGATGGTCCTCGTTGAACTTTGGGTTTTGTTGGAAAAATTTTGGAGATTAAGAATAGATTTTCTTTCTAATGGGTTATCCTTCTCTGGGTTATCTGATCTTTTACTAATATTTTGGGTTTTGGTTTTGGTTAAAGTCTAAATACATGGGAAGTATATAGTTCTCTTTTTTGGGTTAGGTAATTCTCTAGAAGTTGATTATAGTACTCTTAATGTGAACAAGTCTCCCTAAATACTCGTCTTTTGGAAAAAAAATATGAGTTTGTGTAAGGAATATAATAAAAGTTGAAAGTCAACATGATAAGTGATTATGTTTCCTTATGAATAAATTCCTCAATAAAAAGTAACTTAAAACAAAAATGTTGTCTATTAACTTTTCCTACTGGGGAATCGAATACCGTTTAACCCATCACAAGTTTGTGATTTTATCATGGTTAACTTTCTCCTAAACATGTTTTCTATCACTCTCTATCAGAACATGACCCTATGTTTTCTCCTCCATGTTCATGTTTTCATACTTGGAATCCTAGTATGGGTTAACTCGGGTGACCTTTGTACTTATCTTTCTTTATTTTAAAGTGATTGTTTTACCGACTCTTCTTCCGATGTGAGACTTTCAAGGATGTTTCCAAGCCCAATTTTAAAATTGCGAGGACGCAATTCCCAAAAGGGGGGAAGGATGTAACACCCTAGGTAAATAAAGAATATGACATCTTTATATTTATCCATACTTGTGAATAAAATATTAATATTACTTTAAAGGGGATGCAATGCTCGATGGCGTACCCAATACGCAACAACGAGTTTCTTGGGAATCTTACGTTGCACTCTAATAATAAAATAATATTATTTTAAATGGAAGTTAACATGTAGCCGTTGTATTGGCGGTAATGGATAGAAATAACTAAAATATGATTATATATGTTTTTTAAATGTTTTTACATTTATCCAAAGGCTTAAAATATGGAAAGAATTCAATTTTAGGCTTTTATACCCTAATTTTCACTAAAGGTTCACTTATCGCCTTCTGATGGCGAACTGTCATTAAATATAGTTTTTATCACTCTTATACATTCTTTTGGACAAAATAAAACTCTTCTTTAGAATCGGGACATCAAATTTTGCTTTGTGTAAATTTTTGGTATTTTTCCGATAAAGTTCATTTTTTTAATGAATAGTGTAAAATGTTGTATTTTAATTCAAAACCACTTTTTAATCTAATTTATTTATATGATTAGATTATCATTTGAATTTTTTTTTAAGTGAAATTATAAAATATTTTTACCATTAAATCCAATAGTGGTCGTTGGATTTTTTTCACTTTGAAATCAGACTTAAACTAGTGTCAATCTTTTGATACTTATTGTTTCATAAAAACACGCTATTTGCTCTGACAGTGAGAATTAATTATTAAATTAATTAATGTGACTTATATGTTTTGAATTTTGTAAAATAGACTTCATTTTTGAATTCGTAATATCAAATATAGATTAGGGTGAATTTTTGGTAATTTTCTGAAAAACTTCAATTTTTGACAAATAGTGAAACCACTAAGTGGTACTTATAAAAACTGATTTTCCGTTTAAATGAAATTTTTCCCTCATTGTGTTTTTATTTTCAAAAATCCGACATACATTTTTTTCATTAAGAAGTAAAATGTGGTTCAATGGGATAAAAATAATTTTTTATGAATAGTAACTTATTAAGTTTTTAATCGCGATTAGTGGTAATTAGTGTAGTTTAAGGTAAAAATAATGATTTAATAAAATGATATGAGCTTGACACATGTCCTAACCCTATTTTTTGTGTCATGGCCGACCAATAAAACCCATGGGTCGATTTAGGGGACCCCATGGAGCCACTTGGGTGAGATAATGACTTTAATGCCTTTTTTTAGAAAAAGGTGAAAATGACACTAACATAAATTGTTTTATGAAAACAATTTTTAGATGGGGTTATACTAATCATATTTTTTATTAAAAATAATCATTAGAAAGATAAAAAGATTTTCTACATCATAGTATTTGTTTTATAATTTTTAGACTTTAAATAAATTAAATTATTTATGACATCATGATGATGCAGCGATGACTTCATTATTTAACGATTTAAATAAAATGGAAAGATAAAGTAATATCTAAAACCTACACATGTCCAAAACCTATTGGATGGGAATATTTGGAAGCCTTATCATCTTATCTTAGAAATATATCAATTTGGGACCTTAGAAATTCGAAACACTTTTGAAAATAAAATAATAGTTTCATGATTTCCAAAAGTGCCCCTCCTCTCCTCTTATAAAAGCCCCCCACCTCTACCTCATTTCACACACTACTCAAGCCTTTGTCTCGGCCATCCCCTGACCATTTACTCTATCCACATCCCTCTCCTCATCCTAGAGGATTCCCTTTGGGCATAATCCTTTCAAAGGAAGCCTTTAGGCTCAAATCAAAAGGAGTTACACTTTTAAAGGTAATTCATTCTTTCTTGTTCATTTGTTTTATTTTGCTTCTCCAACCCCCTAAAATCTTTTTATTCATTTTTTTTTTGTAACAACTCAAGTATCTTCAATATAGTATGATGTTGTTATAAGAAGGATTCTAGCTACACTTACACACACCTACATCTAATGGTGAAAGAACATACAGTTTCCGTGGATGGCGAATTTCTGCCTCACGAAACGATGATTGTTCAACACTCATATAACACCTTCAAAGGTGGCCATTAAGATGTCACTATATTTATATATGATATATAATATTTTTATGTTTTACTTAAGCTTCTGTATTTTTCATTTGTGGCTTACCTTTATGGCTTCCATTATGGGTATACGCAATATCTTCATTTAAGGAAGTGCGGACTACCGCCCCCTCAAAGTGATGTGATTCGTTAATGCCATATGTGTGCCGTATAAAGGATGGATTTAAAGTTATTATATATGATGTTATACTGGAATTATAATATACCTATATATCATTATTATTTATTTCCATTAAAGTATGAGATAGAAATGAAAGTAGCGTTCATGCGTACGTACGGCTTACCGTCTCCATGAACGGTGCATTTCATTTCTTATCCCCAAATGTAATATACTATTAAAAGTATATGTATATAATGGATATATATAATTAATGATACATCTAAATGATGAACATAATTATGGAATTAAAATATACATACCTCTAATTTAATTTTAATTCCATTAATATGAGAAAGAAATGAAAGTAGCGTTCATGCGTACGTACGGCTTACCGTCTCCATGAACGGTGCATTTCATTTCTTACCTCTAAATTATTATGTAATATTATAAATACATGTATATTCTGGATATATATGATATATATTCTATCCAAATAAGTAATGTCATTCTGGATATAAAGAACCTTTGACCACACGAACAAAATGTAATTGTAAGAATTCCATTTTCGACTTAAGAACCAAATATCGACAAAACAAACATTATTAACTTAAATGGTTACATAATGTTTATAACATGGAAATAAGTGATATAGAAGGAATAATGAACTTTAAAAAGGTTCTTAATCAAGTATAAATTAACTCAAGTTTATTATTCAGGACGTTAAAGAATGATTGAGTCAAGTCGGACCCGAGGTAAGGGATCTTACTCCTCTCTTTCTTTTTAAGTACACTCTTTTATGTCATTCCCTCTAAAGCTCATATTTCTTGTTATTGGGATGTTATTATATATTATAATTACTGTAATTTTTATGTTCATGTGATGAGAGACCCTATTCTCTCTCATCAATCCATTTTGGATGTTTTGAGTGGTGCCGTTAGGCTGCCAAATTTTCATAAGAGATCTAACCTCTCTCTTTCTTTTTAAGTACTCCCCTTTATGTCACTTCTTTTGAGCTCCTATTTGTTATGATGGGGGATGTTATTTCATATTCCTCTTGCTTTAAATTTTGTTGTAATGTGATGAGATACCCTATTTGATCTCATCAATCTATTTTTGGAAGTTTTATGTGGCGCCGTTAGGCTCCTGAGTTTTCGTAAGGGATTTTTCATCTCACTTTTATTCCTGTGAGATTTATGCTACATTTGACACAATTTTCTTTGATTGGTGTATGTAATGACCATTATTTTACTCATTGTGTAATATTCTTTCATTTATGAGTATTTACATCAATGTTTTATTGTCCTTCCTTCACAGGGCGTATGTTTTGAAAGATACCCAAGTCGATAAGGGAACCTTTCACCCTCCCCTTTTTAAAAGACTTATTTTGTTGGGTATTTTAATTTACATATTTTTATGTAGGGATATGTTCTCATATATCCTATTTTATGTAACTTTTATTTCCAAGTGATGAGATACACTTTTTATCTCTCATCAACTCATTTTGATGTGACGTCGTTAGGCTGTCAAGGGAACTTCTTAACCCAATTTCGATTTCTTTGGGTTCAACATGTAGTTATTGAATATGTCATCCTTTGAATATGTGTGAATGAACTTTGATTATTTTACACATAATATCCAATTATATTTGGTGTATTCATTTGTCACACATAATTATGTAATTGATTTACCCTTAAACCAAGGATACCGTCTTTGTAAGGGACTTCGTCTCAATCTCCTTTCATTGAGGCATATTTCGTTTTATACACAACCTTCTTTTATACGGTGTATAAACCCATTTGAATTTTACTTTTATACAAAAGGAATCTTTTTCTACGAAGTGTTTTACTAAATGACAAAAAGGAATGTTTTTTTTAACGTACGCGGTGACAACGACCTTTTCCACCGCCAAGAGTATTATTTGACTTTGGCTTCCTCAACAAGCCATAATGTTTTTTAAAATAAAATAAATACCATATACTTTTTTTGTATTTCGGTATTCAAAATGTTTTTGATAAAGGATTATATTATTTCAATATATTTAAATGATATATTGTGATTGAAATGTGGAAATGTTATCATTCCTTTATGTTGGTTTTATGTGTTATGATTTTATAATGGTACTTGGACATTATGATGGGTGGTGCTGTGAATACCAGGACGAGTGGTTACGTTATAACCTCTAATGCATTGGGTATGGAAGTCGTCCGTATGGCTATTACATTAAGTATGTATGGAAATTGGCCGTATGGCTATTCCATTAAGTGATATGTGTGGGAGTCGACCGTATGGTTATTCCACTTAAGTATGTTTATGTCCCAAGTTACCTTTATATATGTTATGTGTTCTTTATATGGGTTTTATGGTAATCCTTTGGTTACAAAAAGGTAAGTAATGATATTTTAGTCAGTGAAGAGTTTTTACTACTTCATAAAGGTGAAAAGTATTACTTTGATAAAGTATACATGGTTTACTTTTTTTTTTGATAAACTAACATTTTTAATTATTTGTGTATCCCTTACTGAGTTTTTATGCTCATCCCAAGTTTTTGAAATGTTTTTCACAGGACTTAGCGTGGAATTCGGTCAAGGATGGGATCAAGGGAAAGTCATTCTACCTAAAACATAAAACTGGACGTGTTTCTTTTTAAGAGTTTTTATTTTATGGAAATTTAGTAGAAGAGACTACTTTGTAATCTTTTGAGATGTAATAGTTATGTCTTAATTCTCTAGAACTCTAAACCTGAAAAGATCCTCAATGTGAATTATTCATTTAATTCAATTTTAAGTAAGGTTTAAGGCTGGGGCCTTATAGTACATGTTAGTTAATAGTCATATCAATGGAGTCTAAGAAAAACATGAACACAATGGCATGATATAGCATGATTATCATAACATGGAAACGTGGTATCAACAATTAACATGATATTTGCATGATCCAAGGCTCACTACACATTGAGAATGAGTAAACCCTCATTTCAATTCATTTAGAATGAGTATGACCTAATTTCACTTGACGTATCATGATACTAATCTTTACCCAATGTATTAAATCTCTATCAGGGTGAACCTTTCTTAATCATTTCATTTCATGCATAAGTGTGCCACATGGATCATATAACATGGATTCATTAAACGTCATCATTTATTCCAAGATAAAGGAACGTGGAATTAATATAAGAAACTATATATTCAATAATTGAATCTATATAAAGTTTAATATCCTTGATACAGAAACGGGCATGGTATTCACAACAAAATGACTTTGGCATGGAAAATCGTGGTGCAATTTCGGCAGCATAACGCCGTGACATAAGAATTCATAAAAAATGGATGATGAGAGAGAAAGGGGAGTCTCATCATATGTACATGAAATGGATAGTAAGGTATTCTTATAGATACATGTCCCAACTTATTTAATGGAATTTAGATTCATAATACAAAATAATTTCTTGAATGTTATTAAGAAGGGAGAAATTGCTTACGGAATTTCGACATGTTAACAGGTATAAAGGGAAGGAATTAATGAGATAGAAAGAGGTCTCTAATCATTCCAACATATGGAGGGAGTTTTGGGTGATGTTGAAAATCATAAACCAACATTAATAATTGAAAATAAAATGGTATAACAACTTAATTAAATTTAGAAAAAATTGAAAAAGGAATAAATCCCTTACATTGAAGTGTGATCCAAAGGCACGAGAGAGGCATGAGAGAGGCTTGTTGGGATCATGGGGAAACTTGGGAGGATTATATAGAGTGGGGGATAGGGGTTGGTTGAGATCCAAATATTTTGAGTGAAGAGGATTGGGATATTGAGTGGGTTAATATAGAAAATGTGAGGGAATTATTTTTTATTTAGGTTTTGTAAACCACACATTAAACTAATCAAAACCACAAACAATCCCATGATTTTTGATAAAGTGTATTGGAAAAACCTTATTTTATAAGGCCAATGGCCGACCATATTAAAATATTAGGAATTCTTATAAGGAGGTGATTCACACTCTCAAAGAAATCATTTTAAAATTTTCAATGTTTTATAAGTCTTGGAGGGTCCAATATGTAACCATAAAATTTATTAAAAAAATCTAAAATCACATTACTTTAAAGGTAAAAAATATATTGTCCAAACAAACCATTTATTTTATTTTATTACCTCACTATTGGTTCATTATGATGTTATAAGAAATTATATATTTAAACGGTATTTAATTTTTACCCAAAATTCTACTATCTCAAAAAATTATGAAAAATAAAAAATCAGATAATTTTGAAATCCTGAATCAAAAAATAATATTCATTTTATAAAAATACTTTTATAAATATTTGAATTATTACTTTTAAAATAAAAACAGACATTTGTTGAAAATTCATGGGTTTTGACAAAAACATCTTTCAAACCATAATAAAAATCACAATTGAATTTATAAAAATTATATGATCATTTTTATTCAATATAAATTAATTTAGAAATAATATATTATAAAAATATTATTTAATTCAAACTTCCATTAATTCATCAATATAGATTTCTTAATTGAATATTAACTAAATATACTATTTGTGCATTAAAAACTATTTAAAGTGTAACATTATTAAAATAAATGTTTATTCTTTATTCTATACAAAAATAATGCACATAATCCGAGTGCTAGGGTTCAGTTACATAACCCCATATAAAACCAACATTAAACCTAAGGGTAAGTTGTGCGATGTTGATAGACTCTTGGGGTGGCTCAGGTAACATCGCTCGGGTGGTAATCTCTATCAACTTCCACTTATCATATAGGTGGTTCTGTTCAAGCTTAATGTGTTAAGTCACAGCTTGGTATTGGTCAAGATAAAAGACTTGTGATGCTACCTTCTTTAGAATCTCTGAAAAATGGGCTTTGTATGGAGAAATTCTACTCGATGAGGCCATCACTTCCTTTTTCTGAGTAAATTTGATTTGTTAAAGCCCTATATTTATACTAATCATGTGGTCATGGTTCAATGACAATATTAGAAATGTTAATACTTCTTAACAGTATTTTAAAATTCAAAAACATAAAACCAAGGAATTTTACGTGTTATATATAACCATTTTACATAATAAGTCCTTTAATTAGATCAAGAGGAATTTTCAATTGTAAAAGTTTGGGTCATTACATTCCACATGGTAATTAGATGCTTATTTTTTATATTTATTGTTGAGATAACAAATTTTATTGAAGAATCGTATTCTGTCATTCATAATGAAATACACATTATGTATGATGAATTTAAAGAAGATTTTTTTATATTGATAAATTTAGTAGACATCCTTCTGGAAAACTAAGAAAAAGAGCAGTCCGTAGAAGTGTTATGTGGGAAGTATTGCATTATTCCATAAACCATATTATAAAAGTAGTGATCCATGAACAAAGTGACCATTCACAAATAATATACCCACAAAATAAGTGAATCTTAATATATTTCAACACATTGAACATCATCAACTTCTGTGCCTTGGATTTATACCTTATCTATATAACAAGTAAAATTTGTTGGCCTTGTTTTAATCTCAATAATTTTTTATGGTGGATATGAAATTATTATTGAAAGGTTTAATGAATTATTACCTACATATAAACATGATCCAATATAACAATATAAAACATTCTCACCCTGATTTACCCCTTCTCTTTGGGTGTTTAGTGTATAAACATTTACTTAAAACCATTCACTAAATATCAATAGTAACAAACTAGAGTGGCATTATTCAAGTAGGTGGTTTAATCGAACCAAAAAAATGTTCCACAAAGAAGGAATCACAATAGAACATTTTTATTATTATAATAAAATTACAGAATCTAACAAATTTTAGTTTCTCTAAAATCAGTTTTAAGAAGAGGTATAGAAATAATATTAAGAAAATAAAAAATGGAGAAGAAAATAAATATGTTTTGGAATTGAATATTCCCTTTATAATTTAATTTTAAATGAAACCTTAAGATATATTCTTGCGACTAGAGTCATAAAAGATGTATATAAGAATAAATATGGTAATAATGAATATATGGAACAAAACATTAGATGTTTTTGAATATAGTGGAAAATTCCCCTTTTATAGACAACCTTAATGGAATTTTTTGTAAATATAGGCTATGAATAAAATTTTTAAAATAACAAGTTTAATGTATGTCAAAAAAGGGATGGGTTTTCACTTCTATCTTCCCGGATCACATGATTTTCCCCAAATTACAAAATAGTCTCTCATTTAATGTGACATTAATAAATTTCCTAGAAAATATTGTTTTTAAACCTTCATCTAATCTGAAAAATCATGCAGCACTAATCTTGTCACATTTATTATTATTTAAAGACCCTATTAGTTTTAATTTTACCTCCACCATTTTCATATATTAATTTAATCTTACTCTTTAAAAGTATCTCATCATCTCCTTTAATTACACAAATACTAGGTTATATATCCATATGAAAATAAAATTAATATATGTTAAAAAATGTCCACATCACTTGGGAAATTTTATATTAATAATAAATAAAATTATATTTACCATATTAAATAAATTTTATAAGTTAATATTTGTTTTTTAATAATTTTAATTAAGATTTATCATTAAATATAAAAAATAATAATTTTTTTTTTGAAAATTTAGATAAATTTATTGAATTTTAAAATAAAAAAAAATTAAATAAATGCCTTAGAAAACCATATTTGTAAGTTAAGAATAAAAGTTTTATAGTATTTAATTAAGTATCTATATAATCATAAAACATTCATGAGATGGATATGTTATAATGAATTGGTATACTTGTGTAAAAATAATTGAAACAGATAAGAATGTTTGTAAGGTTAAGCATAATCTTTAAGAACTCGCGTTGGAATAAAGTATCATGAAACATGGATGCATTGGAATTACATGTTGTAGAATTATAAGAATAAAACAAATAATTAAAGGCTCACATGAGAACTATCGATCTACAATAAGAGAAAATGAATAATAAAAGGCTGTGGGATAGTCTCATGTAAGAATATCCAATCCACTCCATCAGATTTAATTGAAGCATGTGTCATGTTGAATAAATTCTCGTGTCATTTTAGATATGTACTCATGTGGTATTACATATTTTCATATGTGTGATATCTCTAAAATTATAATTTTAGATAACTTGACTGGGAAAAAACTCAGATGAGAATAACAGTACAATGCTTAGGATTATTCCTAAAATTCTTCATATATGGTAAAATAAATTATCACATGTAAATATACCATATTTATTTTAACACTAACTCACATGAGATTAATTCAATATCCTTAAAATACTATTTAAAATTTAAATCAATATTATTCCTTTTAATAAAAAACATTATTCCCACATCATAATTTGATAAATTCAAATATAAAATCAAAAAACACCGAAATAAAACATATATAATACACAAATATCCATTTATAATATTGTATTATAATTATATAATTAATTAAATTTATAAGATATAATAATAAGATTTTACATGTAATGATTAAATAAAATATCCTTTATAACATAATTTAACCTTATATACACTTTATAATATGTATTTATTAAATAATTTCATAACAACAATATTGATTATATATAATAGCTATTATTCAAAATACCTAATCATATCTTATCTACTCATTATCATGGATATCCTAACACCTACCCCTAATAGCTACATAAAAGTTTATATAACTAAATCCCGAAATGGAAACATTTTTTCCATAAATAAACACAAATTATATACTATCATTTCATTCAAAAAGTTCCTTCAAAATGTATGAATATTTTCCTTCATTATATAATTATCTTTTTTGTAATCATTTATGGGGGTTTCAATTATTCATATTTCAACCTTGTATGTTTTCTGAATACTTTTTATTATTTTAATATTATATATGTAATGGTCTGATGAATTGTATTAATACTTGATACATAATGTTTTATTAGTATATTATTATTCATTTCTTTTGTGAAACACCCACCTTATTTTCTAATTTACTGAATTAGTTATATAAAACATAGAATTTATTGAAAAGATAATATTTTCTAAAACCTTGGTTATTAAACCCCCCCCCCCCACATTAAACTTCATAAGACCTATGGGAAAGGTGTTAAATAGTTGAAATTTTATGGATTGGTTTCACCAACAATGATATAGTGATGATTTCTATTAACATGAGCTTATCCCATAGAAAATCCCTCTCAAAACTAAATTATTGAAATTAATCATCAGTGTGGCCTATGGAAAAATCAAGTGATACTACCTTCTTCCCATGATCCAATAAATGTTCCTCATACAAGATGTATCTACTCATAGAATCCATGGATTCTTATTTCTATGAAAATTTCCTTTTTATATTCCCCTCATAATTTGAAAAAAACCTAATGATTGCATTATAACTAATATATTATCAATGGTTATGATGTTTATTTATCATAATGAATAATGGTCATAATGGCCCATGATCATAATTATTAATTTTCATAATTTTGAATGGTCATAATATTTCCTAAAAAATAATACCCTCAAATAATACTAATAATTTCAAATATTAATTTTCTCAAAATGATTATTTTGTGGCTTGAATTATTTTTCTTTATTATATCAATATTTATATTATTTATCTCTATTAGATAATATGACACAAGATAAATTTAAATTATATTTTAATTATATTTATTTTTTATTTTCTTAGCTATAGTAGACTGAAAAAATTTACGTTAAATTTTTATTGTATAATTAATAATAATGACATATTGATGTCTATATATTTATTAGGTATTAGATTCAACCCCCCTTATAGAAATTTTAGGTCCCAAATTTTAAATCATTCTCAATTAAGAAAATATTTTTGGATACATATTCATTATTACTTCCTCAAAAACCCAGGTTTATTCATCAAACGTCTAGTTCATCTAGAGAAATTTCATAAATTTCGTTATTTGATTTAATATCACTTTCCCCATCAGTAAAGTAACTTAAATTGGTCCTATTTTTATAATAAATTAGGATATAGTTTCCACTATTCATTATTAAATATATGTGATTGTTATGGAATGTGGTTATTTATTTTAGATACTTGAAAGAAATCATAAACCTGGGAATGATTTTGGAGGTAAAGAAAATCGATAATGCATTGGTTGAATTCTCTAAAATATTTCAAAGGTGATGATATTCCTTGGGCATAGTTTTCCCTTTTTCTAGATATCATTATAAATTTCTAGGGAGATGACTTCATGAAAACTCGATCACCAACCTGAAACTCTAAATCTCAACATCATTTATCTTCATAAATCATATTCCTACTTTGTGATTCTTTGACGTGTTGTTAAAAACATTAACATTATTTATTGTCTTTTGAATCAAATATTTACCTTGAAAATTTTTCTCTCAAACTTAATCCCATCATGGTGGAGTTTACCATATCTACACATAATGATACTTATATGTTTCCATAAAAATTCTTTAATAATATATATTATTATATGATAATTCCATAAAGGGATATTTTTATTCCTAGATTAAAGGGAATCCAAATATATGTCACGATAACATGTATTCTAATAACTTTTCTATTTAGAAATCAGTTTGAGGGTGGTAAATAGTGCTAAGATATAGCTCTATACCTAATTCTCATTAAAGGTTCCTCAAAAATATTGAGTTAATCCATATATCATAATTAGAAATAATAGAGGGAGGTTCACCACAAAGCCATACAATTTCAATTATATTAATCATATAAAGTTGTTCAACGGAAGTATATTTTTTTATTTCTAAGAAATTTAATGAATTTATTAATTGATCAACCACACCTTAAATCACATTGTTCCACTTTTATATCCTTGGTAGACCACTGAATAAAATAAAATGTGATATTATCCCACTTACATATAGGTATTGGTAACGGTTTCATCATTCCTTTGGATAAAATCTACTCATCATTGACTTACTGGTATATATGACATCTTGAAAAGTAGTTATAAATTTCATGTTTCATGTTATCCTACCCTTACTTATTTCAAATATTCTAATATATCTTGACTATCTTCTAGTGTAAAGAAAATGTAAATATATATGAATAATCTAGAAATTAATTCCTCATCCCAGGTATTGATGGAGATATCATCTCTTACCAAATAAAATAATTACCACTTTTTCAATGTTAAACATATAAAATTTACAACATTGTATATATTTGATTATATTCAACAATATAGAATCATATCACATAAATCTCTTAATATTCTTTTTTTATAATGATTAATATACCATATGAAAATATATGTGGTAAAACATACCTTTATTATTTTCAAATCCAACTTCACAATATCATTAATTATGGAATTTTTCTCCATCTTCAGAGTAGTAGGAGTTCTATAATCAATCCAAATTGAGGAATCAGCTACCTTATTTACCTTTTCCAGATGATAATAAATAATTCAATTATAATAATTCTATAATTTCATCCATCTCCTCTACCACATGTTTAGATCTTTTTTTGTGGAAATATATTTAAGACTTTTATGGTGTTTATAAATATCACACCATTTTCCATAAATTTATTGAAATTAAATATTCCAATAAAATATTATTATTTATAATTCCAAACCATGAAATGGGTAATTTTTCTCATGTAACTTCAATTGTTGATATATGTATTATATAACCTTTTCATTCTATATCAAGGTACAAATAATACCCTTCTTTGATGAATCACTATAGATAATGAATCCTTCACCACAAGAAGGTAATATTGTTATGGGAGTGTTAACTAACATTCTATTGAGCACTTGGAATATTTATTCATTCCCTGGTGTCTACATATGTTTAAGACCCTTCTATATTATCTTGGTTACTAGGTTGAAAAATGAAGAAAAATATTCATAAATAAAATATTGTACCTAGAAGTAAGAAATCTATTGATCTCAATCATATATGAATGATTAGACTATTTCTCTACGATATTAATATTTGAATGGTCAATTGAAATACATTTATTAGTGACCACATTCCCCATCAATTCTACATTATGTAGCCTGAATTCACACTTTCAAAACTTGGAATATAACTTATGTCTCTTTAAGGATTTCGAAACACTCCTAAAATGGTCTTCATGAACCACATTAATTTTGTAATAGATAATAATATCATCAATAAATATTACAACAAAAAATTCATGTTAACCCATAAAGGCTCTATTCCTTAAATCCATAAATATAGATACTGAATTTGTTGAACCAGATGTAATTTTTAAAAAATCATAGAGTCGATACCTATTTCGAAATTCATTCTTTAGATAATATTTCTTACTCACCTTAAGATCCTAATATCCAGATTTTGAGTTAATTTTATAGTAGTATTAAGAACAAAAATATTGATCTAATAAATCATAAATTATGTGAATGATATTTTTATTATTATTTGTAATTCCATTTATGTATATGGAAACAATACAAAATATCATATATATATATATATATATATATCTTTATTATTTACAAAAAAAATGGAAACCTCAATGATACACACTATGATAGATAATTACCTTATCTAATAGATCTTATAGCTTCTTCTTTAACTCCTTTTGATCAACAGGATCCCTTTTATATATTAAATTTGATATATGAGGGTATCTATGGACTAAATCAACAAAAATCTCCACTTCATGATCATGGGGAGGACTATAAAGTTATTTTGGTAAGGAATCAACAAACTCTTTCACATTTGGTATATCGTCCATCTTTATTCCATCCTTCTACAAAATTATTTAGGAAAAAAATATATCCATCCCTTGGTAGTATTCTATCCATGTCACATAAAGATGTTAAATCATGTGATTTATTCCCCATCTTACAATTGAATAATAATCCAGGTTAGTTTAAGAGATCAAATATAAAAACAATATATCAACATTTTGTAATAGCCTTATAATGTTTTAGTCAATTCATACTAAAATTATATTAAATTCATCTAAGGAAATAAGTATTAATTTCATAGGTAATAATTCGACAAAAATAAAAATTGGAAATTTCAAAACATTTATGTAGTAATAAATGTATTATTTAGTGTTACCATAGATAAATCATCATATATCCCTTTACGAGAGGAGTTTGTATGTATAATAATTTGCATGATATAATTTAAGGAATGGATCAAGAATAAAATAGTGAAAAAACACTTTATAAAATGGATATAGTACCTATGATAGCTTTATTAGATTTTCCATGTCCTTTATTGTTGCATAAATTGTAGGATCTTAACCTTGAGTTTTTGGGTGTTATATATTTTAATTCCCTTCATTCATCCTTTTATTTATACAATTATTAGAATAATATTGCACCTCATTATAATTGAATCATCTAAACATAGGTTCATGATTTTCTGAAACCTTTCTTTTTCATTATTGGGAACATTATGGCAACTAAATTGTCCTTGATACCTTATTTTTCTACATTTATTGGCTTTATGGCCATTATTTCCACATTTAAAACACCTTATTATTCATTATTGATATTTTATTGAGTGATTCTGACCACATTTAGGTCTTGTGATATGCTGAATATTTTTCAATTCATTCTCTCTATCAAGTGAGTTTCAAGTATGATGCCCTCTTTAATGATTTTTGTAAAAGGCTCAATGATCTCTATGACTACTCAAGGCCTCCATTTCCACCTTTTTAGCACAATGAAAAAAATTTACATTAATATCAAAATCTTATATTTCTAAATCTCTCTAAATACTTAGATTTAATCTACTGTAAAATATATTAATATTACTTTCACGATAAATGATAAATCTTGAATCATACCTTTTTAACTAAGTAAATTTATTTTTGTTTTTCATAATCGATTAATCATCCTTTTACTTTATCATAAGGAATTATTGCTCCAACTTGATTTGTATTGTAATTCCTGGACCCCAGTTACCCAGAGTTAGTGCATTATTACATAACATTGGCGTGATCCCAAAAGATCAAGTCTTGAAAGACTGATTAGTTTAGTAGCCAGGTAATCACTAGATACATTCATAATGTTTACATTACATTATAAAATGAAAAACTACAACAACACCTTGTCTCTAAAGACCACACTCATATCCCTTCATATTATCCCTATAGGTCATTCATAAAATAATTCTTCACATCTTGGGAAAAATAAAACATAGAAATGGGTGATCTTAGATGCTCAATATGGATAACTATATATTGGAATCTTTCATAAATAAGAATAAACACTTAAGGTAATGTATAACTAAAACAAAAGCCTTTTAAACTTGAACATCAGCATAATATGGAAGAAATAAAATGAAATAATGACATTTACTTATTCACATGGATGTTATACTTGTCCAATAATCCCATGCAATATCAATAACCACTTTCATAATGATGGAATGCATAATTCCAGACTATCATAACCACATAGTCAAGGCCTTGTGCCAAGACTACAAATAATATTTTTTTCATGCCTTGTGAAAAGACAATAGTTTGTCTCATGGGACCTACCGATGCATCGAGGAGCTATAGTGGGCTCCACCCGTCACTTATTAAGTCCAATTCATTCCTTATATGAACAGGTTTAAATATAACATAAACATTCATATTAAAACTAGCATACAAAATGTCCTTTCTTTATCCATAAACCATAAATGGTATAAAAATAAAACATCCACATTCAAACACATCACAAAACCATCAATATTATATGGAAGTTGTGTATCATAATAAATCATCTTCAAATAAGCTTAAAATCCATCAAATGATGTTGACATAGATGAAATCAAAACAATTTGAGAGAAATATCTCTTTTTTTAATTCATTTAAAAGTAAAATAATTATAAAATAAAAAATTTACTTTGAAAATATTATTCTAATATTGTAAGGGAAGCTTTAGAGATTTTATAACAGTGTAAAATAGCTGCACCCACCAAATAAGTTAAAAAAGACATTCTTACCTTAATTCTGTCGATAAGGTTAAAAATGACCTTGTTTGGAAAATGGCGGAAAGATTCCTTTGTAAACATATTATAAAAAGTAAAAAATAGTATAAATGACTTTAAAACATATTCTATAAAATATTAATAATGATTTGAAATACAGTTTTAAGAAACAAGGATGTGGATGATAGAGAGGTCCTAGTAGATAATTACGTATAAACAAACTCACATAATAAAGATATTGTGAAATAAACCCTTACCTTGTACTTTTCCTTGGTCGAGGGTAGTTTAAACTCTTGTATAATGGTGAAATAATTGTTATTAAATTATAAAAGAATAATATACATTAATATGATATCATATATGATCTTTTAATAATGCTTTGTTAATAATATTTTAGTATTATCGTCGTTTCGGGTGTTCACTTACTCATTTTCTTTTATATGTTTTGTTATATAAGTTTTGTTTTTTATGTATTGGTTGTATATTATTCATATCTAGAATGATATCAAGTCCTTAAACATTATTTTTAATCATCAAATGAGAATTATACTTGAATGGATATGATGGGGAATGAATCTCATCGCGTTCGTGGAGACGGTAGTCCGTACGTACGCATGAACGACAATATCAATATTTTGATATTAAAATAATATATAATTGGATGTTATATAATATATACAGAATCATTATCATTTTTTATTTTTTATTTAAATCAATTAAACATCATTATCATACCCATCCAAATAATAATGTTTTGAATAACAATTACACCATGACGTGGAGATGGTAAGCCGTACGTACGCACGTACAGTGACATGTCATTCAAAGGATGGATAAAATGATGAATATGGTTGAACCATATTTATAATAACATCATAGTATATAAAATATACTGTAGTTATTATTTTATAATGGAAATAACAATGAAATAATAAGTGGAAGAAGAAATGAACATGAAAGAGGGTGGTGAAAACATTACCTCTTCTTCGGGTTCTTCCTTTTGATTTTATCAAAAGGGCTCCATAGGTTGGCTTTATGACTAAAGGATGGCCTCTAGGATGAATGTATGATAGTTGAGATGGTATTTTGGCATAGGTTGGCCGCTCCAAATGGCTTTGAAGGTGGGAATTAGAAATAAGGTGGAGTGCCCTTTTATAAGAGATGTGAGGGGCACCTTAGGAAAAGCAAGAAATGTTATTTTATAATAAATTCATATTTGGTTTCTAATGGCTTAAAACATAATTATTTCTAGTATAAGGAGCGTATGGGTCAAAAAAAACTCAACCAATAGGTTATAGACAGGTTTGGGTATCTTTATTAACATTATCTTTTGGTTTTAACACTTAGTTAATTAGAATGACATTTACCATGTCTCTTTGTATTTTTATATTATATTTTTAATAAACGTACAATAAACTTCCAAGATACCCACAAGTGGTTCATTAATTATAAACCTACCATTATATAATTATTTTTTCCAGACCTTATATTTTTAAGAATATTATATAAATTTATAATATATTAATTGTTTTAAAAACTCCTTTATGTCAATTTTGACACTATTTAATAATTGATTTTTGTTAAAGTCTTACAAAATTTATTAATTAGAACCAAATTCATTTAAGAAACCATAAAATTTCATATTAACAAATAAAATTCATGGATGTCATCAAAACTTTGAAATTATATTTATTTTAACATTTATAATACCAATTATTTGATTATTTCATTATTAAATAAAATATTGCATCATTATTGTATCATAAATAAATTTAATTATTAAATGTCTAAAATTTATAAATAAAATAAAATTATGTAAGAAATATTTTTAACTTTCTATGTAATATTTATAGTCGAAAATATAAAATATATAACCCTATGTAAAAATTGTTTTTCAAAAAGATATATGCTTATGTCATTTTTGTATTTACTTTACCATAATTAATATAAAGTGTCATTATCACTGAAAAGTGGCTCCATGGGGTCCCAAAATCGACCCAAAGATACCCATGGTTGGAAAGGTATCAACCAATAGGGTTAGGACACGTTTTAGTGTAAGTTAATATTATTTTAATATTATTTTTTTACCCTTATTTTCCAGATTTACTCTTTAACCATGGTAAATAAAATATTTACCGAAGTAATTATTCAAAATGTCTAAAATAAAAGTTACCTATTTAAACAATTTGGAAGTCTTTATTATAAATATGGAAACCATTTTTCTAAATTCAAAACACAGAAGTGGCAGAAATTAATTAAAATTTAATTCCTGTTGTCAAAACAAAAAGCATGTTTTTAAGAAATAATAACTATCCAAAAATTGGCACTTGCTTATGTCCAGTTTAAATGTAAAATTATGTCCAATGATCTAAATTGAATTAAATGGTAAAAATATAATCTAATTATACTTTAAAATCACTCAAATTAATAATTTTTTACTCTAAATAATTTTGATTAAAAAAGTTGTTTTTAATTAAAATTTTGTAATTTTCACTATTCATCAAAATATGAAAGTTATCAGAAAACATAAAAATTTTATTAAAACTAAATTATTATGTTCTAATTTTGAAGAAGAAGTTTATTTTGTAAAATTTAATATATAAAAGTATCAAATATTGTATTTAAAAAGGGTTCACCATTAAAAGACGGTAAAAGTGCATTTTTTGAAAAATACTTCTTTTATTTGAGAAAAATGAATTTGTTCTTAAATTATGTCTTAGAAACACATAATATGGATTCTAAAATTATAAGGATTATATAAAGTTCAAAATTTAGATAATACTATTCATAGCCACCTTTGAACGGGTAGTTTGGTAAGTCGTGGTGCGCTTAAACTCAATGTTGCGTGTAGTGAAAGTTATTGAATTACTTTGAAGAAATAATGCACTATGAAATCTTGGGGTGTTACATTCTTCCCTCCTTCAATAAATTTAATCCTCGCAATTTGAAATTGTTATTCTAAAATAAAAGGTTGAAAATAGAAAATATCTTTGTGGGAAAACCCTCATCAAAAATTGGGTTAATAAAATTTTGTCCTAATAAGAGGAAAATGTAAATTAAAGGGTCACCGCAAAATTATGATCTAGATTAGGAGAACATTGGTGGAAATTAGAGACACATAATAGGAGGAAATCTAAATATTTATAGGGAGTGATTGAGGTCATCAATCATAAACAAATGTAGAATTGAGGGTCTCAAAGCCATCAATCTATGATGATTTAAAATATCATCGGTTCAACAAAACTTAAGGTATTAGGATCACACATTTTTAGTTTTAAGATCCCCTACCTAATATTTAATATTTAATTTCTTCATAGAATAGGAGAAGAATATATATATATATATATATATATTTGATAAGTATAGTTCCATCCTTTCACTGATTTCTACCACAAACACGTCTTTCACTCTAAAAGATAATAGAACATAAAAAATATTCCATTTTTCTTATTCGTATAGGGTTCCAAAAAAATGAATTTCTAATTCATCTACCAGACCTTTAAAAAACTATATTATACAATTCAGGACATCACGTGGGACAGTGGTAGGTGATACACACTTTTTGCCCTTCAGTTAAAGGTTCAAGTCTCGTGGCCTTGTCGGACGTGTCGGGTTGCCGCCCGACCTCCGGGTTTTCCTTTTATGGTAATACAAAAATAATCTCAAACTAGAATTATCAAAAATACATTTGTCCAAACTCACAATCCAAAATTTATAAGGAAGATAAACTCAATGAAAATACTTTTTTTTCACGTAATAACATGTAAACACCTTCATCATTTATTATTTTAAAACACTGCAACATCCTGAATTATCATAAAACCTTATTGATTAAATTCATGATCCCTTATTCTATAAAGAATACTAGATATACTCCTATCCAAAAATGTTGTAAACTCAAACAATGATGGAATATACAAATAATTAATTAGTTTCAAGGAAGTCAATAATGTCCAATATAATTTATCCAAATCAATCATGTATTATTCCAAAATCAATACCTCAGTATCAGAACCATATTACGGTTTATCTTTCTCTCAACCATATATTTTCCAAATATTTGACCTGATATTGAGTCAATTTTCTTGGTTCCAAAAAAATCTCAAGTCCTTAATGAAATAGTACTACAGTATAATCCTCATATACTCCATAACTATTATAACCAGTACATCGTTGATACAATAGTCAAATGACATAATTATTTAATAACAACATAAGAACTCTAATCATTCCTCCTCATTTGTGGTAGTATCATAACTTGATTATTATCCAATAGCATCATTTGGGGCATACTCTGATGATTTGGACATTGGTTTATGTAGTGTCCCAACTCTTTGCAGATGAAGCATTGTAAATTTCAAACATTTTTCTAACCCTTGCAGTCACGTACTTGGTGTCCTTTTTCTCCACACTTATAACAAACTCTCATTCCCTTCAGGAATGTTCCCGGGTGTTTCTTACCACAGTTATCACATATGGGAAAATTCTTCTTTTCCTTCTTCCCTTTATCTATCTTTCTCTCTTCCTTCCTTTTCTTCTCTTTCTTCCCATCAAAACCATAGGATGCAGATAATTCTTTACTTATCTTATTAACACTTGATATTATTTCATAATTTGTTGAGAATACAAGGGAGACTATTTCCCTTATAATAGTTGGATTAATACCGTGAAAGATATGATCCTTCTTACTCTTTGGATCATATGTATTGCTGGAGTTCACATTCCTTCTACTAAGAGCCATTTCTATACAATGTCATAAACTAGGTCAGTTTGTGAGTTGCAATGAATAATTCAAACATGTAAAATACCTAACGTAAATTGAACGGTTTATGGATATAATCCATAATCATAAGGATGTTTTAGTTGAGGAAGTATATACTCATAAACCCTTCATAATTATTTATAAATAAATGAGAATTATCTTAATCATATCCCCCGGGAGTGTCATAACCAAGAGTGCAGCAAGGCTCGTTGTCGTGCACCATTTCCCGTTAAAGTATAGCTCAAAGAAGTGTTTTCGAGTTTTACTCCTAGGAACATCTGTGCTAGAGCCTCTTCTACCTTCTCGTATCGAGACAGGGATGTATTTCTTGGAAAACTCACAAAATCTCTATAATACCAAAATTCTGGGAAGTTCTTTGATTCTAATCCTCAAAGTCTATATTAGGTCTATGTGATCTAATCAGAGTTTATCTAAATATATCATCCAAAGATTTTACTAAACTTATTATGATAACAACTGTAATGCCCCGACCCCAGTTACCCAGAGTTGGTGCATTATTACATAACATTGGCATTATCACAAAATATCAAGTCTCGAAGAACTGATTAGGTTAGTAGCCTTGGAATCACTAGATACATTCATAAATTTTACATTACATCATAAAATTAAAAACTACAACTACATCTTGTCACCATAGAACACACTCATATCCCCTCATACTATCCCTACAGGTCATTCATAAAATACTTCATCACATCCTGGGAAAAATTAAACATAGAAAGGGGTGAGATCAGATTCTCATTAAGGATAACAATATAGCAGAAACATTAATAAATAAGTATAAACATTTAAAGAAATATATAATTAAAACAAAATCCTTTTAAATGTGAACTTCAGAATAATATGGCATAAATAAAATTAAATAATTCCATTTAATTATTTACATGGATATTCTACTAGTCGAATAATCACATTCACTATCAATAACCACTTCCATAATGATGGAATGCATAATGCTAGACTATCATAACCACATAGTCAAGGCCATGTGCCAAGACTACAAATAAGATGTTATCAAGGCCTTGACAAGACACTAGTTTGTATCATGAGACCTAACAATGCATCGAGGAGCGATAGCTGGCTCTACCTGTTACTTATTAAGTCTAATGCATTCCTCATATGAACAGGTTTAAACATAACGTAAACATTCATATTAAAACTAGCATACGAAATGTCAATACATTATCCATAAATCATGAATATTATAAAAATAACATATCCATAGTCAAAAAGATCACAAAACCTTTAATACTATATAGATTTTTTGTATCATAATAAATCAACTTCAAATAATCTTAAAATCCATCAAAGGATGTTGACATAGATGAAATCAAAACTATTTGAGAGAAATGTCTCTTTTTTTAAATTGTTTAAAAGTCACATAATAATAAAATAAAACATTTAATTTGAAAATAATCATATAATATTGTAAGGGAAGCTTCGATGATTTTATAACGGCAGAAAATAGTCGCACACGTTGTATAAGTTAAAAAAGGCAATCTTACCTTAATTATGTCGAAAATGTTAAAAAGGGCCTTGTTTGGAAAACAACGGAAAGACTCCTTTATAAACATCTTATAAAAAGTCAACAAAGGTATAAATGACTTTAAACCATAGTCTATAAAATATTAATGATGATTTGAAATGCATTTTTAAGAAACATGGATGTGGATGATAAAGAGGTCCCAGTAGATAATTACGTATAAACAACCTCGGATAATGAAGAGATTGTGAAATAAACCCTTACCTTGTACTTTTCCTTGGTCTAGGGTAATTTAACCTCTTGTATAATGGTGAAATAATTTTTATTTAATTATAAAATAATCATAGACATAAATATGATATCATATATGATCTTTTATTATTTCTTTGTTAATAATATTTTAGTATTATCGCCATTCCTGGTGTTAACTAACTCGTTTTATTTAATATGTTTTGTTACATAAGTCGTGGTTTTTATGGATAGGTTTTATCTTATTCATATCCAAAGTGATATCAAGTCCTTAAAAATAATTTTTAATAATCCATTTGAGAATTATACTTGAATGGATATGATGGGGAATGAATCTCATCGCATTCGTGGAGACGGTAGTCCGTACGTACGCACAAGCAACAATATCATTCTTTTGATATTAAAATAATATATAATTGGATGGTATATCATATATAAATAATAATTATCATGTAATATTTATTATTTACATCAATTACACATCATTATCATACCCATCCAAATAATAATGTTTCAAATAACAATTACATCGCGACGTGGAGACGGTAAGTCATACGTATGCACATATGGTGACATGTCATTCAAAGGAAGGATAGAATACTGAATATGGTTTTACAATATTTATAAAAACATCACATTATATAGAAGATACATGATTTATTATTTTATAATGTAAATAACAAAGAAAGTATAAGTGGAAGGGGAAAAAAAACCTGAAAGAGGGTGGTGAAAACATTACCTCTTCTTCGGGTTCTTCCTTTTGATTTGAAAAAAAGGCTCCTTAGGATGTATTTATAACTAAAGGATGGACTCTAGGATGAAGTTATGATAGTTTAGAGGTATTTGGGAATAGGTTTTCCGAGACAAATGGCTTTGAAAGTGTGAATTAGAAAGAAGGGGGAGTGCCCTTTTATAAGAGGGGTGAGGGGCACCTTAGGAAAACCTTGAAATATTATTTTATAATAAATTCATATTCGTTTCATAATGGCTCAAAAATGATTTATTTCAAGGATAAGGTCGGTATGGGTCGAAAAAATCTCAAAAAATAGGTTTTAGACAGGTTTGGGACACTTTATTAACCTTATCTTTTGGTTTTAACTCTTAGTTAATTAGTTTGACATTTACCATGTCTCTTTGTATTTTTATATTATATGGTTAATAAACTTACAATAAAAATTTAAGAGACCCCCAAGTGGTTCATTAATTATACACATATCATTATATAAGTCCTTTGGCCGAACCTTATATTTTTAGGAATATTATATCAATTTATAATATAATATTTGTTTTAAAAACTCCTTTATATCAATTTTGACACTATTTAATAATTGATTTTTTTTAGTCTTAAAAACTTTATTAATTCAAAAAAAATTCATTTAAACAACCCTAACATGTCATATTAACCAATAAAATTTGTGGATGTCATGAAAACTTTCAAAATATATTTATTTTAACATTTATAATACCAATTATTTGATTCTTTCATTAATAAGGGAAAAACTGTATCATTATTATGTCATAAATAAATTTAATTATTAAATGTCTAAAAATTAAAAATAAAATACCTATATGTAGTAGAGAATTATAGTTAATTTTTATAGTCTAAAATATAACAAAAATAACCCTATGTAAAAAAATTCTAAAAGATATAAGCTTATATCATTTTTGTATTTACTTAAACATAATCAATATAAAGTGTCATTATCACATAAAAGTGGCTCCATGGGGTCCCAAAATAAACCCAAACATGCCCATGGTCCGACATGTTTCAACAAATAGGGTTATGAAATGGTTTAGGTTAATTTAATATTATTATAATATTATTTTTTCACTCTTATTTACCAGATTTACCCTTTAACCATGGTAAATAAAATATTTACCGATGTAATTATTCCAAATGTTTAAAAATAAAAGTTATCTATTTACACAATTCATACCTTATTATTATAAATATGGAATTCATTTTTATAAATTTGAAACAGTGAATTGGCAGAAATTAATTCAAAATTAACTCCCATTGTCAAAACAAAAAAGCGTGTTTTAAAAAAATAATAACTATCAAAAGATTGGCAGTTGATTATGTCCAGTTTAAATGTGAAATTATGTCCAATTACCAACATTGGATTAAATGGTAAAAATTTAATCTAATTATACATTAAAATCACTCAAATTCATAATTTATCACTATTAATTATTTCGATTAAAAAATTTGTTTTTAATTAAAATTTAGTAATTTTCCCTATTCATCAAAATATGAAAGTTATCAGAAAAAAAAATTGAAACTAAATTCTTATGTCCCAATTCTAAAGAGGAAGTTTATTTTTTCAAATTTAATATATAAAAGTTTCAAATATTTTATTTGACAAGGCTTCACCATTAAAAGTCGTGAAAAGTGCATTTTTTGAAAAATACTTCTTTTATCTAAAAAAATGATTTTGTTCATTCATTATGTCTAAGAAACTCATAATATGGATTATAAAATTATAAGGATTATATAAAGTTCAATATAATGTTAATACTATTCATAATTACTTTTGAACGGCTAGTTTGGTAAGTCATGGTGTGCTTGAACTCGGTGTTGCATGTAGTGAAAGTTATTGAATTACTTTGAAAAATAACGCACTATAAAATCTTGGGGTGTTACACGTATAGTCAAAATAATTTTTTTTAAAGTAAGAACCTCTTAAAATGACACCATTACATAGATTCTATTGAATATTCATTTTTTATATTCTTTATTAATATCCACCATTGATCGTATTCTACTTTAGGGTGATAATTAGTAATAAATTATACTATTAATATCATTACACAATAGAAATTATCTTTTATATTGATGATACCCCTTATTCAGCCCCAATTGGTCATGTGTACCCTCTAAATAATAGATTTTGTTTCTTCGTGAATTTATTAATTATTGAAGGTCCATGCCATTGTGATGTTTTCCATTAAATATGGTAGTGGTTATTATCTTTGACTACATTAATTCATGTTAATATAACCATGATGTTTTTTTGCATTATCACTCAAGAAATTTTGTTGAAAAATAATAAATTCATCATATTGACCATTTTCTAGATATGGGGCATTCCTATTAGTTCATATCCTTACTCCAACCATCATAGAAATTTTACAATAATAATTAGGATAAAATTAATATGAATAATATTTAGTGCCAAATTCTAACCATATATTATTATTGCAGTTCAGTATAAATAAGTGTTTTTTCCTTTGGCATCCATCATAATTCCCAAAAAAGGCTAAAATGTTCTCTAATTAAAACTAACATTCCCTAGACTCGTAATCCTGAATCAAGTGCTTTATTTACATAAATTATCTACAAAACATGAAAAATAATTACATTTAAACACTTCCAATAATTTTTATATGTGATGTATTTAGAAAATAATGCATAATGCATGAAAATTAAGACACTGAAATTTATTTTATCATGCCCTAGATTTGTACAGAAATCCATTGTTTTTCTATCCTTTGTAATATAATTTCTTTCCTAGAGATTCGGGGAAAGATAGGAAAATTTCTAGGCTTTGTTTCTCAGTTAGGGTAATAATAAGAAATTTAGCATGCTGAGGATAATAACTCTATAAGGCATGGAATAATCATATTAAAGAGTATGATATATAAGGAAATCATGATACATATATAGTGTATATAAACATAAACATCTTAAAAATATGGTCAGAAGACGACTAATGGAATGGATAACCACCAATACCACGATATATTAATGGCTACAATGGAAAGTATACCCACCAATACCACTATATCAAAATCCATTAATAGTAGTGCTACCTACCAATACTAAAATATCAAAATGGCTCTGATGGAAAGGCTACCTTCCAGTACCACGTTGTCATAGTGCCTCTTATGGAAGATTTACCTACCAATACCTAGATATTGTAATAAATACATTCACATTGTATCTTGATAGATGAAACATTACAAAGTGCATTATGAATATATTTAATTGATCCTAACCATATAATCACATGTCCAACATAAATTTCATAACATAAAATACATACATTCAGGATATAATAATCATAAAATATTCATCATGTATATCCAAATTTGATATTAACCCATGAGTATTGATTTTTGGGTCTTAATCTAGTAAATACCTATTTAAATAATGGTTACCATTTATAGGTAAATCTACATAAATTTGACAGGTGAGTACATGTTTTTCAAAGTAGATATTAAATGTTAAAGGTAAACAATATTTATGGTTTTTAGATATTTATATTAATGTATTTTCAATGATACTTTTAAACATATCACTATAAAAATAGTTGATAAGAATGTGATTCTATCAGGGAATTCATGAAGAATGAACACGTATTGTGATATTTTTATATCAAACCACAAAGTTCATGTGACCCCCAATTTCCCTAAAATTAACCTTTCAATATATATTCCCTAAAATCCTTTTATAGGGGAACATATATCTTATCATGAAAATAATTTTTCTTCTAAACAAAGAACATGGGAAGGTATTCATAGAAAGCGTATTAATTGTGAATGTTTTATAAGAAGAAATAAAAAATCAATGATGGATCAATCCCTTAAAGTTGATTACATCTCCCTATCATCATAGATTTATAAGAACTTTGGAGATGAAGATTGATTCATTGGATCATTACATCATGGTAATAGTTTATAAGAAATTAATAATGAGGATAATTGGGTATTAATAAATTAATAATAAATATAAGTGATAATAATATTCCATATATAAGAGTACATGATCATATAAAATGATATTCTAAAAAGGATTATAACTAACAGATCGCAATACAAAATGAAATAAATATAAATATAAATCTATTACTTTTTTGTGGTATAGTTTTTGAAAAATGTATTAGCATACTTATTGGATGATTTTTCATGGATTAAATATAAAAATAATGATAATCAAAAAAAATGATCATTGAAAAATATGATTAATGAGTTTAAAATTGTTTTAAATGAATATATTTTCATTTTAAAAGAACATAATAGGATTAGATACCCATACTCTAGAATGGTAATAGTTCAGGAAAAGGGTCTTAGTGATAGTGAATGAATAATATCTCATATAAAAAAATATAAACTGATGATAATATTCTAAAAAGGATGAATATTATCAAAATAAATGTAATTTTAAATATATTATAATAAAATAATCACAATTTTAAATAAAGAGATACAAATAAGAACCCTGACCTTGATTAAGCATCTTCAATTAGAGTAAGACCTTACAACCACCAAAAAAATTCTATATTGAAGATTGAGATATTGTAGAGACCCATAGAATGATGTAGGTAGAGTAAATTAAATATTTTATTATAAATAAATGAGAATATAAGGTGGTTTTATATAGGTGCGGTGTGTGGAATTATATGTAAATAATTACTGAAGATTTTATAATTCTACTATATCTAGCTCTCCAAACCACCCGTAGTGCCCAATTAACACCTTTAATACTCCAATATATTATTTAGTGAAAATATTAGTCTTTGATAACTGAAAATTTTATTATTTTTTAAGATTACATATATATGGTTTCATATTTACCTTATGTTTCTAGATTTCAACATTTTTACCATATTTTACTATTTTCAACAAAAATAGAAAAATTACAAAAATAACCTAATTTCAACATCATAATTCCAATGATTTAAATAATTTTATTAAATTCATCATCCAACTATGTCAAATTTATAATTATAATAAAAATTCAATATTTAATAAAAAATAAAGTATACAGATAAATTCATATTATTACTAAAAGAATATACATATTAATACCACTTTAGCTCCTAGATAAATAACCCATTATTAAACCAATAGAATGCATAAGGGTAATTTTTAAAATAGTGATATTTTTATGATTTGTTTTTTCTAGTATTCATCAGGTAGTGATTTTCACTAACATGACTTCTATCATATACATTTTTTTCAAACCGCATAAGCTTGTCCTGGGGATAACCATAGTGATGATAACTCCTTCCTAATATCTTATAAATGTGACTCATAAAAGATATTATTATTCATATAATCCATGGTTTCTAATTTCTATGAATATTAAATTATGTCATTACCATCATAATATATACTAATCATAATATTCATTTTATAACTAATATATTATTAATGCTTATGATGACTAGTAGTTGTAATGACCAGTGGTCATAATCCTCAATGGTTATAGTACCCAATGGTAATAGTTAATTGTTATAAAGTCATACCCTCAAGTAATAATTTATAATCATAAAATTAAGTTTTTCATAATGTTTATTTCATTGGTGGTAATATTTTTCTTTTGTATTGTACTTGTTATAGCACTGATGCTGATTAGAGAATATGATCCAGAAGACATTTTCATTTTAAAATTTTTTTTAATCCACTATTAGTAATAGTAGTCATCATAAATTTTTATCAATGATTATTATTATATCATTAATAATAATGAAATATTTATATCTCTGGATTTATTGGGTATTAGAATTATAAAAACAGAATTTTTATAGTATACTGGTTATTATTTATTTATATTTGACTCATATTTATAATATTCACATCTATATTTGAATTAAAATCACTATTTTTACATTGAATATATTATCACCTATAGATATATATTCAAAATAGGTTATAGAATCCTCAGGATATACATAGCCCCTCATCACCAGTAGAAAGCCTCTAGAATACAGGGAGGTGCGCTTGAGGTATGTTGCACTAGTTCAATTAAGATTTATGTAACCAGAGTTGGGGATTCTAAAAATGGGTATCAGATAGTTGTTTCATTTTTTACAATTTGATATATACCCTATGGGATATAGGATATGGTCAAAAATTAATATAGAACTAATTCCAATGAGTAACTAACCCACATATCATGGAATTCTAGGTTACCAAATATGGGAATTTTTCCTTGGTATTTGATGTTATAATTTTGTGATTTTCTAGAATATTATGTGTGATTTGTTGATATATAATTTTTATCCTAACATTGGGTGGAAAGAGTTGTATGTTCTTACATAATATTTAGTACATAAGATTCATAATATATTTCTGTAATTTTGAATGGTTAAGTACCTTGATTGTGATATATGTTTTGGAAATGTAATGTTCTAGTAGAAACATATATATTGTCTTCCTACATAACATGACAGTGTAATTCTACTATACTAGTACTATATTTTTTATTATATTATTTTTTATTTAGTATTTGATGATTTGAGTTTGATATAAACCATAATTTCTACACAGAGATTTAGTAGTTGGGGATTGAGTGAGTCCAAAGTTATGTGAGTGTAGAGTCCCAATTCATGATATACATGGAAATTACATTACTTATGAGGAATACTTAATACATAACAAAAATAGGCACCAAAGGACCGTAATAGTTTAGTGTCTTTGGAAACATGGAACATATTCTTCTAATCTTGGTGAAAGATCTTGAACATATCCCATAAATATCTTCCCTATTTTTTCTTACCTAAAACCTTTCTTTATATCCTGGGTTTAAGAAAACATAAAAGGGTGAGCTCAAATGCTCAGTAAGGGTAAGCATGAAAAAAAAATAAAACAATCCATATACATTTGAACTTCAAAACAAGAACATAAAGTTTAAACATCAAAATATTGAGTTGTGAAATAAATATTGGCAGTACGTAAGGCATAGATCATAAAGGAACATAAATCATGATAAAATAACATGGGAAAAAAACATTTAATAGTGGAAAAACATTAAGAACATGATATGATTTCCATAGTAGCCAAGGCATTGCTGCCAAGACCATCTTAGTGTACAAAGTCCCTTTCTGAATCGAGTTCACTCCTCATTTCAGTCATGTATCACTGAACTGGATTAACTTACCATTCCAGCCATGTCTACCTCATGATATATAAATCTTTTCCCAATGCATTGGAGGGAGATATAGGTCCCACCCATCTCATAATGACATCATTCTTACTTGTGCAACAAAATAAACTTAAAACATTCATCATAACCCAAAGAATAAAATGGGTTTCATAAAAATCATCTGATCGTCACATAATCCATATAAAACAAATGTATATTTCATCATAAGAAAAGTTAAACCATGTAAATCATAGAGACGTTATACTTAAAACATATACATATGAAATAATGTCATCCTAGATGGAAAATGGTTTTGATAAAACACTTGAAATGAATTCTTGAGGAAAATATCATTTCTTCTTCAAAATAATTTTCTTTTCACAAAATTCCATGAAATTTTAAAAGAAAGGTATTTTTTTGATAATAGTCATAAAATCTAGTAGAGTACTTTTCATGAAAATGAGGCGTTATGAAATCGTAAAAATCTTTTCACGCCGTGTAAGTTTAAAATAACATTCTTCTCGTACTTTTGTCAAAAAAGTCAAAAAGTCCCTCATGTGGTAAATTAAAGTAATATTCCTTTCATAACATGTGGTAAATTTCAAAAATGGGTAAAAATGAATTTAAAAATACATGAAAATATTTTTAGAAAACATGGGCATGGATGATAACAATAACCCTAGTAAATACTTACGAATAACAATCTAGGATAAGAACGAGATTGGAATAGTTATCCCTTACCTTAGGTCAGATATGCTTCTTACGTATATGAAACTCATGTATAATGATTTAAATAATTTCATAGAATTATTATAGAATCATATTCATTGTTATGATATCATATATGGTTCACTTATGACTTTATATTACCCGTTCTTTTGTAAATTCTATGTTAAAGCAGCGTTTTGGGTAAAATCGTTTCATTTATCGTACATGTTTCGACATGTTGTTCTTGATATTATTACTTATATCCTAATTTACCTAATTCCAAAATCTAAAACATGATTTATATGTAATTTATATTCAGTATATAAATATATATGATAGATCGATAAATGGAATGAAATACACCGTTCCTGGAGACGGTAGGCCGTGCGTACGCATGAACGCTGTTTTCGTTTCCTTATTGAATTAAATGGAATTAAGTAAATAAAACATATATGTACATAAATCTAGTATCATTATTATTTAATATCTTTCATGATTATTTATTATATATACTTTATAATCATACTTTAATGGTTAATCATGTAAAATGAATCTCATCGTGTTCGTGGAGACGGTAGTCCGTACGTACGCACGAGTGATGATATCATTCCCATGATCGTGGAATTGTATTTAAGTGTATCTATAATATTTCAGAATCAATATCACATTACAATTATCATATATAGTTATTTATTTACACCATTATACCCATCTAAGTAAGGTGGTGGTGGAAAAAAGATTACACCATGGCGTGGAGACGGTATTTCCTACGTACGCACGCGCGGTGATTTCTTTTTCTTGTAGGATGAATAGAAGATGAAATTGGGTTTTTTCATATTTATAATAACATATAAGTATATGAGTGATAGTTATGTATTTAATTTATGATGAAAAAAATAAAGAAAAAGACGTATAAGAAGAAATAAATTGGAAAGAATCGGTAAAGGATATTACCTCTTCTTTGACACGCCTCTTCTTAACCTCCTCTTACGGCACTAGAGTTGGTATTTTTAGGAGACCATAACCTCTATAATGTTTCTAGAGAAGATGATAATGGAAATGTTCAAAGTTTTTCCGAGCATCAAGGCTCAAAAGGGTGTGAAGAGAAGAGGGAAGGGGTGCCCTTTTTATAAGGGAGGAGAGGGGCACTTTAGGAAAAAATTAAGATATTATTTTATAATAAAGTCATATTAGGTTTATAATAGCTCCAAATTTATTTATTTCCAAGATAAAGTGGGTATGGGTTGAAAGACTCTCAACCAATAAGTTTTAGACAAGTTTAGGTAACTATTTTAACCTTATCATTTAGATTTAACTCTAAGTTAAATAATTTAACCTCTACCATGTCTTCTTGTTTTCTTACACTATATGGTTAATAAATTTACTATAACAAGAAAAAAGAACCCCAAGGGGTTAATTATTAATATATATAACCTTATCTAAGTCATTTTTCAGAACCATAGATATTTTAGAATATAATAACAATTAATAATATAATATTTGTTTTATAAACTATTTTATGTCAATTGTGACACTATTTGGTAACTTAATTTTGTGAAAATAATAACAGCATGATTAGTTCAAAAAAAGTTTATTAAATCAATAATAACATGTAATATTAACATATAAAATTAGATTAATTCATAAAATGTCAAAAAACATTACATTTATTTGGGTATTTATAACATCAATTATGTTAATATTTCATTAATAGGGTAATTACTGAATCATCATTGTTTCATAAATATATTAAATTATTTAATGTCTAAAAATTATAATTAAAATACCATTATGTATTAATTCCTTTTTATCTTTATAATGAATATTTATAGTCTAATTTATCTTATGTATAACCCTATATTAATAATGTTTTAGTTATTAAACTTTGATTTAAACTATTTTAACTCTTCTTTAAATAAAATAATAATAAATGATCTAATCTAAGACAAGTGGACCTAAATGGATATATTTTCTTCCTAAGGTTGTTTTTGGTAGAATTACACTTATCCAATAGAATTAGGACATGTGTTAGGGTAATAATAATATCATTTTACCCTTAATTACACTATTTACTTTCAACCATGGTATATAAAAGTTAAAAGTTATTGTTCACCTAAAATAAATTTTATCTTATTGAACCACATTTTACTCCTTTATATTAACCGTGTCTTTCGGATTTTATAAATTTCACTCACAGAAGCGATAAAAT